>CM031861.1:46310997-46390709 GCA_018697195.1 Certhia americana | reverse complement strand
TTTCTTTCAAAGGCTTGAAAGTGATAGCGTGCATAGTAATTCCTCTCCATTGTGGTGTATGTAACGTTTATATTCATGCTATGCTTGCTAAAGAAATGCTGGCTGTGGTCAGCAGAGAGGCCTGTACACATGCCTTTATCCCAGCAGCCTCCTGGAGTTCAAACGGTATGGCATCCATGTGTGGGGAGCAAAACACCAACTCTTATGTTAATGAAGATTACAGTGAAGAATGGAGGGATGAAAGCCTGGCTGCTCACCCACTGACAGCGACTGCGATTTTTTCCCTTACAGCAGCAAAGTACCCAACTATAGCTAAGTTTCATCAAAACTTTCTTTATCATCCATTTCAGAGGTTTCACAACTGGGCTGGAAAATTTACATGGAGCTAAACCCTTCAGTCAAGCCTCAGGCAAATCTAAAAATGGCTGTTATCTTTTTGTGAAAGCCCCGAAGATGAAACTACTAAAGCAGTGCAAATACACATATGAAAATCTACCTATTTAGAGATGGTACACATACCATCTCTAATTGCACAGAATTTATAGAGTTAATTTATCTCAGCTGATAACTTGGATTGTGGAAATAAACACATCTTTTATCTTTGAGCACTTTTAAGCCACATATAAATTTGAAGTGAAAGAATTATTTTCTGGTTTTAGGGTTTTCTAAAACAATATTGTTCTTTCCTACTTTTTTCTGAGATGACTCAAGAAGTCTGTAGAGAGATCATCAGTTCCCATTCACTTCCAGAAGACTCTTCCCCCAAGGATCTGAAGTGGAAATCAGCATCAATGACAGTTCTTCCATCCCTTCTCCATCAGTCTCCTCCACAAACTTCAAGTTGTAGGATTCTAAACACTGCTATTGCTACAAGTGAAGAAATAAAAAATGTTACTGAAGTATCACTTTTCAGACCATTCATCAGTCCTCAGTATGTTTTTGGTCCGGGATAAACACCCATCTACATTAAATCCCTTTTTCCCCTCACCTTTCGTTTTCAAAATGCTTGATAGCAAGATCCATTCTAAAATCCATCTCAAGAATCCCTTGAAACCTGTAAAAATTATCTTCCTGTATTTAGGGTTGGGCACTAGCAGGAAGATGGAGTGTGTTTAACCTGTGCATCCTCACTGGCTCCATCCTGAGCTAACAGTGATCTCCTGAGGATGCCATGGTAGCCCTGCATAGAGCAGGCTTGCAGCTTTCACCTGCGAAGCCACGGATCTGAAAACTGGTTTCACCATGAAGAAACCAAAGGTTACAGAGGGGTTGGGATATCTCTTTCCTCACTCCAGTTGGCCCCTCCAAGGAAAAAGGGTAGTCCATGGAGAAACTGACAGCACTGCCAACATGCTACCTAATGCGAGCATTAAACCTGTCTTAAACAGAGGAAATTAATACCAAGGACCTCATTTGAATGGCATCTCGTTTGGGAAAAAGCCAGGAAATATAAAGGTTGGTTTGCTCTGCTCATCACTCACATGACTGTGCCTTTTGTTTTTCATCCTGATGAGAGGCAAGGATAGAAAGTCAGCCCCAGCTCTGAATTTCCTGGCTTTTGTCAGTTGATGTTACACCCATAATATTATTCAAACGGGGGGTTTTGTGAGTAACAGATAAATGTCGACAAAGCCCTGTCTAATGCCTTTTAGGTTGCTAGGAAACCTGGCTCTGTAGCCACCACAGAAATATCTCTGGCTAGAGGATTAGATAAGCTCTGACTTGTTTTGATTAGGCGAGCTTTATTGCAGAAAAGACAGCAGCATGCTTGACATCGTAAAAATATGACCCGCTTACAAACCCAGGGCACAAAGATCGTTTATTGTTCATGATGGCATCCATGGGAGGACACTGAGTATACTTTTCTAGCCTGCCAAATCATTTCTCCCCAGAAAAAGCCACACCTCCTAATTAGGATCTCCTCTGGTCCCCTATGACTTGGGGCTGCTGCTGCTAACACCTGTGTTAGACCATATTGAGGTGAAAAGTCATTTTCAGCCTGGCTTAATTTCACATGTCATGAAAATGGGGGTATTTGTGGTCTAGTGGGCAGCACAGATAACTAAGAACTAGATTACCTGTCCTCTGCTCTCAGCTCTGCAATTTAATGATTGTGCTTTGAAAATAAATTTGAATGAGTTGTACCTGTGGCAGATATTTCTGCAAGCCCATTAATGGAGGAGCTAGAGGGAGTGAGCCTCTCTGCTCTTGCTTGTGGTGACCCAAGGTCCACTCAGGGGTGCAGAGTCTCTTCTCCTTTCTGACCCTGCCTGTCTCAGCCTGCTTATGCTGGTCTATGCCCTACCCTTGCCCATGGCATGTCCAACAGGCTTTTGGGGAAATGGTGGAAGGTCCATGGCCTCCTCATAAGTGGCTTCCACACCTTACCTCTTTACTGACAAGAAGTTTTTTGCCTTTTTCTGCCTTACTGCAATTCAAGAACCTTGCTTCTTGTCTTGTTCACGGCATATATAACAAACAGGTTATCCCTTCCTCTCTCCGGTACCTTTTATACATTTGAAAACAGTTTTCCTTTCTTCCTCAGTCAACTTTTCTCTGAACAAAACAACCTAAATGTTCTCCATCTATTCTCACAAAGTATATTTTCCCTAAGCTCTTTAACTCCATGGTATATTGTCTGTGAAAGCAGGGCAGATATTCTGCAAGCTGTGACCCAATACTGAGGTGAAAGCACCAGTCTGACCACAGGCTCAGTCATGCTGTACCTATGAGCTATGCAGTTTCTGTCCAGGTTGCTGGCAATAGCTTGGGATCACATTACCTGCTCTTTAATCAGGAAGGCATTGAGACGGGCATCTGGAACAGTCAAAATTACATGACAGAGGCCCTAGGTTCATGCTTCAGTGTAAGTAGAACTCAGGATGTTCAGTTTGGTCTAAGTTCATGTTTCCATATTCACATTTAATAAAGTACACAGCTCAGTGGTGTACTCTTGTATGACAGATGTATGTTGTATCAGTCAGAAGAAACAACCCGTTGCATTACTAATGAAGTTTAAAAAGGTTCTCCCTCAATTCACACCAAATTATATGAGAAGTTTCATTAACAGAGAATGTATAATCTGTCCATAATCATAGCATTTTTAAAGACATTTCTGCTCATCAATCCATCTCAAGTAAAGCTATTACAGGAGCTAAAATATGATCAAAAGGGTGAAAACAATCAGGCTCTTTCCAGCTAACTGGGAAAGCAAGCCTCACAATAATGAATTCTATGCTGAGAATTCTGCAATTGAAATGTTTCAGTTGGGAGAGCTCGGTACAAACAGGTACTTTACAAACCATTCAGTATATAGGTTAATATTAACATTAGGTATTGCACATTTAACTCAACAGTCTAAGAAGCAATGGTCTGGTATGCTCCCCTGCACTCAAGGCTGAACCTTGGGTTTGTGTACTGTGTTGAAACACACCAGTACGTCCTGTGACGCTGCTTTGGAGGAGACAAAAGCCCTGTTTACACTGTCTTTGCAGCTCACACCTGGAGCAAGCCTTGGTTCCCTGGCAGCCTGTACAGCACAGCCTGTCCCCCTCAGGAACACACAAACCATGACCACACTGCAGTGCTCTGGGAACACATCTGGCATCTTACCAGCCTCCTCTGCTGTCTGCAACTGGAGGTGAGCATCTCCTTGCTCTCTCAACACTGATGACAGAATGCACTTGCTTCAGGCATGGCGGATGACCACACCAGCATCCTCATCATAAAGTCACCAAGCCAAATAAAGGAGTGCAGAGGCTGCTTCTAAAACACACAGTTTGTTTCTGCTCTGACCATGTCTGCTGCCATTGCTTCCTCAGTACACCATGTCAGTTCCACCACAGAAACCCTCATGCTCTGGGGTGCTGACAAAGCCAACACAAACTAGGGCTATGGATGGCTACACACAGATGCCTGTTAGAGCCAGTCTTGGCCAGATGGTGTTTGTTGCCCCAATTACATTCCTGGCTCTTAACTGTCAGCCAAGCTGTGACATAGCAAATTGTTATATGGAAGTGCTTGCAGGGCCTAGGTATCGTTGTTGGCAAACAAGGGCAGGAGCTGCTGTTGGAAAAGGCTGCTTGTGTGTGAGTGTGTTTACATGTTAGTAGTACCCAAGGCCCAGTGTGGGGTGGGTCTCTTGTCCTGCCCACCTCTGCTGGAGAATGGCTGAATCACACAGAATACCTTTCCTAAGCACAGTTTTGCCTAAACACATCCTATTGCTCTCAACCCTTCCGTAAGTATAACTCAGACAAGACACCTACCAGAGCCACATGCAATGCAAGAAGCATGGCTTCATGCCTGGGGCCCTTCCACTTGTCCTGAGCATGGCAGTGAAGATAGAAGAGGTGAATGAATGGTCTCAGAGAGTCTCTTTCTAGGCTTGTTAAGGTCCCAGACCTCTCAGACCCAGCAAGATGCTCAAGTCCCGAGTGGCAGTGCAACACAGAGCTTACTGTTATGGTACATCTACTACTGGTGCAGTTCATAATAGATGGAGACATGTCTGCCAAGCTGCTCCAGCATAATCACTGGCATCACAGCTGTCTACATGCACAGCCTTTGTTTTGATGAATTTGAAGTCAAAGTATTTACTGCTGCAGGCTAAACCCACAGCATGAACTAACTTCAGTTACGCAGTGTTTGGCGACCCTGGAAATGCTGATTATGGCAGCACTGAAATACTTTTTGCATGCAAAAAGCTTTCAGATTTTTTATTCACAATATTCAGTAAAAATCCCAAGCAGTCAAATAGTAAGAGGAGTGATATAGAGCTCCCCAGGTTTTTGGGCCAGCTGGGAGGCTGGTAAGCACAGCTGAGTGAAATTTGTGTGCATAATTCCAGGGGTACTGGAGAACATTCTTGGGAGGAGGGAGCAAACGTGTCCCGATCTGTCAAGGCAGTGTCCATGGTGTGAAAATCCCTGAAACAACCCTCTCAAATGCACTTAACTTTCCAAACAGAGGTAGGTATTTAGCTTGCTTCAGCTGGGCCAATATGGCTGCATGTAGGTGGCTGGAAGACCAGGGCCAAGTACTGACTACAGATGGACTGCATGGATGCACTCGGAGTCATGGATTGTGTTCACAAGGTCTAAGAGCAACAAGTACAAATTTTGCAGCTGTACTGTGAACATTAGCAGTTTTGGCAACTGTGTGCATGCTCTTACAACTCTATAGATGACAGCAAAATCTGCATCTCAGTGATACAATGGGCTCTGCTGTGTTTGAAAGGAGTAACATGACCAGCTGACTATACTCTTTGACATTTATCATCCTCTGAGAAAACGCAAACTCCTTGGATTCACAGACACACAGAAAATCAGTGTTGTCTGTGTGCTGTCGATGTGTTGCTGTCACGGCCCCTCTCGAGACTCACCCAAATGAGATGCCAATCACTTGCTCCCCCGTTTTCCCTCCTACTTCCTGCTACAGGGATGAAGTTGAGAATTATGTGAAAAATTGAAAAGTCATGGGTTGAAATAAGAACAATTTACTGGAAACAGCAATGAGATAAGAAAATTAACAGTAACAGCAACGATATTAATAACAAAAGTGTCCCCAAAAAAGAGGGTGATTTACACACAAAATGCTCACTGAGCCCACCCTGACATGACCACAGCCAGTGGCACCCCACCTCAACTTCTCCATCTGCCATGCTTACTCCCAACTGGAAACCACCCCCCTTCTTCTCAGAAGTCCCTTTTCAGGGAGTCCTTTTCCCCAGGCCATGATATAAGATGATATCAAATAACGCAGTGCCTGGACCATACCCTCCCACTGATGTGGGCCAGAACCAGGATAGTTTCCCTGACTCTTTTAGAAACACCTCACCTAAAGAGCTCAGGCAACAGAGAGATTAATTGACAAGAAGATCACAGCATTAAGAAGTCATGTCCCATACGCACTGTTCAGCACTTCCTTCCATGAACTGAGTATATAAACACAACTCACTAACGGACCACATACCTTCCATACAGTTTTCACAGCTCTTAGAGATGACATCTGACACAGAGTAAATGGCTGAAGTTCAGCTGGAGCCAGTGAAAAGTTTTCCCAATTTAGAAATGGAGTTCTCCTCAGGGACACCAGCTAGACCAAATCGCATTTGTGAAAACATATCTAATTTACACGCTTTTAGTGTGTCTGCTCTTACTTTTGCCATGAGGCTGAAGTTTTTAATGAGATTAATGATCCATGGGTCACTGTGACCAGTGATTGATGAGGTTCTCAGCAAAATCAATTTACTGTTTCTTTCCACCAAGGGTTGCTGCCACCCTTCTGCATCCCCAAATGGGTCACAATTAAGACAATGTAGTTTGATCTGGTTTTCCCAGACCAGACACTTCAATTCAGCACCTGCAGTTTGTTGACTACAGTTTTCCAATAAGCTCAAGGGAGTCTAATGGTAGCAGTGCATTAACCCACCAATGCCAATTTGCAGTATTTGGTATCAGGACATGCAAATGAATTAAATTGCATCTTGTCTTCAAAGGGTATCATAAGCTGTCCCTTGAGCTTTATTGTGCTTTTGGACATAATTTGATACATTAACATTTAATTTCTGCCAGGTGGGGTTCACCTTCCGCTGAGGTAAAGAGCTTACAGAGTATCACAGATCTTGTACCTCCCTCCTCTCTCTGCTAATAAGAAATACAAGCTCCGGTTTCTCTCTCCCTTCCCCCACTGCTTTCTTCCCATAATGTTTTAAAAATCTGACAATAATGTGAAAAATAGTTTTGTGTGGCTCTGTTTTCACTCAGTGACTCCCAGATTATGTTTACTAGCTTGATGTGTCAGCTTGAACTACATGTAAGAACAACCAAGAGAAGATTTTTATCCAGTCATGGACTTCTGCTGATCCCACCACCTGCTGGAATGAGATCTGGGTGTACTACCCAGCCCAAGCGTGAATGTTTGCCATGTGTAGGCCCTCAGGACAGTTCATAGTTTTGCAGCTTACCACATAATTTGATTAATGAAGTTCCAAGTGACAGAGGTCATAACTTCAAGTATTTAAGATCACAGGTTTTAAAGGTCAATAAGCACCATAGCCTTCATTATACCAGAAGCCAAAAAATGTAATCTAGTAAATCCTGCCTCAAATTCTTATCTTGTCGTCAAGCTGGAGCATATATTTTCAGGAACTGTTCCAAACTCAGCCTACAGATTTTATTTTAAAGAGGTATCCCACTGAGCTCTCTGTGCCCCTGTAACACTCCTTATGTGCAGCACCTTGTGAGACACACATCTCCACTCTTACAGTCGAGTTTTGCTTAAAACATGGCTAGTTTGGTTAGAGCAGCATTATTTTCTGAGGGTTGCCAATGTGTTCTGCCTTGCTTAAGTCATGGTTTTATGATGTAAATTAGACAGATAATACTGTCTGTAAACCATACTGCATGATCAGATGGCAGACTAAGCTTAGTGAGATAGAGATTTCCTTTTTAATTAAAACTGCAACGCTTCTGTGTGGTGGATTAACACTGAAAGGGTCACTGGAAGAAGTAAATTAAAGTAGGATCTGAACAATGAGGAAAAATTGCTCCAAAATAACCACTAACAGCATAGCAACTATGTCATTTACCAATGTCTTCCTTGCAGAAAGATTATATTATGTTAACCCTTATAATTCCTTAAAGGTAGTAAAAGGTCATCCTTGTTTTATTGGTATGAAAATTCTGATAGGGAAGTTTAAAATAATAAGGAAATCCTATCTGGCTTCTTTTGTCATAACCTTCATCTTGACAATGAGGCTGTGCTTTTGGAAGCACCTGGAAGCCAGGATTCTCAACAGTTCCTGTGGGAGTCAAGAGATTTTTTTGAACAGCTCCAGAAATCCATCTCCAGTAGATTTTTTTAGGTAAATCACGTTTTTCCTTCAGAACATGCACACTCAGCTGCCATACGAACACCAAGCTTTAATTCTCACAATATCCAGTCCTTCTGGCCAGCTTGTCCCAGAAGACTGGCAGTAAGCAGTACTGCAACAGATGTCACACTTGTACAGATATATCCTGTATTTTCAGTGGAATGCAAATTTCCTTTTTATTAAACTCTACCAAGCTACAACTTCTTGATTCAGACTGTCGTAAGCCCACCTTCACATAGGCCTGAAGATGAATTTCTCCTTATTAGACCATCTTTGCTGTTCAGATGACATCTTCTAACAAAGCAGGGTGTAGTAGATGGTTAACTCCAAATCTAAAACTTGCACTTGAATTCTTTTGCTAAATACTCTGTAATTAGAGATAAGCTGAGTAAGGCAGAGACTGCAGTACTGTATCACCAGGAAACATGTAAGGAGAAGAAATCTGATCCATGCGTAGCAGAGATACATAACTGAGAAATACAAGGGGAACTAAGAAATCCTGAATCAGCTGCTCACAAAGAACAAAGTTTTTATAATCAAATTTCCACATGCATGTTTACAGATTAGAAATGCAATGCCTAACAGTTCTTAAGCAAATACTAGCCTTCTCCCAGAAAAAAATGTCTGTAAAAAACAACAAATCCAATGTGGCTACAGATATTGCAAAACACAGCGGCTATTTGGTATTAAACCTCAAGAAATAATCAAATATTTCTGTGTTGTCACAGAAGAAATAAAGAAAAGGAAAAAGCATAACGGGGGGGGGGGGGGGGGGGGGGGGGGAGGGGGGGGGGGGGAGAGGAATGTAGGAGGGGAGTAATAGGAAATAAACTGAATTAATCACCTACAATTTCCTCCAAAAGTGACTTAATCCTGCTCAGCCTTCTATATGAGACAACCTATAAGAAAACCAAAAAGCCCCTAATACTCAGGCTGCCAGATCCTTGAAAGGAGGCTGAATTTAATTTGAATACTTCAACAGCACAACAGCATCCTCAGCTTTAGAGAGGGCCCCTAGGCAGAGGTAAGGTTAGTTTCTAACAATAATAAATACAATCATGCTTACCCCTTCAAGTACCTCAAAAGAAACTAATTTTTACATTTTTAGAGTAACTGCAAACAAAAACCACACTAATCAGTATAGACTGCATTTGAGACTAGTACAAGCAATGCAGCTATCGAAATATTCAGGAATTGGATAATGAACCCTAAAAAGCATGTTTTGCTGCCAGCTCTCCTTGCACACCCAATTACAGAAATCCAGGAGATTGCAGATGCAGGCGGGCCGAGGGAGGACCCAAGTCTCCACCTGCGATTACCTACCCCCATCATTTTGTGCCAGTAAACTCTGCAATGCAGCAGTGAATACTCTGCACTTGGGTAAGTGTTTGCTTGTCTCTCGATGTCTGTGCCAGTGAACGTGTGCAGGCAGCAGGGAGCTTTAATAAAGCAAACTCTGCAGCAGACTGCAGAGCAGGCTGATTAACAGCTCTGGTGGTACAGGGGAGCGTGGCAGAGCACTCTGCCTCCCCTCCTCCACCCAGCCTTAAACCTGAGAGACCAAAGCTTTGACCAGCATCAGGTGGTTAAAACACAGTTCATTAACTCGTGGTGCTTTCTGTCTGCTCACTGTAGAAAGGCTGCAGGAGTTGCTTAGGATGATCTCATACAAAATGTTTACTGGAGTTCAAACCAGTGTTTCCTTTGTGCTAAGCCCGCCCTTTAAAATGATATTAATTAAGAAAGCAGCTTTAATGCAACAGGCAAACGGCATGTAATCAGTGATTACAGCAGCAGGCAAGGACATGATTTACCAGAGATTCAGTGAGAGTGGGACAAATGCAAGATCTTGTCTTCTCTACACGGCATCACCTGGGGTTTTGACCAGCCCCACTCTCCCTCTATGGTCTCCAGGTCCCACGGGTGGCATCTGCCTTGCACGGATGTCTCTGAGGGACATCTGAGTTCAGGAGAGAAAAACAGTTTTCTTTCTCCTTCTGTAACAAGTGAGTAGGGGAAGGATATGTGTTTCCCCAGCCCAGTTTCCAGACCAAGGGAAAACAGAATGATGCAGCAACAGAAGGGTGCAGAGCCACAGTCACCCCATCTGTCCCCACAGACCAAAGCAGGCTGGGCTCAGCACCCTGAGGTGGAAGCAAGCTCTGACAGGGTGGAGATGCTGGGTGCAGGCAGGGCAGCAAGGGGCAGGCAGAAGCATGGAGCAGGACCAAGGACCTAGTGCAGGGAAACACTCAGCAGGCAGAGAGTCATCAACAAGCAGATTCACTCAGCTGTAGGTTGTTTGTGAGAATGAGATGGAAACCAAATTAATAAATTGTCCCAATTGCTGTCCCCACACTCCCACTCAGTATTTGCTCTTCTCCCTTCTGTCTTTGCTCCTGCCCTCCCACATGAAAAAATAGTTATTTGTTTATATTCCTTGCAGTCCTTCATAATGTCTTATAAAACCACTACCTAGGTTTCTGGGCCAAAACCCCATTTTGCAGCTGTAGAACATGCAGCTTGGAGAAGCAGAGTGACTCAGTTGGGATTTTATAGGCAGCCCACATCAGAACCAGCTTTCAGTACTCATCTTCTTTGGCTCCTAAAATGAACCTTCTTCCACCAGCACGAGAACTTTCCACTGTAGCTAAAGTTACCCATCACACTGAATTTGCTATCTTTAGTCCCTCGGTCGGGTATTTGTTTCTTTGTTCTTCAGAGTCCTGGATGTTGCGGGATGTAAAGCTGAGTGTGTACTATTGTTCACTTCAGCTTTGTGCTGATGAAAGAACAAGCACAAAGGAAGGAGAGAAGAGAAAAGGGGGCACTTTCTTGTATAAAAGGCTATGAAATCCCATATGGAAAAACTCTATAGAAGTGAATAAATGTGATTCTAAAAGCCGATTGAATTTAAGAGAGAATGATCTCCTTCCCACATGGTTTTTAAACACCATATAGACTGGTGCAGTCTTTGAGCATCTAGGGAATAGAGATCAGACTCTTTTCAATGCTATGGATTTATCTATATAAAACTATTGCTTTAATTTCCACTAGGTACCTTATGGGAAAGGCCTAGGAAGAAGGATAAAAAGAGAATTAAGAAAGCAATTTTAGTTGGTTTGTTTTGAATTTTGAAGTGGTTGCAGCATAGCAAGCATCACTGTTGCTGTCTTCTAATTCTCAGTGATGTTGTGTTTGTTTACTTTGTTTATAGTTTGGGATTTTTTGTGGCAATTGCCACTACAGTGTTGGGCAGGGAGTTTTTTAAATAGTGTAAATGCTTTCCTAGATGTTTCTTGAGATAGTGGCTTGTCTAAATCTTTACCTTCACTGTATGGAGGAGGCTGGGGTCAGGAGAAGGCAAAGTCAGTCTTCATAATAATAATAATATAATAATCTGCTGAATCAAAAAGGAGCAAATGAAACAACAGTATAGATTGTATGATCTAAAGACTCCTAGGGGAGGGAGAGTGCTGCAGAAGGCAGAATTACAAACAGAAGGCCTTTTCCACGTAGCTGTTATGGGACGCACAGGCTGTCAGTCTGCCAGAGAGAGCCACAGCTGTGCCAGATGTGTGGTGATATGAGCACAATGAAATTCAACATGGCATTCAGGTAAAGTAATTTTTCCACTCAGAATTCAGGGAAACTATTCCCAAATCCTCCTGCACATATGTGTAGGTATGTTACATAAAAGCAGTGTTTATGCTGGATGCCCAGAGGAAACATTAAATGACTGTGTGCACTGCTCATGATGGACACTAGAGAGCCCAAAGGCAACTTTTCTATCATAAATTTATGTCAGTTTTTATATGCTACAACATCTGGGTCCAAAATTGGAGCTAGCAATCTAATAAGACAGCTTGGTTATGAGCAGTCACTCCAATGTCTTGACCCTGATCATCTCCCTTTTTTTCTCATCATCTTTCAGATAATAAGAAGCTTGGCTCGCTCACTTACAGACTGTTCATTTCAGTCACCCCCAAATCATAACATCTTGCTGGCAGGGGTGAAGTCAGCTCTGAAAGTCCTGGGCAAATTCTCACCCACAAAAAAATTCCCTGCTGGTGATGAGCAAATTATCTGTCAAGTGTCATGTTCCATTTTCTCTGTCCTAGTGAGCAGTCCCTTTGCTCCTGGCATGGGTGTGGTGAAACACACAATCCCACCCCTCTGGGAAAGTTCCCTTGTGTCGTTGTGACAGGCAGATATACCAGAACTCCCAGGCTCTTTCCTGGTGGGACAGTTGGGGTAGGAAAGGCCATGCAAAAGGAGAGGGGAGATTTTATAACTCCTGCCTCTTCCCTTGCCCATTTGGACAAGGCTGGGAGCAACCAGCCTTTCATCTCCCCAGGACTTTGCTTATCCAGCAAACATGGATAGCAATCACCTTCCAGAGGGAAGCTTTGTTTGGCAATGCTTATAAAATGCCATGACTGAAAGGCAGGGTAGAAGGGCAGTGTTTTAATAAATTATTATTGGTCCTTGAAATGTGTGGAGGGAAAGGGCTTCTGCAGGAAGACTAGTGGCATCTTGGTTGCTTACAGGACTGCTCTGGGATGCTTTGCTCCCATTTACACCAGAAAGCCTTTGTTTTCCTTGTACGCTGGGAAAGCTGTTCCCATACATTGTGTCACAGTATGGTAGCCTGCACTCAGCAGGAAGCTGCTGAGTCAGATAACCTACTGAATCATTTGCAGTTTCTCACCATTTGGATGGCATTTTTCCACATGTTTGTGTGTTGTTTCCACCTTATTCCAGGTCTCTGGGTTGATAGAGTCCCAGGCTGCTGGACTCCTGCTCCAAGCTGTGGGGCCAGGCTGTCATTGCAGGTGTGTTTGGCACTATGGGTCCTGCCACCATGGGTCACCTCGACAGACACAGCCAGAAGGGAGAGAAGTGTTGGTAATAACACTGTAACAGAAGTTAGAATACCTTTTGTTTTACTTATGGGGCTCTTTCTACAGATATCTCTGGATTTTGGTCAGCTCCCAAGTGCAGCTCCTGCTTTCAGGCTGCCCCAGCTTGGCCAATGGCTTTCAGATCTACAGGCAGCAGGAGCAAACACACCAGTGGGGGGCATTCCCAGTCTGGACCCATTCCTGTGCCACAGAGGCTGCACAGATCAACAGCGTGTTCAGTTAGGTGATTAGGGCTCTGTCTCAAGCATCATCATCCACATTGTGAGTGCCAATATCCTTGGACTTCAATGAGCCAGTGCTGGGTTTAATTAATGATGGATTTCAAAGGTTATTAATTAACCCTGTTATTTTTGCTGTTTAGTTACTTAGACAGAAAATCTGAATGAAAGCTTTTGGACTTCTTCCCATCTGCAGCAACAAGCAGCTGTGTCCTTGTGGGGTGGAGTCATGGGTTTGTGCTCTGGCTTTTGTCAAGGCAAGCACTGCTGGTATCCATTGCTTTGGTATTCACCTCTTTTCTTACCTTGACAGGTTTTATGAAAGGCACTGATGAAGTGTTCACCAGCTCCTTTCATGCACTCTGACAGAGCCACTGTGTGTCAATCTGAGCTTGTCTTCCCACCTCTTTGCCCCTCTGATGTTTTGCTTGCAAAGGCAAGGGTTTTATTCTGAGTGTGCATATTACTGTCTTACTCTTGGTAAACTCCAAAGGATGTCTGTGTATCTCATCATACAACCTGACACAATATCCTTCCTGGGTCCTGTTCTGTTTCATTAATATGTTTCTCACTACTGCCAGAGCCCAATTGAGTTGTAGGAACAGTGGCCAGAGAGTGCAGAAGGCAGTAATGAGATTTATTTTATGTTCAACTTTATGGTATTGAAGAGTTTTATGTATCATTTCTCTGTATCGTTTCCTCTCAGGCTGCTGCTGGTTGAACATGCTCTGTCTGACTCCTGCATCAGCCAGACTATGTCTTGATTTCCACTTGAATCAGTCTACTACCACTTTAACCCTGGCAGCCTTTGAAATCAGGAGGCTACTGGAACAATAGGCAGAATTCATACTGCAGTTTTCATCTTCACAGCAATTTTCAAACACAAATGAATCAATCTTTAATGTCCCTTATGTGGGACATGACAAAAGACTGCAAGCCTGATTTTACAGACTGGGCTCAGAAAACCTGAGGGATTTGCTGAAAGTCACAGAAAAAAATATGGTCCAAACTGTAAAAGAACAAATGATTTTGTACTACAAATTTTTTACAAACACATCATGTTCCCAGACGTTTAAACTATGAGGCACTTTATTTTCTGGTTCCTATATTGCATTACTAACAGCAGAACCAGGATATTTGCTGCCACTTCACTGTGGCAATGATATTCACTGATGTAACATAGTCTTTCCATGGAAAGGGAAATTAATTATTGAAAGTTATAGGGCATATGATGACCCAATGCCTGGCAACATGGAGTGCCTTGGTGGAGTGCAGGATGTACGTGAGGTGGAACACTGGGAAAGGTCTTTGGTGGAAAACGATGCCTCAGGCATCGGAAACACATTCTCTTCCTCCCCCACCATTACAAAATGCTACCAAGTGGTTTCCTCATGGTGCTGAACCTGCTGCTGCTCCCTCCTCTCTCTCTCTCCTTCTGTTAACTGAGCTGAATAATTTGTGGTTTCATCACCGAACCACAACCTATCAAGATCTCAGTCTAATATAGTTATGTAGCTCTCTCATTCTGTGTATCATGGTACATCTGCACCATAGAGATTACTCTAGAATTTGGATTATCCTTTCCAAATCCTGTCTGCATAATTTCCTCACCAGAAGGACTATCAAGCATTGGAACAGGTTACCCAGAGAAGCGATGGAGTTGCCATCCCTGGAGTTATTTAAAAGACACCTACATGTGGCATTTAGGACATGGTTTAATGGTGGACTTGGTAGAACTGAATTAATGGTTGGACTTGATGATCTTAGAGGTCCTTTCCAATCCAAATTATTCTATGACTTTGTGATACTTTATATTACTGAATGAATCTATTCTGCTATGACAGTGGGCAGCAAAAAGTTGGTTATGCTAGTAATGTGGTAATACAAAAAATCAGGCTGACTAAAAATGGTTAACAAATGTGAAGGAGTGTTGGAAGTTCTAGAAGGTAAATATTGTTTAGATTCTAGGAAGACACAGAAGGAGCTTACTGCAATTCCAGCGTGGAAAACTATATGCTTCTTGAATTTGGATGAAGGAGTTGTTATGCTTTTCTGTAATAAGCTTCTGAAAAATTAGTTAATTTTTCTATGGTTCAAAGGTGGGTTATGAAATTAAATTACTAACCATGTAGAATATCCTTACCCTGTAAAACGAAAAGCAGATGATTAAAAAAAAGTTAGCTTTCAGGTCATTGAGAATTCCTACAAAACAAAAAACATCCCCCAGTGGAACCAGAGCAGGCAGATATTTGCAGCACAGCTTCTGCTTTATCTTACACTTGGAGGAAAAAAGGACTCCTACAGAATAATGCAATGGCCTTTTCCTAACCCCCTGTTTCCTGAATACTCCCAAAAGATGAGGGGCCAGGAAAAACAAACAACATTGAGGAACAGCAGGGTCATCATGTTCTGGTGTAACTGGAAATAGTCTGGAAAGGGCTCTGTCAATAAAGTTTTCCCTCAACAGATGTGACCCCATATTTTCATTTGGGCAAAGGAAATCATTCTAGAGAAAGACTGCAAATTCAACAAATACTTCAGGACAATATCACATAATTTGTTAGACACTAATGAATCACATACATCATGTTTCCCTTTCATTCTTTTTATTGGTGCCCACACCCATAATCCAGCTCACTTCAGTTTAATAAAGACCAGAGGCCCTGTTTAACCTTCAAAGTCAGGTGTATGAGAAAGACCCAAAGCTGTCAGCAAATCCTAAAAGAAATGTACTGCTTTTCTCCATTTTAATGTTTTAATTTGCTTTACTTGTTTTTCCTATTTTCCATCAACGCTGTGGGAGGCAGTGATGCCTTTGGACTATTGCCCTATATATTTTCATTCTAACTTTTACCTTCCTTTCCTGGCCCATTCTGAAACAGGAAAACAATGTGGGTGGCAGAAGGGCAGCTTCCACTACTTCATTAAAACAGCATTTGGGTTTTTTTAATTGAAATGTCTTGTGGCATCTCTCATTATAGTTATTAATATGTGACCTAACACAATTCTTAACAGCATTTGGATATTATTATTTTAGATTCAAATCCATGCACTTTTGATTATTTAATACATTAAACTCATCTAATTCCTATATATATATATATATATATGTATGTATGTATGTATGTATGTATATGTATATATGTATGTATATATCTATATATCTATATATCCATATATCTATATACCTATATATCTCCATATCTATAGCCATCCTCATATATATATATATATCCCCACATATATATATATATATATATATATATATATGTCAGCCAGTTGGTAGCTGGGTAGTATATATCTACATTAATGATGTTTTAATGATGCATTGTTCTAACATATCACCAAAAAGATAGTGCTCACAAGATTAGTGCCATACATCACACTAGTGAGATATTTTTATGATATATTGCCCAAATAGTGTAATTGGGAAAGAAGAAGAGATTCATAAGAAATGGTAGGTTTTAATTTACTATAGTTTTAAAAACACTTCTAATATTCTTACCACAATAATATCTGATCTAGTCTGAAGTGGAAGAGACATGATACTTAAAGAGAGGTCTAAAGCAGAAATCTGAAGTGCAATCCAGTGGGTCAGAAGGCATCACACAGACTCTTGAGATAAGTCATGTATCTATTTATGCCAGCAAACAGAGAGTGGAATGAGGGAGGAGCCTAATTTTTTTGTGTTCAAAATGGTTATATATCTGATTAGAGAGCTGGGGCCTCTGGCTCCAGGCAGGATGCATTAGTGGTACAAAGTCCAGCTGATTCCATCTGTGTGGGTCCATGAAACATTTTTTCACTGGAGCTGGGGGTGAAATGAGGTAACATTTTTAATGGGGTATTTATTTTATTTTTTTTTCCTAGTCAAGTAATGTAGATACACCAGAAAAGAAAGAAGTTCAACAGAAATATGGCTGTGTTGATGAGACATAAGTTCAGGCTAAATGTTGGCTGATGAAAAAGGATGATATCTGGGGGTAAGACTCTGGACAAAGTACAGCTGGCCTGGTCCAACTCTCCTGCTGTTTGGCTTGGCTTGACCCGCTCTGCCCTAATGCACTGCTTGCTTTGTGGATGTGGGGCTTCCAGATATTCACCTTCTTTAGCTCACAGCTGTGATGCAAGACTCAAACCTGTGGTTGGCAGCATGGACCAGTGTTTTAACCTCCGCATGGAGCAGACATTTGGTTGCAGAGCTGCACCCTCTGTGTGCTCGTGCAGACACTGGACAGCTGCAGTGTGCACAGCTCCGTGGCTGGACCAGGTCCTACCACCTGGAGGGAGCAGCATCTCAGGGTGAGGCAGCGGCTTCCATAAGGAAAGTACTTCAACATGAATGCTAAAGGTTCTGATAACTAGTCACATATAGCAAAAGTGTGCATTGGGACAGCAAAAAGATAAATGGAAAGAAGAAACAAAAATGAGAGAGCTAAGCATCCAGATGGCACGGACAGCAGTGGAGTGAGCCACCGGGCTGGATGGAGCTCTTGAGCAACCTGGCCCACTGAAAGGTCTTCCTGCTCACTGCAAAGAGAAAAAGATGATTTTTTAGGTCTCTTGAAACGTAAGCCAGTCCATGATTCTGTGATTCTATATGTCAAGTAGGACTTGTGAAATCTGCCCTCAATAAAACATTCCTTTCATTCTATAGCTGCTTATACCTCAGTGCACCAAATGAAGATGTCGCAAGACAAGAAATCCCATAAGCTACCTAAAAGCTGGACTTGGTGTGCAAAAAGCATTTTGTTTTCTTCTAGAAAAATACTGCTGCATGTGAAACATGAAGTCCATTGAATTAGCATCAGCTAGAACAGTGAATGAATAATAAGGAAAAAAAAATAAATTATTTGCATTAAAGAACAAAATCCCTGTTCACTGTTAATATTGAGTTACGTAGTTAATTTGTATCTAATGTAGAAAAAAAGACTAAGCAGATACTGTACTCCAGGCAAAAAATATTAGACTTTAATTAAATGAAGTAAACATCTCATTAAATGTCTATTTTTATAGACACTAATGAACATTATTGCCAAAGGGGCGATGGAAATAAGACAATGAATATGGTAAAATATATTCCTTTACAAGTTCAGTAGTAAATCTTCCCTGTGATCTAACAAGGTACAATAAGAAATCCTATAATACTGTATTAAAATACCTCTAAAGAAGTAAGAAAACTGATCTCTGATCAGCTCAGCTAGAAATTACACCACACATTTCCGCTTGGCTTTTTAAAAACTCCTACTCTGATTATAATGCACCATTGGAGAATACAACATTATTTATTTTAGGATATTTCACACCAGGAGAGCAGAAATTTTCAAGGAAACCTTGAAAAAGGTGTGGACCTTTAAGCAATAATGACCTCAGTTTTAGATGTTTTCTTTAACTTCTGCTGGCTCTTTTCAGGCAGAGTAACATACCTTTATTCCTATGTCTTCTCACAGGTTGCGTGGTGAGATTTGTACTCGGTGTATTCCATTTGACCTGTCAAATTCAGGGCACAAAGTATTTTTGCCCAAAGTCTGCCTGATACAGAGCTGGGCGTTTCAAGGCACTGTGTTTCCCCATCGACTGTGGGATAGGGCTTATCCCTCCTGATATATGGTGTCTTCACCAAATTTGAGAAGGGCATTGCTCTCCACCTAGGCTGTCTTCTGTCTCTTTCTCCCTTCCCCTTCCTAGATTCCCTTTCCCATCCTTCCTGCTGTCCTGACATGCCATCAGATGAGGAAGCTCCCTGAAGTTGCCTAGTACAAAGCATAGGTCTGAACTGGAACAGGGCTCTTTCCCAGCTGCTGTTACCTTTTCTCTTGCCCTATCTGCTTTTGCCTTTATTTTGCTCCTTGGTTGTAGGGAACATGGCTTTTGCTCTGCTTATTTTCCCCAAATCACACCCAGCACTGTTCTCTGTCAATGATTTGAGAGTTTCCAAGGAATCAGTGACTTCCCTGCAAGCCCGAGGAGCGCCAGGAGCTGCATTTATCCTGGTGCATTGCTGCAGGCAGCCAGCTCTCCTCTCCCTGGCAGGCTGCAGCTCCACCAGTTTCAGCCCTGGGTTTTGACCAGCCATAATATTCTGCAGAGGAGGAGGCATAGCTTTGTACACAAATCTTGCACTGCTCATGCAGGAGAGCTTGCCTGTTTGGTCAGTAGTTATTCACAGGAGACCCTGACTTTGTGCCATGCTGGTGCTGCTTTTCTCTGAGGTATTGGATATAAGGCATTGCTGGAGGCAGGGTGCCCAGCGTGGGTGACGTAACCCTCTTCTCTTCTGCCTTGGAAATCAAGATCAGTTGTGGCTAATGGTCCTGTGAGCCAGATGGTTAGCAGGGCTGTTGAATTCGTTTCTTCTTGTTTCTGTACATAAACCTAACAAAATGGTTTTACCTTCCTACAGTTGGCACATGTGCCTAACGATTTGATCTTTTGCATTTTAAATATTTATTCGGTATTTAATTTATACCCCTGAGACTAATCCTGGTGCTTTAACTTAGCCGTCAACTAGTTTCACTGAATCATCTCTATGCCAATTCAGTGATCTTCAACAAATTGGCTTGGTATATTAGCAGGGCCCCATCCTTTCTTCATTGGTATTTTGGGGGTATTTTAGAAGGAGCTAGTGGTGATTTTTTTAAGTATTGCAAGGCATTAAACTGTTGTTTCTGTCTTTGAAATTATAGATGGTCTCCATAGAGACACCAAAGTTCTACATTGCTCTCTTGAATTGCCTGAAGAAGTAGCACTTAGAATTACATTCAAAACAATGCTAATTAGCAAATGCTGAATTTTAAACAAGCTTCACAGCAAGGTTTTTGTTTGATAGAAGCAGCAAACCAGCAATCGACTGACCAAACTGACAAAGCTGAACTACAGACAACATGCTATTTAATTATTCATTAGACATTGTACAGGGTTAACTACAAGGCACCATTCCCTTTTTGAGAAATCACCGAGCCAAGTGTAAGTGCCTTAGAAATACAGCATAATAAATAGTCAGAAAAAAGCAGCAAAATGAAATCTGCTTCCCAAATTGCAGATTTATTGAGGAGGGGACAGGCATGAACAAACCTCTGCAGCCATTTGACGAGAAGACCCTGTATATGCACAGAATGGAAATAACTTATCAGGAGCCCAATCCTGCAGACAAGGCTACCATGAGGGGGTTTGGGTGGAGGACAAAGCAGACATTGTCAGACTAGGATTAGGCCTGGATGGTGTAAGGGGAAGGAAGATGGAGCAGGGCTCCCCAAAGGGCCCCGTGTCCCCTTTCTGCCCAGAAGCACAGGTGTCTCTGATCCATATGTGTGTGTGCAGGGGCATATGCCCCACGGGGATGCTGTGACCCTTCAAGGGCTGCCTGGGAGGTAAAACCAGACAGATATTTTGGTCACAGGAGAGGCTGGAAACTGGCAGTAGCTGAACACAGAAGCCAGATATTGTTGCTAGAACTCATTAACCTGGTAAGGTGCGACTAGGGACAAAAGAAAGCTTTGGAGAAGGCATTCAAATTAACTAAAATCTTGTCACTTGCAGAATAAGCACAGTCAAAGAAAATGATTGCAAGAAGGGGGAAGACTTTTGTACCCATGTAGAAGCCACAAATTCTTGGGAAACATTTTGGACAGACACTGATCTAGGCTCAGATACACTTAGAAAAATGGAGACTGGAAATAAATATTTATTTCACTGTTTGGTTTGATCTGTGTATTTCTCGTGGTAGCTAAAGCAAAGTCCGTGTCTGCTGCAACAAAGCCAGTGAACAAGGACAATGTTCTGCCTCTCCCAAGCCAAAGGAAATTGAAGAGGAAACACTGCTCACTCTGAGAAGCACTACCAGAAGTATCCCAGGTACTGATTCAGGTGGCTGTAGTTATCTGCAATTAGATGCATTATAGACCAGGTACATAATTCTGGGCCAGACTTTGACAAGGTTTATACTTGGAAGAGGGCAGGGGGACTGCTGGCATGCTGTGTTGTTTCTCTGGAAGGCAGGGCAGCAAGAATTGCTGGCATTGCAGGCAGGAAGCTCAGCCAGCATGGTTATAAGTGTACATTGGTGTAACTGATGACTGCAGAGAGCACTGATCCTTAAACTGAAAAGTATTTGCAAAGAGTACCAACATGATAGTTCAGTTTCACTAGTAATGTAGTGCAAACACTTACCATCCTGTTTCACTCTCTGTTGTGATTTAATTACTTACATGGGAAACAGTGAGAGAATTATCATCTGGGATTATCCCTGATGGTCTTGATTTGTGGAGCTAAACCTTCTTCCCTTAAAGCTTTTAATGTTTCTGTAACTCTCTCAAATGCTTCTCATGCATCAGACATGGCACCACTGTTGATGAAGGATTCAGAAATGGAGAAATGAGCAGATCAGTACACCAGATTTCACCTTACACGTCTGTCAGCCCCCCATGCATACATTCAGCATTGCAACAGGCATCTACCTGCCACCTGCTCTGTGTGGGGAGAAACACAAGTGCAAAACAGGACAACTTCCAAACAGTTCTGCTGCTTTGGCAGATGATGCTTTGTACCAGGTATTTGTATTAGAGGATTATATTTTCTGAGATGAGACAAACAAGTAAGTAGGATGAAATCTCCTATCTAATCAAATGGAATAAAATGTGACTGGTAATGCCATTCCCAGCTATGGTGATACTTCATCCTACTTAATATAGCTACCTACATATGGACTAAAATTCAGCATAATAAAATCTTTCTATCTAAAGTGGTTCACAGTCTGTAGTCAGTAATTTTCCTGCTACCACTTTGTCATATCAGCAGTAACTGCGCTTGCCATGAGCATTTGAATGACCTGTCATAGGAGAGACTTGCCCTGCAAACAATCTCTGTACTCTGCAGTCCTGTTAAATAATGCCTGTACTGAACCTGACTACAAGAATGATCTCACCCTGTGTATTGTTTTCTGTGTAGTGTCCACCATTATTAAGACTGCATGTCCTAGATCCCAGAGAAAGGCTCATGTAAGAAAGCAATTATTTCCCTTTTCTTTTCAGCATGCATATTTTATTCCTGCTAGTTTTGTCAGCAGCATACAAAAGCTGGGTGCTGAAGCCTGCAGATTTCTTGTTCTCTCCTGACACTGAGTCCCACACATATCTCAGTCAGGGAGCAATTGGTCTCCTTTCATGTGTCCACTGTAGGAGTATACATAAGGGAAATCCTGAAATAGGACCTTTTAATTTGACAAATGGGAAATACAAAGATGCTGGGTTGCCACCGTTGCTGGCTAAGACAGCCCCTCTCAGCAGCATCAGGGCTGAGTTCAGCACATTTATATAGGTTTGAGTGAGCATGCAGTTTCTCCTAGACACCAAAGCGTTCACAAATGATCATGCAAAGAGATGAAAAAAAGAACCTGGTGTTTAACTGTACCTTTCTCTCTCCATTGTTTGGTGCCAGCTATGTAAATACCAGCTTCTCCATGATGTGACTGCTATCTAATCTAGAGTAAGGTGAATAGCATCCACAAGTGGATTTGCCTTGCATGCATGAAAAGATATAGTCAGACACTGTAATTGCCCCAAGTCTCCAGACTCCCAATACTATTTCTTTTTCATGGAGAATAAAAGGCCATGTGGAGGAAGAACAGGAATGCTGGTCTGGAACTACTTGCTGAGCCTGCGCTGTTCTCACTTTAAAGCATCCTTGGTTGAGGTTGTGTTGCTTGGTGAAAATCATGAGCAAAGCAGCCCTGGTCCACAGTGAGCAGGAGAAGAGAAGGGGATGGAGGAAGGGGTCCCAGGAGGCTGAGAGCAAGCACAGACTCCTGCCAGAGCCAGAGTCAAGGACGCTCAAGCTCTGAGGATTTTAAGGGTGTAAAACCCCACTGAGACTCAGCTCCCTCCTGCAGTATTTCCCAGTCTAGGAAAGGAGGAGCATGGAGTTGGACCACTTGGCTGAGTGAAATGAACAGAAATGAGAATGAAATGTTTATCGAATAGTTGTATTCACTTCGATGTTTTCTTGTTACCTAGAAACAAATTAGCAATTACTTCAGATCTGAGGCCCAAAGAATGCACCTCTGAACTGACCTGACTGCATGAGTTCTGGCTGCACCTTGGTCTGCATGTGGGTTTGAGAAGTTTGGTCTGCATCCAAAAGCAATCTGAATACCAACAGTGCTTGTCGTTTTATAAGAGTGACTCTATATCCTGAATTAAGCGGAAATAATACTTTAAAAAAGCATACGAAGAATTTTTTAATTGTAATAAAACCTCTTTGATATTTCCATGCTTAGTATTGAAGTAACCCGTCATTTGGATTTGTCACTTCAATCTACTTTGGTCCAAGAACTATGAAGAAACAGTACTTTTTAACAGAAGCTGTACTACAATGCATTAACAAAAGAGCTCACAGAGCTGAAGATGTCTCCTTGGACTAATGTTCAGCTCCTGTATTTTCTGGCTTTTAGTTGATTTATCCATGCAGCCATAATATCATTTTATGTTTCATTTCCTAGCTTTCTAAAGAAAACAAACAAAGAAAATTGCAATTTAATGCACTCCACAATGACTATTTAAGCATTACATCATCAGAAAGGCTGTCACTAACTAGTAAGTGGTCCCAATGATAAGACAGCATCACCTAGCAACTGCAGAGAAGTTATTAACCCTTTTGCGACTACTATATTCACCACTGAAGCTGAAAATAGCTTGTAGTAAACAAATGCATATATCCAAGTGCCTGCAAAATACCTCAAAGCTCCTTCCATCTTTTGATTTTGGTGTGAACATTTTTCTCTGTAATTCTGAAAAGATGCCTAGTTCAGTTCTGCAAAAGGACATATGAGGACCACACAGCTGTGCAGGCAGCTTCTAAGAAAGAAGGGAAGCATGATGAATCATTCTAGTGCTACGTGTGCAGACACAGGGTGATACAGGGTTTTTTCACTAGCCTGATGAAGGATGACTGGTTAAAATATTACCAGGACTCTCAAGAGGTTTACAGTTATTATTTGAATAGGTCATGAGTCTTTGCAGTCCTCCTGAATATCATTCAGTGTTTTAGAAAACACATTATATTCATCCTATATGCTGCAAAGCAGAAAGAGGCAGTTAGCTGTAAGCCTTAAATATAAGTAAAATCTATGTGAAGAAAGCAAAATTAAACCTGAACCCTGGTATGATTTACATGGAAATGGGCAGATCCTGAGGGATCAAGCAAGCACCTGGGGGCTACCTCCCAGGCTCACATCCTCTCCTGATGAACACTATCAGTCCCTGAGTTGGTGCAACTTCCAGAAAAGTCCTAGGATGGCTTTTACTGCAGGACTGAAATCTGAAATCCACACTGGGAAACAGAGCAGGGACCTCCACTGCAGTTTCAGTACGACTGCATGCCAGGAAACCAGCAGCAGAAGCAAGTGCTGCAGACAGGAAGAATGTGGGAGAAGCAGCAAGAACCAGGTCTGCACACTAAGGACTAGACAGCTCCCAGCAGGACAGAATCTCTGTGGACTGTTACCTTCTTAAGATTCAAAAGCATGCCATCTTTTCCTGTGTGGTCTTGCACAAAATGTTCCCGTCCAGGAGATTGCCAGACACAGACAGAGCTCAAACCCTGATGTTTTCTGTGTGAATAAAAAGTGGAGAAAAAAGTGTGTGCCAGCCTGTTTCCCATGCCTCATTTGACAGGTTTCCAGGTCCTAAGAAAGACCTCTATGGTGATGTCAGCAGGCTCTGTCTACCTTCAAATACTGCCTTTTTTTTCTTTTTCGTTTGAATACATAGTAAAAACCACAGCAGTCCAAGTTGTAGGTCTTTTCTTAAATTGCACGGCGTGCAATAGCCATGAACCAACCAAGTCTGGAGATCAAGCAAGTGTGAGGAGAGCAAGAAAAATCCAGAAAAGAACAGCAAGAAGAGCACAGTTATTGCTTCTCAAGTCCCTCAAAGATGGTCTGGACAAACATCAGTCTAATTGGAGCAATTCTTCAGTATCTTATTCCAAATAAATAAGCCATCCAACTCTATTACATATGATGTTGTGTATTTGTTCCAATGATCTTTAACTGGGTAATGGGACTGCACTGCTTTGTGTATTTTCATTCCAAATTACTAAAACAAGCTTTGTAAAATCTCCCCAGAAAAACATGATGTCCTGTTAAATCACTACTCCAATATGATTATAAAAATCCTGACTCTTATTACTCTGTTAGTTTGTCATAAGCTGTAATAAAGCAGAGCAATAACTAACCAGCATGAAAGAGTGAGCATTTCCAGCTGAAGTGCAGAGAAGTAGATAGGACCTAATTTGTGTTCTGCAAAGTCTCAAGCCAGCCAGAGGCTGACAGTCTCCCTCTCACTGACTTCACTAGAAATCTCTCAGCACCTCATAGGATTGCAGAGCACCTGCTAATATCGACCTCATCAGTGCAGTTCCAAGTACTTAGTGCTCACATCAGGTATTAACATAAATTATACTTGAGGTGATATAGTATTTGTAAGAGCTAATCCAAACGCTAGTGAAAACCTTCACTATTTCACTGGGTCAAAAAGGGTGCACCCACTCAGCCTCCCATGAAGGTATCATATCACAGACATGTGGTTTAAGCCATATAAAATGATTTTGCAATATTTCCATATCATAAAATATTTACATACATTGAATCCACTGATCTTGTTGCCTACAAATACTGCTGATGCCTAGGAATTTACTAAGTCATCCACAGAGGTTTTTTGAACTGTCTTTAGGACCTGAGCCAAACTCCAGATCCTGAGCCTTCTTTAATGCTAGGATCACTTTTTTTGCACCCAACTACAGTTGTTTCTCATATTTTAATTCACCAATTTCTTAATAGCAACAAGATACTTGTTAGATATAAGTGCATTTCACTGTGAGGAGATTATTGCACAGTATATTTTTAAAGTTCATTTGGTCTGTGACCTTGCATCCTCTAACATTATCCAAGAAGGCACTGGATTTACAGAATAGCGCTGCATTAAAAAGAGGCCGGATTTTTTTCCAAAATAGTTGCCATTCTGCAGTTTTTGTTCTCTTTTCAACTGAGATATTACTGACTTTGAAAACCACATTCCTGGATAGTCTGCAAGGCATGAGTTAAACTAGAGAAAACACTTTATATAACTTCATATTAACCTTAGTGTTGCAAAATGAGGTGATTAGAGACTTCTCTTTAACATACCCTGGAACTTGTCCACTTGAACACTTTGCATTTAATTTCTTTGTTAATTTTCTTTTCAAAGGCAAAAAAACCCTACACTTATGGGTGAAGGTATAAAGGTGATAGTCAAACTCCTCCATAATATTAATCTTGGAGAGTGACCAACCAAAATATATTTTCTCCAAAATGGATGTTTCTCTTTTCATTTTATTTTCAAAGTTAGAAAGGGGTGAGAAATGGAGATTGTAATGAAAGCTGGGTTTCATTCTTAACCACAGCAGGTAGTGGGACAATCTCGCAATGATTTATGTGCATATATCTTATATTTATTTTCCTTATCTTTTTAAATAGGTTGTGAATAATTCAGGCAATGACTGTTTGGATAACAGAGTTTGTGCACCCCTGAAGATTGAAATCTTCTAATTACCCCATAACAGATGCAGCTTGGAGCTTGTAACACCAGGTTTCCTTATCCCACCTACCCACAGCCCTGGGCTCATCCCTATGCATGAGCCCTTTGCTATCCAGCTCCCAATTAGGTCTCAGCTTGTCCTTCAAGACATCCAACAAGGCTGACAGTGAAGATAACATCCATAAGAGGCCACTTGCCCTGGGGGAAGTCAACTGTCACTATCAAACTTGTTCCAGCAAAAAATTAAATATTTGGCATATGATGATAGCATACCTGTCACTATTGCCTCAGATCAGCCTTCAACCTCACCAGAGAGAGGGTCATAAATCCTTATTGAGCTCTTCTTTTTATTCTCCTGTAAGTCCTCCTCTTTGAGCACTAGCTCTTGAGCTCATTGACCTGAGTACACACTTAATAAACTCTGCTAGTTATCTAAAAAAAAAGAAAAAAATGAAGAAAGGCAAAAGCTGAGTTAATCACTTGGATATATGGAAATAATGTGACAATGCTGTTTATATGCAGGCAGGCAGTACCCTAAGAGCATCACTGCAAAACACTCCGGGGTTTTTTTAACTGGGAGGAAAAAACCCAAAACAAAACAAGGGAGATGCATCAGACAGCCAGAATTTGATGGATTTGACTGAAAGCTCTTCTGCTTAGTTTGCTGTGGGCATAATGAGCATGATCTGTAATTTCTACACAATACTTAAAATCTACAGCCAAATCCAAGCCAAAAAATGAGACAACTTTTCAGTTAGGAAAGGGGAACTGGCTGGACAAAGGAAAAACAAAGATTTTGCCATAAAACTCTTATTGAAATACACTCTAATAGACAGTCCTGGCTACTTAACCTCTCTTCAAGTGTCATAATGGAGATGAGACATAGGCTTGGTTTTGGTGTTTGGATCCAGGTCACCACAGAGTCTGTTCTATTTGGTAAGGCTTGAGCAAAAATTAGCCACTTTTTTTCTCCTGTGGCTACTCATGGAGAGCTGGCTCCAGAGCTGTGCTCTTCCGATGCCAGGAAAGCTTTAATTTCCAAGGTAGGTTTACCCTGGGACCCTCCTACCCATTTTTCCTTCTAGAATTATCCCTTGGTTTAAATGACCGTACTTTTCTGGCATTTGTTTTCCTGATGATTTTTATATGGACCAATCATAAAAGTACTAAAGATGTTCATATTGATCTAGAAAGGAAAAACCAGGAATTGTGTGACTGACATGATATAAGCAGCTGGGGGATTGGGAGGTTTAAAGGTGTAAAATTTCCCCCTGCACATGAATATCAAATATACTGCATTTGAGGATCAGCAGGAGATAGGGGTGTTTCATGTTTCATAACAAGAGAGAGTCCACTAATAAAAGTTTAAACCTGAATTTACCAATTGTTTTTGATGGCTCAGCTGCCAATGTTTCATTGACAAAGCTGCGTACGGCCAGCATCAACTCGTAAGATGTTTCCTTTCCTGTGTTTATATCTCAGGCGGCAGGACTGGGAGCTGCTGAGCTCCAGTTTCCTCCAGTCCTTCCCACCTGCCAGCATGCAAATGTCCTGTCACATTTCCCTGGGCCAGGCAGTTGGGTGCATGGGCCAGTGAGCCACAAGTGCCAGGTTCAGGGCAGCAATCAGATGGCCACAGCGTCCAGCCTGGTGGGTGCTCTGCTCCTGTGTGCACAGGGAAGTTTTGGCTGGGCAGGAAGGAACCGGCTCCATGGCTGACTCCTTTGTGAAGGACAATAAAAGTAGTGAGTGGGGACCACACACCAGCCTGTTTGCTTGAATAGTGATATCAACAATAACAATAAATCCCTTTTTCCAGCCCAGTCCTGTGGAGCGGCCCGAATAGACTTTAGGTAATTCCCAGAAGCCGGAGCATTGTGTGGGTCTCTCACAGCTGGTTCAGGCTGGGCTCAGCAGCTGCCTGTGCTGATGGGAGCAGCAGAGTGCTTGGCACAGGCTGCAAAACCTGCCCAGGAAGTGATTGGCATCCAGCAGGTACCTCAGTCCAAGTCTCCAACAGGCCAGCCTGTGTGTCACCACAGCAGCGGGTGACAATCAGGACACTTGGCCAAACCTTGCTGCCGGAGCAGCCCCTGGTCACCATTGCAATACATGGAGCCTTGGGCTCTGTTTGCAGGGTGGTCTGCAGAGCCATGTCATTAAAAGTCACTGCTGTGTGTCCTGCTGAAAAGAAGGACATCACTAGCAGCTGGAGTACCACCAGACTGGGAGACAGTAGGTCCCCTGCCACAGCAACACCTGGGAAAGGGAAATAGGCAACCATAGGTAAAGTAACATTACAAGGAGATCTCCTCTGCAGACTGAGGGCAGACATTTGCTGGCAGTAACTCAAATTGCAAATTGCATCTGAACTGATGAACTTGAGCTAGATGTTTCTGCAACATATTCCTTTCTCTAGACCATTTCCTCAACTATTCACAATGAGGAAAGTGCTTGCATTTGGTTTTGCCACTAAGTGTTAATTTGGGACCTGCTATACCTTCTTTGTAGTCTCTGTTTCACTAAAACAGCAGTTCTAAAACAGGTGAGATGAACTAGAAAAATAGGGGTAGAGGTTACAAAAGGAACTAGAAAATACAGTTCTGTCTTTTAAACCACTCATAACTGTTCCATATATGTTTTTAGCTCTCATTAGACAGTTTTCAATCAACTGGCTCATATTCAAGTTAAATTCCTTGTAAGATTTCGGTCCTAAACTGTGGTCTGCTAATACTTTAAAAATTGAGGAGAACTGCATGTGGACAATAACTGGATATAGAGAAAACACCCTAAAAAATAGTACCCAGCTTGGAAACGTGGATTGCAGCACAGGAAACAGTCAGCTTTGAAGACTAGGCAGAAATCCAAGCCATCCCTAGCCATGGCTGGGACTGGAAACACAAAGGATTGCATCCCACTCCTCCCAAGTCACTGTTCCCTATACCCTTGCTCAGCTTAACACAGGCTGTAGCAGCTTTGCCTCTGCAGCAGGGCTGCTATAATTTGTAGTAGGTTGCATTCCCAAGGCCATTTGCATGTTTCACATTTTTCATCTATTTTAGATCTTCCCTCACACACTTCTGCCCCCACTTGCCTCTATTCTCTGCAGGGATTCTCCCAGAGCTGGCTCCACAGAAATCTCTCATCATCCTTAGCAGAGCTCTTCTGTGTGAGTGCTTTGCCAAACACACTCATCTTTTATTCCTCCCTAAGTCTCCATCAGTCAGGCTTTTCTACCTTTGTTTATGCCAGTAATGCTTTATTCCTTTTAAACTTTTCTTCTCTTTTTATAGAAGGTATAATGAAAAATTAAGTTAAACCATAAAGCCTCATTTTGTAAAAATTTATCTGACCTAGATCACCAGAATCAAAGAAATTCTGAGCAAATGGTGAATCTGCCTTGTTCAGCTAATCATGCCTAATTGCCAGAGTTCATGGACACTGAGCTGTCAGTGCAGGAACAGAACAAAATGATCACACAGTGCTTTCACTGGTTTGTGCTGAAAAGAGTGATGAAGTTTTCTTATTTGGAAACATAACATCGAGATAAAATTTGCTGGAAGGTGATGAATTTGCAAAATGGGTCAAATCCCAGACTAAAATATTTAACAGCAACCTATTCACTCAGCAAGAAGTAAACCAAATTCATTAGAAAATCTGCAGGTAAGAGGACTTTGCCAGTCTAATAGAGTAAAACTGAAGACATGAAATAAATTCCTAAATTAGCAGTCAACAATGTGCAGCCAGCAATAGCCCTAAAGAAATGGTTCCATTTCCTCACCAATTCACCTGTGTGACCTAATGCTGGTTCCAATTGTTATTGTATTAACTGTTCATATTATGTTAATCTCGAATTTGGTCAAGACAACACCTGGCATGTTGTAAATCAATCAAAATACCTACATTGCCACACAAGCAGATTATATGACCTCTGAGTAATATCTTAGGAAATAAAGCTGCATGTGACATTCAGTATTGTTCTAGTAATTAACAATCTGCAAACAGATAGCTTCATACTTCATCCTTGAACTAATAACATCGTTTGACTGGCAGTGTTAACTAGCTTGTATGTGATGGACATTAACTGTAAACAAGAATCTGACTTCTTCCCTATCCTATTAAAAAGAGAAACACTAAATTACATTCCATTATTTTGTAGTAAGCAATGTACTGCAAAAGTCTCAAAAAAGTACCTAACTATATATATTTTATTAGATACTACCTTTTCATTTATACATACTCACTAGCGGCAACAGCTTTGCTACGAAAAAGCTTTTTGCCACGTCAGAGAAGGAAGGTTATTTTCCCCAAAATAGCAACTACCTACTGTATGGAATCAGGTCTAATGTGTTTAAGTCCAGAGTACTAAAATGACATTATTATAAATACTGCTTCATAAAACTTCAAATTACCACAATAATTTAATATCAGTGCAATCAAACTTTATGGGACTTTTTGTGCAGGCATTCTTCTGCAACTGAGAGCTTCTTACTTCTACTTTTTCTGTGTGGGTACTCCTGCAGTAGTTTAGTAAATGGTAACAGATGTTCTAATCTAAAGTTGCCTATTAACAGAGTTAGGTTCAATGAGGTGGGCTTTATTTATAGGGTTAAGTGTGTCATGACATATAAGAAAAGATGGAGATTAGGTAAGAAGGGAAGACAAAGGGAGAGAAGAGTTGGTTGGAGAAGAGGGCTGGGAGGGATCTCTGTTGGTCCCTGGTATCACTTTCCTCTCTGTCTCAGACTTACTCTGCACCACATTACAGCCCTGAGTTCAAAACGTTCAAAATTCATTGATCTCTGCTGGGAATAACTCAAGTGCAAAGACTCTCTCTCATAAATCTGCCATATTTTAGGTTCAAGATGGCTGAATATCAGTGGTGAAAGAAGTGACTGCTTAAGCCTACATCTAGTATGATTCTGCTCAGAAGTGGACAGCAAAGCTCCTCTTGAATGCAAGAAGGCATGAGAGTGGTGCAGAAGATATGAGTGGTGCACTTCATGTTTACAAAAGCAGTAACTCTTCTGAGACAAAAGCAGTGTTTCAGGGAAGTGGTGAGGCAGAGCAGTGGACCCTCACAGGCAGCACTCATGACCAAGGCAGACTTCCAACAGCTGTCTCACCCTAGACTAATGGCACCCCCAACAACTAAGTATCTCCAGCTTGAAGCCTGGGGCAGCCTGCGCTGAATCTTTTTCATTTTTGCAACCACAGCTTTCTGCTGTGGCAAGTCAGGCAACTCAGGCAAGGCTCAGATCCACACCTGCAACCTGGGGCCTGAGCACAGCACAGGAAAACTTTTGCCTGTGCCCTGACCTGAGTGATCACCCTGTCTTAGGCAACACAGAAAATAAAGTTGTTTGGTGAGAAATCAACTAATTAGGACCAAAAGCTGTGGGAATGGAGATCTGGAAGAAGATCTATCATTGGCAGCCCTCATTAGTGAGAGAAATAGATGGATTAATGTACTGGTTTGGGCTAGGGTAGAATAAATTTTCTTCATAGTTGCTCATATGGTGCTCGGTTTTGGATTTGTGACACAAAAAATGTTGATAACAAAGGGATGTTTTAGCTGTCACTGAGCAGTGTTTGCACAACATCAAGATTTTTTCAGCCTCCACCTCCCCCACCAGCAAGCAGGCCAGGGATGCACAGAGACTGTGAGGGAATGCAGCCAGGAGAGTCAACTTCAACTGTCCAAAGGGAACTGCCCAGAAAAACTGTGGATGCCCCATCCCTGGCAGTGTTGAAGGCCAAGCTGGATGGGGCATTGAGCAACCCAGTCTAGTGGAAGAGGGTTTGGAACTAGATGACCTTTTAGATCTCTTCCAGCCCAAGCCATTCTATGATATTCCATACCATATGGTATCACGCTCAGCAATAAAGTCTGGGGGCAGGAGAAGGCAGGGGGGATGCTGTTGGAGTTATTGTATTTGTTTTCTCAAACAATCTTCATGTGAGATGGAGTCCTGCATTCATAGGGATGGCTGAACTGCCCATGGGGAGTAGTAAATTATTTCCTTGTTTTGCTTTATTTGTGCACGTGCATGATCTTTTATGATCAAATTCTCTCTCTCTCAACCCATGAATTTTCTCACTTTTATTTTTCTGATTCTCTCCCCCATCCCACTGGGTAGGAGAGCAAGTCAGTGACTGGTGGGGATGAGTTCCCAATTGGGGTTAGCCCATGCGTTGCTCCAAAAAGGAGCAAGGACTGTGGGAAAAGGAAAAAGAAAATTCTGAGAGGTACAAGCTGGGCCTGACATGGGTAGAGAATAAAATGGAGAGGAAGCTAACAGGAAGGACAGGAAGAGAACAGGAGTTATGGGGTTGTGGTTACAGGGGATGGGTAGAAAAGCCTAGGACCATTAAAGCACAGCCTCCTGCAGAGCCCTGAGCTGCTCCCACAGGCCTGAATCCACCTTTCCTCTGCAAATCTGTGGACAAAGCACTCCATCCCCATGCTGGATTGGCTGAGGAAGCAGAAGAGCTTTGCTTGCTGTTCCTCTGCTACCTCAGAGGTCTGTGCAGAACCCAATGGCAGCTCAGATGATGACTCACTGGGGTGTCTCCATGATGCCACACAACCAAGTTTCCTGTGCTGGGGATGTAGATCTGCTTTCCCTTTTGTGGTAATAAATTAAAGGATTGAAACAGCAAAAAAAAGGTTATGCTGGAAAGCTGCAGTTGAGAGGGTTTGCCACTTTTACTCCCCTACTCTCCTTTCACAAAACATTGCCACTACCAGCAACCCCTTATTTTGTGGTCCTAGCATGAAATCACCCTGTTTTCTTCAGATTTCTTCCCTGCTGCCCTCGGCATGAGTTGGTGTGGTTCAATGAAAGAAATGCTGTGTAGCTGATGTCTTTTCTTCCTTTGCATGAACAAGGCAATGCATAGCGAGTGATATGGGGGCTGAAAGAAGGTAATGTAGGCCACAGCTGCCCTGGAAAACTCTTGGTCTCTGCATGGAGCCCTGTGTGGGGTGGGATCAACCACTCAGACTCAGCTGGCTACAGGCAGTCACTTCTTCCAAGACGCTTGGAAAACAGCCTGACCCAGAGGCTCAGTCTGGTTTTCAGAGCTGAAAGACGCTCTTACTGACAAGGTGTCTTTGGAGCACATATTAGGCATAATTGTGATTCTGACAAATGAAAATGTCTCAGATTGAACTCTCAGAAATACTGCTTTGGACTTCTTCAACCTCGGCTCCTTTTGTTTGGTGAGGATAAAACATGAACATGTCTCCAGTTCACTGTGTGTCATTAAAGAACATAGTATTTGTGAAGCATTCAGACACCTAAGTGCCATAGGAAAATAGTAATTCTGACTTTGGAGCAAGAGCTGGGTAGTGGGTAGTGACTAGGGTATGGACAAAATGGAAAGTTGCAATGAAATGTTCTATACATTGATGGAAAGATGGTGAGGGAAATATTGAGATTAAGTATAGAATGAGATAAGACAGTGTCATGATGTTTTGCAATCATGTTTGCAGCAGGCCAGTCTCAATTTCATGGATAACCTTAATTGTTTGGGATTTTTTAAAATTTTGTGTACTTAATTTTGTGGTCCTAAGACCATTTTTCTCCAACAGTACTTTCCATGTGTGCAAGTGTTTAATACAGAAAAGAATAATAACCTGAGCTACTTAAGGAATTACCTTCCTCTATAAATTAATTTGATGGAAAATAAATCAGCAAGGCTATTTTCACACTTTAGCTATGCTTTTGTAACTGTACCATAGTGAAAGATATCTTCTTTGATACTAAAATTCTGTTTTATTTACTGACTTAATTTACTGATTGAATCTACTTGTCAATTTGTTGAATTCAGCTGTGTAATGTGGACAGCATCATACACACTAATTGTCAGGGCATCTGATATATTTGTGTAGGAGTTTTTATTTATTGATATCTAAAGAAACAAATGAGTTATTGGGAAAAAGGTATCAAATTTTATGTCAAAACCCTTGAGAAACTAACTTTGCTGATGTTGCCCAGATTCCTAGACAGATAAATACTCTGGGCTAAAATTTCACTTCACAAGATAGTCAGTAAAAGCCTCACAAAATCACAGTCTTATTTTGTCTCCTAACAAAATGTCTAGAGGAAATAAATTTAAAAGAGGATTCTTTTAAATATATGTATTTTTAAAAAAAGCTGAGAATAAGCAGAGCACATTTGGCAAGTTCTGAACAGCAGCAGATTGACAGCTTTTCCAGGTTGTATAATTTCAGGTAAATGTGAAGTTAGCATGGAGCAGGGGGGAGCTATGGGGAAAACTGGACAAACCAAGTAACAGCACCACTGCTCAAAAAACCAGGGAGTCCACAATTAAATATTTATAGCCTTATGGACAACAAATACTTGGCAGGACAAGACTACAAAGCAGTCCCATGCACAAGTATTCTTTTTACTCTCCCTCCACCCATTTCTTTCACCATACTGTTTTTCAAACTACTTGCTGGACTGACAGCATTATTATTGCCAATCCCACTGCAAACTAGTAAAATGGGGAATGCTTTTTAATGCCTTTTTATGGATTCCTCAGTTGATTCAGTTGGTTCCTATTCAAATACTGTGTTCATTTTAAATGCTGCAAATTTTAGGGCAAGCATGACATTTGTTGAAGAAGCTGGTTTTGAAATATATCATATCTAGAGATCAATAAATAAATAATATTCAGAAATAATTTTGATTAATTTTTATATTATTAGAACAGTTTTCATATTGTACTTCAAGCACTATTTTAGGAGTTGTCTGTCAGGAAAAGTCTACACTATAAATAATTCTTTCAGTATTTTTGTGGATGCTGACTTCTAACTGAAATGATGCAACTGAAGTGAAAGCAGCTCTTCAGAGGATATCTGTGCAAGATTTCCCTGTCAATGAAACTTCTATGAAAGATCAAAACAAGAAGACATCACAAATGAGGCTGTGGTACCCACTGCCAGTCAGATCTAGCTTTGTCCCTCACCTACAGGGATGCTGGAAAGGACAACTTGGAACCTGTTTTTGAGGGTCACTGGTGGTGAAGCTGGGAGACCTGCTTCTCAACTTTGTTTCTGTAGCATTGCTACAGGCTGCTGGTCTCCACAGGGATGTGGGAGAAATTTAACCTCATACTACGATACTATTTTTTGTATTAAATGTTTGTGGGTTTTTCTCCTGGAGTGTAATAGTTTGAAGCCCAAAAGGGCTGTGCTGTGCTCTGAAGTGTGCTCTGCTCCTGGTTACAGTCATCAGTCAGATAAGAGAGCAACACACTCATTTACTGCTAGATAACAACTGTGCCTAATCATCTATGAGACAGCAAGAGGTTTTCTTGGTGTCTACCTAACCAGCAGGTCTGCTTTTATTTGGATACTTGTTCACTTCAGTTCAAAACCCAGTTTATTGCTATTAAAGAAATTACCAACTCTTTCAAATATCATCTGACCCTAGGATACTCACTGATAGGAGTTCTTAGAAAATATAAAATCTGCTAAATACTTGAGCCTTTATGCGAAGTGTCTATAGCCAGCAACATCAAGTATCTTTGGAACACTGGTTCCTTACACAATTCATCATGTAATTCATTACTTCACAATCTTGTATTTGGATTTAAAAAATAAACAACACCATTATTATTTTGGAATTGCAATGCTGTTAGGAAAAAGTCCCCACACAATTTGATATGTTTGTCTTGCTGATTTTAAAGATCCACCCACCCTACTTGAAAATAAAATATTTGGTTTCCTAAATGTTAGTCAGGAGGACCAGGGCATCAGCCTTCACTGTCTGTGTTAATTTGACAGTTGTATGTCTGTGTATCAGAAGAACATGCTGTGGTTCCACCACAGTCCTGTCAGATTTCACTTAGTAAATTGAAAAAAAAACCCTAAATAACAATGAAACACTTTAACCCAAGCCAACCAACCAAACCCCCACCCCCCCCCCGCCACGAACAAACCAACCAACCAACCAACCCAAAACTATGAAATAAAACCCAAACTCTAACTGGATTGCAGCAAAACAAGTGTTCTAATTAGTTTCATGACAGGTGAAAAGCAAGCTGTATTAACTCTGGTATTTCTAAACCCCAAGACTGTGGTTTTAGTCTAGGATGTTGTAATCTGGGAACAAGAATCTGCATTCACATCGCACACATGCTGCAATGCAGGGCTCAGGACACAGCCTCACCCTGCTGCACACTGTCCTGGGCAGGGCACAGGGCCTGCAGCCGCAGCACTGTCCACTGCCCACAGATCAGCCCCACCCACATGTGCATCTGAGGCATCAGTAAGGTATAGAGCCCTTTCTGAAACAGCTTTTTATAGCGTCTGTGCTTCTGAAGCTGTGCAAGTGTGACAAATGGCTGGGGTTAAGAATTTTCTACATCAGTAGCCCTCCCCACCCCTCACTCCAGCCCACCCCAGCAAACAGAACAAATGCCCCATACCTGGAGATGTTTCGATGCCTGAATCATTAATAAAATAAGCATGATAATGAATAATCTATGTTAAGCATTTTCTTACCCTTTATTTTTTCATTATGATCAGAAGAGGAATATGATTAACAGCAGTTTAAACTTTAGCAGTACAATTTCAGTATTAAATATAAAACTACACTGCAAGTTGATGTGGTTTAAAAATGGTTATGTATACTCTAGTCTTAAATTTATGTATCAAATACAAGTAACTCAATTGTTTCTTGCCTTGACAATTAACATATCTAACAGGTTTCAACAAGCCAGACATCCATCTTTTTCATTAAAAAAAAATAAGCAAGCACACCAACTCTTATTCATAGCAAGAGGGGGTAAAGACTCAACACTTTCCTGAGTGTTGTGCAAATAATAACAGGTTCAAGAAAGTCAGTTAAATAAATGTAATGATAAACCTAAAGCTAAGCTGGAGGACCTTTTGATTAACTTCATATTTCATATATCATTTGCATCAGTTGAGAGCAACATGAGTTACAGAACTTCCATGAAAACAAGCCACTTACAAGCAGGTGTTTAAGCTTGATCAGTTTATTAAAAGGATTATATGACACGGTTGCCTGCAATAGCAGGGGACTGGATCTGATGACCCAGGAAGTTCTTTCCAGTCCCATGTTTCTAAGCCATGCACCAAGTGTATCCAGCCCACACTTTCACATTTGGAAAAAGCCAAAGCCACACACACACACTCACAGGAAAAAAATTTAAAAAAAAAAATTAAAAAATACCTTGATGACACCATTTCATTTTTCTAGTTATTCACTATGCAGAAGGGAACAGAGCTTAAGTCCTGTACAGAGGATACATTTACTCGAGGTTGATGTGGTACTGAAGTCAGTTAATAATTAGATACCTCCAGGCAGATTCAGTTACAGGGCATACCAACACTGCACACTGCCAGACAATTTCTAATCAAGCCAAGAACCTCTTGCAGTATGAGGTCTCTGCTAGCAAGCACAGAGCACACTGAGTAAGCTAAAAGCAGCTGTTCTTAGGTGAACTACCCTACCAACCATGAGTGAATGACAGATAGATGGTAAGAAGCATTTACCTACTAGACAAGATCTCTGCACACCCAGGCAGAAGTAATTAGCTCAGAGCTGCAACCATTGCTCCTACCTTGCCTGTCTCTTGAGTACATTCTCTTTAGAAGCTGGTCTACAGAATCAATGCAGCCATTCTCAAGCACTACTACAGTAGCAGTTTGGAGCTGCTATGCAAGACTCTACTTTCAAAAGGCAGTCAGACATTCCCATTATTGAGGCCAGTTTGCTAGGACAGCGTTCACAGCCACGGTAATAATAAGCCTTTGCAACAAATAGATACCTAAGCAATTGACTACATTCAGCCCATCTAACTTTTAGGCACTTGGTTAAGGTGTCTGGGTCCCTTGTCACCCAGAACTCCCCCCACCCCCCAGGGGAAAAAAAAAATAAAAACCACTGAAGGCAGGTAGTCTCAATTGCCTTCTGGAGGCGTCTCTTGACCCCCCCACTGAGCAAACCAAGTTCTTAACACACGCACCTCAGTTAGACAGGATGAATGGAGACTTGCATCTCTTCCTAGAGACAGTATCAATACTCTCCAAAACCAAATGCAATCAAGCAATTATGGTTTGCAACCCATTACATTTGGAAACAAAAATTTACAGTCAGTAATTATGCTGTACTCCCTCCCTCCCAAGCATAAAAGCCTTCCACACGGAGGCTCTGCTTTAAAAAAAAAATATGAAAAAAGAAAGAGAAGCAGCATTCTTCTTTCAGACAAAGAAGAGTGCACACGGCTGCTTTGCCACTCATTCATGGGGAAGCTGAAGGATCAGAGAACACTTATTCAGAGAACTGGAATGACTAAGCACTGCTAGTGCATGCAAAGCAGAAGTAACAAGATCGGTTTTAAATTAACCCTAGTCCTCTTCTCCACCCCACAAAATTCATGCAAGTGTTTGAGAAGTCAAGACATAATAGCCCCAGTTTCCAAAAAGGCTTAATTTGGTTTTTTTTAATACATATTGTAAAATGTCCTTTTGTTGTCTTTCTGCGGGTAGATAAATGCATTTTTGGCATGTTTGAGAATCACAGATATCTATGAAGTCCATGCTGTTTAAATTCTCCAGCTAGTTTTTATAACCTGTCAAAAAAAGATAAGCAACCTATACATGTTTCCCCAGTATTGACATGCATGCTCAAAGCTCTCCACTGTAGTGAAATGAGGCGTTACTTCTGTGCTGATAGTTGACGAGTCAGCATTACACGACTTTGAGACCAACTAAATTAACATTGTCGTAATATGAAAGGCAAGCACAAGTTCATTTATTTATAGCAAAGGTCTTGGGTTACAGGAGGTCAGTTCTTGCCATCTTGAAAAGATAGGGGATAACTTATTGCATACATGTGCATTATAATTTAGCAGCAAGTCATTCATAGAAACACTTCCTTCCTACTGCTTTTTTGGTTTATTATCTCAATTATATATATATATTTTAACTTTACAAAGCATTTAACACCACCTTTAAGTTAATGGTCTTTTATTGGAAAAAAAAGACTAGCATTTACAACTTGGAATGGACATAAATTGTAATATCTTGAACAGCAATGTTGATAGTTGTGCTGAAGTCCACAGGCTACTCCGCCAGCTCCAAGTCATGGTACAGAAGGTTTTAAAAATATGAGAGTCCAAAGATGCTCCCTTGGTGAAGGTTTCTTTTAAAAATTTTGTGAACGGTAACAGCCTGACACCCGTTTCACTATAGTGCAATGCAGACAATGTTAAACCAGTATTTTAACACAGACATGCCATCCATAATTAAGATCATCCTATTTTTGGAGCACACTGCTACGTACAGGAGAACCATTCAACCTTTAGGGCATTTTCCTTAGTTTTGCATCCTTCAACCATTTTGCTGCATACCATCCTGAGGTATAAACCAATTTTAAAGTAAACCAGCTATGACAATTTATACTACAAATTGAACTAGAATCCACTATTGAACAAAAGAGTGGATCCTTTAGGTTTTTTTTTTCCTTTTAATACACATGTCTGACTGTGCTCAATTGTCAAGCTGCATGCATGAAAAACTGGCCAGCCCAAACAGTGTAATAGTCATTAGCAAATGGAACTTTCGAGTTCACTAAGTGCTTCCTTTTTTTTTTTATTTTCAAGGTAGTACAATTATTTATATTGTAAAACTGATGTTTAATTTTATCTTTTAGGGACAGGACCACCAACCATTACATGCAGTTTGTGGACAGAAGGTAATTTGACATTCAGTTTTGCTATACAGAAACAGAATGAATAAATGAACATTTTTTTTTTTTTGCAAGAGGTAAGTAAAAGATTCAATTTGATTCTTCTAGAGGAAAAAAGGTGTAAAGGAGGTCTCTTCACTTTGCAGTCATCATCTGTACGAATTCTGAAAAGATAAAAAGTCACTGTGATTTAATGTCTCCAGCACACTTCAAGTCAAAAGTGTCTAAAATACAGTTGGCATAAGAAAAGTACCTTTCACTGCATCTAAGGTTCTGTCCACAGAAGTGGACAAGCAAATAAACTAGTGACTCAAGTACTAAAAATTAATGCCCTATGCAACAGGCTTTCCTCAGTCTGAATTATGGTTTTGAGTCAAGATAAGCATCTTTTTACCTTCATAGTTGACTTGCCCATCCCCATCAATGTCTGCTTCTCTGATCATTTCATCTACTTCTTCATCTGTTAGCTTTTCTCCTAAGTTTGTCATAACATGGCGTAGTTCTGCTGCACTGATATAGCCGTTGCCATCCTATGAGAGAACAGTTGCACAAGACCATGAACAACAATCCTGATGTTGACTAACTTGGAAACTACACCTAGGTTTCCAGTAACTGCTTCTGAAGCAGCCTTGTGGCACTTGGGACAGATGTACAGACCTGGCACACTGTACAAACTGCAGTATGTATTAGTCCCCCTGCCTTCTGAGGCATGCATGACACCATATCCTTCCATACAATTATTGTGCTGTGATAACAACTGCACGCCTGACTTGTAGTTGTGATAAGGTATTTTTAATGCTTTTAAAGAGCTTTCAAAAATAAACATAGAAACAAAACCAAGAAAGTTTTTGTTTAGTCTCTGCTGCCTAAGCAAGGCCAAAAAGAGACCCACTTCCCCACTAGCAAGAATGAAGTCAACTCTCCCTTGTGTTAACACTACCTCTGTAAGCAGAGTGCAGCTGGATACGTTCAGCTTCTTGGATAAGATGGTATAGAACAAATCAAAGAAAGCATTTGAATTCAACTCATAAGGAGTTTTGAGATGTTTTATGGCAAAATTAAAAAGAGAAGAGAAATCAACACTTCTAAGCCAGTGTCCCGATTTGCAACATCTAATCCAAACCTAAAGCTCACGCTGAGCCACTTCAGAAACTCCATACACTGGAAGAATACACTATCTTAGAGCAAGATACGCCTATCACCAGTAGATAACCTACCTCAGGGGCTTTAAACACTAATCTAGTCTGCAGAAATATCCACATATTTTCAGCAAAATACTAAAGACTGACACTTTTTATAGAAAATAAAAATAGCAATAAAGTCTTCTTCCACACATGCTCATGCATTAGCTTTTTACAGCTGCAGCAGCCACTACTCCACAAAGTTTTTATAACATCTGTCATGTTGAAACAACTCAAAGAGTGGTACCCCTGCTCTAGAAAACTGACACATGCCTAGGTATTCTTAAACAAGGTCAAGGGAGCTGAGCTTTTAAGTTTTCATGAAAGCAACCTCGAAGTTCACATTCTGAAAAGAGTCTTCATGTCCCTCCAAATACTGATGACATCATCTTGTCTTCAAAAGCTTTCATAGGCTAGTATAAAACATTGTGCATCCATGCAAATGTTTCCCCATTCCCCCCAAAACCAAAAGGTAGAGAAAAATCCTCCTCCTCTACCCACACATCTCAAAAAAACACCACCCCTCCCACCAAGCTTTAAGTTTTGCTAATCTGTTTCTAAGGAAAGGCCAGAAAGTTTTCCTCATGGATAAGCCTAAAGCTTAGACCTTGCTGTATGAAGTGAGTAGAACCAGACAGCAACAGTCCTGGTTCTAAATTCAGAACAATGTCTACTATGTTTCTAATTCCTCTGTTTCTACTAGAGGACTCTTCTTCTAGACAAGAGGGGAGAAAACACTAAAGAATTTAAAGACATCATTGCTGCTTTTGAAGAGTAGCTGTACTTTCAGTAATACCTTGTCAAAGACTCGGAATGCCTCACGGATTTCTTCCTCGCTGTCTGTGTCCTTCATTTTTCTGGCCATCATGGTTAAAAATTCAGGGAAGTCGATAGTGCCATTGCCTTAATAAAAAGAAACTTCCAAAAATTAAACTTCCATGCTTTTCTTCATTAACAAACAAACAAAAAAAATCTGGCATTTGACTCAGTCAGGGAGAAGACTGCCAAGTGCTCTCTTAACTGTCCTTATAGACAAATTGGTTCTCTTCTCCAAATTGCTTCCACTGCCTTTTTTGCTATGACAACATGCAGCAGCCAGAGCAGCCACTCTGTTTCAGCTCAAAATCAACTGCTGCCTTCTTTCAAGGACAAGCCACACCATTTGCCACTCAAGCTACAAGTAAAATGTCAATCTGATGCTTCAAGGTTAACCAATAACAAGACTTCTCTTTACTTCAAATAACTCCTGCAAAATTTACTTTTTAATTTCTTTCTAGCCTCTCAATTGTTGTGTCTTCAAAGAAGAACACATATTAAGCTGCCATTACAATCCAAGGTTATCTAATATTTGGGAACCTCATACAACTTCACTAAACTGTTCATAAATACTTCTTTCTTTCTAAAAATCAGCTAGCTTATCAATCAAAGTTGCACACCACAAAAGCAACAAACCCTTCTAAGGGGAAACAAGGATCTGCAAATTCCAGTGACACAAGAAATACTAGCATTATTAGTGATAAGCTTAGCTGTAGGTGTTCTTACAGGTATTTTACTGCACCGAAAATCCCTGCTGACATCCAGGCCTCACCCCTAAAATTAAGCTTTTCGTTCAAAGCAAAGATTTAAATTTCAGGCTGCTCAAAGCTAAGAAAAAAAGGTGGTATGGTGAAGAAGCTAGATTGTATAGCCAGGATTCAGCTCTATATGCCAAAAAGGCACATTAGGGAGTTCACAAAACCACATTAAATAGTTCACTGTGCAACTAAGATCTACCCATTGATTTAAAGAAGCACACAAATTCATTGTGCAACAAATGAAGTTTAAGAAAACCCTTGCATCCTAAGGATTCAGCCTGAGACACACACAGCTATTTATCATCATGGCCAGCTTTACATACCAGAAAAATATTAACAGAGGTTCACAGGAACTCAGTTTTGAAGAAAACATCAATGAACATGCAGAAGAATAGCAAAGCATTCTGCTGTAACCCAAATTTAAACAGTTGAGCAGGCATATTTATCTGAAGTCCTCAGTCTCCTTTTGTTTCAAATTCACCAGAGCAGCAATTGGTCTGCAGCCTACAGAAGCTACTATACTTAAACTCTACATACCACTGCAGACACTAAAGCTTTTCAATTTCTGCAAAGACTTAGCAATTAAGGTCAACTTACACTTTTTTTTAAGAAAGTAGTTTAATTAATATGGCCTGATAATTTAGTAATTTATACTCTTGCCAATACACTTTCAGAGTAATTTATACTCTTCTTTTGCAAGAAGGTTAGAGAAAAATTACTATCATAACCAACACACAAGACTAAAGGCTTGACATTCCTCAGCAGGCAAAATATTTTTCCTTTTTAAAATTGTTAGCCTATGTAGAGTTCAGAAACCCAATATGTGTTTTAATATGGGCTTTCTGGTGTTCATTTAAAATAATTCTGTTAGCCTTGGTATGTTATATTATAAGAGATAATTCTGTTATCCCTTGATATGGGAAGGATTTTCTGCCTTTGCCTCCAATAGCCCCTCTCTATCTATTAGGAATTTAATATATTAGACAAACTATATAGTCTCTTCCTGCTGTGCTAAACTTCCATTGAAAACATTATTACACTCCTAACACTTTTTTGGCCTTAGCCAAACCCACAGATATTGGTAGAACTATTAAAACCAGCACAGGCTGACAAAACAATACAAAAAAGCTGGATGGAAAGACAGGTTAATGGCAGGTCAGGACAAGTCAGACAGCAATAGGAAGCCTATGACCCATAAAATATTAAAGACAAATAGCATAACTTTGTCTCTGCCTATTGCCTGTTTTTAGTCTCAAGAATACTGCTAGCATCTTTGACATCCTTCTGAGTTTAGAGTCTATCCAGCATTTTGAAACTGCTTTTTGTCTTCCCTATGCAGTTTAAGCCCAGGTGTGGAGGTCACACATATTAATGATGATCACAGCACCTTCCCAACACTTACCATCAGCATCTACCTCGTTGATCATATCCTGCAATTCTGCTTCTGTTGGATTCTGACCCAGTGACCTCATGACAGTTCCCAGTTCTTTTGTTGTGATAGTACCATCACCATCTTTGTCAAATAGGGAAAAGGCTTCCTTGAATTCTAGAGACAGAAAGAGTCCCAGTGTTTAGAGACATCACCAGCATGAGAAAACCACAGACTAAAAATTCACTGTACTGACGAAGCCTGGTGCAATTCTAAGCAACATTCTCTTTTTATCTAACTGTCCTTGTATTGAGTGAATTAACACTCTCAAATACAAATAAAAATTACTTACAATACCAACACATGATTTTCACAGTAAATTCAAACTTATTTCATGTGGCTATTTATCTGCACTACAACTCTGTAATTCATTTCCATGCACCTGCATCTTGCCTGAGGCACAGTTGCTCCACACACAGCAGCTGTCTGAAATAAGTAAAAGGAGCCACTGGGTTCTCTTTACAATTAACAGACATACAGGAACACAAAAGCATTATCATTTACCACTTATTTTTAAGTCATCACACAGTAAGAATTAGTGTCAGTCAGAAATGGGGGACTGGTCTCTAGAAGGTCAAAATAATGCTGCTTCTGACCAGCCTGAATTAAAGGCAGCCTATTGAAAGACTTAAATCAAAGACACTGGCTTGTAACAACGTGCAATAAACCCACCTGGTATTTATTTGTTGTGATTTCATTTGTAGCTTATCTAACACTCTATTAAAGAGTACCTAAGTCTGCTTTGACTCTAAGTAGTTCATTTGAGTCTAGCAATTATTTCTGTTTGCAAGAAATCTAGGAGAATTTGGCTCAAGTCCGAACATCTAAAAAAAATATCATTATCTGTAGTCTAAGGAATAAGAAGTCTAAATTAAGAGGCAATGAACCAGTAATCTTCCAGAATATTTTTGTCTGGGTTTTTTTTAGTTTGGGATTTTTTTTAAGTGAGTGCTTTCAAAAAGTGGTAGTACAGATTTATAATTGTCAAAGATTTTTTTCCACTATGCTTGAGATAATATATTTTCTTTCAGTCACAAGAGCTAGCAAAAAAAAAAAAGAAATTATCATCAAAACACTTACCAGCAATCTGTTCTTCAGTCAGCTGATCAGCCTACACGAAGAATAGAACATTTTAGAATACTGTTTACCTCTAGCTCTGTCAAGCCATGAGGCACTTCCTTTAAAATTCAGAAGTGATTTATCATTATTTTCATGAAGTCACTTTCAATCCCTGAAATTCTGTCTCTACAAGGAGACTGCACTCACCTACACCATGCAGATGTTTCCAAAAGCACATAGGCTAACTTGGTTTGAAACTGAACACGAAGAACCAAACGCCATCCTGCAACATGGTGAACCCAGTTTGGTCCAGTGAAGGACACAGGGCAGGCTCCTTGCAATTGGTCAGAGAGGCACAAAATCCCTCATGACATGTGTTTGGCTTTTCACAGCACATGCCATTCCCAGCAGAGCAGTGCCCCAGCACAGCGTGGGGGTACTGCACACGCGTGGGCTGAGTGCTGCCCACTGCTCCAGCCCTGCCCTCCCTCCCCACCTCACAGCAGCAGCCTCCAGCCCGCTGCCAGCCCCACAGAAGGGGCTCTGCTGTCATATTACGAATTACATCTCGGGATTGTAGAGATTTTTGCCACCTCTGATAAAGAAAATTACAGTTTTCACACGTCGTATTATTTTTCCATTCAGCCAAGTAGTTTAAGGTGCCTCACCCTGACAGGCAGGTTGTTTTATAAGTAATTTTAAGTGGCAAGATTTAAAATGCCTGTTTATGACCTTCTGTACATCAAGAGGCCACTGCTGCGTATGAAGGTGTGCCACTCAGTGGGCAATCAAAAGGGCTTTATAGAGCTTAACTGTGATAGCCACATCCTTCCAGAAGCCTCTCCCTATATATGGATAGAGCATCACAAAAAGCTCCACTGTTTGGGCTCAAAGGAGCTAATTAGTCCTTTATGGAAAAATATGCCTTTTCCTAGAAAAGAACAACAAAAAGAAATATTTTACATGCCTAATCACAGATACCAAACAATATGAGGCACTAACTTATTTTCAACACTTTTTACTGGACCGTTTTTTACAAATAGAACAGAGAATTTTGTAGGTCAGAGACAGTAGGCAAACCCTTCTTGTCCTAAAATATTACTTAAGTATAAAAACCATCTAACTGCAGCAAAGAGTAATAAATACAATGGAGAATTAATCAGCTATACAAATGTTAAGCTCTTGCATGTGGGAAAAAGACAGGGTTGAAAATCTGCTCTATATGTTAAGGGAAATACATAGATCCCATCTGTAATTAGGTAGGGGGGTTGTTTTAAGGTCTGTATGTAATGATTAAACAATTTCCCACATTCAGGGTGTTGAAGGGGGGAGAAAAGGGTAGAAATGCTAACAGTTGAAGACAGTCTTCTTTAATAACTGCCGAAAGCTTGTGCTCAAAATCCAGCTTGACTTCCTTCACTCCTTGTGATTTTCCAGAAAATGCGAGGTTTCACTCTAAAGATTATCTAAGGAATTTACATAACAGACTCACTGCCCTGCAGAACAGGAAACAGAGCCACACCTTGGCAAAAAACCTCCAGCCCACGGCACCAGCTCATTGCTCCATTAATCGGAGCTCGCTGAATGTTTCTAAAAACCGTATTTCAAATGAAAAAAAAAACAAAAAAACCCAAAAAAACCCCAAAAAACCAAACCAACAAAGCACCCACAAAACAAAACCCCAAAACCTTCACACACCCGGTGATGCCCCAGGACACAACCCGACCCTACACTGCCAAGGGGTTCCACCTTCTCAAGCAACAGGCACCGCCACTATTCCCTTACCACAGCTACAGGACAAAGGTACCCAAGCCAGGGCTGGAGCCATCAGACCACCCAGCCCAGTCATCAAATCCTGTCCTGGTGATGTCAGCCTTCTCCTACGGGAAGGGAATATGGAGAGACAGAGTCGAGGAACACCCGGATTGCCAAAAAGCGACTAGAGGTCAGTTCTGCAACTGTTTCTCCGCTCTCGTAGGAAGTGAAAAACCACCGGGAAAAATCCCAGCCCTTCCTCTTGCGCCCTTTTGCGAGCAGCGCTGGCCGGCCGCGCAGCACCCGGTAGATGATGCGATGCGTTCCGGCGGGCATCGCCCGGCCGACGAGGCGGGAGGCTCGCAGCCCGCCGGCGCAACAGGCGCCCTTGCCGGCCAGCAGCCACCCACTGCTGCAGTGCGTCCCCATTTCCCCTCCCTCCCTCTACAGCCGGCGGACACACCACGTCCTCCTCATCATTCAACCGCGAGGGCGCCCGGGCTCCGCGGCCAGCCTTCCCTCCCCGCCGCCCGGGGCAGGAGCTCGTCCCCCGCAGCCCCCGGGGAGAGGGGAGGCTGAGCCCCTCCCGCCCCGAGCTCCCCATGCAGGAGCTGGGCCGCTTCCAACCGAGCGACACGCACAGCGCCCCGGTCCCCGCGGCCGGGGGGTGCGCGGGGGCCGGGAGGAAGAGGAGGAGACATGATGTAATGCAGACTGCGATGGGCTTCGCCGCCGCGGCTGCGTTTTTTTGGGGGGGGGACTGGGGAGGACGGGGGGGCGCAGTAGCTGCAGCGCGGTGCCCTCCCCCGGCCGCCCCCCCGCTCCCTGCGCAGTGCAGCTGGTGCCGGAGCCGAGCGGGATCCTCGCCCGCAAACCCGCGCCCCGCCCCGCAGCGCGCCCTGCCCGGCGCTGGGGCCGCGGCCCCGGGGAGGCGCGCCCGGCCCTTTCCGCAGGGGAGGGAAGGCGAGGCGGGGCGGGAGGGCGCGGGGCCGGGGCGCCCACACGGCAGGCCCGGGGAAAAGGGAAGGAAGCGGCGGAAGAGGAAGGGCCGCAGCTTCGCGGCGATCCCGCGCCAAGGCGGCGGGCGGTAGGGAGAGAAAGAGTCCGCAACCACCAACCCGTTCACCCCGGGGCGGGAAGGACCCCGGCGAGGCTCCCCCACCCCCGCTCCTCCCCGGGGACAGCCCGGCTCCACCGACCCGACCGTCCCCAACTCCGCAGCGAGCGCACCGCGCGCCAGCCCCCGCGCCAGCCCGGGCACCCCATGCGGCGCACGGCCGGTCGAACGAACGAGCCCCCTACCATGGCGCGGCGGCGGGCCCGGCGGCGGCTGCACGAACTGCGCGACCACGAGCGGCGGCGGCTGCTGCCTCCTCCCGGCGCGGCTCACAGAGTGCTGTGGCTGTGAGCCTGCGCCGCCCGCTATATACGTGGGGCTGTATCCCTCCGCCGGAGCGGGGCCCTTTTCCCTCCTCCCGGCGCGGTATGTGCGCGGTGACTGCGGCGGGCGGCCCTGCCCCCTCGGCGGCCCGGCCCCTCCCCGGCGGGGCCGCTCCCGCTCCCGCAGCCCCGCGGCCGAGCGCCCGCACAGCGGCCAGGGCAGCCCGCTCCCGGCTCTGCCTCTGCTCTGCCGAGCGCTGCTGCCGGCGCAACCCTCGGGGAGCCGCCTCGTCGCCCGGTCCTTGCCGGGTCCCCGGCGCTCTCCAGGCTGGAACCCCCGGAGCGAGGGCATCTCGGCCAAGTTGGTGCTTTTTATTATTTTCTAGACAGCATCCCCGCCGGCGGGGCGGGCCTGCGCTCCCCCGGGGAGCCCGGAGCGGCACCTGGGAGAGGATGATGGCGCGGGGACGGGGGGAAACGTTAATAAAAGACTCTTTTTTTTCGGTGACAAGGCGTGTGTTACAGCGACTGTAAAACTAAAATGTTGAAGCGAGCACAGCTGCCTTTTTATTAATCATAGGGCTTTTGTCAAGCACCAAAATCCAGGCGACGGCGAAATTCAATCCAGAATCGGATGGTCTACAACTGAGGTGTCACTTCAGTCTCTTCGGAAGCCTGCAACTGAGAGGCAGCAAAAGCATGTCCTCATGTCATTTCTTCCCTGTCAGCTCTGAGGATTTTGTCCATGCTGGTAATAACCCCCCCAAAAAATAAAAATTGTAGTTTTCACACTGTACCTCCTTTAACAGGCATGGAAGCACAAACAAACATGGACCCACTTTGGAATCTAGGATTTTGGTTTCATTCATGACAGGCTCCCTTAGATTTTGAGATTTGTTGTAGTTGGAGATTATTTTTAGTTGAAGGTTTTAGTTTGGGCCTCTCTCTGGATTGGGAGGCTTGAAGTATTTCCAGTGTGGTCATAATTCTGATAAATCTGCTTGCAGTATAGCACTAAATCTTTTGAAATTTGTCCATTCTGTTTTTGAAACATCACGCGTACTTTCAGTGTTTGAAATAAAGACAAAATCGGTTTGGTTCTGTTTGTTTAACAGTTTCAATAGCTCTGCCACTGAAGTTACAATTTATTTGCTTGCCTTTCTGGAACATAGTGATAAGTTGGCAAGGACAACAGTTACCTGCTCGCAATGTAGAGGGATTTCTCAGCAAACAAAATAGCACATTTAATGTGTCATAGTTTGGTTCCCAAACCATTCTAACATTTGTATAGCACCTACTGTATGAAATGGTGTCAGAAAACCAATTTGCACCTGGCTTGTCTGCAAATGATAGATTTATAGACAGCTTCCATTTTAGATGTGGAATGCCCAACCTCCTATTTTTAATATGCCTTTTCTTTTTCTTTTTTTTTTTTTTTTTTTTTTTTTTTTTTTTTTTTTTTTAACTACCAAACAGTGATGCTGGTTTTTTTTTTCCTGTGGAAGAACATGCAAATAATTGATCTTTCATTTTCATAACATCAATTTTAGGCTCTTACTTTCCTAGCTTAATTCCTTTCTGGAAAGCATAGCACAATGTTTGATTGGTATAAGCTACAGGAGTGTTTGCTTGGATAAGTGAATCTTGGAACTCTCTGAGACTCACAGGGATATGTGAAGAACAATGTTCATGTACGAATTGTTCAGCTTATTGTGCTGGTCTTACAGAGGTGAAAATCTCATTGTTAAAACACTGAATTCTACATAAATATTGGACTAATAAATTTGTACAATTATCTTGCAAAGAAAAGATATTACATCAGAATAATAATCTTACCAACATTTAAATGTGACAGTTTAGAATGTGGGTGCTTTATTTCAATCTCTTTAAAGTAAATTTTAAGCACATGTAATATTCCATTGATCCAAACATTCACTTGTAAAAAACTGAAGGGATTAGATTTATCTGTTGAGGAGAGACTGTAAGACAAGTAATTAAAATTTATGTAGGTTCTCTTACAAACTATCAGCATTTACAGTGTTTGGGCATACATGATGAAACTTGGAAATATGAAGTAGAAAGCCACTCAGTAACATTCAATGAATGTTGCCAAAGATTAACAGGGCCTTTGAGTAGGATTGCTGTGCATTTATTCCTATTTATTTTTTTTTTCTTTAACCTTTTGTGTCTATTTTTCCTAACTCTTGGTGGTTTGTGTTAATAATTCATTTATATTTAAAATGAAATTTGAAATCAAGTTACTTTTAAAGTAGTTTGGAATATAATTATCTTGCTTTATTAAAAAAAAACCCAAACACTCAGGATAATCAAGTAAGGTGCCACAGTTGAGTTCTGCAGTACTTTATTTAAATTGCATCATTCTGTATTTGAAAATATTTCACCGCTCATGTTCCAAAATACCATTGTGATTAAGGGTTTTGTTTTTTTCCTAATTTGACATATGGCAACGATAAATGTAAACAAAACAGAATACTAATCTTTTGCTGCTTATTTAATGCAAATAAAAAATCATCTAAATTGTCATCTCCCTGCTTCTTGTAAATTTGCTTTTAATCATACAGCTAGACCTTGATCAGTATTCTTTGTTCTCTTAAAATTTACATTCAGTTGTGGCCAGGCAAGAAATGCCCCTGTCATTCCAATGATATACAATGTCAAATGATTTGCCAGGATCTTCTACAGCCTCATTCAAAATCTCCTGAATCTCAGTGGGAGCTAGATTGGACCATGGAATTACTCAGTGTTGTGCCTGACACCAGAGAACTTGGCCATCCCTTTGCCATAGAGGTTTTCTTTGAACAGAGGGCTCTGAAATAGCTATTAAGATGAATTTTGACTGGATAAATTTACTGTTCTATATTACTTTACTCTCTAAGAATGCTCTTGTTGACTTATGTTTGAGTTGTAATAGTAAGGAAATATTATTTCATGAATTTATTTATAAAATAAATAAAATTGTAGCAATGGAAGACTTGTAACTATTCTACCTAGTACTACATTCCTAAATTTTGCTTGGCCGTGATGGTAAGACTACACAAGTCTTATAGTTGGTCCTTGTTTCAGCAAATATTAACATGTCCATTTCTTAGGAGCAGCCTAAGATATAGAGGAGGAAATCAGCTGAGAACCTCACAAAATAATAAACATGAATACTTACATACCAGGTGTGCTTTTCAGCTTTGACTGTTTAACATGAGCACTGAAGAACATGGCCTCACACCTATCAACTGTTTCCTTATATTATATATACGTAAGTTTAAAAAACACCAAAAATTAAATTAAACATTCCACAGACGTCTGTCCTGGGAGAACGGATGTGAAAACAGGTGGACAGAAGTTTGTCATATTATTTAATGCACAGCTAGGAGGCTGACATTATGGCAATAAGCATAGATAACCAGTTTATAATAACTTAGAAGTACAAGAAGCCAAAATCAAGTATGTACGTGCATGCAACATCTGTGCAACTGGAAAAAATTAATTATTACTTTCCACGGGTGTAATAGTGCTGGTTATATGTGTGAGCTACCCAAACTAAATTTGTTGTACTGTTTTTCAAGGCAACTGGAATTCTGTTGGTACACCGATTTTTTACAATGTCTACAAAATTCTCTTCATATAGGCAATGTTTTTGGGGGAGACCATTTTCCACAAAAATTGATGATTCTAAATGCCATTGGCAGCTGTGAAAACCTAAGCAAATATCTTTATAAACTATAATCATCACTAAGATTGCAAATAAGTGGGTGGAACTCCATTGAAATAAAAAGCTAGAACAGAATTTATTTTTACAAGAAGTGAAAAAAAAGTTTTTCTCATGTTAACATTTAAAGTTCCAGATCTTGGAGCATTTTTAAATGGGTACATACATATTCCTGTAGGTAACTATTTCTTTTCTGAGAGATATTTTAAAAACTCCCAGATTTCTCAATCTTTTATATGCTTGTGATTTTATTTACGTTTGCCTCATTCCCACTGGTGTGCATCAATAATCACATACAATTATGGATTTTCACTGAACATCTAGTATTCGAAGGCCATCTATGTAATTGAATAATCAGTGATTGTTACCTACATTGAGTGCTGCTTGTCTTGTGAAGTTTTAGATGTTTATATGAAACTAATTTAACCATTAGTTAGAACTAAATTATTTACACATTATAATTAAATTAGTGAATCCTTTTTCACACACCTATGTAAAATGTCATCCTTGACACCAAATAATTTGAAAAGCTTCATGTTTAAACTTAGCATAGTTTGAGTTGGGAACCTTCAAGATCCTGTCTTAAAAAGACTTGGAGATATGGGAATTACAGACCTGCATTCACGTATAGTCTCACTCAAATATCCTGCAGATTAAACATCATAAAACAATTATTTAAAACCAAAGGTGTTTCCCTACTTTTTTTTTAACACTTGTAATGTAAAATAAATAAAAACCCCAAAAACTCTTCCACACAGTCTTAAAACCCCCAACCTTTTTTCATAGTCCTATGGAGAGTTCTCTAGAGACATTGGAATATGTGAAAAACAGGGTTTTCCTTCTCAGTTTTTTCAAATGCCAGTTTCATAGAAAGATAAACATTGGATGATTCATGATATAAACAATTTACTTGCTCCATTTTTCTGTGTTTTGTTACCATTAGTGTTTTTACAGATAAAAGCCAAATTGTATCCACTGTTTTTCACAAATCAAATGCAGAAGAGGAAAGGATATTTATGTATTGTGTGTTTGCTAACTATTACATACTTTTACATAATGTTGTCAAGCATACCTAGGTCTTGCTTTTTCACTGGTAGATACATGTATAAGAACTATACTCCTTGATGATGAATCCAGGTAATAAATCTGGCAAAGAAAAGTAATACATTTCTACCATAAATATATTTTTTAATATTCTGTATAGAACAATACTTACAGGAATAGTTATTCTAATGATAGGAAAAACTCTAGTTTCAGTAGATGGATTCCTCAAATTTTTAAGTGCTGTGATGTAACAAACACGCAATTTTTTGTCAGATTCACCCAGCTTGAGCTTGCATTTTATTTCTTAAGAATACACTGGAGAAATGAGTGGGCCAAAAACATTTATATGTTAAATTTCTGCATTAGAATTGACAAAAGCTGAACAGCTGTTGCCATTAGCTACAGATTTTGGACTAATATATAGCTTATAATGGTACAATAAACCATGGTAAACAAATATCCTTCAGAATTTAAGCGCTTAAGAAAGGCTGGAAATAATTTTTTGCATCTCCAGTAATGTTGCTCCTCATGTCAGTTTATCCTGCTTAACATAAGAAAAAACATCTTCACAGATACTTAGGATTGCTTGTTTGCATGATGGAAATAATGAAATGAGCTGTTTGCATTGTTTTTTATGCCTCCACTTGGCCATGAGTAATTAATTATTGTTTGAATAGCACTGTGGGGCAAATTGGGATATCAGTTTTGCAATAAAAGTTCCAGATAAACTTAACAAATATAAGCATATATATATGATATAGGCAGACAGGTATTTAAAACCCACAGATACGTCCTTTAATGGCCAAGCCTCCTTTACTTAACTACAAATTGTAATTTTGTAGTAGGTCTGTTTTAAATGAAATTTTTTGGGTCACGTGGAGCTGTCATAAGTCTTCATGCTACAGCTAATGATAAAAAACTTAACAACTCCATATATGTGTTTCAAGGGTGATCATAATTTTAAATCAGAATCATAATTTCTGGTACAGATTTTCAGCAATGTAAACATGCCCTGAAGTCAATAAATCCATGTTCATTTGCATGAGTTAGGGATTTATTCTTCCCTTCCTTTCCCTCACACACTTGAATTGAGGTGTTTCAGTAAGTTTGGGATAGAATCTTATCTGAGGATAAGAAGCTACAAGATCAAAAACACCAGAGTTAATAATGAATGTCAAATGTCGTCCAAGATACATCCAGCATTCTAATCTGCCATACTACAAAACTGGCCTGAGGCAGGAAGTATAGATACATCCCAAATTACAGATGCTGGAAGCCAGCACCATTGCCAAATGACACTTCTTCCTTTGTCTTACATACAGGAAGAAAACTGTGGAATCATTGCACTTCTTTGGATAGTTATTCTATGTTGTTTGTGAATGCACCAGTAATAAACCCACCCCATAATGAAAAAAACTTCTCCAACTTATTAACACTTCTGTGGAGAAAAAAACCCTATGTTTTTCAACAGCTTTGAGGAGAAGATGCATTTCTAGTATAAAACTGTAAATCCAATCTCTGTAACCCATTGTCAGAGAGCCAATAGACTGCCTTTCCCTCGGGAACATTCCATGGCAGTACCTAGGAAGCCCTCTCCTGAGGGCTCGTCTCTTTCAAAGTCTTTTGGTGAACAGGGACATCTGATGCCTCCAGAATGCAGGTTCTGACACCTCCCTTAAGGTTTCTCTTTGATCCAGTTCCTTGTGCAGACCTTTAGGTTTTTAGTTTTGGGGACACTAGCTCGTATGAAGCTCAGACTCAAAATGTCTAACCCGCAGAGAATGCGTCTCTGTCCTAAAGCAACTCCCATCATTGTTGAAGCTCCAAAAATTCTACCAAGAAGAGTCATCTTTTTTTGTAAACTTAAAAAGTACAGCTATCCCATGTGGCCTCACATTCTTCCCCATATTTTTGTGAGGGTACAGTTCACATCAGCTACCTATTAAACCTATTAAATTAAACCTCTATTCTGCCTGCTTTATTCTGAGGCGATCAGCTTCTGTGGAATAAAAATATGCCTAAAATCCAGTCTGTCCCAGGCATGTAGCACTTTGTGCACACCTTTCCTGGCAAGCAGCATTGACCTTCCCCACAGTATGGCTATTTGTTGTTATTTTTGTGGTAGCAGAAGTATTCTAGATGCTAATGAAGTACTTATATTTAGTAAGTGCACTGTTATGTGCTGGCTGTGAAGCTGTCAGTGCTGTTAAAGAGCACAAGCCTAACACAAAGGTGCACTGCACTGAGAATGGAGGGTTTTATGCTATATAGAAGGGAAGTACATTTAATGAGTTTATTTTGGTTAGCCTTTGGTTTAGTTTCAGATTTGCCAATACTGACATCATTTTTCCAAGCAGGGAGCACCCTCTAAGACTTCTCTGCATCACTGTTCTCAGGGTGGGCCTGTGTGTGGGCTGATGCAGTGCTCAGCACTCCAGATCATTTCACTTTGGCAACCATTCTGCTTCTGCTGTCTCCATCTCCATATTCTATTTTAGGGGCTTACGGAGCACCAATCCACTCAACTGAAATATAACTGAAACAAGATATTCAGCATTAAATAAGCAAAAAGCAAAAGACTCAAAATAGGCTATTTTTAATTATTATCGGGTTAAATCACTTAAACATAGATATCTTCCTACTCCTCCTCCCACGTCTTTCTTTAGTTTGTCTCCTCTTGTTCTCTCAGGACACATTGATGGCCCACAGGCTTGTGAAAAAAGAAAATTAACTCTGTTCTGTGATGGGTCCACGGGTGCCAAGTAGTCATCTAGCTTAATTCTTGAAAAAAAAAGTTATTGCTATTTTGTCTGTCCTGAGATCCTTGCAGCAAACCCTCATCCACCAGTGGGACCAGGGCGCATCCTTTAGAGAGCAATCTCGCATGGCAGAATTGTGTTGACATGAAAACACAGCTACACCTGAACCCGCACTTCAGAGCGAGGTGGATTTATTACGTGGTCAGCGGGTATGGGGAAGCAGGTGGATTTTTAAGCACCTATGGTAGGTGTTTGGAAGTATACAGGGGAATAGCTGTCCATACGCTGGGGACATCAGCTTGCCACAGAGCACCCAAGCTATCTGGTAGGACAGCGGGTTTCCCTCAGGCCGTGCCGCTCACACCGCTCCCGGAGCCGCTCGGCACTGCGGCTCCTGCCGCTGCTCCCGGAGGTGCTGTGGCGGCATCCGCATTCACCGACAGCCACTGCAGGGCTCTCAGCTGTGCCTCCCGCAGATGCCATTTGCCAGCTTGGCACAGGCAGCTCTGCAGCTCCTCTGGAATCACTCTGGAATTCGCCTGAACCGAGGCTTTGGCTCGGCTGGGCGCTGGTGATTCTCCCGCTCTCCACGCAGGAAGTGCCGATGGCGATTAACGTTACACCCACCACCAAGGGCCCGTGCGGCACAGCACAGACCGCTTGGCTTTCCCGGAGCCTCCTGCGGCCTCCCGAGGGACCCTGCTTCCCCCACCTTCCCGCAGGCTACGGGGCCGCACCGGAAGGGCTCTGTGCCCGACTCGGCGGCCGTTCAGCTGCCCGGGGGATGGCGGCTGCCCCCCGCGAGCTGCCAGGTCCGGCAGCGCTGGAGCGGCCCCTCCGGTCCCGGCTCCCTCCGTCCCTCGGCGGGCAGCTCCCCGGCCGGCCGGCGGCAGGACCTATATGCTCTGGCGGAAGGTTACTGCTGCTTGGCACGGTGGCGCCCGACGGAAGCGGTGCTGAGGCTTCTGAGGCAGTACTTTGTCAAGGAGCGCCTGATTGGCTAACGGGACTCTGCAATGGTTATCTGTAAGAGTCAAGGCCTCTGATTGGTCGCGGGGTACCTGCAATGCGTCAAGTGAGGATGCTGGGGTGCGCGTGCCAGAGCGCTGCCGGGGGGCGGCCGCGGCCCCGCCGGCAATGGCGGCCTGCAGCCGGCGCTGTCCGCAGCACCGGCCAGCTCCGGGAGCCCTCGCTCCTTCCCGGCAGCATCAGCAATCCCGGCGGAAGAGTTCCCGCCTCTCCCTACCCTGCAGCTTGCAGCAGTAGCAATTGCTTGGCTCGTGAGCCAGAGCTGGCAGGAAGAAGCTGTTCCTCAGTCAGTGACCTCTTTAGAGCAGGGTTTCTACGTAAAGAAGCAGCAGAAAGACAAAGCCTCTTTTCTCAATCCTTTTCCACAACGCAGGGTGCCAGAGGTGCAAAATGTGGCAGAACAAACCTGCTTATGCTGCCCTTCCACTGCCCGTGTGAGAAGCGTCTCTTGGACCGCTGCTCCAAGTGACAGCTTGAGTGGCAGCTGGGGGAGGATATGCACGGCGAAGTGATGACTGAGCGCTGAAATGTCTTGAGGAAACGCTGCAAAATCTTCCAACACAAAAGAGATGCTTCTGCAAAATTAGCCCCGGCCTGCGAAGCCGTGCCGAGGCAGGCGAGGTTGGTCCCCACACCCATCGGTGTGGGGCTAGGAGCCCCCTTGGGCCTGGCCGAGACCCACTACAGCAGCCCTGTTGCATAAGGAGCTGCAGAGATGCCATGACCACTTGGGGGGCTTTTTCTGTGTGTCTCTAACTGAAAGAGGCATAGGTAAACCAGAAGCAAAGAAATTAGTTCTCTGCACCAGTCAGAAGCTTACAGGACTGCTTTAAAAACGATGGGGGTTTCAAAACAGCAAGAACTTCCTGGCACATCTATGAAGCTTGATACAATAAGTGTCTAAAGGTAGAAGTAGGTTACAGACACTCATTATCGAAATTCTTCAGTATTTCTGTTGCTGGAGTGTTTTCATTGCTCTTTTTCAAAATCCCATTCTTGAAGAGTGAGTCAGCAAGAAGCCTGTGAATGTGTCAGCAAGCAGTGTTTTAAATAAGGTTTTGCTGCTAAGCAATTATTAAAGAGCATGTTTACATATGAAAAAATTAAAAATTTACATATGGACATAACAGCCTGATTTTTTCACTCTAGTAAAAGTTTTCTTCCTAACTACAGTTTTCAGGATAACATTCTTGATGTGCTAGTGTAGGGATTTTGAGTTAAATTCCTTGGTAATTTGTTTTCTTTGTTCCATTTGATTACCTGGAAGTAGAACAGTTTTTAATTTAAAATTACCATGATTTCCTTTTCAGAACCCTAGTGAGTACAAATTGCTTTCCTGCTGGGGTGAACACTTCTTACTGTCTTTTTTCCAAAGAACTCTTTCAAAATATTAAAAACAACCTAACCACTTTTCCTTGAAATCCTAGCCAAGTGGAACAAGTGCAATGAAATCTTTATGGGAAAATTACATGCCTGTGTAATTATAATGTTTATGAGTCCAAGTTTGCTAAAGTGAAACATAAAAGTGAGGCTGCAAACTCATTCTGTTTCTTACCTGGTCATTTAGAGTATGATAATGTTTTTGAAAAAGTCATGTTTAAACACCTTAGGTCTAAACCAGCTTGACAGCTTAACAAATGGAAAGGAAATTCGTATAAAGCATTGCTAAAGGCATCACCTTGTTCTGGAGTATTTTCCAGAACAATCTAATATGACTCATAAAACAAATTTGTTCTATTAATTTACTATAATAATACTATAATGACTGTAGAAATAATAGAACTACGCTGATGTCAGAGAACCTGTAAAAAGCTTTTAGAAGTGACATCATCCCATCATTTAGTGGGAAATAAATATACCAATTTCAGGGTTAACAAGTTAATCATTGTTGCCCCAAACAGTCTCCTGTAAAGCAGGCTATTTAAAAGACAACCTCAAGTGCTTCAGTGAGTTCAGGGCAGCAATATATCCTTAGAGTTAGCTTACAGTGACCAAAAGTTCTAGAATGAATCAATGGGAATACAAAAAAAAATATGTGTTTATTAGAAAGAATTACATTGATCAAGTCATAGTAATTCCCAATCAATCATCTCTGAGTGATAATGCTACATTTGATTTTTTTATGGGTGCTTTATGTAGGCCATGTCCAAAGCCTTCAGAGTGTATGGCAAAGGCAATATGGGGTAGTAAGCAGAGTTCACTACATTTCTAAATATATCACATTCTAAACATTCTGAGTGTAAATATGCCCCATCAATTTAAAGCAACCATTTAAAAAACAATATATTTACAGCAATGTCATTACACCAACATCTGTTAAATGTATGCAGGTCTGCCATCTTATGGAGCCTGAATGGTACTGCCAGATAACAGAACGTGGAGCTACATGTTCATATTAAGTGAATAGTTTGAATTTTTCCTTTACAGGTAATGTGGCCTTTCTTCTAAAACTTGGACCGTTTGGATGCACTCTTTCTATTTGATTTGTACATTTGTGGGATTTATATGTGCATACAAGTGTACACGTGTAAACACAATCAAATAAAGATATTACACTGCAAGTTCAAGCATATAAAAGCTAGGAAGAGCTGAAGTTAAAGTTGGTTGTTTACCTTATATGACAGCCTGGAACAACATAATCATATACATTTTTGGGGGGAGCTCTGTCTGCTCTGTCTGATTCTGCATTCAGGTTAGATGGTGCTATTTAGTGAGTGGCTGTTTGGAATTTTGCTTTAGCCTTTTTGTTTGGAATGTGACTGGTGTGTTTGCTGCAAGCTAGTCAAATCCTCTTCTAAAGATGATATTATTAATTCCTCTATGGGCTATTCTCCAGCTATTATTATTAGAGTACTATATGAACAGTTTTGAATTAATTTTGTATGGGCCAAAGCAGACAATTATCATGGCAATTCTCAGCCCAAGTGATTATATTTTGGCACAGCTATTAAAGTTGCTAAGATGATGCTTGTTTGTTTGTTTTTATTTTCTATTTTTATAAAAGCTGATGTCAGATAAACTTGATAAGTGACTTTTGGGTCAGCCAAGCACAAATGCACAAGAACACAAGAATGTTATAATTAGTACATCAAGTATTATTATACTCTTTATACTCTTTAACTGGTGCAAATTTATTTTTGGGTGAAAAGGATTCTTCATTAAGACCTTATTACTTTGCTTTTGGAAAGTTTGAGGTGAGTTAGGTAAGTGGTTGATCTAAGTGGTTGTGATAGAGTCAGATACTGTAGTGGAACACTTAAGATAAACAAATTGTCCAGCATTCAGTGAAGTTTTGTAGAGTTTTACCAGCTGCTGGAAAATCTAGTAGTATCTGGAATCTAAACACATAAGAGGATGCCTGATTTTTCCCAGTTGTACCTTTACTAGAAAATACTCTACATTTTACTTTCTCCATTTAGAGTCATTTCAAATATTCATATCTACTCTGAAGCTCTTGCTGGAAAAGGACGATAAGCACAAACTGCCATTTCAGTGACTGTCAACTGTATTTGATAATGTGAAGTACTGCTTACCACCACAAAGAAATCTTAGCATAATTGGTTTTCGCTAGTTGAATCAGTTCCTTATTGTCATATATCTATTTTTTATTTGTCTTTCATCTAAAGGTTTTCCAGTTTCAGACAGGTGTTAGGTAACTGTTGCATTTTGTTTGAGGAAGTTATCTTTGAGACACTTGAGGAAGTGTCTCAAAGGTCATACCACATGTTACTGTGTCTTAAACAGCACAAAAATAAGTAATTTTTTTTCAGTCAATAAGAAGTTAACCTGTAAATCTGTAAACCACATATGTTATATGATAGCAGCACATTTTTCTGTGCCCAAAATTTACATTATCTTCAAAGTGGATAGTCTTGAAGGTGGATACAGACACACAGTCAAACCCATTGCCATATACACGTCTCACTGGAGACCTGCTGCCAGATGCAGATAGCAGAGGAGTATTTCATACTATGCAATTCTGAGCTCAAGGTGTGGCCAGGCAGGTGCATCCTCAACATGATAGCCAGTGATCATAGTGTTTGCTAAGTTCATTGATGGTATGTGTATTACAATGCAAACCATCTCCTGCTACTATAGGTATCCACATTTTTTATGAAAGACTTTAGGAATGACAGCAAATTGGCATAAGGGTATGATTTTTGTATGAGTGGCACTCATCTGACAAATTCCTAACAACTGCAATATTAGCTCCTTTGTAGCTGCATTATACCACTCTTGATATTATATTGAATAGTTTTAAGCCATCCTCCATTGGATTTGACTCTTAGCAAGTTAGGGGTTCTAGTTTCTAAGATTTGTCTTTGACTATATTCAAAGGCTATTCAAATTTGATTAACCTGATATGTGCTAGTTAGTTGAGATAGAATACAAGATAAAGCACAGCTGGCTTCTTGTGGTATGGTTTCAGAGGTTAGAAATGGGCACCACACAGTGACAGATTAGTGTGTCACTAAAGGTGCCAGGTACCTTGCCAGTTTTGTATGGAAGTTTGTAAAGCTGTCAGTAGCCAGCTTGCACTTCTGGTTACCACAGCTTTCAATTCTTACAATATTGAGAATTTATTTGCTAGATTGTCTTATTAAATGAATTCAGTGTTCACAGTCCTACACCAATTCCACCCCGCAAAGTTTGCATCGTACCTCTTTTATTTCTGTATCCTATTGATGTGTGTTTTTTGTAGCCATCATAGAGGAAGATGCTATATTCAGCACAAGTTTTGTTCCATGTACCAGTTGGCTAAGTTCAACTCATTAATTTTGGAGTCATAATCATGGGCTCTCATCCATCATGCAGTTGCATTAAGTAAATGAGTATCTATATTAAGAGGTTGGGTTTTTAGTTGTTTTGTAAGCAATTCTAGTTGCCTGTAAGATACACAATCCAGAACAATTGGTATCTTAATTTTGTCCATTTGCATTGACTTCCTATCGATTACTAGCAGTGTTTAGAGAAAAATTGCTGAATATTATCATGTTCTCATTGTTTAAAATTTAATTCTTAGGAGTCCTTAAAATAAGATTGGTTGTCTTACTTGTCTGTAGTATCCACCTAATTTTATTGATAAAATAATTTGCAATTTCCCATCCAGTATTACATATAGCTAAAGTCAGCTTAATTTTAGGCTTTAGGATTACTGTAACATTATCACCTACTATCAGTTCTTGACCCAGAGCTAATCTCTAAGAATGTTTCCAGCCTTCAGGAAGGACCAATATAATCTACTTGCTGATCTTCTCAGAGTAGTTTACCTTCCTTGGGATTGGTAGCCTGTTGTTCTTTTAACAGGTACTGTATCATTAAAACAAAACAAAACAAAACAAACAAACAAAACCCAAACCAGAACCAGCAAAAAACCCCCCACCAAAACCCAAGAAGGTATGTGTTTACCATATGTACCACCAGCACTTTTGTCACAGGCAATCCTCTCCTTGCATACTGTTGAAACATATCATAACTCCCTATGTGTAAGCCTTTCTCTGAAGGTGCTTGAATGTTTCATATCTCTATTAATACAGATTCTGGAGCAGTTCTGTGTTCTCCTGTCCATCATGTACCTAAAACTGCCACTTCTTGACTTGGTCCCTGCCATGTAAAGTCAAAACACTAGTATTTAATTCAAAAGCATTCAAGCAGAAAATGCTTGATGGAACACTAATATTTAATTCCAGTGAATGCTGGATGATAGCACTCATACTTTAGTGAACCATTTCCTCATGTACTCCATTAAAGTACGATGTGTATACTGTAAAATTGTTACTTTTTACTAGTTGATTCCAGCTGTTTAGCTAACATGGCATAGATGCAGATGGGGCCATGGTTAAAATCTTGGGGTATGTGATAAAAGATCCATTGTCTTCCATCCCGAGTAAATGCAAACTGTGGTTTCTCTTGCTCTTGTATCAGGATCATAAAGACCATTTCTTATGTAGCTGACACACCCAACCACAGAGAGCATTTACTTTGCTGGGAGCCAGGGGATGTAAAAGAGCCAGTTGCTTTGTGGAAAGCCCTACAGTCAATAGTTGTGTACCATATCCTGTCTGGTTTCTTAAAACTGGGCTGCTATACAGTGAACTTTTTCTATAGTACCCTGTTCCCCCAATTGTTTGATTTAATTCTGTCACAAGTTTTATGGCAGGGGGTTATGGCTCTGAGCCTTCTTTCATTGTGGGGCTGCTTTGATCAGTCTCAGCATGTGACTGACTTCCTGGATTAAACTTTGACCTGTTTGTTATCCATCCCTGCATACATTCCATGACAACAAAACAAACTGATACAGAGCACGGGCTCTCAGGATTAATCCATTGGATGGGGGCGGGTGTTTGGTGCAACTGGAAGCATCAGACTTCTGTCCCCAGACTGATGTGCTGCATGTGCAGGAAGATACATGCTTCCACACCAGCCCTCTTATGCCACTTCTGCACCTGTGTCCATGCATCATATGCTGAGAACCCAAGTTTTAATTTGCTTCCCTCATCTCTAGAAGAAGGAGTTGGTTTCATTTCATCATATGCCTGCACTCCACCAATGTCACATTTCAGAGCCTTGGCTGAGGTGTGCTCTTGGCTAGGTGTCTACAGTGAGGGCAGTGATGGTGCAGAGGCAATAGCTGCTAACCCACACTGCAGCAAAACACTGCCCTTCAGCTGACTGGTCTTAACTGCTGGTCATACACAACTCCAGGTGGAGGAACTTCCAGGTGGCAGAGAAACTGCTCCATGCCAAAACATACTGGAGATACAGGAAGACTTCAAAGTATGAATGGCTAGCGACTGCTTGGAATGATTTCTGCAGTGGCAATTGCTCCACAGCTCACGTAAATTCTGTTTGTGGTCTTCTTTGCAATTAAAAGAGTGTTTAAAAGACAAAATAATGTTAATTAATGGGATTATCGATCTTGTCTGAATCAGAGACCACTTTAGTGCTTAAAACACCCTGTGTTTCTCTGCTTAAAGTGGTCAGAAGCTGGCCCAAAATACAAGTGGAAGCAGAAGGTGGATCAAGTTTTTGTGCAGAGCTGCATTTAAAAAAAAATTATAACTTCAGAGATTAAAACGTAGTTGAGTTACTGTGGAGGTCGGTAAAACCTGAGAGGCTTTCCCCATGTTAAGGAGACATAAGGAGCTTCTCTCACAGGATCCCCTGTTCTGTTATGCCAATGTACCCTGTTCTGCTCCCTCAGTCACCCTGTTAATTCCCTCTCCATCCCTGTGTCCCTCAGTCAATTTCCCCATTGGCTCCCATACCCCAACCCTGCCTTTGTAGCCCCATGCCCCCTGACCATTGGTCCCTGATGTTCTCCCAGCCCCCAGCACCCATATACTTGAACCTAAACCCTTCCCATGAGCCCTGCCTTTGACCATGGACAGTCTGCACACGTGGCTGGAGTAAACATCTCTGTGAAACCCATACAAAGGCCCTTCCTGCTTCTTTGCCATCACCATATCAGCAGCCATCCCGGTTTGCAGCAAATTACTATATTGAGAAAAAAAAAATCTATAAATTGGTGTCATTATTTGTGCCTTATTCTTAAAATGGTTGTTACTGATAAAGCAAAATGGCAAAAACATTAAAAAACAGAAATTGACATCCACTCTGCTTTCTTCAGCTCCAAAACAGCAGGAAGATCACAGGAAGCTCAGAGGTTGCTATGTAGAAAATACTGTGCTGCATCAGATTGGAGAACAGACTGGGTCAGTATCTTTCTACATCTATGGCAAGATGAGGTCCTTGAATGAAGTTTTTGCTGCTGGTAAGAGGAATCAGTCTGTCCCTACGAAGGATTGTATTCTAAACTTTAACAGTAAAAGATTTCCTTTGCTTTGAAGCATGACTTGTTAAAAGGTTTCCAGAATTATTGTGAAAAACTGCAGCTCCAGGTACTATGGTATTCATGTACATTTTTAGAATTTACTCAGTTCTTTACTTTGGTGGATTTCTGTAGCAGTATGTTTCCCCATGCAATTACTTATTGATTTGGCAAACAGTAAATCAAGAACATTATTTCTTCTACAAAAATGATGCAAGTACCATTACAAAGGAGAAAACACTTCAGCTCTCTTGTTTTGTCTGAGAAACTGACACACAGCAAACTACCTTCAGATGGCTGTATCTTTGAGATCAGATTATCTTGAGATGTCATATTTGGATTCTGGTGTTAATTTGCAGTGTCAACATGAGGGTTGACACTCATGTAAGCATCTGAGGGTGGATGCTTAGTGTTTTACTGAAACATAATGTTTTCTGGGTTTTCTAATAATTCAAACCAGCTTTATCTAGTTATTTTCATCTTTCATAATCATGTATTTTTTTACCTTCATGCATAAATCAATGAGTATCATTTAGTCTAACATTTTATTTACTTCTGTTTAACAATAGAAGCCTGTACAGATGGCTGCAAAACAGAACCCTCAGACACAGTTGGATTTGTGCATTTGTGCTGATTTCTTGCTTAAGGGAACTCAGTTCAATGTGCTGTACTGCCAGATCCATCCCTGCAGTAAATCTCTTGGCTTCAGTGGATGGCCACATGGGATTGCCTGTGCTATCTGGCTAAGCTAAGAGATTCTGTACAATTTCAAAGGGGTCTGCTTGACAATATGAAAAAATGAAGTCTGAAGAGCATGCTAACTGTGTTGGGCTTTGGACTGTTCACCATTTTGTTCAAAGTAGGGGCCATGAGAGCCACTTTCCATTCAGAGACTACAAGAAATAATTACAACTTTGATTTACATAATGGGCAGTAGAAAATATGGTGCTCACCCTGGGTCCTGTATAGGTGCAGACCTACACAGGAGGTTCAAAGAATTCAACTGCTTTTTGAGTATTTAGAAATAATTTCAAAACTGAGGAAGTAATTGGGAAGCTGCTCTAATTCTGTCTGTGTGACATCAGAAGTGCTGGAAGGAAGATTTTTAGAATACAGCTGCCTACAAAAAGTCTGGGAACTACAGGCAAATAAATTGTTCCTATTCATGTGAATTTCTTTGTGCTCTATAAATTAAGTTGTAATGCCCATTATTCCTGAAAAAACAAGGATCATATTAAATTTCATCAATTTCTTTTCCTAATGGAAAAGCTCTTAAAGATGTAGAAATCTTAGCAACTCTTGGGGCTAAAAGGAATTGACACTTCTTGAGAAAATAATATTCCACAAGATGCAACGTAGGAGCCAACCAACAGCTTGTTTGGCTTTGTTTGGTATTGCTTATACAGGGCAGGTAAGACACACAGAACTGCAAGTCCTGAAGCAAACTTGTTTTTATGAAGATGTGCACCTTATCTGAATATATGCAAAGTATGAAAATGATTAATTGTGAATTTTTGATCATCCATTGAAAGCAAACTGCGATAGTAATAATGTTAAATTACTTGTGCTCACTTGTAAGTTGGCTTGCTTTTCTATGGCAAATGATGTTCTTTCAGAATTATCCAAAATGGCAAGTACATTTATGGTGCAATACAAATAAAACAGAATAATTAGCTACAAAAATGCTATCCAGAACTAAAATGTACTTCCACACTGAGAAGTGATCAGTTTGTGGGAAACAACTGTGCTTGTAAACAGCATTAGCATTGTAACAAACAACCAAGAAAGAATCACCTTATAACTTCAGCTGAATCCTCAGGGTCATGCAGCTCAGTTGGACTGGAGCTGACCCAAAGATGGAATGCTTCTCAACACCCTACACATCCTAATTGTAATGTTTTCCATGTTCTTTTGCAAGTAGTACTTCATAGTGTAAATGCCTCACTGGTGGTGTCACCTATGACATTTTGGCCTTTTCATTCTGCTGTCATACCTTCCTCCAGAAACTGGCCAGGATTCTTGCTGTTGTTTCAATGCTATCTCCCCAGTTGCCTGTAGGAGAGTTTGTTGGGTCAGATATCCAAACCGGATCATGCATGTGTATCGTATTCACCTGACCTAAAAGGCCTCCCATAATCCTGCGTGCTGGGGATCATTTCCACATGAAGGCGCCTACAGCTGGCCTGTAGCCCAGCTAGGTTTGAGCTGTTCCTGAGGGGAAGCAATGTGGTGTGACTGCAGCATGCTGTCTGTCACTCCTGGTTCTGGGAACACTGTGAGGGAAAACTTCAGCTGTTTTTTCACAGAGGCCACTTTGGCTTGTCAGAATTTATGATCTCTGGCTCTGCAGGAAGGTGTGTGTATTGTTTGCAAGCCAGGCACAGTCTTGAAAGAAATGTTTGTACAGCCATGGGCTTCAGCTAATACCAGTGCTGGAGGCAGGGTGGTTGCTTTTACATTTGTGGCACAGATAATCTGCAAGGAAGATAATCTAATCATAGATAATTGAGAATTGGCTCAGTGGGTGTTACAATCCTGCTCTCAGTTTTGATCTTGCACAGACTCTTATTTTGCTGCTGTCCAGGCACCACTATCAGCATGAGGTATTCCTGCTTCCCTGCTCCTATTCCCTCTTCTGCATGAGGCACGTTGGCCATTCAGTTGTGCTAGTAACTGAATGTGCTAGTGATTATCACAATCAATAATTCTTTTTTAACTCCAGTCAGTTCCTTGACTTAGTGCTGACAGCTTATTAATGAACCTTAGTTAAGAAGCCCTGCAAACAATTTTGTTGGCACAGCTGAGGGGCACAGGGGTATTAAGGTTTTAAGCTACTTCTGCAATTTTTTATCAAACAGTAGCCACAGTTCAGCTGTATTTCTGTAATTTCACTAAATTTATTAACTATAACATTGTAAATTAAGAGTGATTTCAAATAAAATAATGCTTTCACGATCACCAAGTGTGTTTGAGAAGGTGAAATAATAAAAAAGAAAAAAGAAAAATTATGGTAGGTAGGTGGAGATTTGAGAGAAGGCTTTTTCTCCCTTGCAAATAAAATAATTTAGGAATGCCATGAATGAATAAAATTATTTGATTTCAGCAGATGAAAAAAAGATTATCTTCATTTTAGTACTGAGCTACCACTTAGAAAACTGCAGGGTTACAGAATTACAAATCACTCACAGTAGTCTCTGAAAAACTCGATTGCTTCACTGAGCCATGTACCACTTTGCACTTCATGGCTCGTTGGGAATGAGAAGCAATAGAGCCTTGGGTTTGCCAGTCATCTTTGTCATCAACTTCAGTGAAGGAAAGGCTCCAAACAAAGTCGCTGTGGGGGCCCTCTGCCCCACAGCTGGGTGTGGTGGGGCCAGATATTGCAGAGAAATAAATGAATCTTGTCCTTGGAGCTGCTTCTGTCACACCACCCTGCTTGTGGGGGCAGAGGAGGGGAATGGACAGGGTGGAGGAAGGCTGATGATATCAAGGTTCAGAAATCCTTTCTAGGAGTGCCATCTGATGGGTCTAACTGCGGCTTTTGTTGAGAGGGTGAGAACCTTTGTGTGCAGAAAACATAATTGAAAAGGAAAAGAAATCCAAACAAAGGTAATAAATGCAGAGCAAGCACTTTGACAAGGAGCAAACAGATTCCCTTTTGACAAGCAACGAAACTGATGACTGTCAAGCTCTTTCCTTGACAGGAAAAAGAGATGTCAGAATCTGCTGCTGGAGAAATTTCCCACCCAATCTGACTATCAAAACACAGCTGGCAACCCCAGGGATGAACATCCCTGAACAACAGGGAAGAACAACCCATGAAAATACTCTATTTCTTTTGATTTGAGAAGAACAAATTCTATCACCAGAAAACTCTGTTTACAGCTATTAATTTATTGGTATTTTTGAACTCTGGCCTTTCTTACTGCTTTCCTCCCTTTCCTCCTTAGTCTCTCCAAGCACCTGTCCCCATCTTATCTATGTTTCTGACAACTCACTAACTCACTTGCTGATTATCTGAATGTCCTTCTCTGGGCCTGCCTGTGACTGCTGGTTGTAGTAATTTACCTTTTTGAAGTAGTTATTTACTGAATAGCAATAGAAAGTAATTACTTTCAGCAGCCAAAGAAAAACCCTGATCTTAGCATTTTAAAATAGGATACCTTACAGACAAAGTCTTAAAGTGTTCAGGGTTCATATTTCTGTAGTGGTACTTGAGTACAGGGCCTCCATTAACGATAATGCCTGTTCAAGAATTTCTATAATGTCAACATTGGAGTCTCTTTCCTTTCTAGTATAGTGTTCCCTATTTTTTGCTAACAAATATGGGATACCAACTCATAAACTGAAGGTTCAGTGTTCTATAAATGAACTTGGATGAACCTAGCAGAGCCTGCTTTATGTAGCTCTTCCTAAATGAAGGCTGCTCTGACAGTGTTTAGAGATTCCACAGTTCATATGAGGCTACTGTGTGCTTCTGCCAAAGGCCGGAACACAGTTTGGGGTGGAGTTCAGCTTCCCCTCTCAGTGTGAAGGTGACAGGAATTTTTGATTTATGCATATGGTGTACTTTCTTCATTAAAACAGCAATGTGCTTAGCTCAGAAGTACTTCATAAAACTCAATGATACCCTTTTGATAGCAAAGTTGGTAGAATGTCATTAAAGCATTCTACCATTAGGACTTTGGGCAGCCCTAAATATCAGGAATCAATGGTTGTGATTCCTAGGAAATACAGCTGCAGTGTTACATTGCTTTCAGCACAAGATTGTGTATCATGATTAGCTATACTTTAATGAAGTTGTTCTGGATATACTGATGAACACTAACAATAATTTCTTAGTCATTAGTTAATGGTGTAAATTGTTATCTGCCTTCCTATTTACTTCTCTATGGATTTTTTTGTGTTGTTTTTTATACATGTATGATTTCTAGTTCGGAATGGTAACCTAATTGCTAGCCTAAATTACAGAAAGAAGAGCTTATCTCTAATGTGGATAACAATGATAAAGAGTAGACAAGAATTGTTTAACAAAGCAAAGTGTATGGAATGATAAACTGTCACTGAAACATCTTAGAAGTTCTCCATGTTTACATGACACTTCATGTAAATAAAGTGAAGTCATGAAAATAGGTGAGAAGTCCTCTGTCCAAAAGAACTCATATAGCCAGATGGGTAGAAAGTAGTTCAGATAATGACTGCAGTTGAGAAAATGAACTCAGGGTTCATGAAATCCCAAAACAAAGCTTTGAGCAAAATTTATGATCTGAGAGAAAGTAATGAAGAATCTGTGGGGAATTTAAGAAGGAAGCAACATTTAATAAGGAAAGAAAGAGTATTTGGGGTAGACAGTGAGATAAATGATTGGTGTACAATACTGAGTGTCTGGGAAAAGCAAAGGAACAATATATGCCTGGCCATTTGTGACCACATTATCATGTGTGGTCATGATCATGCTGAGTTTGGGGATCAAAAAAAGAATAAATATGTATGGGAGACAGATCTGTGCTATGAGCTTTTTGACAGAGAGTTGTTATCTGTTTTTGTGCATATCTGGGTGGAATAGTGGTTGTGAAGAGAGAAAATTCTAGAGAGAGAGAATTCATGCAGGATCATAGCATAAGTCAGGTTGGAATAGCATAAGTCAGCCTTCAGAATATCTTCAACCTCCCGCTCACATGGGAATGAAGATGGTTGCAAACATTTTGATAAAGTTGTGCATATTCATGTTTGTGATACAGACTAACAGGTTTTTTAAGTACTCAATTTTCTTAGGAGTTTGTAAATTTCAAACTGTTCCACTCCTGTATGTGTGTATAAAATAAGCTACAGAATATAAAATTGTATATATAGATATATATTTTCACTCTTACCCTGATGTAGGTATATGGGCATTCAGATTGTTTTGGCTTAGGCTATTCTTTTTCTTGCAATAAGAACCAGGTGTGAATTGCCATCATCCTTACTCTTCCTCCTAACACATTTAATGAATGTACAACTGGTTCCAGCCTTCTGAGACAAAAGAACTGCTTTTATGCAATTTAATGGGTGTAGCAAAACACTAAGGGACAGGTAAGGTGAAAAAGAAGTGCATGAAAAAAGCACAGACACCTATGAGGGCATACTTATGGTTCTTTGAGGAAAAACCATAAAAATAAAATTAATGTTCTTTCTTCTCTGCATGAAAATTAAATTTCCAATTGGTGTTACAGAGTTTACCAAGTGTACTTACCTATGCATTCTCCTCTTTCAAGGTCTTGCAGCATACCAATGCTTTTAGGGTGAAAAGGAACAGCATATAAGCAGAATAACTGCAGTCTGTATGATAAGACTTACACTGCTAGTAAGATAGAGGATTAAATTTTAATAAATATATAATTGATTAGTCCCAGTTAATACAGTATTATGACTTAGTGATGGCATCCATAATTTAGGTGTATTAGGTTGGTTTTTTTATAGGCTTAATAATCTTCAGTATGCTGAAAGAACAGTGTAATAGTTGAGGATGGTAGGATTTCTGGTCATTATATTGTAGATTTTTTTTTAACTGTGTGTTTATCAACTAGCTTCAATGCCTGTCATATCAATTGTCTAGTGACAGCAGTCAGCATTCTGGCAGAGAGGTGACATTGCATACATCTCAAGCATTATACAAATTGCCTGGTAATAAACTTTTCAATACCAATAATGGATTCCTATGTGATATTATTTACAAATTGAAATTTTCTAGAACGCTGAGGAAAGTTTATGGTCTCATTGACAGCTGAATTAATGTAATTTTGCTACACAAATGGAGGTAGAAGAAAGGAAAATCTGTAGGCATCTCAGCTCAGTTGCTGGCAAAACATGGGGATGAGGAACATTTCTGACAGAGTTGAAGAGATTAAAAAAGGCAGTTTTGTAGTAAAATATGTGGGTTTCTAATGCCACTAGAGTTCAGATACTTGTGCAATTGACAACAGAAGCTTTTTTATTTTTTTACTGTGTACAAACTGATGCTATTTTAGACTAATTTATGTAGGTAGTAAAGATGGGGAGGAAACTGGTTGTGTTTAAAGTAAAATCAAAACAGTGCTCTCTCCATCTCCACCTGGCTGAAAAATCCAAATGAAATGGAAGAATAAACAAAACTCTTTTGACAAAATTTTAGAGGGCTTTTTTAATACTATAAGGACAAAAAGTGATAAATTAGACATAGTAATTGAGGTAATAAATCAGAGGCTTAAACATGACAGAGATCTGGAATTTATCTACCACAGAAACGAAAAATGTCTGGAATTTACATTCCAAGTATGAAAGAGGGATGAGTAGCTACTTTCACAGTCAGAGAAAAAACAAGGAAAAAATCTGTGTAGAATGGAGAAGGGAAATGACTGAATCAAGAAAGCTGTGATTCGGAGTCATAGAGGTGCAGGCTCAAGGTAGATTTGCCAAACCTAACTCAGAGCTAGATCTTGCAGAAGACTGAAACAAAAAGTAAAAGACTATTTAGCAGCATTGGCAGCACATTGCAACTAGCACATAGAGAAGAGGGAGCCCTACAGGTTTTGTATAATCTAGTTGCATGCCTCAGCCTCATGAGTAATTATTGCAGCTTTCAGAACAAAGATGTAGAAAGGAAAGTCAAAGCCAGAAGAGAATATACACAAAGTGAAAAGAACTGTGGGATGGAAGCTAAACTAGGAGAGCTCAACTTGTTCAAAGGGGTGGGGAGGATTACTGACTAGTGAAAAAACTAGGGAATGAGGTTTTATGGCTTGTGGTAGAGATTTTAATCCAGCTGTGGTACTCTGGTCGTGCTATATAACAAGCTTCACTTTAATTTTATAAACATATGCAATATTTGCAATTATTCTGTTAGTCTACAACAACACACAAAGCTTTAAAAGAAAGCTTGAAATTAATGAGCAGTATGGAAGTAAATGGAAGATGGGATAAAATGCAGTTGAAGTTTACCAAAAATAGACCATGAGTGTATTTTAATGGTAGCAGAATTTTTATGATGGAAGCCTGATAGATACAATTAATTTTTATCTCAGTGAAGCATTTGACCCTGTCGCACTTGTGACTAATTAGGTGAAATGGGAAATAGCACAAGAAATGTAAATTAGATAAAGAGACTAAAAGAGAGTTGAGAATAGGTCTGTTCTGGAAAGGGAACTATGAGACCAAAGAGCCCCCACAGTGGGGGCTCCTTATACCAACATTTGGCCAGTATTATTTAACAAAGGCAATGACACAAAAATAAGAATGTACTAATTAAACTTGCTGATGGCAAAAACAGAGGCATTGCTCACAATGAGCCATATCAAAATTTTCAATCCTATGAAACAGGTGATCTATGAAAGTAAAGTTGAATTTAATGCAGAATAGAAGGCCATGTCCTTAGGGATTAATTACAAAATTTTCTGGTATAATGGGGGAAGTCATATAAGGGAAGCAATCGTTTGGAAATGCCCAATTATAATTATTAATTATGGTCATTATGAGCCGCTAGTATGATTTAGCCAACTAAATGTTAAATGCAGGGCTGTAGAATATTTCTAGTAGAGACTGAGAAGTACCGCTGTGTCTTGAATACTGTGTACAGTTCTAGTTCAGAATATGAACTGAGAAAAGTGCAAAATATTCAGTGGACTGATCAACAAAAAATTTTAAATTGCTTAATGGCAGAAAAGCTGAGTGACATATGATTGCTGTCTGTGCATGGATTACATCCAGGTTAGCACCCTCATGAAGCAGAGAGCTATTTTAAGCCATAGGAAATTGCTGACCAGATGGATATAAACATAAATGTAATTAAGGAGAAAGTCAGGATATTTCTAAGCATTGGAACATCATGGTTCTGGCCCATCTCTCTACAGGAGTTGTGGGTAAGAAAGCCCAACGGATTTCAAAATTGAATATGTGAACATGTTCATGTGGTGAGGTTTTCTGCAGAGAAGGCTGAACTCAGTGACTCAGACCACGCCTTCCAGACATATGTCCACAAAAGGTTAGAGACTAGGGATAAATGGCAAGATCAACTTTATTTTGGGGAAAAGTCTAATGAGAAATTGACATGCATTTTACATAAGAAATCATTAAATCCAGGGAAAATGCAGAATTGCTAAATGCAATAGAAAATGCAAAATCCTGACTGTTGGGGTAGCTTATTTTTTTTTAACGTACTGACTATTTAAGCATGCTGTTTCATAGGCTGCAGTTTGAACAGTTCATTAGGAATACAACTCCTCTCCAAATTAACATCTGATCCTATGATCCCAAGACACCAAAACACCCACCTCAAAAGAGTACCTGGAAGCTTCACCTGTGGCTGCACAATGAAGCCATAAAGTCACCTCAAAATTATGCATTAATTGAATGTTTTCTGACAAAATGGCATGTAACACTTGTTTTGATTTGAGAATAAAAGAAGTATGTCAAGTGCATTTTTCTTACAGGAAGATCTATTCCCACAGTATTTTAAAAAGAAAGAAAGATGGCAAGACTACAGGGTACAAATTATAAAAATAGGCCAAAAATAGGGATGGACGTGGGGTGGAGTTTTTCATTTGGTTGGTTGATTTGGATTGTATTTTTTTGAGGACTAAAATTCCTCACCTCTTTTCTCTACAAAAAGAAACTGGATAAAATTGTATGGGTCTGGATATGTACAGGAAGTTCTAATCATTCTGAATTTCTTAAAATTCTCTAGTCTTTGCCCTGAGAAGGCTTGTATAAAATGCTAGCAGGCCTTTCTAGCAAACAAAATACTGCGCTTATGTCTGCAAAATACCTCCTTCTTCTCCTACTGTGTTTTGTTCACAATAAATGTACTGGAAACAATATCAAGACCTTAATATTTTTTTTTTTAAATCTATATATAGATACAGACTTATATTCACATATGCATACATGAATACATAGCAGAACTTAAAATACTTTACAAGTCTGAGGTTTATGTCTGAACACCTCATACACCTGTCTTAAGTATGGATACAGATAGTTGATATTTGATTTTTCATATAAATTTTGTTGCTGTTTCTGTTTTATATAATGGAACAGTATACATATTTCAAACTTGCCTACAGGATCAGTCTGGCCATGGCTTCAATTTGAAGTTCAAGGCCAACACTCCCAGGCAGCCTTAAAAAATCAAGTAAAAAAAAACTCCTTTAGGTTTTTGAAGTGTAGATCAGAATGTGTATCTGAACTGAACCAGTTATCTTTATTACATATGTCCATCACAAATATACCTGTAATAACTGATCTACCCAGCAAGCATTTGATAGCCCAGAAAGCTTTTCATAAGTGAAAATTTTACAGATAGGACTTGGCTCAGTAAATAAACTACCAGATTTATTAAAGCATTAGAAAGATGGCCTGACAGCCTTTGTGAAAATATTACCAATAAGGCATAAATCAACTTGTAAGTGTTTATTTTCTGTTCAATTTTATCTGTTGAAGGAAAAATGTTTGCACCTTTCCCATGTAATTTTGTAGCCCTATTTTATTAATAATTTAAAGTGCTAAGATTTTTTTCAGGTATTATTACATTGCAAGAAGAAGGCAGTAGAATTGCATTTTTATAATGTAATTTTCAAAATATCTGTATAAAATACCCTGGGAAGCATATACATACTGACCTGCAAAGTAAGTCCTTTGAAAAGAAAAAAAGATACATTAAATATAATAGCAGTATTATATAACATCACCTAGAATACTTATTGTATGAGTATTAATATTAATTAATTAATTGATAATTAAAACTGAAGAGAGCATTTGTAGTTGAAATTTGCTGCTAAATATGAGTTATTTCCCTTTAAAAATACAAGAGAAGCCCTTTTGAAAGACAGTTGTAAAATTATTGTATCTTAGTATATCTTATATCTTTTATATATATTTGTATATCTTATTATATCTTAATATAGAAATGATTATATCTTAGATGCTGATGTTTGGGTTTGATCTGTCAGTTTTGAGGATCAGAAGAATAATATTAGACATTTACGAAGAATTTTTTCTAGAAGACATCATCTTGAGCTGCCTCTCTCAAACAATGGCACAGCATGAGATGAGGGAGAGCTCTACATGTTTTCCTTTGAAATGCCCCTGCCATGCCATGCCATGTCTGATGCTACCAGTGTGCATCTGTTTACTTGAGAGAGGAAGCAGGCAGGGAGGAGAGCTGGTGGAGGTATATCCAGTCTCTGGGAGGCCAGTCCTCTCCCTCTTTAGGTGAGCAGCAGATGTGGGACGGGTGAAGGAAGGGCTGGGAAGTGTAACAGCAGCTTTGCAGGGACATAAAGCAGAGCCAATCTCCAGCTCCCCATAGCCCTGTCCCCCCCAGCCACGGGCCCCTCCAGGCTGGGCATACTTAAGGGTCCCTGTCCCAACCTGTCCTTTTCCCCAGGGTGGTTTCTGATTTCAGAGCTAGGGCTGCCCCTGGAGCTCCCAGTGCTCTGCTCCTGACTGGAGAGCTCCTGGCCTAGCCTGCACAGCTCCTGGGCCCCCAGGAGCTGCCAGTGCACACAGCACCCTGACAACAGGGTAGAAAGAGGAAATGAAATAGCTACAGGGACTTCAATAGCACTAGAAGTCCCAAACACATGATAGTCCTGCACGAGATAATTCCTTCTGTGCTGTTCTCCTGGCAAGGCTGGCCATGGGATGGTGCTGAGGTTACAGTCCAGCAGCCACGCATCACACCTGGCAGAGCTGAAAACAGAGTTGCTTGTCTGCATGCTGAGAAGGCATTAATAAAAAAATAGCCCTTGGTAAAATTACTGAGTAAATCTCAATACATCTGAGTAGTGCTGGCAGAGACAAAAGGATTTTTAGTGAAAGAAACCTGAGGAAGGTCTGGGAAAATGTAGACTAAGGCTAGAAGTTTGGCACAGAACAGTAACCCGTGTTACTGGAAATCCTCAGTGCTCCTTGTGCTCCACAGGTCTCCCTGCAGGGAGATACAGCTATAGCCCCCTCTTTTTCCATTTGTCCAGTTCCTCTCACTCCTGGAACATGCTAAATGCATTGTACGAAAGCCACATAGGAATAAGCTGCATAACATTCTCATCACAACACAAGAGCATCATCACATGATGCTGGCAGCACTCAGTGCATCCGTGAGGTTTGAAAAGGCTGATGAAGCAGAAGCCTACAGTCCATCAAATTAGGGTTGTTCAGGGGAGCCAAAGGTGGCACAAGCGAATACATCCAACTGTCCCTCTTGTTCTGTGGCCAGAATGGAGATCCGAATTACTGCTTCACATGGCACCCATTTCACAAATATCAGAGTCACAAATATCCACTACAATTTCATTGTAATAAGGAAAATGTCAGGGACCTCATGAGAGGGCTTTTTTTCACCCCTAAATATAATGCTATGATTTTATCAAAACATACAAAAGAACTGAAATCCTAAATCTACTGTAAGCAATCACTCTCGCATCTGTTTTGTAGTTCAGTACATTACTCATTGTAAAGCTTTTCAAAGATAAAAATCCTTATCAAAGAAGAAAAATGCTTAAAACTGATTAATTTAAAAAAATGAATATAGCAGATTTTAATATGTTAAATAGGTAGAAAAAATTGTAAAAGCAGAACAGAGTGTTCATAAGGGACTTATTAGTTCCTCTAGTTGGTTAGTTTGTTCCTTCTTATTAACAAGGAACTCATGTTATATGTAGCTACTGTGCATTATCTGTCTGTGATGTAAGACACTTGATGGTTTGCTTTTATTAGGGTAGAACTGAAGAAACTGCTGAGTATTTCTTTGCTCTAGACAACAAGAGGTCCTTTGGTCATGCTTTTTAGTAAATCCTAAGGAAAAGAGTGGCTCAACTGCATTGAGGAAACCAATTTATTTAATACATTGGATACATTGCAGAAAACTACATTTCATCAGCATGGGTGCTGCTCACTCATTTCAGGAGGAAATGCCAAAGCATTTACTACAGAGCCAATTTCTACTAATGTTAAATAGTAACTACTTGTGCAATAATCTAAAAGTAACATTCACACAAGTTTAACTTCATTTGTGATAATGGAAGATACTGCTTTCTATTTTGTGGTAGTGTTAAATATGTTTGGTCAGGGTTTTTCTTTAAAGTAACAGGTGTATGGCAACAGGAACACCATTTGTCAATGTATCCTCCTCTTTAGCCATTATTTGGTACAATTTTCAGGGACATGGCACAAATCTGTGTTTAGGATTCTTATAAACTCTCTCTTTGTCATTTGCTTTACTCTCAAAAAGCACATTTCCTATGTTTTCTTTATTGAAAAGTCATTAGCTACCACCACTGTGAGCAGCTCAGAGACAATGCAAAAAATTACATTCAGCAAATAAACTGAAACTTTTTTATTAAATCTATTTAGTTTATCTTGCACTAGTGCATCAAAAGCTTTAAAGGGCTTTTAGTCTCACTCATAAGAGAAGAGGGAAATAATTGTTCTGTAGATAGGTGGTAGTTTTCCCATTGCTGAAGTATGCAGAATAAACACATGAAGAGATTTCACAAACTATCCAAATGTGATTATAACAAATATTTCCATGAACAGGAGAGTTCTGACTCAACTTTCTCAGTCTCCCAAAGTGAACTGCAGGCACACTGGAGTTTTACTCCCATTCAAAATCCTGTTCTGAGTTCTGACCTGTTTCCTTTTGATTTGTAGTAATGTAATAACCTGTAACCCTCTTTTAAATTTGGTTGTTATTACTTGTGAGTTCTAAAACTACCTGAAGAAATTATGCCAGGCAGACAGAAAGGCAACTGCAGGTTGCAAAATTACATACATTTTCTGTTCTCAGGATAAAGGCTAAAAAATGCATGTGGCAAGGTAATTTTTTTTAATTCTCACTTCAAAATTGGTATGGTGCTTCTTTTAGATTTCTTCCCTATCTTATGTATCAGTTCTAGGTAGATACATATTTCTGTATATTACATACTACATTTTCTACAATCTAATGTTTAACGACAAAGCTTCATAGATGATAACATATCTGAACAAAAGCTTGGCTCCATGTCAGTAGGTGAGTGTAAACTTAAAGCCAAACTTTTCAAGTTGGCAATCAGACCCCAGTCATTTAATGACTTCCATTATCAGTGTCCATGATCACTGTTTTGTTCTGAAGCCTTTTCTCTCTGTACTTTCATACTTACCTCCTGTTGATGAATAGCATTTTATGGAGTAACAATAAATTAAAGGTAGGAAACAAGGATTAAGAAATAGTTTTAGAGTTTTCTAAAGGATGAAGTCATCAACATCTAAAAAAAGGCTGCAAATGTAGTGACCATAGAGTTGACAAAGTGTGCAGATGGTGCAAAGGTATTCACAGCAATCAACTGGAAATCTGACTGAGAAAGGTCACCAAAGTATTTGAAAGATTAATTATAAAATGGCAAAAAAATCAGTTTTGTAGTGTGGACACTTCCTGTGAACAGGGTGGAAAATAGCAGTTTTCAGCTTTTTCAGGCACAAGCCTGGATTAAAGCTGCAGAAATGATACAGTAAGGCAAAGCTTTCACACACCTGGTGTTTGGGGAATGCCACCTCGGAAAAAACTAAATGTGCTTTGCAGGATTTGTTTTTCATTTAGGTGGTGTTGGTACCTCCTCCAATAGACTATTGTTTTTTAG
>CM031861.1:46062634-46302086 GCA_018697195.1 Certhia americana | reverse complement strand
GCCCCCGCCACCGAGAGCCTGCCCCCGCCACAGAGAGCCGCCCCCCCCAGCCACAGAGTAGCCGCCCCCCCGCCACAGAGATCCGCCCCCCACTACCGAGAGCCGACACGCCCCCCAGAGAGCCTCCCCCCTCCACAGAGAGCCGCCCCCCGCCCACCTAGAGCCGCCCCCCGCCACAGAGAGGCGCCCCCCCGCCACAGAGATGCCGCCCACCCACCACAGAAAGCCGCCCCCACCACAAAAGGCCGCCCCCCGCCACAGAAGCCGCCCCCTCCACGAAATCCCCCCTACCACAGAAAGTCCGCGCCCACCCCACACAGACAAGCCGCCCCCCCAGCCACAGAAACCGCCCCCCACACAGAGAGCCCCCGCCCCTCCACAGATAGACCGCCCCCCGCCACATATGAAGCCGCCCCCCTCCACATAGAGCCTCCCACCCACCACAGAACGCCGCCCCCAACCACAGAAAGCCGCCCCCAACAGCGACCCCAACGCCGAGCCCCTGCCCTGCCGCCGCCATGTGGGGCCGAGGCGAAGAACGAACGCGCCCATGGCTCGGGCGTCCGCGGGGCCATCTTGCCGTCGGCAGCGTGCGGCGGTGGCGGCGGCCGATCCATGGCTCTGTTCCCGGCCTTCGCCGGGGCGCCCATTCCCGGTGCGCCTCCGCCGCACCTCCGGGGCTCCACCAGAGGTAAGTCTGGAGAAGCGTGTTTCCCTTAACACTCTCCAGCGCCCTCGGCGCTCGCCGCCGGCCCCCGCCCGTACGTGTAGCGGACGCGGTGCTTGCCGCCGGCTCGGGCTCATCGTCCCCGGCCATCGCCCCAAGGCTGCGGAGCGCCGCACGGGGCCTCTTGGTATTGTTGGGTGTTGTTTATTTTTTATTTTTTTTTCACTCATCTTTGGATACCTTGAAAAGTGGTTTTTATTTTTTATGTTTTTTTTTTTTTTATTTTCTAATTCCTTGCTTATTACCCCAGTCCATAGTTGAAAAGCCTGTTTTGGAACGTTACAAGTGAGATTATGATTCATTGTATCATATTGACTGTTGTAGTTGATGTCTAGCGCGTAATACTTTTAAGGAAATAAATAATAATATAGAAGTAAAGAACACTTGCTGGTGTAATGCCAAGTGTTAAAGTAGGTACTACATTTATTAATTCTACTGAGCTGGATTTGAACTAAACCTTCCTTTTGCTTGCTAGGTTGTACCACCTTTAAATCTGCCTATTCTCTAGACACCACAGCAAAGGGAAACCAAAGAATTATTTACCTAGGCTGAATTTCTTATATGTTTAGTGCAGTCGGTATGGTGTGTTAGTTTCTTCTAAGCAGTTCTGCATTGCCCCTGATACTCACTCTGCCACTACAGAGATGTCCGAGCTGCGTTTAGCACCATTACCCTTTCTGGTAATGACACTTGGTGTAGGGAGTAGTGGAATAATAAAATCCCAAACTACAGCTTCTAGGAATAGAGGAGCTGCTCTATCAGGCAAAGATACAGCAAAATTCTCTGGTAATAAGACTTCGGTTATGTTTGAAAACTTTAGGAATTTAGCCTTTAAGTTTGTTATGGTAGCCTATGTCACTTCAGACCACCTGTCTGGAAGATGAGATTATACATAAAAAGATATAAGACTGACTTTTGGATCCAGATTTCAATTAGCACTGCTTATGACTTAAATTTTGGTATACTGGAAGCTTTTTGTGTGAGAGTTATTGACAAAACTGGAACATAATTTGTTTGGTTTGTGTTTTAGTAAATACTGTATTTTGTTGTTGACAATGACATTTTACTGTAAGTTGTAAAAATTAAATATTAACTCAGAGCCACATTTATGGTGGTATGTATCAAATTTCACACATTCAGCTTGTGAGAACTTGAGAACTTGACAGGCATCTCGCTCTCTGATAGATGGTTCTCTGCTCAGACCTGATGCCAAAGTGCATCATAATACAGAGATCCCAGAGTATTTTGGTTTTAATGTTATGTGAAACTAAGGTGCCTTTAGCAGACAATTCTGCCTGCTTCATAGCTTTATTGTAAAAGTTGAAGTAATACGTGTTGGTCATGTTTCATGCAGCCAACCACTCTGCCTCATACTTTAAAAACCTCCCTAAACCCTTTCTAAAGTGGAAGTGCTGTCTGAAACAGAAACAAAAGCGGTGCTTTTGCTTCCTGTGCTGCCCAATTGCTGAGTTGCAGCAGCCTCTAGAGTGCTGCAATTTTCTATATGCTTCCCTACAATTATGTTGTCAAGCTTAATTAGCGTTGGGTGGAAGATAAATTGCAAATTTATCAGTAGCCATGAAGAGAGCAGTGGTAATAAGTAACCTCACTGACATTAGTAAACGTAATGTGCAGCATTATTTGTAGTCTGGACTGTGCTGTAGGTCAGACAATGCAGTGAATTTTGCTGAAAGCAGATTTTCAGGATCCTGAGAGGCAACAAAAGGCTTCATGTAACTCTTAAAAATTGTCTCTGTAGACATGCACTGTGAATTTATAATTTTTCTTTATGCTTAAAAAGTTAGAAAGAGAATGTCATTGGATTGGTGCTGCTGTTGTGCTCTCAAACATGTAACAAGTACATGCATATTATCAAAAAATAGGTCTTTTATATCTGCTCTGCAATGATGATAAACTTCTTAGGAATTCCACAAGAAAAAAGCCTAACAAGTGAAGAGATAGTGTTTTAAAGTTTGGAATGCATTTTTAATGTTTGGAATGATGTTTGAAATGCTTGTATCCAGCTAACTGGATTCATTTGAGATGATTTACAAGCGGTTTGAATTTGCATGTTGCATAGTGGCAAAAATTGCTCATTTCTGTCTGAGCATTAGGTCAGTTTGATTACATTCTTCAGAAAATGCTGTATTGGAGAATTCTGAACTTGCCTGCTGTAGCAGCAGAGGTATATCGACTGTGCTACAGGGCTTGATTCTCACAGAGTGATGCTTTAATGCATCAAAGATGCAATTTGATCTTCTCTGCTCAGGTAGAACCAAGCTACAGAACAGGCTGGGAAATGGTGCAGCATATTGGTTGGGCTGGTCATGGAAATTGTGTTTTAGTCTTGACAGTGCTGTGAATGGATTCTCTCATGCACAGAGATGGAGGTTCAAGAGCCAGGGAGATGATCACTCCTCATGGGACTTTTTGTAATGGGAGTGGACTCCTGGGAAACACAGACTGTAGCTTTGCTTTATTTTATGTATTTCTTGATGTGTTTGACTTAGGTTAACAAACTGTTTAGCAGCCTGCTCTGCTTTAAATCCTTTTGTAGACAACAGCTGAGGGGCATGAGACAGAAGAAAGGTTTTCATACCAAAATTCCGTTTCTGAAAGAAATACTTTAGAAGGAGGAGAGGTATATATGGCTTGACAGACAATGAGTTCATGCTGTTTAAGGAGTAGAGGTCAGTGTTGTCAGGAGCACAAAGACAAGAGCATGACAGGAAATACACTGAGGCAAAAGTGATTGTAAAGAGCATGAAAGAGGGGCAGGGAGACCAAATTTGTTCCTTAGTTATCTCTGTCTGTGGCACTGGAGGGGCAGCTGTTAAATTCTGTATTTACTCAAAACAACTTCTGTTGTTCAATAGCTAAGGAATTTCATGTGCTTAAAAGAATTCTAGAAATGAAAACTCTGTGAAAATTGTTATAAAACTTTTAATATCAGTAAAATTGTGACAATAAAATTCCATTCCGCATCCTGTCAGTGCCTGATCTTACCTGGTGACTGAAATGCAGAGATACATGTAGATGCAGAATGCTTAAGGCTGACTAGTGTATCCAAATTAGCATCAAATAGCTTTCTTTCACACTGTTGAAAGGTCTAATGATATTTCAGTGGTTAGAGAGCTGAGAATCCCGTGACATGTTTTGGCCAGGTATAAAACACTTGGGTATTCTGATCAGTAATAGATGTGCCTGTCAATAAAATTGTGTTAAGAGTATTTTCCACACAGTCAGCAAAGTACACCTTTGTTAGTTTGTATAAGCTTTAAACAAAAGGTATAGTTAATGAATGTGATAGTTATACCTCTCTGTAATTTTTTAATTTCACTTTTTAAATATGTAACTATATGTTACATATTTTAATATGTTCTATATTGTGTATAGAAATTAATGTATAATTGATATATGGTAGTAAATATATTATGATACAGTGGATTATCTTATACAGATATAACAAATTTATATAGTCTACAAATACCTAAAGTTGGAACTTTTAAATCATAAAAATGAATGTTGGTTAGAGTCCTTTTTTATGTATAGAGCTGTGCATTAAACATAGAATCTGTTTTCAGTATGAGCTAAATGGAAATTTCATGGAGTGCTTTCAAATATGCTCAGATTATTACAAATGACTTAGTGACATTTACTGTGAATTTAACTGTCTGCTGACGAGATTAACCCCCAACTTTAAGAAGTACAGCAACCTAATTTGCATTGATTTCACACTTTTTTTTACCTACAGAGTTAGATTGGCTTAGTAACCCAAGCTTCTCTGCAGAAGATGCACTATTACTGCACCAGCGCTCCACGGAAGTTGCCAATCTCATTCCTGAAAAATCACCACTAATAAGGTAGAGTGTACTTCAATGTCTCTTGAAATAGCCACTTTCTTTTGTCCTGCTTATCTTTTGTTATATGAGACCAAATTCAGAAGCTAAAAGCTGCTTTTCATTCTACTGTTCAGCATTTAAAAATGCCTGAACTGAGTCATGTGTAAAAGAATGAATAATGCTTCCTTGTCTTTTAACTTAAAATAGTGAGAAATTGTACGTATGCAATTACATTCCCATTTTCTTTTTCTCAGAGCTGCATTTAAATGGTTGTTATTTTGGAATGTGGGGAGAACTGAGCAATCATGGTTCTTCATTAGCTTTTGAATGTCTAAAGTGACCCTTGAAATAATGTAAAGATTCAGCATCATCTTTATGATTTCTCTGTGGAAAGCAGAAAAATCAGCTGCTTCACAGTTGAGTTTTTTACTTTTTGAAAAACAGTTGCTGATATGAACTAATGAAATATTGCAGGTATCAAGATGAGTGTATCTGTAGAACATTCTGGTCAACTGAAGTGGGTGATTTTATCCTTTTGCAGAAATGAGCTTTAAGCAGCCATGTTTGCTGAAGAACTGATCTTAATACTTTCACTGGACTGGTTGCTTGGCTTATCTGCTCTGTAACTAGCACTTAACAGTGAATGCAGTCAGGTTGCAGTTCAAAACCTTAGTCACTTTTAATTTGATACAAGCTCCCTTGTCTATGATGAATGCTGGTGGTGATGACAGAGAATATCTTTATAATACCAAGCACACCTGAGTACATCTTTTTCTTTACTTAGTCTTGCATTTACGTGCATTGTGTGTTTGAAACGCAATCAATGTTTTGTTTGTCAGTTATATACTCTACTATGTTTCTTGAAATCTTTTTAGGACTTTAATGTCATAAAGCTAAGGATTTTGCAAGTTACCATCAGATAGAATGACAAAATAAACCCAACACGTTAAGTTTTTCTTTGAAAAGGATGCTGTCAAAAAGCAGTGTGCAGAAAATGTTTGGGTGTTTGTTGTTTGGGGGTTTTTTTTTGCCTATTACTTGGGTACTTGATTTAATAAAAATTAATTGGTTTTATATCAGTTCAATAAAAACTAATTGCTCCAACCTAGTTGGTGATTTTGAGAAGGTTTGCTTTGTTTGGTTTGCAGAAGTGTGTGTGTTTGCTTTAATGATCTGCTGATGGTTCTTCTTTGGTTTCTTTTTCCTTAGTGTTTTTTAAAAAATGGTGTCAGGGCTGTTGTTTGAGATTCTTTGTTTCTGATATACAATATTCTCTTTTATTGACATATTAGGAATACTGAGAGTTGTCACTCCTTTCTTTCATTGAAAGATTGCAGGAAAAATGTTTAAAAGAGCTTGTGCTTTAACTAAGGGTTAGAGAAGACCTCCATTATTCATTTGATTATTAATGTGTGAGCTCTTGTGGTATGTACAGTAATATACATGTGTTTTGCCAAAACTATGTGTCCTTTGTGTGATCTCTCAATAACTGTTGTCTGTTTTACATAGTGTTATTTATTACATTATACTGTATTACATGATAACATTAGTTCAGTAGTCATCAAAAATTGTTTCTTGATTGGTAGATTCGATTTTTTTAATTTGGAAGTGATTTTAAAAGTGTGGTTTTGATAATTCTTATATAAGTCATAAAAAAACAGGGAAAAAAGCTCAGACTTTTCTGGTCACAGTGAAAGATTTCTCAGTCTTTTAGCTTGACCTAAGTTGTTCAGCAAAGTTAGGAAATGTTACCATCTCAGTCATCATCTTTAATTTGGCAGTGTTAACAGATGGATATTTGTACAGATCACACATCAAAATGCCTTAGCGATTAAAACATTGACTGCTTGTCAGTAATTCCAGCAACTGAAAAACATAGTTGTGATTTTAATGCAGATTTATGTCACTTTTGCTGTATATGTTACTGCTACCTTCTCAAAAAAATGCAGGGAGAATAAAGGTAAAGAGTAAAATGTTCTGAATTTTCTTACAGTGGTATTCCTTAACAGTTTTTCTGCTTAACTGTGTAGGTATATATAAATGTATATACTTTTTTCCAAGCAGAACTTCTTCAAGATCTGAGTTGTCAGAGGAGAGTGACACAGATGAGAGTCTGAAACAGACAAGTAAGAAAAAGAAAAAGAAAAAGCATCACCTCAATAAGAAAAAAAAAAAGAAAACCAAAGGGGATTCCAGTAGCAGCGAATCAGATGTGGACACTAAGCACATCAAGGACAAAGGAAGTGGCAAAAGTAGCGGAAGGGACGCAGCAGCAAAGTATGTAGATATTAACAGTATGCAAGATGTAAATTAATTGTGTTCTTGTGCCTCTTCAACTGAAATTTTTACCACTGGTTGATCATCTTTTTCTAAGCTTTCTATGACTAAACCTGCATTCAAAGCAAGGGAAACGGATTTAGAACCACTTGTTTAATCATATCAAAAACTGTGACTAAAATATTCAGTGAAGTGCTGTTGCACAGAGCAAAGCATGGTGTGGTGGTTATGAAATAAACTTTTAAAGTCATGTAGAGGCTTATGTTCAGTTTTTGTAAGCATCTTGTTTCCTTTGACAGATCTTTTGTGAGGGTTTGGAGAGCAATTGCATTAAACATTCTTAATTAGTGCAAAAATCATAATACATGGATGGGCTTGCCTTGTAACTTCCTCATCACAGAGTAAACATTTCCTTTTTTTTCATTTTAAGACAAAATTTGATGTATGATTTAGTATTTCTTTTATATCCATACTTGCTTCATGCTTTCTGTTTGCAATATTTCTATATGAGTATTTCAACAATTGAAATTGTTTTGTTAAATCTTCTTTGTTAATTCCAGGAGCTCTAAAGTGCTGTGTAATTAGTGGAGATGTCATTTTTTATGGAACAAGACAATAGACATGTAGTGACTCTCATGATCTTGGAGCAGTGAAAGAGGTTCTGTGAATGCAGCTAGTATCCAGCTTTGGCATCCCTAGCTGTGCTTTCCTCAGGCTCTTGGGTTTTTAACATTTCAAGGCAGCCCTATCCAGTTGGCTGTGAGTCACCTTCTCCTGGTTCTCACCATTTTGCTAGTTTGAGCAGCCATTTTGCCTCTCTTTGGTTCCCTAATTCCTGTGCTTTCTTTGGCATCAGCAGCTCTGGCTCTAATTCACCATGCTGCAGCTACTTCTGTGGATATCTTGAGGATTTGGTGATATTTAGGAATTGTTACAGTTGATGTAGACTGGGTAGTCTTTGGATTTACTCCCCCAATTTACTGCATTTCTCAAGGGGCTTTAATCAAGAGCTGAAAGCCCAGGTTTGTGGCATGGGGGTCTATGCCAAGGTAACATTGTTTCCCTGTGGAAGAGTGGCAGATGGTAAGTGGCTCCTCCTTTATGGGAACTTTTATTGGCTTGTGATGCTAAGGCTTCCTTGACTGTGAGGAAGGGCAGTAAAAATTACTTGGGTGCTAAACCCATTCTGCTCAGTCATATCACTCATCTGTGCTGGAAGGGTGCCTGAGCATGGTTCATAAGCTGTTTGCTAGGTTGGGCCAGCCAGCCTGTGCTTTGCACAAATAAAAGTGTTGAAGTTATTTCATGGTTTGGGGTTTTTTTTTTACTATTTTCCATAAATTGTTTATGCTGAGAGGATATTGAATTTTCAAGACTGGTTTTGAAACCTGAACTACAAAATTGCTCTGAATGTGAAAGTGTTGTGAAATTTTAGAAAACTTTTCAAGACTCTAAAACTCACATATTTGTACCATGAATTCAGATTGGAAATTCATAGTTATCTACAGTTCAGAGGCAGGTGGCAATTTCCACTTAAGTTCATTTGTATAACTGTAATCTAGAAACCACTTTGATACATACTGTTTTATCAAATGCATGGGTGTAATTACAGCTTACAGATTATCTTCTTTTTCTTGATTGTGACATCTTACCAAGACAAAAGTAAATTTTGAAAGTAGTAATATGTGGCTTTTGGACTACAGTGTGCTAGGCAATTGATTGGATAGGTTGGTTAAATCTGGTTATTACCTTTCCTAATCATAAATTCAGTTTCTGGAAGTGCAAGGACTTTTGGTGTTTTGATTTGATAGCTCTATTAGTGTATTTCTAAATTGTTTTTTTCAAAGTGTGGGACTGACTTAGCAAGAGTGGATTATGTACAGTGACTTTGAGTAAGTTAAATTATGAACTACAGAAATAGAAAGTTTCTTGCATTACGTAAATGCTGAATATGTGCACAAATGCTTAGAGTATCCTCCTTTTCCTTGTCTGCAGTCTAGGTAAGAAAGCATCAAATGCTACCAGCAGTCGCTCTATTTGGCTCGATGATATCGAAGCCCCCACGGCAGACACCTTCCGGATAGACAAGAAACCAGACCCTGCAAACTGGGCCTACAAATCCTTGTATCGTGGGGACATAGCAAGGTACAGAACATTGTTCTCCATTGGTATCCAAATTGTCACACTCACTTGAGTCTGTCTGCAACGTTTTTGCATAGAAGGTGAGACAAGGTAACTGAGTAGCTTATTTTAAAATTTGACTGTGGCTGGGCCAGTGTCAGTGTCAGGTGATATCTCTAAGGGGTCTGTACTGGGACAAGTGCTATCTAAGGGGTTCTTCATCAATGACAGGGACAGCAGTATCAAGTGCACGCTCAGTAAGTTAGACACCACTGAGCTGAGCAGTGCAGTTAACACTCCTGAAGGACAGGATGACATCCAGAGGGACCTGGGCAAGCTCAGCTAGAGTGCTCTCATGAGCTTTAACAATGGTGAGGTGCTGCACCTGGGTCAGGGCAACCCCGGGTATCAACACAGGCTGGGGGATGAACAGATCCAGAGCAGCCCTGCCAAGAAGGACTTGGGGTGCTGGTGGATGAGAGCAAGTGGATGATGAGCCAGAAATATGTACTGGCAGCCCAGAAAACCAATTGTATCCTGGGCTGCATCCAAAGCAGCGTGGCCAGAAGGGCAAGGGAGGGGATTCTGCCCCTCCACTCTGCCCTGGTGAGACCCCACCTGAAGTGCTGTGTTCAGCTCTGGAGTCCCCAGCACAGGAAGGACATCAGCCTTTTGGAATGAGTCCTGAGAAGTGCCACCAGGTTGATTAGAGAGAGCTGGAGCACCTCTCCTGTGAATAAAGGCTGAGAGAATTGGGGTTATTCAGCCTGGAAAAGAGAGGGTTCCATCCAATATCTGGAGGGAGCCTACAAGAAAGATGGAAGGGGACTTATAAGGGCATGTTGTGACATGGGGAAATTGTTCTAAACTGAAAAGAATAGGTTTTAACTGACTATTATGAAGAAATAGTTTACTGTGTGGGTGGTGAGGCATTGAAATAGGCCCCCCAGAGATGTGGATGCCCCATCCCTGAAAGTGCTCAAGGCCAGGCTGGAAGGAGCTTTGAGCAGCCTGGTCTAGTGAAAGGTCTCTGCCCATGGGGTTGGAATGAGATATCTGAAAGGCCCCTTCCAACCCAAACCATTCTATAATTCTTGGATAAGTATTTTAAAAGGCAAAAGATGGCAGATTCAAAGGTAAGTTTTTTGAGGTCAGAAATCCCAGGTTGTTGTATTATAAATCATCTTTGGGCAAGTGCTCTTTTTGGTCTCTATTGTTCTTTTTCTGTGTCTGAAAGGGAAGTGGAGGTATTGATTATTTCTTACTGGATTTGTCAAGATGTTTACTTACTTGAGCAGTTTGATACACTTGTAATAAAAAAAAAAAGAAGCCACAGGTATTTTCTTAGCAAACACATTTCACCCAGACATTGTACTAAAATGTGTCTGCCCTATGCAATGCTACGTTTCAAGTTAGTATAGATGAAATTGCACATTCAATATCCTTAGTGAGTTACTGGTACTGTGACAACCCTTCAGAACATTTCCATGCATAAATACAGAAGACCATCCAAAGGAGCCTACAGTTGGCTTGTGCATTATGTATGTACACTTCTTGATTTTCTCAGGAAAATTGTTTACTGTATATATAATAATACTGTATATAATTATTTGTGGAGGAGGGAGAATTTATGGGTTAGATTTTTATAGCATTTTATGGCTTTGCAATAAAATTGCCTGGTTACAATTTGTTTCAATTTTCAATCACCTTTGGATTGTCAGCTATTTTCTGAGATGAAAAGTATTATTTTAGCATTGCATGTCACTATATCTGCCACTGAAATGACATTCTGGGTAATATTTGAAGACAGTATTTTCAAGTTTTAATCTGTAGGATTATTGTAGCCTTTATGAACAACATGACCTCTCTTTTTCTCTTCACGCAACCCTCTCCACTTTTTGCCATATGAAATGGACAGAGGCTTAGGGATGCAGAAGGAAATTAGTGGACTGAACAACTGGTGTTTCATTTTCCGTTTACAATAATCTAATCTAAGTTACTCAAAATAATGTCTGTTCTTTCTCCAGGTTTGTCTACATGGCTTAAAATGATAGAAAGGAGTAAGCTTGAATATGACATATACTGTTGAGCTCAGAGGAAGCTTAGTATGATAATAAAAGCATGATGGCACTGAAAGAATTTATGTCTTTAATAAGCAGAAAGTTCCCAGGTTCTTAAACTTTTGAAGGTCTATGCATACATTATTTGGGTTAATTTGAATGAAAGTATTTCTTTCAAAAAGGAGGTATCTTTTCTAAAGTGTATTTTAGAAAACGTTTAATTTTATTTTTCCTTGCAAGGTATAAAAGGAAAGGAGAGTCCTGTCTTGGCATAGATGCAAAGAAACACTGTATAACTTGGGACAGTTCTGCATCAAAGAAGAAGCAAGCACAGAGCCGACCTGAGCGCTACTTTACAAAGAATAATGTGAAGATGCTGAACACAGATGGGATTCTTGTTTGTAATAAAAACTCTCCATCTGATCCACCTGCTTTTATACCAGTTTCCCAAGTGGAAACTGATGATTCTTCTGACACAACAGAAGTAAATCCTCTTGGGATTTATGATCCATCAACCACAGTGTGGCTACAAGGAAAAGGGTGCAAGAGTGCAGACAATGAATCTGTAAATACACAGCAAACAATTCAAGAGCCTGGGATAAACATGAACTCCATTCTAATGACAAAAGTGGAAGAATATAACAAGAAAGTCAGAGAAAACCCACGAGATATTAATGCTTGGATGGAATTTATTTCCTTTCAGGTATGTACTCTAACGGACCTTGTTGCTTATTATAAGTAATAAATACATGAACATTATATTGTCATTTCATTTGTTTTGAACTGTATGTCTTTTGTTGGTGAAGAAATGAGCTTCAAAAATGTGAGCATTCTTGTAATACTCGTGATTGTTCTTCCTAAGGTTTTAATGATGTTTCTTTTTGTTTTAGGATGAATTAATGAGAGGACCTAGTCCTTATGCTAGTAAGGGAGAGCAAGAACTAAAGAGAAAATCACTCAAGTTAGTCTTGGAAAAGAAACTGGCCATTTTAGAGAGGGCGATTGAAAGCAATCCAAGTAATGTTGATCTGAAGCTTGCCAGGCTGAAGCTTTGCACAGAATTCTGGGAACCACCAGCTTTGATCAAAGAATGGCAGAAGTTAATTTTTCTACATCCCAATAATCCAGAAATGTGGAAGAAATACCTCCTGTTCTGTCAAAGTCAGTTCACTACCTTTTCTGTTTCAAAGATCAACAGTCTCTATGGAAAATGTTTGACAACACTGGCAGCTGTACAGGATGGCAGCATGGTATCCCATCCTCTGCTGCCTGGCACAGAAGAAGCTATGCTGGGTAAGGTTCTGTCTGCATATTATGGTCAGATTGGTCTTCACAGGAGCTAACTGCATTAAGAACAGATTTTCCTATGTATTGCATGAAGCTTTTCTTCTCTTCAAAATGCCTGGCATCCTGGTTTCTTAGCTGAGATTTAAAGCAGATATTCCAACCAAATATGGATATAGCAGATCCTTCTCTTCCCCAGGAGAGTTTATGATACAACATCCATTAAAGTCTAATGTGCTGAGTGGTTTATAGTACATTGTCAAGACTGGAGAATCACAGCCAACAGCAAGGAGATGTGCTTTTATAAAAGGGAGACTTGTGAAAAAATAATTATCTCTTGTTCAGAAGTTTTTTAACTGATTACTTTAATTCAGAAAAGAGAAGGAACATTACAAGTCTGGTGTGAAATTTTATTGAGAATCCCAATCTGTAGATGGAGAATTCTAAGCTGTAATACCATGTGATCATGCCTTTTGTTATTTCTTCTATGCATGCACCTACCATTTTATAATTTATTATATAATTATCCTTGGAAGAAAAATAAGTCAGATAGTTAGGATGCTGGAGTGGATTCAGGGAAGAAATGAGTTCATGTTCAGTTCAGGTCTTTAAATTTATATGGAGCTAAATGACTTAAACTATCCATTTTGATTTTACTTCTCTACCTTGGTGCTTGTCATTGTGATTATTAATCTGTGAATACATTGGGGAGGGGAAAATATTAGTGTCACCATGAGTATTTTTTATATGAGTATTTTTTTTTAAAATTATTTTAAAATTAATTTTCAATTTAGAAGAGACTATTATGGAGGAGCCCATTTTTTTCCATGTGCATCATAGTCCAAGAAATCTCTTATTTTTATTCAGTCCTGTAATTCCTGTTGGAGCAGGGATGTTACACAAGATCCAGTCTGGCCTTAGAGATTTAGATGCTGTTACCAAATTAGTTTCAGGTGTTCAGGTCTCATACAATCTTTGGCTGATTCATCTTGGATCAAGCACTGGAAAAAGTGCTGCAAAGGAAAAATGCTCTACTGGCCAGTGGATGTTGTACAGCCTGATAGATTGCTTCTACTGTCTCTGATTTCCAATATTTCAGTCACTTTGTACTCTAACCATGATGAATGATTCTCAGGACAAAGGTTTTATTCTGAATCTGGTTTTGGAAATGAAAAGGTTTTTCTTCCATTTTGTTTTCCTGCACGTATTTGAACATACGTGACTCATGAAACACAAACTCATGAAGCTGTTTGTCAACTGCTATGGGAATATTTTTTTAATGAGTTCCTTTAGCAAGTTAACTAAAATTAGATTGATGTTTTTCTTAATTTTTTTTTTGCTGGCAATATCCATAGGTAACTTAAAATGAAGATGAACTCAAATTCATGAGTGAAACAGAAACACAAGTAACTTCTTGTTGTTCTCTCTTAAGCCTATAGTGATTTGTTTATGAACACTCTCAAGTATTTTATTTTTCCTCTCCAGAATTCAAATGATAGCATTAGAGAAATTTCCACTGGGAGACTTCTTGATTTGAGGTATCTTTAGTAGTGACTCAACTATGTAATTCATGGGCTGAGTTTTAATTGACAGGGTACTTATTAGGAAGGTTACCAAATTGTTCATTAAGATAAATATACAGAAAATTTCACAAACTGATTATGAGGTGAGTAGCACTGTAGATGCACATTAGGCTCTTATCTTCAGCCTTTGACCTTTGCTAATGACAAAGTGTAAGAGCTCTAATTTTAAATAGTGGGGGACTGTGCCATCTAGTGTTCAGTTCAGTATGCAGGGCTGTCTGCTTGGAAATAGGTGGGTGTTTTTTTAAAGTATTGAAAAATTTAAAAAAGGTAAAGCTGATTTGAAAATGGTAGATCAGCCTTTATATAAATGTTGAGATAAGAATTTATAATACTTTAAATTTACTAGCAACTGTTAATATAAAGCAGATGAATATAAAGTATTCTTAATTTTTGCTGTGTAAAGGAGTCCTGTTTTTCAAATTATGCCTACTGGCTGGGGAGAAACATTCTAATCTTCTAGGTCAGTTTAGCTGCAGAAGTGTCTTAGCATTGTGGACTGAATTAAGTATTTATTCATGCTGTTTTCAGGTTTTGCCACAAAGAAAATGCTGATCTTTGCATTTCTTCAAATATCTTTCTGGTTTTTAAAATGCAGAAAATTTGACACTGTAATTATTTCTGGCACCAGTTTGGCAGCAAATCCTGATGAGGCATTTTCTACTTTCAGAGTATTTTAATCAAAGTTCATCTCTGAAGCTGGGAGAGTAGGAGACGACAAATTTTTCAGTGTCAGTTTGACGCAGTGCCTAAATTAGTTAAAATACTTGGGAAGACTGTTTGTAAACTTAATAATTGTTTTCATTGTTTAAACGTCTTCAGAAATTTGAGTCTTAGCAGGAATAATCATTGACTTAGTAGAAAAAGTTGGATTAAATGCCTAGTTTGTATATTCTAGCTGAATTCAGGTTTTTGTGTATACATCTGATAGATGTCTAAATTCAGATAAAAGGAGTAAATAATTTCCCATCTATTAAATATAAGATGATGATTAAGAGCAGTTGCTGCTAACCTATGTTGTTACATGTATGTATCTAGACACCTAAATATTTGCATTGTTTAAAACCCTCCAAAGCCAATGTGTTTAGTGAAGGAACAGTTGTATTTAAAGAACTCTTACTGTTTTCCAAGCTGTCAGTGATTTGTGTAAGCCTTTATGGGCTTGGGGTTTTTTCAAGTTGACTATGACTTGAAGCAATTTGAATGGCTTCTCTTGTGTTAAGACTGGAGTGAAATTTGGAGTGATTGAGTGTCACTGGAATGTCCTTGACCTGCCTCATAATGGGGGTGTTTATTGTATCTGTTACTTCTCCAACTCTTTTGTTGAAGACTCTCAAAATATGAAGAGAAATACTGGGACTTTGCTTCCCTTTTTAAGCTGAGACTGAGGCTCAATGTGCAGTGGGGATATGGCAGTAGTTAGACAAATAATTTGTTGAAGAGCGAGGGATAGGGCTTTTCCCTACTTCTAAGCAGTAATATTTTGACCAGAAGACTGGAGTTCTCTTAACTCAGGTCTTACATAAAGAAAAAGGGAATGACAATTGGAATGAAAATGATATATTGGCAACATATTATCAATGTAAATATCCCATGCAAAACTGAGGCAAAAGGATTTTTCTTGTTATCACCTCCTGAGTGCATTGTGGTAATGCCCAGCATCTTCAGAGAGGGCTGACACATTGACATGTTGGATACAGTGGTTCAGACCATTGTGTCCAACTTTGCATCAGTAAGGACAGTGCATGTATGGCATGAATAGAAAGTCATCTCTTTGGCACATTTAAAGTGAGCAGTCATTAAACTGTGACAAATTTGACATGCATTTATGCTGGTTACTCTCCATGTTGTGGATGTTAATACTGCTCCAAAACCATTATGTTCTACAGCGTGTAGTGTAAGTATTTTTATATTTGTGGGCTGTAATAAAATACTTAGCAACAAAATTTGAAATACTAAAATTTTGTCTTCTTTACAGCTATATTTATTCAGCAGTGCCACTTTCTGAGACAGGCTGGCCATTCTGAGAAAGCAGTGTCTTTGTTTCAGGCTCTGATTGACTTCACCTTCTTTAAACCTGACAGTGTGAAAGACCTGCCAACAAGGGGACAGGTAGCAATTTCCATTTAAATGGGTGTGTGTCTTTATGTATTACAGAAGATGCTGTACCAGAAAAATGTTGGTGAATTTTTAAGGACATAGGGAAATATTTTGGATAACAGCTTTGTTAGAGGTTCTTCAAGGTGATACTTGCATTGAAAAAATGCTTGTGGGTCCTCTGGAGCTACAGGCCAAATGGCTACTTTTACTGTATATAATAGAAGTGTGATAACCAGTCTTTTCATATCTTTTTTAATAATTAAAATAAAAAATGGAGCTAGTTGACTGATGTCTGTGTCTAGTTGGCACCTGCCCTGCTTCTTTTCCCCCAAAATGCTGTTATTTTGTTACTGGTGAGGGAGAGAGCTGATAGGACATCAAGTCTTTCAGTTCAGACAGTTTTTGCAAGTTTCTTAGGTTCTCTGTTACCTATTTCCATTAATTTGATGGCTATGTTAGGAACACTTTCATGCTTTCAAGTGCCTTTTATTTGAGCCATGAGATTCTATTCAGCTTACAATGGTAAATGTTGAAGTACTAAATGGCTTTTTCTCTTAATTTGTTCAGGAGATTGTTGCACATGCACCCCACTAATAATAAGGAAGTTAATTTTTAGATGTCAGTAGCATCATCCCACTGTACTGTTGAGAACTGTTTCCTTTTTAATGAGTGGTAGAGAGGCCACCATTTAGGCAGCTGGGTTACTGTAGGGGATAGAAATTGAATTTGCTTCAGTTACCTCACTGTCTTCCCCAGAAACTCAGATTCCAGTTCTTGCTCCCTCAATTAATACTGTTACCCACAAATTGAGCAATTTTATAGGTTTAAAAAATACTGGTGTCTTCTTAAAGAGATAAAATTTAGAGTTCAGCCATAACTATCATGGAGGACTTGGTGTAGTTGCACATATACATGTAGTTATAGTTCCAATAATTTGAAAAACTGCATGATTGTCTGTAGTATTTAAAAAATCTTAGAGAAGGGTGGAAAGGAAGCTTGATTCAAAAGGACCATGTTTAGGTTGGAAAGTGCAGTTCTTGAAAATAGGAAAATGCCAGATTTACAGCTGATCACACATTCTGCTGTCTTACAGAAGTGTTATGACTCAGTCTGGAATTACTTGTTTCTGTACTGTTTTCACAGTTCACTTTCTCACTTGCAGCAAAGAATAAATCTAGGAGGAGCAGAATTGCATTTTACAGTTTGCTGTAAGCCTGGAATTTTCTCATTTGTTGATTCTTGGTGTTTCTTGGAGTAAATTTCATTGTTAATATTTGTATTAACAGTCACATCTCAATGTCCAAGCCAAGGGTTGGTACACAGCAGAAGCATTTTAATAGATGAGAGATTGTCATTAGAGCTTAGGATACACAAAGCAGAAGAGGAATTGATGAATCAAGAGATGACTGATTGCATATGGCAGTGACAAAGTCACTAGGACTAGAACCCTGAACTGATTCACTGAAAAGTGCCCTGACCTTTTTAGCCACCCTCAAATCTTTTCCCTCTTGTCTTTGGTCTGGTGATATTTACATGCAGCTGTAACATTTTGATTTGACTATAGGTGCGTGATTGAGTTATTCCATTAGCCAAATTCTTCATGGTTCCATAGAATTTAGGGAGGAGGGGAGTTTTGGGTTCTGAAAGCTACACCTTGGGGACTTTGGATCTTTATCCTTGAAAGAGCTATAAAGGACTGTAGGCACAAAAGTATTTTGTTTTCTTTAAAGCCTGTTGCCTTTTAAAACATCTTTATTTTCATGAGAAGAGCTGATGACGGTCTTTATGTGCCACAGCTATAACTGAAGTGCTCAATTGTTCCTGCTGGATCTTAAGCAGTATCTAACAAAGTCTTCAGATACAGAAATTATATCCAGATACATGTTTTTAGGGTCTGGGAAACCTAAGTAGACAAAGATAATGTCTGTACAACAGCAAAAATTATTTTTCTCTATGTTTTGTTTTTGTTGGTCGTGTCGAAAACAATAGGTGGAATTCTTTGAACCCTTTTGGGATAGTGGGGAACCACGAATTGGAGAAAAAGGAGCAAGAGGCTGGAAAGCATGGATGCACCAACAAGAAAAGGGTGGCTGGGTTGTTCTTAAGTCTGGTATGTGTGTCTCGGTATCTGTAGTTGTACAACTGGGTGTTCTTCACATTTTGATTACAATGATATAATCTAATTCTTGTCATGTTTTTGCATAGATCCTGATATCAAGATAATGTATATCATACTTCACAGGGAATAGCATATGTTGAATGTTCTGTGTATGATATTGTTTATGGAACATTGTTGGCCTTCCTACCATGAGAATTAGAGGAGAGACTGGCATATCCTCCACTTCATGTTGAAAAAGCTAGAGGTGTGAGTACTTGGTGGAGATTCACACCCATCAAAGGTGAAAGGAAGCTACTTCCCTTAAGACCCTTTCACCATATTAGTAAGGTGAGGAGGGATGATATTATTAGATGATACCTAGATTTATGATTCTATTTCTAAAATCAGATTTCAGTTACTCAAGCAAAGGTATAGCTAAAATAGAAGGAAAACATTTCCTTTCTCTTTGTGATGCAGAAAATGAAGGAATTACATCTTCACTTGGCTGGAGTGCTTCTGGATAAGCAGGGATGCAGAAAACACTCCCTGCTGCTTAGCCTCTCCTTGTCTTGTGCTCTACAGCACTTCCTTTCATGTCAAGGACTATTTCTCAAGCAGGTATAGCCTGCAGGGAAGCAGGAGGCTGAAATGGGCCTGACCAAAGATGAGTGGTCTTTGCTTTTGCTGCTCCTGCTGTAGCAACTCTGATGAAGCAAATTTCAGTCTGTTTTGAGTAAACAAAGGAACTGAAAAGAATTATGTGCCTCCCTTGTCCCTGGATTAAGATGGAATTTTCCTTGGCCCCTAACTAAAGTCAGCAGTTTTATTTTTGATGGCTCTAGACATTTTGTTCACAAATAGAGAAGACTCAGTATAGAGAAGAGGACACTGCCAGTCCTGGGAAGCTCCAGTACATATCAGTGCTTTCCCCATATATGTCAACCCCTAAAGTTCAGGTGCAATTTTCAATTGAGTGTGTTCATTAAAAACTGAGGTTTCTTCAAACTTTGATTAGACTGTGGAAATGCTGGTTTTTTTCATAGAATTGCTGACTAAAGGAAATACTATTGATCACAAAAATATACAGAGAGTAAAAATCTTGCGACCACCTGTTTGTTTTACGTGAAATTTAAGAAGAACTGGGATTGGGAGTGTTTCACCTAGTTAATGGCAGATGTCAGGATCAGGAATTTGGAGGTGGTATAGAAATAGCTTGATTTTTATAATGCAAGCAACCATTAAATTTTGAGGGCTTTTTTTTTAGTCAGCAATAAAAAAGAAACATCTCTACAAGCTTTTCCTTTGCCCATAGGTGCTCATCAGTTTCTGCACAGAATTAATATATTGCTGTCAGAGGAAAAATGTGGTAATTTTATCCAACAGTCCAGAAAGATTATCATAAAAGTGGGATGTGGTTAAGCACATTCTTTTTTTTGTGTATGTAACTATGTGGGTTGTTTCAACTGCACATTAATTAAAATTTTGAAAATACCACTTATTATAAAGCAGCATGGCCAAACTTGTTTTTGCAGTGTTTAATATTAAAGTACTATCTTTCATGTACGGTGGTTTTCTCAAAATGTTTATGCACACTAGTATTCGTAAATTTCAATTTCACAAAATTGAAATTTTGTGCCCAGGTATGAAGTGAAGAATCTAAATTGCACAAAAGGATGCTTGACTCTTGGCTGTTGCTTGCATATTGCTGTTGATAAAAGTTGTCCACAGCCTGTCAGTGTTTTCTTTTCTCCTCTGTGAAGAAGTTTTGAGTGCTGACAGTGATTCACAGCTTCTAAAAGTTTGGAAGCTTCCTACCTTCCTATTCTTACAGAGTTGGTGTCAAACCCCAGAACTGTGATGTGGAAAATCTCAGCTATGTCTTGTGTGTTTTTTTATTAACACTATATTTATATCTATTGTTAAAGTAGTTAAAGTGTATGTCATGCCTGGTCTTTGGATTTGGTGAGTTAATTTTTCTTTAATAATTTTGTATATGTTTATATTGATTTGATTTTAGATGATGAGGATGATGAAGAGATAGATGAAGATGAAGAAATAAAAGATAAAACTCTTCCCAAGTGGCATATTTGGTTGGATATTGAATATTCCCGTGAGGCAAGGCACTGGTTACCTTGGAGGCCGGACAAAACCAAAAAGGAAACTGAAGAAGATTGTGAAGATCCAGAAAGACAGGTCACTGTGATATAATGGAACAAGGGGAGATGATAAGACTAGTTATCCTTTACTTTGCCATATTTGTGGATATTTTAGAAGAGTAATACTTTTCTTTGTTTGGAAAAAACATTTTTCTTTAAATTCAAAATTTACCTGAGGTTTTGTGCTGAGACTTCTGAAAACCATGGGAAGCTCTTGGTAAACTTTGTAAAGTCTGCAGGCAAATAGTCTGTCTTGCTGTTCAGTGATTCCTGTCATCTGTGTGGAGAAATCTCACAGAAATACACGTTTAAGAGGAGATGTTCATTAAATAAACTAAGGTTTCATTGCCTTCAAGTCAGATAGTTGGATATTTTTTATTCCTTGGGAAATAGGTCAAGTCGGACATTGATTTTCAATTCCGAATGTGTTAAAAGGCCTATAAATAAAGTCCTCCAGACCTTCATGTTGTAAATTTTCTATGGAGGTCTTTGTTGTTCACAGGCAAAGACTTTGCTATCAGTCTGACTGGAAAAACAGATTGCTTGTTTAACTTGTCCATTTTTCATTTGAATGAAATTTTGGTACCATTTAATGATAATTCTAAATCCTATTGATTTGAAAAGGTTCTTTATTTACCTAAATTACACATTTGCTGCTTTTATTTGATTGCATAAATTAATGGAATTCATTTTAATTTGGATTTTTTTAGGTGTTATTTGATGATCTTGGACCATCTTTAATCCGCCTTTCTAATCCAAAGCTTCAACATCAACTATTGTACTCTTTTTTGCAATTCCTGGGAGTTCCATGTACAAGTAAACTCTTTCCTTCTGGTCTCTATATTGCCATGGATGAAAATAACATCTTTGACAGTGTGCTTTATGATGATAAACCTCTGACTTCTGCTGATTTTCCGCTTTCTGGATTCAACAGTATTGGTCATATGGATACAATGGCACGAGGCAGACATCTGATAGGCCACTATAAAGAAGGAGAGGAGTTCATACAGAATGTCTTCCATGTTCTGTCCCAGATATTTACAGGAAGGGAAAAATCTAACCTGGCCATTTGTTGGCTACAGTATGAAATATCTAAGGTAATGAGGAGTCTGCACATAATCAGTGTTGTGATGTATGGCTTTCTTCTGTATGAATGTTTATATTGAATTTTAAAAAAATCTTGATGAAACTTGTCTTGTAGGACTAAGTATTCAAATCAGTAAATGCCAGATAAGATTGCACAAGGGGGGGGAGAAACCCCTAAAAGCCCCTTTTCTTCAATACATATTAGAGTGGAATACCTGTAGCAAACTATTTTTTTAAGTTTTGCTTAAATGTTATTATATGATAATATATAATTTTATAATTATATTATAAAAAATTACTGTGAGGGTTTTTTTTTTTCTCTCCTTTCTGCTTCCATCCCTCTCATATGCTCTGTTTATTTTCCCCTGCAGGTAGTTCAGTGTCTCCAAGCAAAAAAGAAAAAGAAGCTAAAAGCACAAGGGAGGAAGAGTAAAAAGTTGGCCAAGAATTTCCTTAAAGCTCCTGACAACCGAAACAACCTTTCTCTCTGGAAACTCTATGCCTACCTAGAATGGCTGCTTGGTAACACAGAGGATGCCAGGAAGGTGTTTGACACAGCTCTTTGCACAGCAGGGACAGGAGGATTGAAGAGTGCCCAGCTCTGCAGCCTCAGCCTGCTTTATGCTCAGCTGGAAGTGGAACTGCTGGAAAGTATAGAAGGAGCTGTTATGTCACGTGCTGTTCATATCTTGACCAAAGTGACTGAAAATGGACCATATGTGCCCTACAATGGACAAGTGTTACCTGTGAATATCTTGAAAGCTCGTAAAACATATGAGCATGCACTGCAAGATTATTTAAGTAAAACATCAGTTTCTGATCAGGATCAGGTCAATTATACTGATCAGCTGGTTAACCTGGTTGGTTGTTATGCACTGTTCCAGTATTTGACTGTTGGGATTGATGCTGCAGTATTAATATATACACAGGCTTCAGAAAAACTTGAAGTTTCTGGTTCACAGGAATGTGAAAATACTGGAGAGAATTTTGGCATTCTAAATTTTCCCACTGCTCTTGAAGCTGTCACACTGCTGCATACAAATTTACTGAGATTCCACATGAAAATTAGTGTTTATCCTTTGAATCCCCTGCGAGAGGCACTAACCGAGGCTCTGAAACGGTATCCTAGCAACCAATCTCTTTGGAGGTCATACATCCACATCCAAAGGAAGTCTCACAGTGCGAGCAAAGCACGAAGATTTTTTGATAGTGTCACAAGGTCTACTAACTCTTTAGAGCCATGGCTCTTTGCAATCCAAGCAGAGCAGATGAGAAAAAAACTCACAGAGAAGGTCCAGAGGTAACACCTTGCATCTCCTTACAATTATGCTTTTTTTGAATTTGTCTGATCACTTGCCAGGGGAGAGAAAATGCTATCACAGTTCTCATTTTGCAGATGAAGAAGCTGTAGCTGGAGGTTTTTTGTTCAAGGTTGAACAGGGAGTCAGTGGCAGAATCTTGAACAGAATAAAAGCCCTGGGTGATAGCCTTATGTCCTTTCTGCTGAGCCAGATTGTGTTGGAATTTATTGATTACTTGCTACTAGCATCAGGATGATACATATTTCTTTAAGGAATTTTTAAATAACTAAGCCTGCTTAGATGGCCAAGATAGATACTGTGAGCTTAGAAACTGATGCATTTTAGTACTACAGCAATAAAGAGCATAATACAGCAGAGCTGTGCTACAGTTTCTGCCTCAGCTGGCTGCCCTACTTTACTCCTGAATCACAGAACACAGTTGTGGCAGATCTGTTTCCATAGTGAGTGCTTGAGAGTTTAGTTTTCATATGGGGCTGTTACTAGGTGGAAGAGGCTGGAAATTCCATGAATTCTCACTGGTCTGGGCTCAGATTTTTTGCTCCTGAGAAAGGAGGAAGGGGTAGGAGATAGAGTGAACAAGGTATGTGTTCATTCTTAGAGCCTAGTCTGTTGTCTTCTCATTGTTTGGAGCTACGTATCCACTGCTACCTACATATCTCCAGTGACATCAACAGCTTGGTTGTTTGTGTCTGCACATGCAACAGATTTCTAGGAAACAGTTACCTGGAAGTTTCACGGAGCTGTAACCTCACAATATTCACACTTTGTGATATAACATAATTATCAGTATACTTTGAAATGATAGTGCATCCACTTCTTTGATTGCTGAACAGGCATTCAGACATGATAGTGATGTTCCTGAGCTGTTAGTCTGTGTCATCCTAAATTGTTAAAAGAATTCTATGGCCATCAAATGTAAAGGAGGATTGTAATTTGATTTACTGTTAATTTCAGATTAACACTATGATAGCTTTTCATTACTGTTACTCAGAACTAAAAATTTCAGAATTATTTTCTCTGTGATGCTGAGTTCCTTTCCAAATTGTTCACTGCAAGCCAAACCTTTCCTATAGATTATATTTATAAGGCACAAGTTGGGTGTTGCAAGAGCAGAGCTGAACTACTGCAGCAGGGAGATAAGTGGTCTATCAGTCATGCATAAAACTAGTTTTGTGATGTTGTGACAAAATAAGAAAATATCTGTGCTATGTCTGTTCCATATTTTGGTTTGTATTTCTGCTTAAGTGCATGAAATTCAGATGGAAAAAATGGACACAAAGGGTAAAACAGAAAGATTTTAAAGTCAGTGTTAGGTACGAGGCTTCTAATGTTGACTCCATCCAGAGTAGGTTACATAATTTTCCCTTGTGGCAAAGGTTAAGATGAGAGGGAAAATTACTTCACAGACCCATGAAAGAAAGAGAGAGGTTTGGAGCAAAGTGTTAATGGTGAGTGGAACAAGCTGGCAGGCTAAGAGAACATGCACAGACAAGTGATGTTGTCATCAGCGCTCCAGTCTGTGTCTTCAAGCTCAAGCATCAAAAGTAAGCCAGTCTGTATCAGCTGTTGAAGGAAATCAGTGCTTTGGTGAAAACTACATACCTGCTTTTGTGTTCTGCCTGGAACTTAGGGGATTTGAATCTCTGGGTGAAAATTACTGTTGTAATTGTGGTTGAAATCTAGAGTTGGAATTTCAACCTTGATCAAAGACCAATGTATGGCCTTACAAAAATGAGGGGTAAATTTCAACAAACTTGCCTGGGCACCAGAAGATGTAATGATCCAGACTTGAATTTCTTTTGAGCTGCTCTGCCAAGCTTAGCATGATAAATAATCTTGGAGGTAGGCTGTTTTAAGATCATATGATAGTGGATTATCGTGTTCAAAGAGAAATGTTTTTTCAACATGCTACATGAATTTTCACAAAAATACTTAATTTATATACCTAATTTTCTTGTTTAGAAATATGATGATTAGCACGAATTACAAAAACCTGGCTATATACAGTGCTGTGAGCAGACAGTGCATCATTTGTTACCCCTTCTTACCCGGATGTGATCCCTTGGCTTGGGTATAAAGGACTTGTTTCTTCTCTCCTCTGTGTTTCAGGGCAGATGTTGGTGAAATACATTGTACTATTCCTGAAACTGGATTAACAAATAGGATTGTAGCTCTGTTTGAACATGCAGTTCAGAGTGAAAATGGTACCCATTGTCCACTGCTATGGAGAATGTATTTGAACTTTATGGTAAGAAGAAGAGTATCAGTTTTGTTTTACCATATTCAGAATTCTCACAAACCCAGCTGGAATACTGCTTAGAAAAATGAATACTAAATGCTGCCATGTCTCTGTGATTTGCAAGGTGATATATTTGACTAGTACTGCTGCTTATTGTTGGGAGCATTAAGGAAAAGGTAATTCACGTGGATATGGAGTAATAGCTTCAGACAGTGTAGTCTTAATAGAGATGCAGACATTGTGTCTGTCATCTTACATAGATAAAAAGTATGTCATAAGATACCAACAGATGTCAAGCTGCTTTCTGGTGGAGCAGACCCCAGCATATAGTGATGCAGGAATTTGCACTTCCTGTTGAACTTCAAGGTTCCTGTCAGTTGATTTCTTCATCTCATTGTGATCATGGATGGCATTGATACATACACCCATGATGACCATTGGGTGTATCAGCCACTTCTCTGTTTTGTGTGGTCTGTAGGTTTGCTGAGGGTGTACTCTGCATCATTAGCCAGATCATTAACAAAGGTGTTAAATGAGATTGGTCCCAACAGTGCCTTCAGGGGTACTGCTAGTCTCTCACCTGTAACTAGACTTGTTCCACACATCACCTCCCTCTGGGCCCAGACTTTGAGACAGTTTTTTCACTGTCTGTGCATCCAGTTCTTTTGTCAACTGTTTATTTAAGAGGCTCTTACAGGAGGCAGTATCAAAGGCCTTACTGAAGTCCAAACAGACAATGCCCACTGCTCTCCTCTTCCAGACCAGTCATTTCATCATGGCAATTTATTGAGTTGGTCAGTCATGACTTTTAGTGAATTTACACTGATTTTCTTTTCACTCATGTGCCTGGAAATAGTTTCCAGGGTTAGCTGCTCTGTCACCCTCCCAAGGTACAAGGTGAGACTGACCAGCCTGTAGGTCACTGGGTACATCTTCTTCCCCTTCTTGAAAGCAGGAGTGATGTTTTACTTTCTTCAGTCTTTGGGTCCTTCTCCAAGTTGTTGTGATCTATCAAAGATTGTCAAGAGTGACCTCTCCGTGACATCTGCCAGCTCCCTTAACACTTGAGGTGCAGTTCATAAGCAAAATAAATGCTTGTTAGGCAAAACATAGTTATAGCTTCTATAACTTGCCTTCAATTTTGACAGTCTTTTGAATCTTAAAAGCTGCATATGAAAGTTACATTAACTGGCATTGCAGTTTAATGCTAGAAAGCAATAATGTTTGTTTCTTCCATAATTCCCCATGGAAGTACATAAATAAAATCAACTTTCTATTGTCAGCTTTGCCATCTTGGTTTTCTTGCTTCTCCAAAGCACAATATGGGAGATGAAAACACTCAACTAATAACTTCCATTCCCCAGCGTTACTCTTCTGTTCACATCCCCTGATGTAATAAATTGTCAGAGGGGGATCAGCAGTCAGAAGGCTGTGAAATAGAGAGAACGCAGAGGAAGGTGAGATCTTGTTTAGTGTTTGAGATCATCTCTTGTGTGGGACTGTTAACTGTTACCATTTCTACACGAATACATGCTTGTAAATATTTTATACAACATTGTATGTAGAATATACAACTGAATTATTGTTATTCTTTACAAACTAAAAATGACACCCCTGTATGCACAAATGCTAAAGATCACCCATTATGATCAATGTATTTTATCACTAGTGCTTCATTCATGGAAGACACCTGTTTCACAACAACAAGGAATATTTACTAGATGCTAACAAGATGGAGGAAAATACTGTTACAGTAATAGCTTGGAATAACATTGTTTAGAGAAAAAAAATCAATTAGAAACATTAAAATTTTCAGATATAATCATAGAAGTTGTGGCTGTTCAATATTACCCTAAGTTCTGTAGCTCTCTGTTTTCTCTTTGCTGATGAAACATGGGTTAGGTAAGTGGACAGGGATGTAGGCTGGAATCTGGCTCAAAGGCTTGTTTGTAGTCAGCAGCATGAATTCCTGCTGCAGGCCAGCCACTGGTGCTGCACCCCAGGGGTTGATACTGGGACCAGTGCCCTCTAACACCTTCGATAATGAACTGGATGATGAGAGTCTGTACCATCAGCAGTTTGCAGCTGATACATAATCAAGAGGAGTGGCCAAAGCACCATATTCTGCTCTTGGTCTGTCCAGGTTCCGTTGAGTAGCCGAGTCTTTTTTCTCTTACTTGTCTTACAAGACAAGCCCTGAAACTCCTCTAAGACACCTGGGCAGTATAACCTGACAAATTACATAGCTACCACAATGTATAATAAAAAAGGATTTCTCAGCAGAAGAATGTTGAGCTTTCCAACAATCCTTTCTTTGTCTCAGAAGTAATTGTTTCAGTATTTCACCTATTACTGCACTGAAGTATGAACGTTTTTTTATCACACAGGTTTCACTAGGAAAAAAAGAAAAAAGTAAAGGATTGTTTTATAAAGCCCTTCAAAACTGCCCTTGGGCAAAGGTAAGCACAGGAAACAGTTAAACTTATAATTTAATTTTTGAAGTTCCGTATTTAAGAAAAAAATTACTCTTTAGTAGTTATTGTAAGGAGTTACATGCAAATGAGAAGAGAGGTTTCTGAGGAAGTAATGTTAGGATTTTCTGCAAATAAGAGATGCATCTTAAATGAAAACATGGACAATAGTGCTGTTTGTGTTTCAGGACAGATAGGTGTGTTGAGGCACAGCAGTAAGAAATCCTGTGTGATCTAGGAGTGATTGAGTCTTTCAGACTTTTATCATGAGCATGGTAGTATCAGAAATACACAGCCAGATAAAAAACTATTTATGTAATAATATAAAAAAAATTATTGTGGAAAATCTGCAACTCCTTAGGTAATGTCTATATATGCTGCAAATGCTCCAGTGCCTCTTGACCTCCATTTTATCTTTTTGAATAAAGTTACTGAGTAAGAGTTTTAAAAGACTTGTTTAAACATCTACTTGGCTGTCACTGTAGGAGTACCAATTCTGTTTGTATTACTTTACAGAATACATGGTATTTCTTATGTTCTTGCTATAGAGTTGTTGCTATCTACTTCTTTATGCTGTGTTTCTTGCTAGAAAGGTAGCACAGAAAGTGTTCTCGTTGTCTTTCCAGGTACTCTATATGGATGCAGTAGAGTATTTCCCTGAGGATCTGCAAGAGACGCTCGATCTAATGACTGAAAAAGAATTGCGAGTGCGGGTACCTATGGAAGAGCTGGATCTACTACTAGAGATCTAAAAGAAGACTGTAGCAGAGTGGAGGAAGTACAGCAGTTGCTTCCAAAGCTAACAATTAGATCCATCTCTTTTCATACAGGAACTCTGTTGGGACTTGGGTACTATGTACTTGATATTCTTTGGTTGTTGTTAAATCTTTTATATAAATTCCTATCAAAATGGAGTTCTACTACCTGCAAGTGTTCTGGAATCAAGGACTGCATTTGGCCCACAATCATGGATCCATTTCTCTGAAGTACTACTGGCTCACACAGAAGGATACCCTCTTTAAATAGCTTCCTTTTGGAAGTTGTCTGCATTTCTTATTTTGTTGTTTGAAATTACATTCCATAGGTCAGTAGAGATTCAGAACATGCCAACTATGGCTTGGTGAACAGCACAGGAAATAAACATCTGCCAAATGGATGCCCCAATGTCCTTCAGTTGGTAGACTTCACTAATTTCCTTCAGCACGTGTATATGTAACTGCCAAGTCAAACAACCATTACATCTGTATATTCACTGTGAGTAAAAGTTAAATTTTTGTTTGAGCAGGCACTATTTTGGTATGCTTTGACAGATGACCATGCTAATATAAATGTTTCTGAAAAATATACCAGAATATTTGAAAATTCATAAGTAGCTTGTTTTTCATTTATCAATTTAATAGAACTCTGAGTGTATTAAAAATGAAAATGTGTCCATAATGCATCTCTAAGCAGCTCACTTCTAAACATTTTTATAATTGATTACTTACTTTGACTCAAATCCAGGCAATTGTAAGAGAAATAGAGATTTGATCTGTGTTTGATTCTCATCAAGAAGGCATTGTCTTCTATCATTATTTAAAATTATCTTATATTCTGAGACTTTTAGCAAGCTCCTAGAGAAGGAGTCTGAAATACGTTAACAATTTAAAGGCAGAGTAATGTTATATATTTATTTTGTAAAACGGACCATGCGGAAACATGGAAAGGATTATTTAGCATCCCTACTCTTGAGACCCAAGGACTCAGAAACTAGATTTTCATCTGAAACAAGTATACCTGCAGCCACTGAATACCCAAAACTGCTTCAGGCATTTTTCATGAGAAAACTAATTGTCACTGTCAGCACTAAAGCAATTTGGATCAGCCAGCTGGTGAGATCCTATTACACATGAAGCTATATCTGGACCAAGATGTGCAACTTCTGGCTCAGGTTTGCCACCATGATACAAGATAGAATACATTTCAGTTCAGACTGCATTTCATTTATTCCTTTCTAAAATTATTTTAAATATTGCAGGGAATATGTATAATTTTAAATGGTATTACAGCACTTTTGAAGATCCTTATAATATTGATGTAGTTGCAAGTGATGCTGGTTTTGCTGTAATTGATGAGTCTTTGTGAAAAATGTAGTTTTTTAAATCTTTATTTTCTACAAAAATGACAGAGTTCCTGAATTGGAGGTACAAGTTACTCTGTACCCTGACTAGTAACATGACAAATTATGCCTGTTAATTAATGCTTTCCCATCACAGCAGAATGCCATTTCCTCTAAAGCCCTGAAAGGGTCATGGGGAGGGGAGAAGCTTGATTGTGCTCCTGCTTAGGGTCACAGAGGAACCCAGGTTGAGAGGGACCTTGAAAGATCATCTGCTCCAACCTTTTGTGGGTCAGGGTGCCTAGATGAGATTAACAAGCTCTCCCTGCAGTCACATTTGAAAACTTCGAGTAATGGCAGCAATGAATTCTGTATCTGTCACTTCTGTTCTTCCATGCATCCTGTCCCAAGTCCTTTCCTTTGCAGTTTCTCCCAAAGCAGTACTTAGGCTGCTTCCTTTCTTTTGATGGTCAGAAGCTTCCTGGAGCAAGTCCTGCCTTTTAATTCAGACCCCAGTAGCCTTCCTGTCCTTGTGGGGAATAGACTTGCTGTTCACTTTCTCCTGATATTTATTACTGTTGTCTTGATCATCAAGTTCAGAAACTGGCAAAAGTGGCAGCTGTTAAATTCTGCTGCAGAAGCTAAGAACTGAATTTTCAAATGTGTGTTTTTCACTTCCTGTGGTGGCAGATAGGGTACTGGAACAGAGTCTTTGGGTTCATTTAATGCAATGCAGCTGTTCTTCAGGGAGCTCATCTCTTTGTGGCTGCTGCTTTGAGCCAGCAGTAACAGCCATGTCCCAAATAAAAAGTGCCTTGCTTGTCACACATGTCAAAGCTCTTCAGCCCCTCAAGCAACAGTGAGATCAACTGCCATGGTTAAAAAAAGTGCGAAAAAATCCCTAGCTTTTTGTGACCTTCCCAAGGAGACAGGTCTCCTAAGGTTTATAAGAATGGGTAATAAAACTTGTTTTTCTAGCTCCAGATGAAAAACAGTTCTATTTCAGGATTTCTGTCACCCAGATTAAATAAAGGACTCCATTCATCTGTAGGGTTTATTTTTAACAATGAGCCACATAATTTTTACATAGGAAAAAAAAATCTCTTGGCCCTGCTGCTGCCATTGTTGTTGGAGCAAAGGCTTTGCTCTGGGTGTAACTCCACCATCTTTTACTGGCCTGCGTTTGCTCCCACAGAAAATTCCCAGAACAAAGACTGCACATTGCATAACTGGTTGGCATGTGGAACTTTTATATAAACCTTAAAGACCTTTGAATGTTGTACATGCTTGAAATTAATTACTTAGAACTTAACAAGTCCTTCACAGAAGTGTAGTACACAGGATCCTTTTTAAGTAGCATATGCATGGCTACAAGGGAGCCAGTAGACACCTACCCCCTTGGCAATGGAGCTGTAGGCAACAGAATTGTATTGAGGGGAAGAATTCAAGGTTATGCTGTAGAACACCAAGCATGGGACATGTAGTTAGTTAGAATTTCTCTGTGCACATCTGCTGCATGCCAGACCCTGCACCTCTAGCACTGGGGCTGGTGCATTATGAGTGTGCAGATCCTGCTGTGGGCAGGAACCTCTTCCTACTGTGTTGGTTCTTTTCAGAGACATTCTCCAGCTTGGATGTTTAATGAACTGAAACCCTTTTGGGAAAAACAAATTTATAAATTCTAATCTTGCAAGTACCCTATCCAAACCTGTTTAGATGTTTAAGGTAAGATAACTAATGAGCATCCATCTTGCTCTCTTACAAGCTGCAAGTGCTAGAGATGGGTTCCTCTAAAGTATATCGCAGTGTTACCCAGGGTTGCATACTTGTCAGTGATTTTCATGTATAAATGACTGATGACACTGACGTTACTCAAAAGTGACACTTGTCCTAGTTAACCCCTAAGAAAAGATATAAGAAGGTAATCAAGAAAAATAGTTGTAAGAGGAGGACTGAGAGTTGGGGCACCTGCATTGCTGCCTGCCCATGGGGTGTGGGTCACTGAGACAAGCACTTGGGTCACCAGCACTCCTTCATGAAAGTCAGAGAATGCAACGAACAGTTCCGTGGAAATAGCAGGGCTCTGCCACCAAAACAGTTCAATTCAAATAAATGTTTTATTGGGAAGTGAAGAGTTACACTGACTGAAAACCAACAACCCACCAGCTTTTAACCTGTTCATGAATGCAAACTAGCTGTGTGGTTTGACACAAGACTCTCATCAACACAGAAAGTTCTGTATAGTTACCAAAGAGACAGGTGACTTAAAGATACAGTCCCTCAGGGGTTCCCTCTTGCTTTTTGTAGAGAACATTCTCTTTAGACTTTTTGAAATCTTCATTTGTTACTTTCATTCTCCGTTCCCTCAAAGCCATCAATCCAGCTTCTGTACAAATTGCCTGCAACACAGGAAGCAAGAATTGTTACACTTTCTGTGCAACCCCTTCAAACCACACCATCAAAGGTAGCTGCATCTTCCTCCAGCTCCAGTAACTGTAGAAGTGAGGAGTGATAAAAAAATCTACATTCTTAAGTTTGATACTGTTCTGTAGCACTGAAGCAGGCTGGATAAAGCCAGATGAGTGTGTCCAAAAGGACAGAAGTAGTTAAGAGTTACACTTCCCTGACAGAAAGGCAGCTTTGTAATAACAGTAATTTCCCTCCTCCAAGGACAGACAGGTCCAGCTGCATGATCCTTCTGCAGGGAGGTGACAGTTGTGTCATGTCAGTTTAAGCTCATGAGTGTGGTAGCAAGGGCTCTATCTGCTTTAAAAAAGCAGACAGGGTATGGCTGAAGCTTGCTAATGTACAGTTGCATTTTTACCTACCTTGCAAAACAGTCCCTAAAAATGCTACTTATCCTGTACTATCTTAAGCAATGTTCAAGATACCCTGAACAAGATTCCATATTCTCCTTTTAGTTTCTACTTTGCTATTTTAAAATTTCACATTCAGGTAATACAGGTACATATGCCTACCAACAGAAGCTACCTCACAATTAAGATTTTGATAATTTCCAATTTCTAAAGCAGAGCACTCATAAAAGGTATTTTAAACCATCCCACTGTCCCTCAGTGATATAAGCACAGAAAATTGGCTTACATTTTCTTTTTCACATTTTTGAACAGTTCAAATGACAATAGTTTTGCATGCAGCAAAAATGAGATTTGATTTTTGCTTTGAAGTACAGACAATGGTGACATGCACTGACCTTAATATCTGCACCACTGAGATCATCTTTTGCCATAATCAGCTCATCCAAAGTCACATCATCTGCCAACGTCATCCTGCTTGTGTGAATCTGAAAGATTCGTTTCTTTGTCTTTTCATCAGGCAGAGGGAACTCTATTTTCCTATCAATACGTCCTGTGCAAAAGAAAAGTTCAGTCTTATGTTTTTTGCATGCAGCTGTTGGAAACAACAGGAAGAACACCTGAAGGGTTTGACTGACAGTAACTCTTATGCTGGAGCATATCCAGACAAGGGCAATGGAGCTGGTGAAGGGTCTGGAGCACAAGTCCTGTGAGGAACATCTAAAGGAATGTTTAGTCTGGAGAAAAGGAGGCTCAGAAATGACCTTATCACCCTCTACAACTGCCTGAAAGGAGGCTGTAGCCAGGTGGGGGTTGGTCTCTTCACTGACGTAACAGGTCAACAGAAAATGCCCCGAAGTTCACATGGAGAGGTTTAGATTGGATATTAGGAAAAATTTCTTCATGGAAAGGGTTGTCAAATATTGGAGTAGGTTGCCCAGAGAAGTGGTGAAGTCACCATCCCTTGGAAGCATTCAAAAGAGGTGTAGAAGTGGCACTTGGGGATGTGGCTTAGTAGAGGACTTTGCCATGGTAACTTAGTGTTTGGACTCAATGACCTGAAAGGTTCTCTCCAACCTGAATAATTCCATGATTCTTCCTGCCACAATGAATCATGTCTTGGAGTAGAAAGCAAGATCAGACATTCTCATTCAATTCTGGCATATTATTGTCTCCTCTGTACTCTAACAGCACTGGGTTTGAGCTGAAGGGTCTAAAGGTCTAAATGATCACAAAACCAAACCAAACCAAACACATACCACAGCAACTTCATACCATGGAGGTATTTCAGCTTATTCCTTTGATCTCTCTGTTGTTGTTTACCTTCCAATTTAACAGACACCACAGATATACTATGCTTTGGTACATTGTTAGTGGCCATTTAAAAATACTACCTATGCCAACTCAAGCTCAACGTGTCTCCCTCACTCATGCCCCAAATGGCAGGAGTGTGTCAGGCCAGTAAGGAGCTGCTTTCCTTGCACCAGGATCCAGGCTGTCTCTGGCAAGGCCTAGGCTCTTACCCCCAAAACACGGGTGGTGTTGCCTTGCCTTTCCCAGCTGCTGTAGGTGTCCTGCTGCTGCACACAGCTTGCTTAACAATTACTTAAAATGGCTGTGCCATTTTAGTAAATTAATAGAAAAGAAGAATATTAATATTGTTTATGTATACGTAAAGGAATTAACACATTTCTTCTTTTCCAAAGATTTCTGTCCTATTTAGAAGCTTGTGAATGGGTTCTGATTTCAACAGGTGCACCAGCATAGATGAGATGAGATGAAATAAGAACAAATTTGCAGTTTGTTTGGAAACCAGCCACTTGTCAAGTTATGACAAGTCCTTTCACAAGAAAAGTGGCTTAAGCATAGACAGCAGAGAAGTCCATTACCTGGTCTAATTAAAGCTGGGTCCAGTGTTTCTATTCTGTTTGTAGCCATGATAACTTTAACATCCCCCCGAGAGTCAAACCCGTCCAGCTGGTTCAGCAGCTCCAACATTGTGCGCTGGATCTCTCTCTCACCCCCTGAATTTGAGTCATACCTTTAAGAAAAAAAAGCATAGTCAGAAAAAGCACTAAGTAACTGCCATAAAGGTATAAACAAAGGGGGGAGAGGGGTATTTTGTTTATAAACATACATGGGATTTAAATGAAAAAAATAATAAAACATAGGTTTTCAGAATCATGTTGTAACATCTAGGTAAGTGAAGAGACACTGAACTATTCTTGTAGTTGGGGAATGTAACAGCCATCATGTGAAGGAAATCTTGTTTTTTTCCATGTTTCCAATATATAACAAATATCTTCTTCCCACTTAACAAAATTGACATAAAAAGGGAAAAAATATAATTCTTAAAAGCACATACATCCATACATAAGGCAGCAGCTGGTGCTTCAGGCTAGTAGCACTTTGGGTTAGTGGCCATGTAGTAAACATGTATGAGCACCTTTTTATTAATTTAAAAAACACTGACTACTTTGAAGACTTATTTGCATTTGTTCCAACAAACCTACAGAATTTTCAAAGTAATACAGTTTGGACATGGGTTGAACAAGAGCTTAGTGTGACACAAGCAATGCTTCTCCATGACACACACTGTGTAACCTTCTGTAAAATACTCTCAGAGCAGAAGCATTTAGCCACCTACTGGAGAGGCAAACAATAAATGTATATATTCTATATAAAATATTCTGCTTTACAATTGGATCACTAAAGCAAATTACTCTATATGGACTTGCAGCTAGATCATCCCATATACACAGTGTCTCTTTATGGTTTTGACACTCTCTCCTAGAGATGCCGCCATGTAGCAAGAGAACAGAGATTATCTCTGCTCATGTCTATTTAGTATGAAAAGGCTGTGATATATTGTATTTCCACAGAGGTTATTTGAAGTGCTGCTTGTTACAAATGCTTACATCAAAACAGTGCAAATGGCAGCAGAGCAAAGAGACTGAGTCTCAGTAGAGCTGCAGAAGTGTTTCTAGTCAAGCTTTTGTTGCCCCTGGCAATCCCTGTGAGTGCAGTGGAGCTCAGCTACTGTACCTCTTTGTACCGATTGCATCAATCTCGTCAATGAAGACGATGGACGGGGCGTGCTCCTCAGCCACACGGAACAGCTCACGCACCAGCTTTGGGCCATCGCCCAGGTACTTCTGGATCAGCTCTGAACCAACCACTCTCAGGAAGGTTGCTGATGTTTGGTTTGCCACTGCTTTGGCAAGTAAAGTTTTACCTGTTTTTATTTAGAAAGAAATACTTTAGTAATTAGTTTGCAGAGAAGGAAAGAGAAAGAAAGAGGTGCCCTAAAAAAACAGTTATACGAAATCTGTGACAGACTTGGCAATGCTATAAATACCAAGTGTAAATTATTTTACTTGTGTTATCTCAGCACAGGTGTTACTGAACTGTAAAATACCTGTGCCAGGTGGGCCATAAAGAATGACTCCTTTGGGTGGCTTTATGCCCATCTCTTCATAATATTCAGGGTGGGTGAGAGGAAGCTCCACAGACTCCTGAAGCACAAGAAACACAAACATGTTTTTGTAAGACTTGAGTGGTCTCCAATGAAGATCTGTAGGGATCTTCAGAACAGCAATAATGAAAGCAGTGAAAGCAAAGAGAACTTAACTGATTTCAAGACAGACATTGAAACACATGGTTCTCTGTTGCCTCCAATTCTAAGGCAGACAACTACTCTATCTTCCTATAGGGTTCCTCCTATTGTTTCCATTTGAAGTGTGGTAGAGCAGCAGTAAGCATTCCCCCTCCTCCATCCTCAATGCATCATCCCAGATTTAGAACCCTGGAGTTCCTGAACCCCAAACACCCATGGATGAGCTTGGGGACAGGAATCCCTTCATGAAATGGTGCCTTCTATAAAGAGCTACCAGATGCCATCGATTTTCAGAGCATTTGTGGTTTTAGACATCTACCCAGAACAAAAAAGTTGAGTTTTAGCAAGGTTCAGGCAGACTTCTGCTGGTAGGGAAAAAAACAACCAACCCTACACACCCCAACCAAACAACAAACAAATGCAAGAACAAAACAAGTAATTGCCCTGAGAGGCTAAATCCTTAGATTGGACAGCATCAGACACTCAAAATGACCTCTGTAGTTTTACAGCTTAACTCTCATCTTTCAACAATTGAAACTTTACATGTTGCGAAGTATTAAGCTATTAGAGAGATTTTAAGAGCTTGGGTCTCTACAGGTTCCTGAAAAACTGTGAAAGACTCCTGTGCACACAGCCTCTGGTGAGCTGCTTAAAAGACAGGTCCACGAGTCTGCCTAGTGAAATCCAATGAAGAAATGTACTACAGAAAGATAAAGGACACCACTACAGAACAGCAGCCAGTCCTGATGTTTCCCTTCTTGGCTCCTAGCACAACAGTTATATTGTTGACTTAACTGTAAATGAGTACAACTGAATACCTTGATTTCTTGAATTTGGTTGTCAAGGCCACCAATGTCAGCATATGTTTCTTGAGGAGCTTTCTCTACTTTCATCACAGTCACTAAAGGGTCTGTGTCATCCATCAGGACTCCTATCACAGCATGAACCTAATTCAAGAATTAAGAGTTGTCAAAGAAGGCAAGCAGCATTTTTAATACAAGTTAAACACTAATCCCTATGCCCACTTCTTCAGGGGTGTGAAATGAACAGCATTCCGTTTCCTGTGGTCTTCAGAAAAAAAAAGGCAAGTTAAAAACAATACAAGAACTTGTAAGAAACTTGATTTTATAAAAACAACTCACTTTATGATTTAGCAAAACAGAGCAGCCTGGCTCTAGCAGGTCCTTGTCCACAAAAGACAGAATACTGACATAGTGCTCTGATCCCACTGATGTGGACACAATGGCGTGGTTGTCATCAATGATCTCCTCCAAGGTACCCACAGACATTGGTGTTCCTCTCAGGTCATCCACCTTGGACCTTTCTTCCTGTAGTTAATAATAATCCAAGAAACAACATTCCTATACAATACAATCCAAGAACAAAACATTCCTATACAATACTGGCTTAACAATTCTGACAGAACACAGCACAACCAGTCTTTCCTATTGTTCTACTGCCCCAAAAAGACAGAAGTCAGTAACAAAATCCACTATTAATTTAGTCCTACCCTATGAACACCATTTATGTGAACATGAATAACTAGAATCTTTTTTTTTTTCTGTTGGATATCTGTGAGCTGCCCTTTGATAGAGCATTAAGAAACAAAAAACTCCCATAGCTTCAGCTGTAATGATCTGTGCTTGGTCTAAAACAATTTAGCCAATTAATGAGGAATTGTGATAAACCTAATATGTTTGTATCAACTTGCACCCTGGTGGTACTTTATTTCCATTACTTTGGTATGAAGTAGCTCACATTAATTAAGAGCATTTACTGTAACATTAGAAGTAACAGTTCACTCAAACCTCACCTCTTGTTTTTCTTCCAAAGGTTTCATCTGCTCTTGATTTCTGATAAACTCTTCCTCCATTAAGAGGTAATCTTTAATTCTCTCCAATTTCAACAACTTGAGTCTGCACTGTGTGTGAGGAGTCACTGTAACCAAAGCAGAATCACAGTATTTTAGAACAAGTTTGATAAGGTACCAACTAACCCCTAATTCATGACTAGAAATCCTGCTTTATTTTCCTGATTGTAACTTGTACCTTACTTGTCCCACTGTAACTCCAGGCAAAAAACAGATTTAATGTTTCCCCTGCATTTTTCCTCAGTTTAATTTCTCTCTCTTACCTGGGAATTCATGGGGTGCATCTTGCAAAATAATAATCTTATTCTGTGGAAGTTTTTTTAATGTTAATTATAAATAAAATTACACCTGGCATTGTGTTAGTAACCTCCACAGAGGCAGATCTCGAGGAGAGAAGAGTTCTGTACTTCCCAAAGAGCAGACAGTCTGCAGCAATACAGGGAGGCAGAATGCTTACCCAAGGGGAGTTTGCTGGCAGCATCTGGTCCCTTGGTCTTCTTTTTCTTTTTCCCCACTCTGGTTGGAACTGGAGGTTCATATTTCTTCTTTTTATCCTTATTCATAAAAAGAATTCCATCAGAAGTGGAAAAAAATGGAATAATAACAATGAAACAATATACACAGGTGTTAAGTGCACAGACTAAAAAGGAGCTCAAGGTGAAAGACCTCATAACAAAACTTTCTCCCCTTTTTCTTGCTATGATCTGCAGCAAGAAGCCCCAAAGAAACATGACTCTTATTTTTAAAGAATGTACAAGAATTTCTACTCCTGCTTATTTTACATCCCTCTTTCTAATTTAAACTTCTGCCAGTGTGTTCAGTGAATATAGGACATGGAAAGCTCAAGCCTGAAGTAAATCACAAACAAAACTAGTACATGAGACAATGAGAAAAATACTGGATCTCCACCTTTCTGCTGCACTTCAATCAATAGATCAGACACATTCAGTTTCCCAGCCTAGGCACTGTTTGCCGTGTACACTGTACTTTCAGCTCCAAAGGAGATCAGGGAGCCCCAGATGTCCCACAAGGTGAAGTACACTCCTACTGCAGGTGCCATGTAAACTTTCAGGCCGACAACACTTCCTGAAGTGACAGGTTCAAGGCAACTACTCTTTCCTAACCCTGACACGTTTATAGTTTTACTTTTTTAACAAACAAGTCACTGTCAAAAAAATTCAGTTTTTCTTAAGCTTCCCTTTTTATTTATGAACAACACCTGCTTTCTCCAATGTATATCCAGAAAAGATATCCATCAGAGCCAGCAAGAGCAATAATTTTAAACCGTTCCAAATACAACGAAAATCTTTAAAAAGTAAATTTAAAAAGCCTATTGCAGCAAGGCTCTGTAGCAGCACTCTTGCAGTTCATGCTGTAAGTATTTATTTGGGTTACAGTTACCTTGTCGTCCTTCTTGCTACCACCAGGACCATGTCCACCACTCTGACTTTGACCCTAGGCAAAAGTAAAAAAACAAATGACAAAACCCTAAATATACGTACAGTTTTACCAATCGAGAAGCCTACGGACAATTTCGCGTACAGAAATCCCGTAACTGGATTTCTCCTGTCTAAACAAAGCGCTAGCATATTCCAGCTTATTGTCCAAAAATACAAAGCAGCGTCCCGCCCGGCCCGGCCCCACCGCCCGCGCTCCCCGCCCGGCCGGGCCGCGGCCTGGCGGCGCCGGCGGTGACTCCGCAAAACGCGGGGCGCTGGCTGCGGGGCGCCAAGGGGCAGGGCGGCCCGGTGCGGTGCCGCAGGCACAGCCGCGCTCCGTCCGCCCGGGGCCGCGCTCGGGGTGCCCCCGGCCGCAGCCGCGCTCACCATCGCGCCCCGCCGGCCCCGGAACCGCCCGCACCGCCCGCCCCGGGCCGCGCAGCGGCACTACGGGCAGCGGCGAGGGACACGAACGGGCGGGGCCGAGCGCCGCTCCCCGGCAGCAGCGAGGGTGCGGTGCCGGCAGCGGCCGGCGGGGGGCGCCGTGCGCCCGCCGTGTGTCTGTGAATGTGAGCGGCGGAGGGAGGCGAGGGGCGAACCTTCGGGCACTGTGGTTAATGGTACAGCGGCTTCTCCTACGCCTGATCCTGCCTTCCATCGCTTGCATCAGCTAGTCAAAATTAAAATATTTGTGTGTGTAAGGTAAGAATTGTTTTTCTTGTGGCAGCATTTAAAGTTTTCAGGAAGTCCCTCCCTCCACAAAAACATAACTTTTACACCTACATGGAGTTCTCCTGGTCTGTGGTATTCCTGTGGAAATGCAGTAGAAACTTTAGTGTCTGCTTTCGACATTCCCAAAGATAAAGCTCAAGCACTTGCCCGATCCCGAACCAAAGCCAGTTTTGGGTCACGCCTGTTTTACACCATCCCTCCACTGCAGCTGCTCTGTGTCTGCCCCAGAACCAAAGCTCCTGCCTCCTCCTGGGGGATCTTCAGATAATCCCTCTGCTTTGGGATGAAAGAGCATCACTATCAGCAGAAAGGTTACAGTCAAAATGAAGGCATAGTCTAAAAATACTTACAGCCTGCTCTCACCCAGTTAACTAGCATATAGATTATATTTACATCATTTACACTTATATTTACATTTCATATATACATTTTCAGTGTAGAGATCGGAGCATTTGTGGAAAGAGGCTTCAGTTTACAGCAGACAGTAGGATGTGGGATTGTTTTCCTTTGCTTTGATGTTGGGTTTTTATCTTACACACTTTCTCTAGAATTCCTGTCTGAGTAGAAAATTTTATTAATTATTAATGTAACTGGCTGAGCTGTGTAGAAAGGGGTGAAGTTTTGAGCATTTACTTTGGTTAGGTTCCATTTGTTCACAAACAAGGATTGTTGTTGTGCACTGTGGATTTAATTTCACTTTTCTATTGTTTTTATTGTTTTATGAATTACCTGCCTTTTTCTTACAGTATCAGCTTTTTTGTAACTTTTAAGGACATTGAAAAGAAATTAAATATAACAGGTATTCTTTGCTTTAATAACACTTTTTGGAGTTTACAGTCTTACAGGATTGCATCTGAATTTCTTTTAACCTTACAGTGTAAAGATGCTAGAACATTCTTTCCCTCACACAACTTTTCCTCACTTTAACCTTCCTTTAGACTAAGATAAGACCCACATTTATTTAAAATTATACCTGTAATTGTTAGTTCTGGTTATGACTGAGAATTCTTATCACTTTGTTTTCTTTGGAACACCTGATTTTAGCTTTGCAGACATTTTAACTATGAGGATTATGGAATAAATGTTAAAGACATAGGATGAATGTATAAGCTGAATTTTCCACTTATATGCCAACAAGACAAAAATGTGCAGACTATCTGATTTTGTAGTATCAATAAATATTAGGAAATTATATATGGGAGTGACTGTAAAAGGATGTTGTCAAGATTGTTGTCTCCCAGCTCATCCACTTAAAGACATACTTGACAGAAAACGTGAACCACAAAAGCGAAACACTGTGTTTGGGGTTAATGGCTTTCAGTTCTTGGGGTGAATAGTGCTGGCAAACTGAAAGTGAGATTGAAACGTGGTTCTGTAACCTGGCTGCTTGCCTTAACTTTACACATCCAGAATTTTGGTTTGGTTGCAGAGTACAGATAATGTCAAATTAGGAACTTTAAACAATAAATATTGCGTAAACAATAAAAATTATCCAAGTGCCTCTGATTTCTTGGGTTATGCTTACTAGAAAAAAAGACCCAAAAGAGTGAGCAGGGATAACAGGAAGGAACACACAGTCCTTGCTTGTTAAAAATGAACATAGCCTCAGGGGCATCAAAAAGCTCTTCATATCAAAAAAATACCAAGACTTGCTCAGAGAGGGTAGGGTTTTTTGGGCTTTGTTTTTACTTAGTGTTTTCTACTTCTCTTCTTTATTCTGCAGTAAGCTTACTGCTGATCTTTCAGGCATATTGTAAAGCCCCCAGCTCTGTTCCCAGGCCTTTGAGGAGGAAGAGGGCAGCTGAGGGCTGGGGGAATATTTGGCTTGGGATTAGTAAATAGCAAAGAGGTTTATTTTCCCTTTGCAATACAGGAAATTACTAGGATTTCTTATGTTGTTGATGTTAATTTGTCTTTCTTAGCATATGTCTAGCTGCCTAGAGCTTTTTATGTTCGCTTAAAATGAAATAAACATACGGATTGGAAAAATATTAATCTTGTTAATTGCTTGTTAAAATTTTGTTAAAATTGCTTGTTAAAATCTTGTTAAAAGCTACATATAGTCGGTTGCGTTTTCAAAAGCTGCAATTTGGACTCCCTCTTCTGTAAATGGGAACTTATATCACCTTCAATACATTAATAAAAATGTAAGGTTTTAAGGACCATTTGGATTTATTTTAAGTGTGCGTGCGTCAAAGTACCAAATTAACCATTAAGCTTCTCTGCTGCTTACAAGTTATTCAAACAGTTTAGAAGTGGAAGGTATTCCTACCACCCACTAATTGGAAAGTAACAATGTGAAGGATAATTATTAGCAGAATACTAATTCTTGTGGGCTCCTCACAGAAACAACTCAGCAAAGATTCTCTCCCAAACTCAGAATAAGGCTTCTAAACTTCTGAAAGTCTTTTACTTTACGTTATCCATCCATGGAACTACGGACGTGACTTTTTAAAATTAAGTTCTCAAATAAGTGTCTGATATCCGGCAACATTCTCCGATTACCCTCCTCCTCCCATTACCAAGACACAAATATGGTTTTTAAAATAGGACTGTCACCTTCACCTTCACTATTTTTCCTGAAGTCTGTATTGTACATTTGAGCCAGTTCATTTACAAAAAGGAGTGGAAGCCAACAAGCTTCAGCCTAACTCCATCAATGGCTCTTAGCTAAAACCCCTTTCATGTGAATTACTGGGTATTCACAAAGATGACATTCCCTTAGAAGAGATTCACCTGATGTTTCATTACTTGAATCATCAGTCATAAGTTCTATGGTCATCCCTGACACAGTGTTGTTTCTCAGCTGTGAAGGGCTGTGGTCCTTATTCCTTCCTGATGTTTTGTGCCTTGCTCCCAGTGTGGATGAGAGCAGCTCCAGCTGCCTCTGCAGTGACTCATCAGCGTTCCCAAGGCTCAAAGAGCTCTTGCCCTGCCTTTGTTTCCTTGTGATGGCCAGGCTGCTACCCAAGGGAAGAGAGGAAACAGGAAATGAAGGCACCTTGCTAATATCTCCTTTCACTGGGGAGCCCAGATAGATTCCCAGCTTTAGTGCAACTTCATGGCTGTGGATTAGCACCAAGCAGCTGTAACAGAGTAGAAGGTAAGGAGTGCAGCCATGAGCTTATCCCTGTAAAACAGCAATGTGTGTTTCCACTCATTGGTGGTACCAAAGACTCCAGTGAGACTCTTCAGCTACTCATATTGAAGCAATTGCCAAAGTGGACAGATTCTATTGTGCATTGGAAAGAAGATGCTAAAACAGAGGAGGAATCCTTACACTCTTACTTCCTAAACAATTTGAAAACTACATTTTCTGCATGGCTAGAAATAATCTGGATGAACTTCATGTTCCTGGATATGCCGTCCTACATTTACACAATCTGAGTTGGCATTTATTACATGTCTGAACATAATTTTGCATAGTTTACTGTTGTAAAATTTTATTTCTTGGCAGCAATCACATTAAAGCAACATCTAGGTATACTAAAAACTAATTGTCTTGACAGCATTAGCTACAGACTTGCTTTGAAACTGTGATTACTACAATATTGTTTAAAACAAAGTCATGAAAGGCTGCTGAGACCATTCTTTAAAAGTAGCTGATGCACTTAATTTTAACAATAACTACTTTAAGAGGTTTGTTATTTAAACTTGGAGTACACTGTAACATTTTCTGTGAAAAAAGAATTAAGCTTTTTTTGTCCACAAGGAAATGCAATATCTTACTGGACACATGAATCTTAACTCTCCAACAAGAGGGAGGGCTACAAAGGGTAACTTAGGAGACTGCTAAGTGGCAGCTCAAAGCACCTAAAGAGATTGTATAAAAACAGTAGTAGGGCTGCATGTGTTTCTTTGGTTTTCTTTGCCACGTGTGCTGGACAACACTGTGCCATCAGGTGAACATGTACTGATCCCTGGGAGGCTGCAGGGCGGGCAGATGGAAGCAGGAAGGACTATTCTCTAAACACTGAGCTTATGCATGGATTGGACGAGGTCAGTGTCTTCAGCCAGAGTAACTTCCATGCTGCACTGTATAAACCTGTTCCTTGTTATCTGTTGGCTCTTCTCCAAGAGCTACGGGTAAAAGTTTTTTTTGTTTTTTTTTTTTTTGTTTTTGTTTGTTTGTTTGTTTTCATTTTAACATATTTATTTATCACTTTTAAAGTAAACAAATTGGGGTCATGGTTTAGTGGTGAAGGTGGCAGCACTGGGTTATCAGTTGGACTCAAGGATATCAGGTCTTTTCCAACCTTAATGATTCTAGGATCTATATTAGCTAAATTAATAAAGAGTAAGGCATTAATAGAACTGTCTTTAATTTAAAAAGCAAGTAGAATGAGTTGACAATGTTGAAGTTTTTTCTCAAGCTTTCTTTGAATAAAGAACTTAATTGTAATCAGCCCTTGCCATAGTCTTACTTTTGGGGAAAAAGACAAACCCCAGACACTTAGCAAAGAAAAATGTCAAAATGTCCAACCAGATATCCCTAATTAACTTTGGGAGGAAGTGACATGTTTGTCCATTTTACAGATTAACAACTACCTTAAATAAAATTGAGCAAATCTGGTATTGGTTCTGTAGCCAAAAGGACCAAATTTAATATATCAAAGACTTCTTTGAAGGACAAATGATGCCAAGTTGAATGGAGTAGAAAAAACAGTTTCTATCTGCAAAGGGCATAGTTCATTCTGACATACTGTTACAGTTGAAGGAAGGTATTGCACTAAAATGTTTGTATTTGAGAGAGGGAGATTGGGAAATAAGAAAAAATGATCAACTGCTGAATGCAAGAATCGTAAGGAAATGGAAATATGTGTTTGTTTCTTAGCTAAATAATTATTAATGAGACAGCTGAGCAGTAGAGCAAGTGTTCACTCTCAGGGCTGTATTAATCCCACGGTGCTTAGCTACAGCATAAACAGGATGGCATAATTTTTAATTCACCTTTCTGTTCTAAGGGTTGAGATGTGCTGGCATGTTGTAAAGTATCTGTCCCATCCTGTTTACCTGCTGGCTGTGGTAGGTGTTGATCAATGCCACAGCTAATATGTTTAATTTTTTTGCAGTATCTATTCATTTGGATAGCTCACCTGAGTTTCCAGATACTGACTCATTTGCATATCAACTCCCACTAATATGGGTTGCTGTTGTGGTCTGATTACCACTGAAAAGCTGACTTCTTGGAACAGGAATTACTTGGAACTAGACAAGCAGAATTCAAAACATCTGAAGAGCATGGATGCTTTCAAGAATTTTCGTAATAAAATTCTTAGGAATCCTTCCATGCTGTAGCAAACTCTGACACCTTGAAGATTGTTTCATACATATTTTCAGAATACTGCAGAACAAGTAATTTTACTGAAAATTATGTTTATAATATCCCATGTCTTTTTATGGTCTTATTTGGAAGTCTCAGAGCAACATACAATTCTCCTAAGTTAGGTCTCATAGTCTTGCAGGCAGGCTGGTAGCTGAAGGAGACTGTCTCAGTCTTACCATCCAACAGCTGAAGCAAAACTACTTCTCCCTTAGTGTGAGAAGTATCAGAGACAGCTCATACACTGGTGGCAAATACATTCCCATAATGTGATGGCAAAGTCCAGCTCAAAGGATTTCAAGAAGTGAGAGCTGAACAAGAGCAAAGTGGAATCCTAAATCCAATTGAAAGTAAGAAGAAAATACCTTTCTCACTGTGCAGAGGTTAGCACTGTGCAGGTAGTATGACTTATTGGTTGTCATATTTTGGTAAGAGAAAATCCTGTGGTGCTTCACTAGTGAGCACAGAATGATGTTGCTATGGTGACTTCTTGTTGTGTGGCAGGAAAATGTAATAAGAGATTGATTTTTTTCATGAAGTCTAACATGCTAGCTGGTCCAAATTCTGTAGAGTTTTTGGTAGCTTTAGGAAAGCTGGGACAAAAGACTGGTAAGAAACTTATTACATTTGAGGCAAAGAGAAAAAGATAAATGATCAAATATGGAATAATTATCTAAACGGAATACAGAGTTCTTTACCCACCTAATTAATGGCTGCTGATGTTGAAAAGATGCCATCACATAGTGCTCCTCAGAGTCCACCCACTGATATTCTAATAGCTGAGGATGGTATTAACAAACTGAACATTTCTTCAGTAATTACATCAACATTCACATATGTTAGTTGGATTCATTTTGCAGGACTCAATCAAATGAAGAAGAGATAATTTTTATGTAAAGAGAAAAACATATAACAGGCTTGTCCTTTCAGAGAAAGCAGTATTTCTGAAGACACAAATGCTTTCTAAATATTATACTGACTACTATGCAGGCTGTGAGTCTGAAATTCCTAGACAATAATAAATGTTTGCCAAATCCATGTGCTCCATTGTTTTATTAACTGCTAATGATTTGTATGGTTTCCATCATGAAAGGGCAGAGTTGTTATAATTACTCATCTAATGCTGTATGTGTTCCTGCTTCGCAAAACCCAGGAAAGTCATTATGCCTGCTCCAGGTCCTCTCCTCACAGTGCAGTGCAGAGGGAGGCCAGAGGACAGAGCACATCTGCACAAATACACCAGTAAAGCCTTCATTAATGACTGTTTGGAGGAGAGTCTTGAAGTTAGAAAGCATTTAGGGACAGTCCCAAAGCCCACTGAGGTGGATGGAAAGAAAGGCTGAGTCTAACAATGAAAAGCATAAGTGAGCTGAATGCACTGGAGTACTAAAGGCAGTAGAAATTGGAAAGAAGGAAGAGAACTATCATCAGTGTAGGCAAATGGGAAGTAAATGTCTGAAACATCAGAAAAACAAGGTCCCTGGTAACCTAGGAGCCACTAGCTTCACCACGTTGCCACTGGAACTGAAGATATGTTGACTATAATTGCTCCTCCCTGAAGTACTGGTTCTGCAATAATCTATTGACTGTAATGTAATGGCTCCTCTGTCTTTTCCTGCAGCACTGTAATCTAATACTGCACAAGTGTCTCACCATGTACACATTCTCTGTTGAATAATTGTGGCTTTGATTTCATGATGCATAGTCTGTTCAATCAGCATGTAATTGCTGCACTATCTGGAAGTATTGTTGATAGATCTATGTAATTATGTTTATTGTTAATAATGCAAATTGAATCTGCTGAATTAGTGAAGTCAGTCATCCTCAAGCAGTTTCTACAGGTGATTTCTTTAGCTGTTGAGGAGTAGGGATTTTTTAGTTCTCTTTTGCTCTTTCGCAGAAAATATACTCTCATTGAAAGTTAACTTTAAAAGCAAAAACCACAGTCCCTTCATGGAAGTGTCAGTATGTAATGTAGAGGCTATGCAGAAATCTTGTCTATCTAAAACATCTGGAGAAGGCCCTGAATTCAGTCCAATGCATGTAGTACTGGCATGTGGAGTGACAAATGAGAAATGCAGGAACCCCTGTTTGCTTTGGATATCGTTTCATCTGAGCTTTTCTAATAATTGGCAGGATGATGAATTCCAGAGTATTTGGAGATGCTACTCTTGTCTGGAAAAGCATAGGAGCCAAGCAGGTGCTGTGGCTCTGAAGTTGTATTTTATCCTCTACAAACATGTCTGTTAAAAAACTTGTCCCTCCCTGATAGAGATTTCTTTCCCCTCCTTTCCCCTTTTTTATGTCTCACATAAAGTCAGCCCTGGCAAGGGTTTTCAGATACATGTTCATAGTTATTAAATTGTCTGTATTCCTTGCTGTAGATACAGCTCTCTGTATCAGTTTCCTTCATGTTACTCAAATATTACATCTATCAGGATAATATACTTAATATTCTGTTCAAGGCCAGGTTGGATGAGGCCCTGAGCAACCTGATGTAGTGAATGGCATACCTGCCCACAGCAGGGGGGTTGAAACTAGGTGATTTTTAAGGTCGATTCTAACCCAAAACATTCAATGATTCAATGGTTATAGTGTGAAGTGTTTAGACTGTCTGCTTCCTAGTAGTATGTGGTACATCATTTCCTTCTGTTGAAGCCTTCTTTCTTGAGAATTTTTTTATTAAAAGGAATTACTCATTTCGTGGTTTTTTATCTCAGAATTCTCCTTATGTAAATGAAGAATTGGTCATACAGTATAAATAACACTTGAAAATGGGTCTCTTGAGCACATTTAATTAAGACTGACTATAGCACTGTTGCAATAAAATAAATTCAGTTCTGCATCCAACAGCTGGGAACACTGCATTTTACATTATACAGTCACAGAGTTCTCCCTCCTTTTCTGCATGAGTGGCTGTTGGAAACAATTTGTCAGTCCTGCATTGTTATTCTGGGCAACTGTATTGCTTGTGGCTCTGTAAACTCCCTGAAAACAACCCTGAGTTCAGCTATTTACATGTCTGTGGAATCTACTTAGGAAGTGCCCTCTGAACATGTACATCACTCTTCATGTTTCTGGCGCATGTGGTCCCTCAGCTCTGACTAACTGAAACATCACTTCAGGTTCTTAAGTGATGCCAAAAGTGCACAAGACTGTCAAAGACGGAGCATTCAAGGGGTAGTGTTATTTTATTTACACAAAGCTGGTAAGCTCCCTCAAGGCACTCTCCCTCCATCCTCCTGTCTCACCACTGGCCATCTGGGTGGAACTGGCCCTGGCCATGCAGCAGCTCTGCAGAGTCTTGATGGCAGCTGTGAGGCAGGGTTATTGAAAAGGTAACAGAAAGCAATCAAGGGGAACCCACAAAGTTTGCTATTGGTTCCTTAGCAACACTGTTAACATTTTTATACTTCATTTTCTGTCTTCTGCATAAGCTTTGAAGTTTCAGAGTATTTGCAGGGACTTCAGGGTATTTTACCAACAAGTCCAGGCTTTTGGCTATTCAGACTGGAGTGTAGTTACCACATGGTAAATTGGAAGCACTTCCAAGTTGGTGTTATTGCAATTCAATGTGAACTCTCATTGTTTCCCTGGACAGTAGCCAAGAGCCCTCTCCCATTATTTTGACTTCCACTCTTAGTCCACCTCCCCTTTGCTCTGGGGGAGGACTTTGTAAAAATATGTAATAGTCTCCTTCTCTACAATATGAGTGACAAATAACATTTTTTTTTCTCTTTTTACATATTCTTTATAATGAGACACTACTTGCCTTTTTTGCTTAACATAAGCACTATTCCTCTGGAGAAAAAACTGAGGCTTTGAAAGTGAGTATGCCAACAAAGGTGAAATCACCATGTCAGGGCTTGGGCAAATGCAAACCATATTATCTACAAAGTGATTTTACAAGAAAAGTAGGACACTCCTCTGAAACCTAGACAGCAACAGTATATTCCCAGAAAGCTGGTAAGTCTCAGGAATCAGCTGTGATCAAGTGAAAACTCCATTTATTTTGGTCCTGGTCTATTCTTTAAAGATGCCACACTTCTTCTACAGCAGGTAGTACACAATAGGTCTTAAACATGGCCCAACACTGTGAATCTTGTTTTGGAGGTTCTGAACTTTTCTAGGCATTTCCCACAGCCAAGTGAAAGTCCTGATTTCCAAGAGGGGACAAGAAGCAATTCACAATCATGCGATTCCAGAGGATTTTGGTGGATTTCTGATGCCAAATTTGGCATTTAGTCATTTGAGAACCTAAATTCATGGCCTTTATTTCTATAGTAGCTACAAACTCCCCGCTACTAGTATGAACCACAGCCAGGAAGATGAGAAGCAGGCATGGTACTATAAGTAATTATGATAGCTAAGTAGAAGTCTTAGTATTAAATATCTGTTCTTCAGATAGAAAAATCTGTAGCATGTGTAGTCATGGTATTTTCTTACTTATGCTAGTTCCCAAGCTATAAACATGCTGTCTTTAAGATATAATGAAATCAAAATGCTATCTATAAGATATAAGAAAATTAAAAAAGAATCTGACTCATTATCTTGCAAGAAGACTGTCTTCTTATTAACTTCAGTCTGTGTCTCCCCAAGATATTTGGAGTAGCTGATCTGTCTTTCACCTCATGACTGGGTTATTGACTGTATTCCAACAGGATAAATAGAATCAAAACAAATGGCACACAAGAAAATTGGTACACAAATGATGCATTTGTATAGTGTAGTGGAACAATACCAATCATGGTTTGTGTGGACTTCAGTGGAAGTTTTCAAACTGTTCAATATCATAAACAAGACAAACTAGAAGAAGGAATTCTAGAGAGGGTGGATTTGCTAGCCCAACCAGATGCATTTTTCAGAGGTCCTACTGCCTGCTAGGAAAAAAAAGTGATTGGCTGTGTAATTACGGATATGATTATGAATATTAGATCAGCAGGCTGACAATGATCACGGCAGCCAAATTTTAGTCTCTGGCAGAAATGAGATTAACAATTGAGAGGTTCTTTCATGGAGACTAACCAGATTTCCTGTGCAACATAAGCATTTCTTATGAAGGTTTTCCAATGAAATGGCCACAAGACATCCTGAAATAGCAGTTTGTTTCATTGTCTTCCTCTGAATAGGTCAACGTCTGATGTTCCCATCAGTTGGTTCTATAGACTGCTGACTGTGTGTGGAATGGACACCTGGTTTGATGAGCATCCCAAACATGGCATGGAAGGCAGCAGAGCTGGATCACTGCTAGGTGAAGTGTCTCTCCTGAATCTGAAGCAGTGTGGGTTCTGGACAAGTTGTGGGAGGCTGGTGCATGGGCTGTTTTCAAGCTGTTCAGGACAGAAGCCAGGTTTGAATTGCAGAGTCAGAAATCACTGATTTCCACACCAAGCAGGCAAAGGTTTTGGATAAAGGCAGTGCAGCCCCCAGGCAGGCAGCCAGCACCATTCACTTGACTCTGCATGTTGATAATGCTGGGTACCTTCTGCTCCTGCCAGTCTGCAGAGTCCACTCTACCCTTCAAGGAGGCTAAATCCATTGTAAGAAGCTCTTCTCAGACTTTTCTGCTGCCTCCTCCAGGTAATTTTTCTGTGGGAACTGCAGACAATCTGCACAACTGTTATACACAACTGCAGGGCTTGTGTATAACATTCACAGCACTTCCAACCCCAAATCCCAAAGCCATGCTGTAAACACTGACATGAGAACTTCAATATTTTCCATGATTTTTAGAAACACATTTTAGTGGTTCCTCTGCCCAGAGCTTTATGACTTTACAGAGTGCACCAGGACCTTGTGTTCCAGCTTTTCTTTGTAAAAAGAGTATTTTCTTTTCTAAAAGCTGAGATTCTTGTGGAAGACAGTGACACAGGGGCTGGCAGTTCCATGGAAATTGTTCAATATGCTCAATGCATTAATAAAATCATGGTGTTGACAAATCCTATGAATATTGATGATCACTCCAGGATCATGGACCTTGCAAGGCAGTGATGAAACAGTAAGAACTTGTTGGTTAGACAAAGGGCAACAACAGGTGAAGCAATGAAAGGAGAGGCAGGGGAACAGAGTTTTATAGGGCCATGCTGCCTGTCTGCTGGATGAAGTACAAAGGGATTTCAGCTGATTGCTGACACCTATAGCCAGAGAAGGTACTTCTGTAAGAGTAAAGTAAGAGTCTGGAGGAGATGTATAACAGTAAACAGAAAAAAATGGGAACATCATTTAATTTTCATCACTAGCTTGTGGTAGGAGCACTGGAAAGTCACTGTTTATTATGTGCTCCAAAGGAGTGCTAGGCAGGCAGAGGTCTGACATGTATCCAATTAACATAAAACCAGCAGGAATGTAATGTCTCTGTGCTCCCAAGCACCTTGGAGGAGGCAAAAATTGCTGCAAGAACCCTTAACCATTTACTTGCTTTAATATCCTGAGTTTGTAAACAATTTGATTCCTCCCATGGTAAAAGAGATGCAGTTTTGGCTCTGGGCTGAGATATCCTGACAACGCTTCATGTCCCACAGAGCCAGGCTAGCCAGGCTTCCCAGTGACTCAGGGCTACTGGAGAGCTCCTGCATTCACTGCTGGCAGCTGAAAAACAGCATCACACAGAAAGGACCAGGTTTTTTCTTTCTTCTTTCCATTCTCCATGCATCATATGAGGCTCAGCATACTTACTGAAGATTTCTATACATGAAAAAAACAGCCTGGATTTTATGACCCTATCTTTCTTAACCCTTTACCCTCAGCTCAGGTGGTAGCCAAGCATCCCAGCTGCAAAATATCATGAGGTAGGAGCATGAGCCCCAGATGAACTAGGAATAAACAACTCACTTCCCAAAACAGCAGCAGAGGAACAACCAGGTACTGAAATTATCCAGACAGCAGTCACCTGGAAACATGTAGTGACCAGCCCAGAGGGAAAATCACTAACTGACACCCTGGTGCTCCAGCTCTCCAGAACAGACAAGTAACAAGGAGAAATGGAAACATACACAGTAGCACCTACTGTGTGCCAGGAAGCTCCCTGCACATGCTATTCAATGATAGACATACAATTGGGCCACTTGACATATTGATTTAATTTTGAATGGGGAGGGACACTGCTGAGAAAAAGAAGAGATGAGAATTTCTTCTCATGTGGTTTGTAGCAACTGATTATTATAGCGACTCACTATGAGAATGTGAAAAACACAGTACCTCTTGAGAGCATGGGAGCTGTTTGGTGCCTTTTTGGTCACCTCCATGTTACCTCTGGTGTAGCAAAGAAGTTCTCAAGTCCTTTGTCTACACAGGTAATTGAAAATTAACCTGAACCTCCCCAAGCATGAATGCAACATTCAGAACCAGAACTGGGTTTGCTCATTAGGCTAATTCAACTGTGTAAAAATAAGCTTGCATCAGAGCTGATTGTAAGAGTCTGCCTGCAGTATAGACAGCGACCACAGCTAAGAGCTCTGGTGGAAGTCCAGAAGCAGCAATAAAACAAATACCAGAAGTTTTCTCACTAAAAGTTGGACTTCTGTAAGAGGCCTGTAAAATCTTTCAGTTAAGCTTAAGTGCATGGGACCAGAAGCATTTCATGCTGCTTGAGGATTATATCATTGAGCAGCTATTGTTGCAATTAGCCTTAATAGAAAAATCCTCCTCAAAGAACATTTCAGTTCATTGTCTGAACTCTGCCTTTAGCTCAGCTATTAATTTCCTATCTCGTTACCAAGTTATATTTTCTATTCCTTGCTATTTTATGCTTTATAAAGAGCTAGCCTAAATTTTTGCATGTTTACTGCTATATATCTAAGAAGTAAATTGCTTCAGGAATTCCCTTGGGACAGTTTGTTAAGCAAAGCTCATTAATTTACTTGCCTGGATTGCCTACACACTTCCCTGCAGCTGGGAGTGCAGGTGCATGCAAAGACTGGTGACTCCCCTTTACAACCTAATCCTTTCCCTTGCTGGCATTGCTAAGAGAAACGTGCTCTCCTAACTCACCAGTCTGCTCAAAGCAGGGCTGTGCTCCTGTCTCCTCAGTTGGCAGCTCCAGCACCCATCTGTCCCTAGTCAGGCATGGCCAGGGTTCAGCTGCCTCTGTCCCCAAGATTTTTAGTTCTAGAGTCAAGCAAAACCTTTATTTTGTGCATCAGAGTGAAAGAGCTAACAAGCACATAACATATTTCAACAACTTCAAAAAGCTGACAGGGGCTGTTGGGCTCATGAAACCTGGTTCCTATGACCTCAGGCAGCCACACAATAGAATGCTCCAAAGCATCTCCTCTGTGCTATAGCTCTGGCCTGGAAATATTTCCTCATTTACATGTGATAAATATAACCTCTTTTGTACCCACTAGCAAAAATCCACAAGACTCTTATAGACCACAGCAAAAAGGCACAGGAGATATGGAGAGAGTCAACACAGTCCTGGCAACAGTGGGTCTTTAACAGGTCAACATGCTAGTCTGGTCTAGGAACTGATGGCAGCTCATCTCTCCTTGAGCTTGGGTTTTCCTCTACAGATTTTTCCTTTTGTCACTAGGCGACAGAGAATTTCAATGAATTTTCTCTGCCTGTAAATTGGATGGTTTTGTTATTGTGCTGCCATCTTTGTGCCAAGCTGTCAAACAGCTTTGTAGCCAAGCATTTCTGATTGCAAATTCCAGATTGTTTACTTACACTTGATTTGGTTTCTCACACAAAGTCAGAAACCATGTTGGCAAATGAGAGAACAGGGCTGTGTTGCTAATTAGTGTCCTGCCAATTTATAATATTTTACCAAGCCGAAGCTCCCAGCATGTGGTCACATGTAGCACTCTGCTCTAAATTTGCTGAAAAATATAAATGGAAACTACAGTGGTTCTTTTTCAAAAAAGGCAAATTAAAATTAAAGTGAATATCAAAGATGCTCTGAAGCCTTTTGCTCCACTTAACCACATAGAATTCCTGGTCATGAAGCATATCTAGGCCACAGCATGGAAAGAATCTGAAGTCTGTCAAGAGGGAACTGATCTGTAGAAAGACCAAATGATGTCCAGAAGAATATTAGCCCTATGTTCCTCAGTACTGCAAGGAAACGTCTGGGGCACTTGTTGCCCAGGCAGTGGAGGCTGATCTGCACAACAAGGGCAGTGCTGACATTCCCAATCTTTCAACTGCCTTCTTGCTTTATACATTAGTCCTGCAAGATCAGCCTGACCTACCTTCCCAGGGAATACACTTTTTGCCACAGCTGGGGTCAGGGAAGTCACCAATCTCCCTGCATCAGCTGGTTGTCTTCTTCTCATTAGGATAGAAAGAACAACTGTGGTAATACAAAGACTTTTATGCTTTGTTGGCCCCTAAATTGGCAGCAGCTGCTGCTACTGTTGACAAGTCGAGGTACTTGGAGCTAGAGATGCAAGCAGAAGGAATAACTCATTCCCATAGCAGCAACCTCCAAGCCTTCAGTGTGGAGTGAGGCATGAAGGAAGGAGCCTGCCACAGGAGAGCAGCTCCCAGGATTTTCAAGTACGAGATGTCAGTTCATCTGTCCATGGGAGATGTGAGTGGTTTAGTGTTAAGTGTAGTGAACAGCCTTACATCTTTTTGGTACCTCTAGGAATCACTCTGAGAAGTTAGCACAGGTAAATCCTCTCAGGTGTGTGTGCCACCACTGCTCAGGGTGCCAGATGGGGAAAGTATTCGGATTTGAAACGTCTATTAAGGACTACACTGCCTCACAAAACTGTGACAGCCATGCTGTGAACATCTTGCACTTCAGGTCCCCAGCTGCTCTGCAACATCTGTTAATTCTCACAACATGCCATGGTGTTGATTTTGATTGTTTTGTTTTTACAGGAAAAACCAATTGGAAGAATAGGTGACTGATCCCAGAAAGACTGCTCTGATGTACATAATTTTAGCGAATTTATAGATAATCTTCTTAAATACTGAAGGAAATTTTTGAGCTGAAGAGGTGCAGACAGCACCAAAACTGGTATCAGCAGGGCACAACCACTTCCCCAGAGTGCAGCAACATTGCCATTGGTACCTGATGGTGTATTCCATTGGCACAGTGTGGAGAATGGAGGCTTTTAGAGAGAGGATTTCCCTGCTCCAAGGCAAAACCACTCACACAGCGAAAAAGAGCATTCATGTCAATCTGATGTCATTATGTTTAATGAAGCTAAATGTGTGATTTCTGCAAAAACAAAATACTCCTACAGCAGAACGAGGAGAGATACACATTTTACACTGTAGCAGCCCCATGGGAACGAGAATAAAGGTTATAGATGCTGTGAGCCTAATCACACAGATGCGGTTATTTTGTGCATTGCAAAACATGGGATTGACATTTACATAAATTCCCTGGGAAAGCTGTGTAAAGGCAGAGTGTCTGGCTTCCTGGCTAGCATGGCCTAACAGGCACAACTGTCTCTGGCTCCCTATTCTCTGCTTTGTGATTTCTTTTTGCTTCCAATATCATGTACTACAGAACTTTTATCATCATGATGAAGGCTTGGTAAAATTAAACTTCCCAGCAGAACTCCCAGCTTCTCTCCTAAAAACTTCAGAATTTTTTAAATGGATCAGTTAAAAAATTGTTTCTTGTACTCTTTGGCTACATGGCATCTCACAGTGGAGTAATAGTTGACCCACTAAAGGGTATCTAGCCAGCACTGACTCTCTGGTCACAGTTTTTGTCTCAACCTTTCTTCATGGGGTGAGACTTGCTAGCATGAGCATCAGGTAGATCCACAAAGGATTCATTTGTCCAAATTACCACAAAAGACCACAGCAGAAAGCCTAAGATGCTAAACACAGTTGCTGCCCAGCCCTGGAGATGCCCAGGGGAAGCTTCATCGTCCTCAGTGAGAGTCTGCAAAAGGAGCTGCATTTTGGCTGAGCACTTGGCTTACACTGTGGGGCATTTAGCTCCTGCTCCAGCTGTTTTCCCTGCAGGTGTTCCTGGAGCATATCTGATTAGGCTGAGGATAGAGTGGGCCTGGGAGGAGTAGGACCTTTCAGCTACCCTTCTTCCAAATGTGGCAGAATGTAGCACTTTGAACACATGCAGTTAACACTGGTTTGTCTTGGATGTCAGACATCTCTTTTTCTGCCTACCCCCAAAAGCTTAAAAAATCTGTATTCATTGAGGAGATGGTAAGAACAGCCTCTCATAAAAGATATACAAAATTCTAATGTTTATGGTATGCAGATTATGGATATGCTGCTACCTCCCTAGATCAAGGTTCCATTCGTACCCCAGTAAAGAACCGTGGCCATGTTTTAGAACCATGTACCTGGGCAGATAAGTAGTGAAGTTGTTACAGGGCACGAAACAACCCAAACTAAACACAATCGATATTAACTCCCAGACACCTTCCAGAGTTGCATATCTGGAATCAAACCACATGACTGGACAATTTCTGGAGGAAATAATGTATCTGCCATCTAGCTTTGTAACATGGCCCACTGCAATCACTCTTCCTTCAGTGTATGTTTTCATTGTACCATTCATGCAAATTTTGAAACAAGGGATGACAATGTAACCGCTAGCCATTTTTTTCTCCTTTCTTTTGCTATAATTATGGGTCTCTGTTCAGTTCCTTATTACTTAAGGAATCTTTGGTTTTACATGACTATTAAATTAACTAAATTACTTTACAATCTTCAGTTTCTGCACTTCTCTCCAGGGTGGGAAACTGTTCAATTAATTTTAAAATACAGAATTCTCTGAAGGTTCGATTATAGATCAGGTTCTCATCAGTGTGTTGCATCTATCACTTGGGGCTCAATCACTTCAGTAACCAACAGGAAAATGAAGAATTTTGAAATTAAATGTCATTTTGATCCAATTCAACCAAGCACTGGGAGCTGGTAATTCAACAGCAGGGGTTAAACAGCCTTGCAGGCTGGCAACTGGGGTGGAAAGCCACATGGCTGAATGTTCATGCTCCAGCATATTCCCTGATAACCTGCCTGCTCTGCACTGGACTACCTGTGAAGGAATAACTGTGGTGCTCATGTCATGGGGGCAAACCAGGGAATGGAATAGCAGGTGTCCTAACCAAGCCTGTTACACTTCTCTTTGGATCAAAGAGGACAGACATATACGTTTCCTTCTGAGAGGATGAGAAAATTTTTTCTTTGGATTTTTATTTGTTTGTTTTCTTGGGGATTTTTTTGGTGTTTGTTTTTGGTTTGTTTTGGGGTTTTTTTGCAGGTTTGGGGTTTTATTTCTGTCATTAATACAAAGTTCTATAATTTTTTTTCCCCAGAGGACTCCTCACTCAACCTTGACAGGAGATGCTGTATCAGTATAGCACTATATCAATCAACTTGTATTTGATGACTCAAGTTGTTCAGATCATGGGTACATGCTCTGTTGAGAAAGAAACAAGTACTTCTTTTCCCTTGCTTATTTATTAATTGTATGAACTAGCCTAAGTATAAAAGCATAACATTAATTGGCATGAAGACTTATTTAAATATTTAATATGTATAATGACCTAGGTCAGTCAGTGATTTTAACCCTTGGGATCTCAGTTTGACCTTTCCTGTGAAATTCCGTCACCTCCAAGGATCACTGTGTGCTTTGTCTGGGAGCTTGTTTCTACCATGGGGTGCACTTGTGCTTTAAAGATCACAGTAAAATACAGAAAATATACAATTAACATACTTTATCCTAGGCCAGATCCTGCAAGGACACCATATGCTCCCACATCTTGCTGAGATTCTCATTTTTTTTAACTTTCAACAAAATCATATAACAACTGCAAATTTAGGGAAGAAGAAGTCTTATCATTTGGACTACACAGTAAAGCCTCTTGCAAGTCTTGACTTCATTGGTTTGACTTAATTCCCCTGGTTGGATGAATCAAAGCATCCATATCAAAAAGAGAGGAGCCCTGGCACAGTGCCACTGCCAATTCAGTCAGATGTGTTTGAGATTAACTGGTTAAGAGCAAACTGCTTTGACCACTGTTTGGTTACAGTCAATACATCAGTGGGATGAAGGTCCTGCAGGTGAAAACAGCCCCTTCTGGAGGGCTTCTGGTTTTGTCCTGGGGCTTCCCAAACTGTCAACATTAAAGTAACAGCTGCTATAAGAAGAGTTTATGCATCCCATGCTTCAACAACTAAGCACATTGATTCCTGAGTGAAATGGGATCTGCTGTTGAGTCATGCAATCTTTATTACAGGGTTTCTTCCAGAAGAGGTAGCATTTCCTACTCTCTTCAGGTCTATTTCTTAGTCTTAAAGATCTCAAAGTCTTCAAATTGTCAGGCAAAAATACAAGAATGCACTGGAATGGAGTAGAAGTTAATATACTCTCTCAACAATTATAGTAATTTGGGAAGAAAATTTGTCATTGCTTTCAGATCCATGAATATAGATCAATAGCCCTTAATGCACAACTGCAGTGCATAAAAGCTGTTTATCACTAGTGCTTTCCTTTTGTGCATCTCAATGCATCCTACAAAAATAAGCTACTGCAAACTATTACAGAGGTGGGGAAAGTGAACTACAGAGAAGTTACCTTTCAAAATCCCTGCTCAGAACAAGCTTTAGCCAAGCAAAGTCCAGGCTTCATAAATCCATATTCATAATGCATGAAGTAGTAGTCATACATAGAAAAGCAGTAGAGTTATGCCCCATGCCACAGATTTCCCAGCTCAGTTTGGAGCTTACTCTATCAATTTCCCAGGCCTAGGGTGTTTATGTGTGGGCAGGTGTGCTGGAAGGTGAGGCTTTGCACCTTCCCATTGCTCCTTCCTTCACCATGGCTCTGGCTCCCTCAGGGTCTTTTGGTGAAGTCCTGCTGAGATTCCTGGCGCTCTAAGTGAATAGATTCCTTTCCCCAGTGCTTGGATTGTGGGTAAGAGCCCTCCGTTCTTCTGGCAGCAAGCTGTTGTTCAGTCTCAGTAATCTTATCAAGCTGTCTCAGTCACAAATATGCCCAAATAGAGACCCTAAGAAGAGGATTCTAGAGATTATACAAGGAGACCTGGCGACTGATTGTGTATTCATTAGAAAAATTTTTTATCATTTCTGCTTAAAGAACATGCAGTATTATTGGTGTTGCAGGAAATAATTGCCCAGACAGGCCCAGTGGTTTGGATCAATGAAACAGCCATTACATCCCTGGGGACACTCTGTAATTAGTCTGCATTTAAACAGTGGAAAGACTCTCAACCCCCAATCATCCTGATCAAAGCTACCTGCATATAATGTGGTCTCTCAAAGTCTTCCCGCCCCCACCATATGTGCTACCAGCAAACCTTGTCATCCCATTTCTCACAGGCCCAAGCACACTTGGCTCTCTTGGCATCAAGTAACAGGACACAGCTGCTGTACTGTGGCCTCTCGAGGGAACCTACATGAAGAGCTGGTACTTTCACATCCTTCACCAGTGCTACACCATCCAGCTTGTGCAACCAGCTCCTGCTGCCTCCCTCACTGCACTTCACTTTACCAAACCTGCCCCATGTCACAGGCCAGCTCATTGGCTCATTGGGTCACAGGCCATTCTCCGTCTCACACAGCACAGCAACTCCTGAACTTCTGAGGTCTTCCTCAGCTAAGAGTCAAAAGGGACTAGGGCACTTGCTCATGATGCAGAGCCTCTGGCACACTGAGGGTTCTCTGCGGAACTGGTAGTGCTGGTAGGAGTGATGGATTTCTCTCTCCCTGCACTGAACCTGTTGGTGCGGGTCACCCAGCTTGTGTCTCAACACAAAGACCACAGCAGAAGGGGCCATAGGGATGCTGCTGCCATCACCCTTTCCCCTCTTGGGGCAGAAGAAAAGAGAGTAAGAGGCAAAGCAAATACAGCTTTTGCTGTACCTCGCTGAGGAAGCTGTCACCAGGGAATTTTAGTGTATTTGTCTGAAGACAAGACTCCCCCTTTTTCAAATTGCCATAGAACAAATTGCCAGTACTAAACAAGGGATCATGGAGGCTTTTCTCAGAAGGGGAAGACTTGCTTCTTCCCAAGCACACATAGCTTTTACCTGCATCACCTAATTAGCTTCCTGCAATTCAGTCTGCATTGCTTCAGAACCTGATATATCCCATATCCGACAAAGTCATTCCTGTTTCTATGTCATGCTTCAATTGCACCAGTTTGCAGGAAGTATTTGGATGTTAAATTTGATTTAAGCCATTATGTTTCATTTTTATTGAGACTTTTGACTCACCATTTATTTAGCTGCTTCAGTTGCTTGTATGGCAGGTTGCCCATTGCCAAGGCATCTGAGAACCTCATCACAGGTCTAAAAATCAGGAGACTGACAAGCCCCAAATCCTGAGAGACTGGGACAGATTTTACAGGGGATGATTCGTCTTTTAGTTGGTAACTTCCAGCTGCTGATATTGGGAGGTTTAGTCCTCTGCATTGATAGCACAAGTGTCTCAGTCAATCCCAGTCATTTTAGGTGATTCAAAGAGGTAATGTCTAACCTAGCTGATCCCTGATGTGAAAGGGCCTGTCCCTGTTTATTGTTAATGTCAGGAAGGCTGTATACTCTCTCTAGTTCCACTGACAGCCCTTGACATCACTGAGACCAGAGCAGTGGCTGTCTGCTCTTTTCTTCATCCATGGTATCAAGATTAGGAAACAAGACTAAGTGTGAGGGTTCTTGTGATAAAGCAGTATGTCTGGGAGCTGACCAGAGGAGCATGCATGATACATTCCTTAGAGCCTCAGAGGTACTAAGTTAGCAAGCAGTTTGTGGGAGATCCTGGGGATGCTTTCTAATTATCCTGATGAGAGTCCCTCTAAACAGCCTTGTTGAGAGGCAAAAACATTTCACTAGGCTGTAAAATGCATGAACAGCAGACAAGACTTGTGACATATTATGTATGAGCAATTAAGTTGTTTTAGTTGTTACAGACATTGTCAGATAAAATGAGTAACTGAGATTTTCCAAAATCAGGGTATTTTTAAAAGTTGTCCTTAGCCTCAGAACCATTACAAGGAACTGAATGCCAAATTAGGGACTTCAGAGAAGCTTCACAAAGCTTTAATGTTAGCAATTAGCTATTAATGTTAGCTTCACACAGCAATTAATGTCAATTTTATACAACTATATAAAAGCTTTAGATTTCAGAATGAATGTCCTTTTAGTACTCAGGGCTTGAGGAGATATTAAAGAGGTGTAGTAAACACATAGCCTTTGGGCATGTGGACAACAACCAAGGGCTGCAAAGCATGCAGCATCTTCAATACTGTCTGACCCACACTGCTGGCAGAACCTTCACTCAACAAGCTAAGAGCAATGCAGTGTCACAGGTCAGGGAAAAGGTAGTGCAATCCTTTTTGGGCAGTGCTTATGGCAGTCCCCATGAAGTTTTTCTACATCCTCTGAGACTGTATTTAACACTAGCTATAAAGCATACAGGAGCATCAGCACCTAAACTGTCAGACACTCTTGAGGCATGGCCAGGAATCTGCTGATTCCTGTTCTCCTCACCAGCTGCTGTGATGGCTATAACAAAGTTGCAGCCCTACATTGGACCATGATGTCAATTTGAGACTGCTCCTGCGTAACTTCCTGACTGCACCAAATCACTTAGGTGATCAATCAATTAGGTTGGAAAAGACCTCTGATATCATCAGTAGAACCCATGACTGAACACCACCATGTCAACTAGATGTGGTACTGAGTGCCACATTCAGTCTTTCCTTAAACCCTTCTAGGGACAGTGACTTCACCACCTCCCTGGGCAGCCCATTTCAATATCCTTCTCATGTGCAACCTAAACATTTCCTGGCATTGCTTATGACTGTGTCCTCTTGCCCTGTCACTGGTTGTCTGGCAAAAGAGACTGATCCCCACCTGGCAACTCCCTCCTTTCAGGGAAATGTCATAGCACATGCACTCCAGAGCCTTACTTCTTGAATTGACAGGTACAGAACTGGAAACAGTACTTGACATGAGACCTCACCAGTGCCAAGTACCAGGAAACATTTACTGTCTTGGTTTTGGTGGCCACACTATTGCTGACACAGGTCAGGATGCCATTTGCCTTCTTAGCCACCAGGGCACTTCTGGCTCATGTCCAGCTGTTGTCAACCAGAACTCACAGGTTCTTTTCCACCAGGCAGCTTTCCAGCTGCTTTGCCCCAGCCTGTAGTGCTATGTGGGGTTGTTGTGACCTAGGAGCAGAACCTGACACTTGGCCTCATTGAAACCATACAATTGATTTTGGCCCATCAATCCAGCCTGTCCAGGATCTCTTGGCAGATACTTCTACTCTCCAGAACAATACTTCCACCCAAATCAAACTTCTAAGACAAGACTGACAAATGTGTTGGGGCTGTGTAAGAGAAATTTGCAAGCTGGTATTTGCATCTGTGTTTCTCCAATTAGCTCTGAGTCCAGACAAGAGGTTCTCCTCTCTTCGCAGGGCAACACACACCATTTCATCCCCAAGAGTCAATGTCATAGAGGAAAAAAAAAATACATAGGGTGCCTGAAGTTCAGGATATGGGTCTTACAACTCACATAAATTTCATAGCAAAAGTGACTACTGATGTACAAATATGCTGAACTGTATAAATACCTGCATCAATGTTTTACATTATTTGTCTCTCAGTTGCCTGCTCAGTGCCAAAACACTTGTCACAAACTCTGACTTCTTTCTTGCACCTTTTTTACCTTAATTGTACTTAAAATACATAGGAAGAAGATGCTTTAAAATTGTTCACATTACTAATTGAAGCATCGTTAATATTGAATTTGTGCAGAGTAATGAAACAGAGCAGAAACTAATCCTGATTTTGAATAAACTAGTTTCTTAATGCCTTCAGCTGTGGAGGACAAAAACAATTATTTCTGTTCTATATCTTTTGATAGTGTTTTATTCAAAATCCAATTCAATCACAGTTATAGCCAGGCATGCAGTTTCTGGCCCCTTCCCAGGAAGGACTGGCGTAATTGTCCTGCAGAGGAAGGGTGTGCTCTTTCTTAATTTGGTTCTTTCACCAGCTATCCCAAGGGTAGCAGAATACTTCTTTTCCTATGTCTTCCTAGCTTAAAGATATTAAAGTTACCACAGGGAAAAATAATTTTATTGGACAAACAAAAAACAAGTAAAATGATTTTCTGCCTCTGGACCTGCCTACTTGCCTTCCTTAAATTAATAGCTTCTCAACTGAAATCCCAATTCCTAGTGTTAAAACCATCCATCCTGTTTGTTTGCATCTAGGAGGGTGAGTAGTTCAGTTAGTAGGCTCAAAAGGGAATCATTGTAAGCACCATCTGCAGCTGGAGAAAGGTTGCCCCCAGGGCTCTCTGAAAGTCCTGTCTCTGTCCTTCTGAGTCACACAACATGTCCGTGCCCGAGGCAGCTGGAAGGTGTCAGCAGCTGGCAGTGGCAGAGCAGGCTGTGTTCCCTGAATGTTCCCTGACCCAGGAGAGTCAGGCTGCAATGTACTTGTTGTGTGGCCCTGGTCAAAGTACCTCTTGCCATACCTTGCCTACTGTGGGACACAGTGTTTGTGAGCAGGGGCTGGATGCAGCAGAATGAGCAAGGATGCTTCCTGAAACCAGGTCTGCCTTACCTGTCAGAGCTGGAGGTGGCCTCTCCATATCTTGGAGGTGTTCACTAACCAAAAACTGGTTCATGAAGTGAGACTGGGGAGAATTTTCAATGTGCTCTAGCCATTAAAGAGCACTAAAATTGAGTTTTAAAAAATCCAAGGAGTTTCTCAGAACTGCACAGAACACAGACAATTAATTAATTAATTAATTAATTTCTAGCAATCTTTACACTACTTACTTTAAGGCAATCTTTCTAAGCTCTGTATTAGGCTACCTTATGGTAAAATTCTGGATAAGGATGTCAACAGAATATTTGACTTTCAAGTTCTTCACTGTAAGCTCAGTTGATAAAATGGACCTGCTTTGGTATGCACAAGTAGTCAGTCCCCTTTTGGCTGGATTTGTAAATGCTTCTATTAATGCAACTGCATCTCATCTAGGCTGTCCTGTTTACACGTAAGTAGGAAAATCTGGGATAGTACTCTGTTCAGAGAAAATGACATCATTGGTGAAACTGCAATTATTTTTATTAGGCAACCTGTGATGAACTTGGACAAGAGAACATACCTTTGTCCTGATATTTTTCTAATTTTATTGAAACATATAACAAACAAATCAGAGAATGGGGCATTACATTGTAAATCCCCACTTTTTGTGCTTTGGAGTATCTTTTAAAGGACAATGTCTAATGCAAGTTTCATTTAAAAAATACATAACTGAATATCTACTGGAGCTGCTAAGCCAAGCACAGAACTGTTAGAAATTCTAGGTTTTCTGGTCAAGATTTTTCTCTCCTTAATCAGGTGTGTTAGGCTACAATTTCTTATTTTGTGTGAGTATTGGGAGAGTTCAATAGCCCTGAGCAGAGTACATTCTTTGCAAATAAAAATCCAAACTTTCCATAAATATTTGTAGAAAATTTTTATAAAGACAAGCAAAGAGCAGGCCCACTTTTCAGCTCCAGGCAGATGAAGCATACCTGCATGGGTATGCTAGTCACAAATTGTGGCAAAGCAATGTAATTCCTTTCTTCAAGAGGGGCCCTTTAACTAAGGGAGAAGAGGTAGAAACATTACACCTTTACAAAGTTCTGATGCCTTCTTTCTTACTTATGAATATATTCATAAGTAATCTAAGGAAACGTGGCCCAAATTAGGCTGCTTGAAGGTGAATCAGAACTGACTGAAAACTGTTAGAGATATGGTTCACCATCAAAATGCAGGAAAAGAGATTTAGTATAATTTCACATTTTCACCAGTGAAGAGGTCAGAGTTAATACACTGTGAAGTGTTCTGCACTCTATTCATGTCCTTGTGCAGTATATAAACTTGGCAAGCCCAAACTGTACTAGGATACTGCTATATAATCTCCTCTAATTTAAATATATTTCAGTAGGTTCTAAATCCTTAAGTATAGAGAATCCAGTTACATAAAATATTAGCTGGTTTTGAAGCCACAGGGAGAAAAGTTAGGTTAATTCTTCTTTTCCCCATTTTATCAGTAAGCTACTTGTGAGGGTTTGCAATCATTGACCTGACTTCATCATTCATCTAATTGCTATAATTACTCCTAACACCTGGTACACACATTTTCTTGCATTGAAAGAAGAGTATTAAATAGTGGTCCTAGAATTATTTCTGAAATGCAGGTCTTTTCTGTTTGAGAAACTTCTACCTTTACTCTCTGTAAGGCAGAAAGCCTCCTGATGCTCTTTCCAGAGAACCTGGGATTAGGGGGAGACAACCTGACCCTTCTCAATGCATCTGCCCTCAGGTCATGGTTGCTTCTGCCATACACGCCTCACAAATATTCTGTCACATCTGTAGCACTCCTCCCAGAGCTTGGCCTACACCGCAGAGCTCCTGATTGTGACTGGCACACAGCAAAGACAAAGTTTGGGAACCCATGGTGTAAAATTAAGGAGTAGAAGTCCAGAGTAACAGCCTGCAACACTGATGATGCTCATTAACACTCCTCACTTACGATTTTGCCTACATAAAACTATGACAAACTGCAAACATGGGACTAAGTTTTAATGAACAAGTACCAAAGACTCCCCCTTCTTTCATGTTAAAATTGGAAAGCTGAAGTGATAAGCAATGACTATACAGTTGCTGGGGCTCAGGGGAAACATATCACTGTATGTTTTTCCCAAGGACTGTCACAGGAGCTTAAATTCTTATTGTTTGACATAACATTAGTCATCTATCAATTTCATTACCCATGAACAAAACGTGGAACAGCGTGTCTTGTTGGAGTAGTAATAGAAGGAGACTTTATAGCACAGAACAAATAATGCTGAACTGCAAATATTTTTATGAAGAACTTTTTAGACCAAGAGCCAAAGCTGAGAAGACTTGCTTGGAACCAAGTGCTGATGGCAGAATGACCCAGCACACCAGTGTTGTAACTGTGCCTGACACAACTTCCAAAGCTGTGGTACCTTGGAGTGCCTCACACTACAGTGCCAGCCTTTCAGCCCCCAAATTACCCACACAGTGTGTATGTATGCACGCATTTCTGTAGTTCTTGACAGTGCTCAAAAGTGATCTATTTTGGGTTTTTATTACTCTAGAGTAACACCAAAAAGGAAAAAAGAGGTTCTGTAGCAGGTTACATACAGGTTGCTCCAAGAGCAATAAACAACTTTACTTCCTTCTAAATGGGTCATCTGCACCCTTCTTCTGCATGTGGAACAATGTATGGTTGTGCCATACAGCTTTGTAGTGAAAAATTTCTAAAAAATTTTCAGGCTGAAGATTTTGCAGGGTCAAGTGCCATTATCCTCAGACTGCACATGACCCTGGGCTGCTCATCAGTGCACTGTAGGCAGTGTTCCCAGCCATAAAGGAGGATCCTTTTGACTCTTCTTAAATACTGTGCTGGCTTTTGTCATCAGGAAACCTGACCAGTGGGAAGTGTATAAACATCAAAATCAAGTCCCAGCTTTCCTTAGCCACTTGCAAAGTTCCATCAATCAGCATATTGCTGATTGATGTACACATGAATTTAATGGTTCCATGATATTAATTTTAGGCTTAAGCTGGAATAGAACGGGAACATGCAGAAAATACTTTCAAAGCAACAAATCTGTCCTTTGGATGAAGGGCTTGCATCTAATATACTATGAGAAGTCAGAAAGCAATAACTGAAATGCACAGAACTTAAAATGAAATTATTAATAATTCAGTCAGAGTTCATAAAACTTTTTTTATATGAAGGAAGCCTTAGAAGAAGCAATGAAATACCTTTGTTCTTTTTACTACTGCTGCTATCAATAATTAAGTAGTAACCATATGTCATCTTGTCTTACTTTTTACCAACATGAGAGTAATAGAAAAATATTTATTAGGAATATTTGAAACATCCCAGTTTTAGGAGCACAGACCTTATTCTGCACTGTTTTTCTCCTGTGTATTCTGTGTAGGTGTTTAAAATGTTCCACTCAACCCAGGAAACTCTGATACAAGGCTTACACAGAACAAAGTAAAACAGTAACATCCATCTGAACATGACAATTTGATATTAGATGGGACAATATTCTAAGCAATTTACACTGTATTGTTCCTGGAAATAAGGTACTTGCTAAGTGAAATACATACATACAAAGAAACAGCTCCCAGATAAGCAAATTATTTCACAATTACCAATTAATAGAATTGAGTAACTCTTCTCTAAGGCACCTTGCACTGGTTACTGCCAGAGATTTGATACACCATTCATCTGTATTCCAGTATTGTATTCTTCTCTCACCATAAAGGTAAAATAAAGTTCTAGTTGTTTATTCTGGATTTTTTTAAGGTGGGTGACTGTTTGAAATTGGACAAGGAGTTGGAGAATTTATGTTTTAACTTTTTGTTTCAAGATGCTCCCTACCATATCTTGACTTCAAAAGTTATGATAAAAATAGTTTAACTACACCTCAGGGAATAAAAAAACCCAAACAATCACCACACCCAAAGAATTTCCACCATTAAAGACACTGGAAACTGGATTTTAAATAGAGCAGAAGGAAACTGTGATAAAATTTTCCTATGCAAGTCTTGACATTCTTTAAAATACAGAAAAGCATTATTTTAAGAAAGCGACTGACATGACAACAGATTTTGAAGCCAGACATGCATCTGTTGGAGTTGGATGGGATCATCATGCCCAGGATGCCTTTATACAGCTTAATTGAGTAACAACAGAAGCAAAGCTATGACAGGCACCAGCACTAACTGCACAAGCCTGCCAGAAAACTTTAATATTAACTCCTGCATCTAGGGCATGCCACAACGTTTATACTGAAATTGTCATTCAGTCTCACTTGGCTGAGTGGGAAAGGGGTTGCTACAGTGACCATAATCACAGAACTGATAGCAGACCTCAGAATCAGTGAACGCTTTTAAGCATGATTCCATCATGTCCAGCAGTGAATGAGAGAAAAGACAAAGCACAGACAAAATGTAAATCAGCATTTTTTCACCTTTCAAAAACTAGCTGAAGAAGAATTCACAAAGAAATGGTGGTTCTGGAAGATCAGAGGCCTTAGATATCTCATCTGTTGGGGCATCACCTGATTTCCCGAAGACAGGCTACTCTAGGGTCAACGTTTTTCTCCCTTTCTTTTATTGCAGCTGTATTAAATCTTAATATTTGTATAGAATATTTGTACAGTCACAGTGCAACAGCTTGGCCTCTTAGGCAACCTAGCAGGTGAAATACCAGGTTTTCATATCCCAGTCATGGGGGAAAAAGTATCTGTGTATGAAAAATGAGTTATCAGCAATATACTCCTTGGGAAAAGGAAGAAATCAATTTGAACATTTGGGGTACATGTGCAGCGTGAAGTTAGACCTCTTTCAAGAACCATGTATTGCAGCCATAGGAACTATTAACCACCATCAAGGCTAGCAGTAAGAAATATAATAAATTTAAATAAGTGTTTTTTATTACTTACTTGTGACCATTTGGTCAACATCTGATTTTTATAACTAAGACAATTAAAATGTTTTTTTTTTTTTCCTTGTCAATGTACTGTTCTGTTAAGCTTGCATTATCTGAGAACATAGTTAAGGGAAAAAGTAAGTGACAAGCCCTAGATCACTGCAACACCAGGAGCTGACTCTGAGCAGAGGCAGGATAGGAAGAGCATTCCCACTCAGAAGGAGGTACGTGGGCAGAGCACAAGCACAGCAGCAGAAGTGCTCAAATGAGCAATGAAGCTGGTGCTGCTGAAGGCTACGAATGACAAAAGCTGCCAGCACAACACAGATTAGAGGTGGGAACATGACATTTAAATCCAGTTTAGAAATCTCCTAGTTCATACAGGGAAGGGATATAATTAACAACTAGCATATAGATAACAAGGGATATAGAAAGGATTTGGAACATTTTGAGAATACAGCTGGACTAAAGGGCTGCTGCAGGTATGGTCTGCAGCTGGCAAGGCCAGGAAAGGTTTGAAATGCTGGCACAAGTATGGAACAGCTGAAGGAGAGAAGATGGCACATCTATCAATTGGAACAAACTGGAACTGAAGTAGTCAGCTGCTACTATTTCATCACAGTTAGCAGAAAAAGTGTCTCCAGCTGACATTACAGAAGAAATACCATTGATCAGTAAATGAGACCTTCAAACTTGTAGTTCCAAGTTGCCTGGGCTAACCATAGACAGTCTAGCACTCACCAGCACAGCTCAACTGCCTCTAAATGAAAACATATTTGAAGATCCAGTTACTTAATGGAACATCCATAAGGGAGAAGTAGCAGTTTCCTTCTGAAGTGTTTATCTGAGGAGCAGAGAACACAAATGAGTGATTTAGTAAGAAATGAAATTAACAGCCTCCTCTTAGGAGTTCCATTTTGTGTTTATCAGAGCCAAGCTGCTCTCTGAAGGTTCGTGTCTTTTTCTCTAGACTCAGATAATTTTCCCCATGAAAATATTCCACTGAGCCACTTGAGATTGATGAGAATTCTGAGTCTTTTCAGGAAGAGATGTAGCTGCTATAATTGGTGAACAGAAATTGCAGGGTCTTACTTTGATAAGCAAAGACAGTCCAGGCTGCTAGGGAGAAAAACAATTTCTATAGCTCATTGGCTTCAATATGGCTTTGAATTTTCCTTGTTTCTTGTTCTGAAGAGGTGGCCTGAAAAGACCTGGGGATGTTAACCAATTCCTGTCTTTGCCACAACATTTGCACTAGTACAATGATTAGCACAGAGCCACTTGGCTATTTCAAGTTCTGATCCTTGCCAACATAACTTTTAATTTCAATGTCTTAGAAGCACTTTCCTATTCCCTGTCCACAACCCTACACCCACAACCTTCTCTAGCAATCCTACCCACAGATCATCTTCAGTGTGTCTGCTAGAAGTGGAGTTTGATTTCATTTCCCTTAGATGGATCATTTTGTTGGCTTGAATGATTCCCTGCCAAATAGGACCACAGGTCACTCCAGAGAAATACCATCATGACACAAATGCAAAACACTTATTACACATTATCTAAGTGTGGATGTAACTCATTAGTTAAATATAGTTAAACTAGATTCCTCACTCCCTAAGAGGAGTCGGGTAAAGTGGTAAAGAGCCAATATTCTCAGAATTCTGAGATTCATTCATCAAGATAACACCTAGTGGCAACAAAAGATAAATGCCTTTATTAAAAATACCTGAGAAACACCTCCACTGTGGTGCTTTTTAAAGCAGGTGCTAGTCTAAACACTCTTGCAAGAAGCAGAATATCTTACAAATAACCTTGCAGCTTTGTGACATACTCTCAGAATATTAGGATTATTATAAATGAAAGCGATTTTAAAAAATGTGTAGTTAAAGTAGTGCTATGTTAGGGACAATTGTGTACAAAAAGAGTCTGATTATGCATTGAATGGGCAGATGTCATTCTTTTAATATTCTTTTGATATTGGAAACTGTATTTGAACTTGCTCTTATATTTTTGCTGCAATTGGAATTGCTTGACTTTGTGTGTGCTACGTTGAGTGTGCTATGTGTGCTTTGCTCCAGAGCTGGAGCAAAGATTACTCTATTGCTTGAGCAAAAGGTAAGTTCCAGGTGACTGTGACATGCATGGTGATGAGCACAAAATGGGTGGACATGGATTTGTTAAAAAGCTTGCAGGTAAGTGACACTGTCATCACTTTTCCTACTTATAAAGTAATTTTAAGTACTTTTAGCATCAAACTTGTCTGCTGCCAAATCATTAGGAGGTAAAGTATTCTCAAAGTTGGGAAGAGAGACACATAGCAGTAAATTCAGTGGATGAGTTAAAAAAAAGATTATGCACAGTGAACATAATAAAAATTGTTTAGAGCTAATATAAAGTACATACATACATGCAAGACATATAATCACGAAATTTTCAAATGCAGTTTAGTTGAATATGTCTCTGAGACATATCTCAATTATTCCTCTTGCACAGTCCAGTCTATGAGCTTATAGTGGAGATTTCAGTTCAGTTTCAATTCCTAGAATATGAGAAACCTTACATTGTGCTGCTGTTTAATCTATTTAGTATTATTCTCTTAAGATTTTGCTACCATCCTAGGAGAAGCACATAGATAAGGGAAACATTTGCAAAGTAAAGGTGAAACATTGGAGGAGGTAATTCGAATACGCTAAATGGGACTATTTTCTGCAGGAATCCTTGAAAATCCAGTTGCATAAATTCAAGGAACTTTAACATACAGAAATTGTTTTTACTGTAGGTATGACTACTACTTGCAAATAAATCCACTGCTAGTTGTTAATTCACTGTCTGGACAAAAGCAATGAAAACACAGCCCATAAGCACATTATCAGATCGAGGGTACATAGGGCAATTGCATAGGCAGAATCCCCAGGCACTTCATGTTCTGGTTCTTGGCTCACAATAAAACCCAGACTGACAGATCTTTATTCTGGTGTTTTCCCTACTGCAGTCGTTCCTGAACCCTCTTACATGCTCCAGATCTCCTCAGTGTTGTTCCTTTACAGTTACTTTCTTCCAGAAGGCAAACAAAAGTAACCATATTTTTGAAGTGTGTGCATATAGACTTTAGAGTGCATATGTGCACTCTAAAATGGCAGAGACATTAACTGGCAGCTCCAAAGAAAAATGCTAAACTTTTGTCTAAGGCAAAAGACTTGAGGTAAAATCCCATAGCTCAAAATAACTTTTTCTTGTAGCTGTTCCCAGATGAGACAGAATGAAGTATTCTGTATTTTCAGCAAATAAAGAATGGAAAGGAGAAACATGCTTCCTTATTCTTTTTGAGATCACACGTCCCATCACAAAATCCATTTAAATAGGCTACAAGAACCCTGGTATAGTAATCAGGGAGAAATGGAATCTCCAATCATCTCCTTTTCCATCAAACATTTTAATTTGGAAGCAGAAGACTGAAGTACAGGAATATATGGAAACTCATTCTGCTCCTGGATATTAGATAACTAAGTCATACATCTGCTATATGCAGGAGGAAGAGGGAGCATTATAAAGGCAGATGAAACTGCCAGAGTATTAAGTAGCAAATTTCCATGAATGTCCTTAGATTTCTATCAGTCTACATATGTAGACTTCCTCTGAGCACAGCTTTTGACATTTAGATGAAAAATAATGGTCAGGAGAGGTAAATGAGACTACTTGCATTTATTTTCATCAGCATCAAGTGGTTTTAAATTATCAGCGTCACAGACATGCTATGAAAACCTCTGAGACAATCAGAAGTAATAGGAAGTAGTCAGTAAATTGGGGGAGTCTAAAAAGTAAAAAAGTAGACAACTTTAGCAGGGAATGTGTGAAAATTGACATGAAGCACAATTCTCCCCTCAGGTGCTCTCAGGGAGCAGCATAACATCCCTCCAGCAAGCCTTAGCTCAGGCCAGCTGTCCTGCAAGAAGGATTTGCTTATGATGGGTCCCTGATGGGAACACAAAGTACATTTAACACCTTCTTTTTCCTGTCAGAAGAGCATTTGCTTGGACCATAAGCCAAGATTCCTTAAACTAATAAATAATGAACTCCCTCACATTCAGCACATTAATTATAAATCCACAAGGTTTGTTTGGGAATTGAAGCAAGGAAGTTTCTGGTCACACAGCTCTGTTTCTGTTGTCCTTAAGGAGATCAGTGTTTGGAAAAAGATAATCAACAACCTGAAACATCAAAGGAAGAATGTTCTTAAAAAACCCTTTCGTCACACACACAAAAATAGTTATTTTATGTTTCAGTACTTGTAGACAGTAAGGTTAAATATGTCTAGCGTAATTCCACTTCAAACAGGATTTGATGTATAAATTTAAATTACAATAATATTTATGGAAAAATATTCCATGCTGATGTTAGACTTTTTAATAGATTTTAATCAGTAGAATGGAAATACATGCTATGTTTTACACATGTGCTGAGGGTTAGGATTTTCCTTTTGTTTCTTTCTCTCATGGAATTTTGTCCCATCAGTTGCTAAGAAACAATAACTACTAATACTTAAGATAACAAAAGTTGTGGCTGGGAGGAAGAGAAGGGGGGAAGATGCTGCTGGTTAGTTGCCTTACCTGGGGGGTTTTCTCTTAGGAAGGGCAAAGCTACCACAAGATTTTGGCTGGGTGGTGACGGGCAGGGCTTGGCTCCTTTCCCTCTCTCGCTTTCAGCATTCAAGGAAGCACAGATGGTCTGTGGGCGCTGACTGGAGGGTTCGCTGCCACTACGGAGCTTTTGTTGTCCCATTGCTTCTTCTGCCATGAGCAGGCCTTTGCTCATTAGAGCACCTGTTGAACTGAGACCTTACTAACACCCATTCTGACTGGAAGGGACCCTCACCATCAATTCAGGTACCTCAGGGAAAAAACCTGGGACCCCGACCTGCTCCCCCTTCCCAGAGGATGAGTCTCCCGGTTGCATGCGGCAGCTGCTTCAGAAGAGCCCAGCTGCCGCTGTCAAGCCCTTCTCCTTTCTCCTGCTGTCCCCAGCTTTTTTGCTACACTCTAACCCACACTCCCTCCTTGCCAGGACACTCCGCAGCTCCTGCTACAGCTGTGGAGTTTCTGATACATTCCCTTTGCTGCTCTGGCCTCTGCTCATCCCCGCCGTGGTGACGCTGCAGCCCACCTCGCTCCCCAGCCCTCCCGCCATGACCCCTGAGGGAGGCTGCGCTCGTGCCACAGCGCCCCCTGCAGGAGTGGAGGAATCATCGCACCAGCCCTGCCCGGCCCGGAGCCAGCAGCGCCCCCGGTGGCCGTGACTGGAACTGCACTGACGGGGCAGCACGTGGGGCCGGCAGAGGGATGGGTCCGTGTTCCTGCTTTGGTTTGCTGCTGCTGTAGCTGCTGTTTGTTTGCCTTGTTATCCATATACATTCTAGTAAGGAAAACTTCCTTTCCTCATACCTTTGCCTGAGAGCCTCTTAATTTCAAAGTTATAATAATTCAGAGGGAAGGGAGTCATATTTTTTCCATTCCAAGGGAGGTTCCTGCTTTCCTTGGCAGACACCTGTCTTTCAAAACAAGACAATGTGTAAAACTGAACCCAAGTCCTTCCATGTACTGCTGAAGTACTTTGATATGTTTCAGACTGAATCCTTCCAGGTGAACTTTCTATTACTTTCATCTATTTCTGTAGCTCTGGGAACACATTTTATAATATGCAACTGTAAAAGGACAGAGAGGAGTTTTATGTTGGAGACTTGGCAAATCAAGATTTACTTTTGTATAATTTTAAAATTTAACCACTTTTCCATCAACTAATCAGTTGTGCAAATTCCCTTGAGATCTGAAACCTAAATCTTTTTTTAGCTCATATCTGATAGCCTGAAATTAAAAAATTGAAATTTCAGCTTACTGTCATTTACACTGGATGAAACTAGCACCAAATGAGTGTAAAATTGATTAGGAAACAGTATTCAGACAACAGTAGGTACAGACCAATAGTTTTGTTTCAAACAGTTTGAAAGAATCAGCTGGGTTTTGTAAAAACACTGGGTCAGTGTTTTTACTACTAACTTGGATGATGGAATACAGGACACAGTTTTAGGTCTGAAGATGATTCCAGGCAGTCAGGGTGGCAAAGATGCTGAAGGACTAGGATTCAACCCACTTTATGGGAAAGAGATCTGAAAAAACCAGAAGTAATTCAATAATGAAATAAAAAAATGAAAGATGGTACATTGGAATAATCACCTGCACAACCGGAGGCTCTATAATTTAGATAACAGTTTTGAAAAAAAGAATTTTACATTGATATCATATGAAAAAGATCAATCAACAGTGTTTTAAAATAGTAATTACCTGTCCAGAAACAGGAACAGGATAGGAAGGTAAAATGAGAAAAATAATCATGCTGCTCCATGGTCTATTAACAATATATTTTCTCTGTCATTGTATCTCATTTGAACACTGTACTTGAAAGGAAAAGTGACCAAGAGATGAAGCACAATCTGGAGCATGGTAGAGCAACGGTAGAAAATGTCACAGAAGAAAGAGGATATTTCTAGCCTCAGATAGCAAGGACTGAGATGAGATATTTTAAAAAATACCTTCCTTTCAAAAAGGAAGGGAATATTTTTTTCTCCATATTCAGCAAGGCTCAAATGCAAACAATGTGCCTCAGCTGTAGCAAGGGAAAGTTAAATTAAGCATCTGGGAAAATGTTTAAAATGAAGATGCTCTGCAATTGGTTGCCTGGGACAACTGTGAAATCTCTAACACTGGAAATTCGTTAGAAGCATGACAAAGTTCTCCATTTTCTTATCATCATGAGCTGTGGTTTGTGGATTCTAATTCTTGCTATTGCACAGACCTACTACATGGTGCCAAACAAGGACCAAATCTTCCGCAAATAGGGTGAAATATTTCTGTAGTTTTGGTTGTTCATGCACAGGGCCTTAAAGCCTTAGGCATCCAAAGAAGGTAAAAGAGGGAAAGGCAGGGATAGAACAGTGAATAAAGAAATTAAAATCCTGGCAGATCAAAGGGAACATTTTTAGAGATGCTAAAATATCATAACACTTGCTGTTTACCCTTTGCATCTATGCTGCAATCTGAGGAGGTGTAAGCTCTGTTTGACACCTTCTCAGCTGATGGGGCATTCAGAACTCTCTGCCTCACTTGGTTTTCCTCCTGACTTGCTTTGTGTGGTATATACACCATGGAATATTTGGCTAACAGAAGAATTTGATGAACTAAGAAAAAAAAGATAAATGGAAAAGAAAAAGAGAGGGAGAAGGATCCTGCAGGTGTGGACTGAGAGCAGAAAGCTGAGGGAAAAGGACAAGCTGACACAAACAGTAAGCATAGTGCAAAATATACCTTTGCAAAACTGCAGGAATTTTCATGGAGAATGTGTTATTTGTTAGAGTATTTTCAGCTGAGGAAATTAATGATTACCAAACAATTCTTAGAGATAATAATCTGGGTGCTTTCAATTTTAAATTGGTCTTCTTTAGAAGTAGATTATTATTTTGTAGCCCAAAATGGTTCCTGAGCAATAACTTATTGCAGAACACAGCACTGCATGAGTAGAATTAGCATTTGCACAGTTGGTGGTAAAAGCAAAGCAAAAGGATAGTCTTTGGACTTATTTTGTAAAGTGAAATTAATTCTTCTGCAAAATGCCAAATAAAGAATCCAGAAGCAAAGTCTCCACTGATTTCAATAGAGCACAATCCATTCCTGATTGAGAATCCAGCCAAATCCAATGTATAGAGCCAAAGTGCCATGGGTTGCTTGCCAAAAGAGTAATACCCCTCCCTAGGAGCCTAGGGCAGACAGACTGACCTTTTCAGTCTCTGATATCTCAAATAAGACTGCCAGCAATAATGATACCTAGAGATCAAAGTACTCATCTGCTATGATGAGGCTGAGAAAAGCAGCTGTCTGGATGCTATTTACAAAGAAATGTGTTTAACTTAGAGCTAAGTATTTGCCCGAATGCAATAGTTCAGAGGAAGGTTTGTCACTTTCTCTTGGTAGGGGTATTGTTCATCACTTCATGCAAGAAGGCCACTGCCAACAAACTGTGAACAGAGTGCTGAAGTAGCATCACCCAGCAAATTACAGATATATTCACTGACAAGGGCAGGAACTAGCTAGGCCTGCTTTGGAAAACGGTGACAGGATGGCATCCAGAGGCATCTTCCATAGTAAATTGTTCTGTGAATCTCTAAACTGGTGGCTCTGGACAGTATTTTCTCTGTTTAGTTCTGGCCCTGGGCACTAAGTGCAGACCACAGAACACTCAGAGGTTAATGGCCAGCAATTGCTGCTACTGTAGCCTTAGTGCTACAGCACTAAGGACTCTTCTGGACACTACTCAGGGTCTCCCTGACCATCACAGAGATGAGAAAAATGGTGATTCCAGCCTTTTGAATGCTAACAAACTTAGAACAGCACCCACTGCTCAGACCATCAGCTCATTGCCTCATTTAAACAGATGAACAAATACAACTTTAAAGTTCTTTCATTTGAGCTGTGACTCTCACTAATAAGATCAAACCTCTTTGGCGAGCTGGAGTAATTACTCTGATGTAAACTTGAGTTAGGATAAAGAGGAGGATTTCTCCAGCTCCAAGCAATATATGTAAAGGTTATGTAAGGTAATTTTCATTTTTCTTCACGTGCATTTTTTTCTTCTAAAGATATCAAAAAGCAAGGTTAAGTTTTCTGAAATAAGACAAACAGAAAACACTGACTGTGTTCTTTGGCTTTAAAAGGGGGAATAGCTTTGAAAAGCATTTTGAAAGATAACATTTGTGAAAACTAAGCCATCTTGCCCCTCTGGGAGCTTCTGCATGTACCTAATAGGAAATCCAGTTGAGTCCAGAAATTGCACCCTTGCTTTGAAAGAGTTGAATCTGACTTTCATCAAACTTACCCTTTATAGAAAGCTAGGCAGCCTGTGAAAAATATCTCATTTAAAACATATCTCACTATTGTGCCTCTCAAAATCTTTGCAAATTTATATTTACTCTATTATCACAAATAATTTCAAATGTAAACTGAAGGCACATATTAGAGTGAAAATGTAGAAAAATAAAATATAACATAGTGTCTGAATTCCACAAGTTTATTCTCATGCTCTTAATAGTCTGCAGTGATGTGGTTTTTGTCTGGTTTGACATAAAACAGCTCTATAAACCAGACTATATGAAAAAACTTCTGACTACTTGGATGTGAAGTGTCATTCTTTGTGTTCACAGTTTCTCTTAAATCTAATAAAAAATAAGAATATGTTGATGAGCAATAGCTTTAATTTTCCTAGTGAAATGTGACCTTTTAAGCAATAAGTAGAGTATTGTGTAGATATTGTTGCCAACAAATGTTTGGAAAATAAGGAGTAGGGAAGGGATTGTATTCTTATTTCCTGGATCAAGCAAAAAACTGTAAACGTTTTCAAACAGACACATTGTCCTTGTGTATTTGGCAGTATTTTCTGTCCAGAGGAAAGAAAACACTTGGTGATTCTCCACAGCTTGTACATGAAATTAGATAAAATAACTTAAATTGCTTCTTGAAGAATCTAAGAAAGTGCTGCGTTAGCCCAGTGTTAGCAGCCTGAATTAAAACAACAGACGATTCCAATTGTAGTGCTTGGAAATGCTGAGCCTTCTCTAAGCTAAGGCTCACTCAGCTTCTGTTCCCAGCATGGGGATATTGCGGGGGTCACACAAACAGTCCCACTTCCACAGCTGCTGGAGGGGAGTCATCCAAACAACTTAATACTCTCCACCTCCAGAGAAACTTTATTCAAATATAATGTTAATTATAAGCTCTTTTCCTAACCTGACCTCTTTTTCTTGATTAATTCAGTCAGCGCAATAGAGCTGGTTTATATTTTATGCCTAGCCCAACCTTCTCTTTGTTCTTCAATTTGTAAATGTGCCAAATATAATTAAAATTGACAGAGGCCAAGATTAAATCAAACAAAATGTAAACATTGTTTGTGTTCTTTGGTTGATACAAAGCTTTCACCATAAAGTGCTTTTAGATAAATTAAATCAGGTATTAGAGTGCTGCAGCTTTGCTTCAATAGTTTGAACTTTTCAGGGACACTGTCAGGTCATCTTAGATTCAAAACCTAATACATGGCTGGGGTTCTGAATTTGCTCAAGGGAATCAGGTACCTGACTTCTACTGAAAGTCAGTGTGCAGTTGGAAGTTAATTGTCTTCCAGCAGGAATTAAATGCCTTTGAAGAGTCCATTCATGTCCTTGTCAAAAGAGGCCCATGCCCTTCATGGAGATTAATGAATGTAACTGTTTTCACACCTTCACACCTGCCTACCAGCAAAGTGCCCAAAGCACACATTTTACAAAACCTAATCTAGCAAGAAAACCCTAAGAGCTCTACTTTTGTTTGGTTGTATTTTGGTTAGCATTAGATATTTCTTTTTAATGCAAAATAAGTATACTGTTCAATAATTATATTATTAAATTGTGGCATAACTGTAAGATTATTTCAGCAGATTACTCCATTAAGGACTTTTCAGTTTCAGCCTGGCAGGCTGCAACCTGTAGTTTAACCCACTGATTTTAGTGGCACTCCTGACCTTTGAAAGTGCAGATTCAGAATCTCAGTGCATCCAACGTTTTCCCCCAAGCATTTTTGCCTTTAAAACCCTCACCCCTGTACTCCATAACCATCATGAAAATTCATGGCAGGCAATAGAGAAACTCAGTACTTTTGAAAACAGGTTTATGTCCTGTTGACTGGGATTTTAGTGCTATGCAATACAGCATTAAAATTTATGCAGCCTTGAAAATCGATATGTGACTATGTCTTTTAATTCCTCATTGCTACTTTAAAAAGTAATGCAAGAGATGTGATGTTATCTGTATTTTTATTGTAATTTATTTTTCACACAGGATGGGCATTTGTCACTCCTGTTTGTGTTCAATTCTGCTTTTTTTGGTATTTGCACATTTGTATCTCCACTTGTTTTCCAAATTTGATATCTTCATACTACATTATGAACAGAGCTCTTGGGGATTTCTGTCTTCAATACCTTTAGAAAAAAAACTGTAGTAGTACCATGGAGCTGTAGTCAAAAATTTCTCTCTTAAAAGTCTTATTTATTTATAGATATTCTCTAAGAATTCTACAGTCTCTTTGGCAAAATTACCTCATTCAATATTGAGTGTGGCTGCCTTAAGGGGAACTCAATGACAAAGTCAGAGATCTCTTTTAGGGACAGGATGACATCATGGTAGAGGAGGGCACAGGGACAGACTATGCTGGTCCTTCAACTCTGGCAATTGACACCTGAATAGAGATGATAAATGCAGCTATTCCCTCATTATTGTCAGTGGACGTGAAATCCAACCACAAAACCAGTGCAGAGATCTTGCACCTGGCAGGCTTGGGTTGTGAGTAAGGCAGTGCTTGAGTGAGCAGAAGGTCAGGGCTGATCAATGAAATCAGAGCTAGTGTACACCAAACATCCCTCACAGCCTTGTCAAGTCTCTTGGATAAAGACCATTTATTAGTCCCTTGCTTTCATAACCACAGATGTTTTCAGACCTACTGAAAATAACTGACAAACATTCCTCTGTAGTGATGAGAAACCAAGGCTGGTTACCAGAAAGAATAGAACAGAGCAACACGACTGTCTCATGTCTTGAAACCATCTGAAGACCCTCTTAATGATTGCTGTAGCAACGGGTTAAGTCCTATACTATTTCTGCTAGTTGGCAGAGGAATACATCAGTAATAAAGAGGTCTTAGGGTTACATGCAGTGAACAGAAGTGTTTCTGAATTAATTTGGAAAGAAGGGTTTAGAGCAGTACTTCTCCATTTTATAGCCAAGTATTTTTATTCAGTGAGATTGAGACAAAGAAGGCTTTGGGATTAAAAAAAAAAGCAAAAAAAAGAAAAAAAAAGGGAAGTGTAATAGTGTATTGGATCTTGGGTATTATAATTTCATCTGAAATACCTCAGTGGCAATTTTTGGTAATACATAACACCAACACACACACACACACACACACACACACACACACACAAACCCCGCCAAACTAATATAACTGCTTTTCTCACAGAAGTGAGGGTTTGGAAGCTGATTCAGATTTTACATGGATCCAAATATGAAGGCATACTATTAAGACTATTCCATTGCTGCACAGATGAGTTGACCAATTTCAGAAATTGGACTGATGACTTCAGCTTGGAGCTTACCTTGTAACTAAGAACAGCAGAATTTGACTTGAAATCAGGATTTTTACCCCTAATAATGTCAAAAGATGTTGCAATTTTTTTACTAGTTAAGTACATTTGTTGAATATCTGGGGTTAGCTTATTATATGAAAGGATTCCAAGCTTTTGTTTTCAAATTCAAATATTGATAAAATGAGTATAAAAATGTTATTCTACAACATTAGAAACCTAAGTAAAAGAACTTTAGGTCAGAATGAAGAAAAAGGCTGTGATATTAATTCCCAGTACAAATTAAACTGAAGAGGCTATCTGCATTATTCTGTATGAGAGAACTACATAATGATGTCCTAAATTTCCTAATATTGCAGCATTCTGAAAGGCTTTCCAGCTGTGAGAAAACATTTGGTCCTGATGCATACACTATTCTTTCCAGGGGATGGGGTCCTTTGTTACCAATTCTGCTTATTTACACTCTCATATATTGTTTAGCTTTAATGTGTTGCATGTTTAAAGGAGAATCAAGAATTCAGACCAGGAATTCTTGCTAAATTTTATGTTAATTTAATCCCTTATTTCTCTAGCTACCTAACACAAAGGATGATTTCACTGTTATTAAAGACCACTTCTTTTCCTGTTTTCATGATCTTCTCACTGTTATTATTCTTCTCATTGAAATTTTCTTCCTAGTCCTAATGAACACTCAGAGCATTTCATTGAGAAAAACAAGGAGTTAAAACATTTTCTATTTCCCTAATCAAGACCCTGTTATTATTATCACTGAAAGCCAGAGAAACAGATGAAGAATGAGAGAGTTACATGATAAAGGACACTGCCAAAGTGATTCTGTGATCACAGTCATCTGTAATAACACTCCGGATGCTGGCATGTCAATCTAATTGCATACTAAAGCCTGTTGTGTAAACTCAGTTACTAGTTGCATTACACAATGCTGATGCTTCAGTCACAATTGAGGCAAATATGAACAGAAATTTGGAAAGTCTTTGATTGCTATTGTGGAATAATTCATACCACTCATTAGTATGTCAATTTTCAATTTAATTTAACATTTTTGAAACAGAAAGCCACAGTGATTCAATTCTAGAAGAAAAAGTATCCTTGGAAAGTATCATGTTTTGCAAATGAAGAAAAGAAAACAAAAGTAGGATAAATTTTTATTCTATCACTTTTGACAGTATCCTCTTATAGGAAAGACTAAATAAATTCTAAAGGCAAAATTCTCCTCTCCCCATTCACAGTACAATATCTCCAGATATACCTACCAACTTTCATACTATTTTCCATTAAATTAGATCTGAAACATCACAAAGACTGATTCACCTTTTGGTCTCAGATAAGTCACTTCCAGGAAACAGGTGTGATGAGATTAAGACAGAAAGCTCCAAACAATGTCTGAATTAAGAATGCGTTCAATAGACATACTTGGTTTCTTCCCATCCCACAGATTTCTTATCCTGGTATCTGTATGTCACGTAACAGAGAAGAACAGGACATAGAAATTTTATTTGAAGGCTAAATTAAAATCTTCCTGCAGTAACCTGCTTGAGGAGCAGAATGATGGGGAAGAAGGAAGGCTGGGACTGGTACAATGCAAAAACATTAAGTGACAGCCCCCCAAAAAGTAAAGAGGTCTTCCATCCGGAGGTATGCTCTTCAAATCATCCCACCCTCCAGTGGTGCTCTCTCCCTAGCTATTTCACTTGATTCATGTTGTTTCAATACCTGTTGAAACGATTCACACTGTTTTGCTGTTATTACTGTTACTATTTTACCTATCCACACTTGTCTCTGCCAGTCTGTTATTCATAATTGCTAGGGCTCCAACCCCACCAGAGAATCCATTTTGTTTTGAATTAGAGCTCATTTGCCTTGGATATCCATTAGCAGTTTCTGACAGCTGTTTCTGCATGATAGCCAGTGAGACTTTATTGGAGGCCAGGAAGTCTTTCATGGAGATCATCTCTCCTGACAGACGGCGTCCATCTGTGTCAGTCTCATTGACAACGTCAGTCTCGATGGAGATGTTTCTCTGACTGCGCACATTTCCTGGCATTACCACATTCCTCCGTGAACGAAATAATCTTCTTTGGCATCTGTGGCAGCACTTGCAGGCCAACTTCTTTAATATCCAATTTATGGACTGCTTTATGACAATAGAGATCACATTAAATAAGGAATAGATGCAGCACACCCCCATGAGTATGAAGACAAAGTTGCCAAAGCGGTAAAGGCCTTGGCTCTCATACCTGATGTTCTGGCTACTGACCAGATCACCAAAACCAATGGTGCTGAAGGCCACAAAGCAGAAGTAAAGTGAGTCAAAGTAACTCCACCCTTCAATCGGTGTGTACATTGCAGAGGCACAGCAGGAAATGATGAGGGATGCTACACATAAAATCAGCATAACATAGTACACAGAGGGCTTCCAGCCTGCCAGGCTGTCCACCTCAGAGGTCCCCGAGCCCCGCCGGCCATTGTGAGGGAGAACCCCTTTCCTCCTCAGCTGTCTTTCGTGAAAGGACTTCATGACGTAAGCTATGACAGTGATCAAGCGCTCCAGGAACAAGTTAAAGAACAAAATGGTCCCTGCACATCCTATAAGGCCGTAAAATATCAGGAAAATTTTGCCTCCAACGGTGGCTGGGGTAGTCATACCAAACCCTGGAAGACAAAAAAGAACAGTTGAAAAAAATAAACCTGTAGGTACCATGTTAGGACTTTCATCACATGCAAGACGGGTAAACTGGTAGCAATTCCCTGTGGTACAGCTCAGCTTTGAGAAGAAGTACATTCTCCCCAAATGTTACCCACTTGTGCTTGACTATGTCTGAGCTGCAAGGGAAAGGAATACATGCCAGCATTTACTCCAGAATCAGAATGAAACAAAAAGCAGAACAGAACACGCGGACAGGAAAAGAGAGTTTAGAGGAGATCTGAATTTTGGTCTGGTTGCTAGGTTCACTCTTTGTCTCTTTATGCTTTGGATCTCTTCCAGGCTTTGGGGTTATTGCAGCTGCATTCTTCTATCTGATGCTTTTCTGCAGCATGGCTCTGTCCCAGGGGAGGCTCTTGCCTTCCAGAGATCTATCTCCACCAAATCTTTGGAACACAAGGTGAAATTTCTCTGACACTCACTTGACTCCTGGTGTTAGTGCAGGTGGAACATCATGCAGCACTCAGCACCCACTGTAGCCTGGCAGTGGAAGCCCAGGCTAGGAGCACACACCAGATGACATAGCCCCTGACAGGATGATCAGCTCCTCATGAGTGTCCCAGTAGGAGTTAAAGATGCTCTGCATCTGACTCGGTTGTCTGTCACTCATTATCAACACCTTTTTAAATCAGCATGGCTGAAGTTTTTCTATTTCTCTGTGTCCCACTCCACAGCTCGTCTGCTCACAGACTTTACCAAAAGTCTCCTCTGGTCCGATTCCCTGTCATGGGATTTCTCAGGCCAGAGATGCTTCAGTCTACTCTCATATATTTCCCATCCTAAAGCCTGAAAATAGTAATTTTGTTTTGGTTAAAGCTGTTGATAAGACAATCTTGCTTTAAAAAGATATTACTAAAGAATAAAAAGATGTCCAGAACATCATTGAGCAAATTGGAGTAACACTCATGACAAATCTTTGCTGGTGTTTTATTAGGATTATTAAAGGACTACATAACTGACCAACAAAGGAAAAAAATATTTTTGTTGACAGGACAGAAAAAAATCACAGGAGACACTGGTTTTTGGGGTTTTTTTTCTTTCTCTTTTTAACTATGATATGCCAATTATGACATAAAGATATTAGGCTCTGAGAAATAAAGGAAAATATAGTCAGTATGATATACTTGTACTTCAAAGACAAGATGAAAGCCATGTGAAAAGACCATGTTTCCAGCAGTGCCAAACTGCACCTCTCTTCCCTTCACTGGCAACCCCCTGCCAGCACAGATTCCTCTCTAACACTGGTCCTGCCTCACACTGTGAAGTGTCAGCCCTCACCCTCCAGTTCAAGCCCCACTAACAACTGCTCCCAGCATGGCTCTCCAGGGTCACTGTACTTTTGCCTGCACCCACAATCAAACATCAAGTGGTCCTACAGGAGTCTCCAGCCTCCTCATTAAATTCCTGTGCTAGAGAGCTGGACTGCAGCTCTGTGTATGGAAAACAACATGACAAATAACAAACCACAGACAAAATGCTCTTCACAAGAACTTTTTCCTGCTGTTGCCTTCGGCACACAAATATTTCCTCTGCTTCCCACCCTCCCTTTCTGTTCCATGACTTGATCCCTCTATAATTCTAGTTTTAATGCTTATTTTAAATGCAGGTTGGCTTATATGCAAGTCATGACCTCCACTCTGTGGACAGACACAAAAAAAAAACAATGGGCAAGAGGAATTTCTCAGCAGCAGGTGAGATCTGCCTTAAGAAGCTGTAGGGAAGGAAGTGAGGGGCTGCCCTGCGCAGCCCCGTTCCTTGAAGAAGGGAAGCAGCTGTAGGCTGGGCAGAGATGGAAAGGAGGGGAGCCCCTGGTACAGGGTGAACAGCATTTAGGGACTGGCAGGCACCTCCTGCAGCATAAAACAAATGCCCTGGAAAGAGAAATGCAGTTAAGGCTCACGGTCCCAGAGCAGTTTTATGCCTTTGGGCTGCTTCCCTCAGGTGCCTCTTGGGATCCTGCCGCTGGCATCACGGCCAGAGTCTGAACTCCTCAGGTTTTCTTTAGCTGACTAGATTTTGTTGCTGGGTTTGTTCTGTGACCCACTAGCAAAGGCTTTACAAAGGCACTTAATATAATAATAACTTTACAAAGGCACAACTAATACAAAGCACATTCCAGGGACTCATGGTGAACTAAATGACTTAGTGAGTAATTAGAGCAGCAATGTGACCCATAGAGCACAACAGCAAAATAGCATGAAGTTTTAGTGCAGATTGGGAAGCAAATAAAGACTGAAATGATGCAATCACACAAAAAAGGAAATAAAAGCAGTGACTGGGACTTGAAGATTATTTGAAAATACAAAATTGCTTCTTGTGATGAAGAAAAAAAAAAGGACTATAGGAAAAGAAAGCCCATAATTTTTTGATATGAGAGCATGCTGATTAAGTTTAGTGAAATTTATTTTATCAATTGGGTGACATTTCTTGAAAGCATTGTTTCAAGTAGCAACTCTGATTATAGTTAATAAAATGGAAATCAGATAATTCTGGGATGGGAAAATAGAATGTTTTTAAGGTACACAAAAGTGTTTCAATCAATTTGTTAGACATGTCTGCAGGTATGGCATTGGATTTTCACTATGGATAGAAACGCATGACAAATCCGAACTTTACCAGCCCAGAAATATAGGCAGCATTCTTAGTCAAAATTTTTGGCAGCAAAATTTTATTATGAAGTCTGGTACTGCAAAGCAGTCTAAAATTTACTTGTGAGTTCAGGTTATATTGTGTGGATATTCCAAAAGTATACACTTATATATATATATATAAAAAAAAAAAAACAACTAAAAAGAGAAATCACATCGACAGTATAATATAGACATTATTTCTTGAAGTAAATACTGGGTATAAATGAAGAAAAATGTGCAGCTGTAATTCTTATCAATAGCCAGTTTGATAAGAAGGACTGAGGTCCAACAGGAAGTTCTCCTAAAACAGATTTCTTCTACAGGAAACATTAATCAAGAAAATATTAATCTCACTCCAACAGCAAAAAGATTATAGTGAAATCTAACAAGAGGAAATAGGCATCAACTGCCTATTCCAGGCCAATATTAGGTAATTTCATCTTTTCTGATGCAAATTGCTCCAGTGCTACCAACTGCTCTAAGTGTTTCTCCTGGGTCATTACCCATACTCATCTCCCTCTGCTAGGTGACACATGGTTTGGGATTTTGTGTTTTAATTCTGGATGTCCTGACATTCACAGGTTGCATTAATTAAAACTTCAGTTCTCATTTACTGGTGCACCTGGTGCCATGAAAAAGTATGAGAAATCATTCGTCCACATAGCATGTGTGTAGGGAGACTTGGACAGACATATAGATTTCACAGTTAATTTTAGATCATGCAGTTGGGTCTTTCTATTGTTCTGAAAAATATCTCTCTTTTCTGAGAGGTCTCATTTCCTTTCTGAATGTGTGCAGTTCACTGCTCCTGCCCTTCCCACAAAGAGGTAGTAGGTAGAAAGAGGGGGCAACACTATAGCAACAATGAGTCATGGTGATGTTAGAAATATAAATATCAACACAAAATAGCATTCCAGTTTAACCTACAATAAGAGTTCTTTTTGATGTTGTGTCTGTATTCCTAAGGTATTTTATATTTTTTTTTTCTCTGTCAGTTCAGTGTAGACACTCACTGATGAATTTCCAGTGAAATAAACAATGCATAATAACTGAGGTTCATGATAGGTGTGAACCAAACTAAACAGGACAAGGACTTTCAATTGCAGTGAAAAAAAAAATCAAGAAAATAGTAATCAGTAAAGAAAAATATAGGAAGTCTTAGATACCTGCAAAGATGCTGACCATCCTTTTTTCAGACACATTCTGTACTGAGCTATCTACATAAGAATGTTTGGTGCTCCTAAAGGAGACAGAAGAAACAACTCTAACAGAAGCTGTACTTTGAAGACTTGGTTGAGAAAATGTCCTGTACTTCACACTGTTCCAACAGTGTACAGACACCATATTTTGGCAAAATTCACTTCTGCCATAACCTCCCCTGGTACTCTCTGAGCAGGCTGTACTCCTAACAAAACTACTGCTGGAGTAATTCTCACCTGAAGAGACTCTTGTAAAAACAGCTAAAGGACTCTCAAATCTTGTCACATTGCTGCCCTCATGACACTGCTACATCAGCAAGCTTGTGGAAGTGTCCTGTTCCAGAAAGGAAGGAGGACATTAAGTCCTTCTTTCCAGAAAGAGAAGACTCATTTCTGTAAAGACTTCTACTATATGAGAGGACAAATCGATGGAAGCAGGCATGGTGCTGTCACAGCTACCTGACAGCAACAAACCAATAAACCTGCACTTAGGTTCAATTTCTGATATCAAAAAATATCTTTAGTGTCACTGATTTTGCTGAGTCTATGCAGAAACACCCACAAACACACCCACACACACCCCCACACACATGCATCCATACAGACACCTCTGATTTCCATTCAGTGGAAGATCAGCACCTGAACTGCACCTGAACTGTGCAGCTGGCTGGTGAGATATACATCCATGCATGTTGTCTTAAACATTAATTTCAACATCTTGTCTCTTATGAGGAAGGAAGAATGAGCTACCCATGAAACTTTCTCTTAATGCAACAATTATTTGACAAAAGAATATTTTGTCAGGTCAGTCTGGGGTGTGGTATCATTTATTTAATTGCCAGTGCTATTTTCTTGTGCAGATGGCTAAGTGGTGTGGAAAGGCTCAGCCTGCCCAGGGAGGCAGGGATACATATCTATATCAGCATTCCTTTGTGCTCTATGCTCTTCTGTTTCTGGATTTGTCTGCCCAAGCAAGCTCTGCAGCTCCTGCCCAGCATTTCCAGCACTACAGAGCTGTAAAACCTGGAAATGTCTCCAGGGCTATTTGAGCTGAGTCATAACTGCAGATTATTATTATGAGTGCCCAGCTGCTTGGTGACTTGGGACCTGCCCTGAGTGCTGCTACTGCTGCTTCCATCTGTGCCAGTGTGCACCTGCTATGTCATGCACAGGCAGAATGAGAGGGATGTAACCTTCTGCAGACCTCCTGGCAGGGTTCAGTCTATTCCAAAAGGACAAACACTGATGCTGGAAATAATGGTGTAGGATGTCTTGATGAAACAATACATATATGAGATCTTTTTACCTCTCTAACTTGTTTGTAGACATGTCACACCTGACAGACATAACTCTTGACACTGTTAAAATGAGGCTGAAGGGCTGTTGGACATAATGATTTGAGGGCTGCATGGATGCTGTGCTTGGTCTGTGCCATCACTGGGACAGGAGACTTGTGTAAGAGATTAGGCATAGCATTTCTTGCACTCTGAGAAAAGGCTTCTGTAAACCCAGCCCTGTGACACAGATGCAGGTTAGTGTCCAGTGTGTGAATGGGACTTCAAGGTTAGAAATAACAAAACCTTGGGCTTTCACTGATTTGTTCTGGAAGGCAAAAGAAAAGCTGTTTTTGTGTTAGTGTGTGAGGCAATGTTTCTATTAAACACAGCAAAGTTCAGCTCACAGAGCTAGTTAAACCCTGTCTGGAGAGTTGGGTGCCTGTTACTGCCCTCCTCACATTTCACATATGGAAACTGCCTGTCCTGCCTTGAACAGAAACATACCTCAAGAAAAGTTTCCAATGTTAAGGAATCTAAAAGACATAAGTAGAAGGAATGCTAAAGAGACAACATTAAAAAAACAATGTAATAAAACAATCAGTTTTAATAGACATCTTGAGGGGTCTGTTGATACCTCTTTTATCATATCTGTGTAGTCCTTAAAGTACATGACTGTAATTTTCACTATTGCAAGATATTCACATAAGACAATTTATGGAAACCTTGCAATTCTTTTTTTATATACTTAAGCTTATATTTTATTTAAAGTTCACTTTATGTCTTCTATAAGAAACGTACACAGCTTTATTACAGCTGCTGTGTGATCATAAATTCAATGTATAAATGTTTTATGCCTACCTTCACATTTCTGTTTCTAATTTTTATGTAGTTTTTGGTGCTGGAGGTGCTAGCTCTTGTGCCTTTCCATCACCCCCAGATGGATTTGTACTTCTATACAGCTTTTGTGTTACTATAGGGATAGAACAAAGTTCAGTTTTGAAATACTAATTACTATTTTCAAGCTTCATAACTTGTTAAACAGTTAAATGTTTTTATTTAGCTTTAGAACATAAAAAATTATTTAATTAAATAATATATATTGAATATTAAATACAATATTTGTACTTAATTTTCAATTGCATTTTCCTTTTGGTATGTTATATGAAAAGGCACTTGTGCCTGCATGTTCCTGGCTTCAAGACAACCAGAAATCTTGTGCTCAAATGTGCTTAACAGCTTCTGCTTTGGTATGGGCACAGTAATACTGACAAGTGGTAGTTCTGTGGACAAGATTTGTGTATAGAAATATATATATACAATATATACAAAACTGAAAACCAGACAAAATTACATCTGAGTCAGATACATACATATATATAGAAACCTTCTTTTTTGTTGAATAGAAACATTTCTTTTTTGTTGAATAGTCTACCTCACTAACAAACAGCAGTAACTTCAAATCATAATTCATCTTGGCAGGATAATAGTTTATCTGAATCATGAATCTAATTAACACTGTTTCAAGGGTTTGTTTGCAGTCATTCAGTCTGTGTAAACATAATAACCCCAACTATCATGGAAAAGGAACATAATAGTGTGTACTCATTAAGCTCTAAGTTCATCTGCTCTAAAATTTTCCTTTTTAAATCATACAAAGCTGCCTGTATTTCAAGAATTTAGTTTAAAATTGCTTATTGATACTTTATTGCTGGCATATACAACTTTTCTCTGGAATAAAGCTTTAGCATTTCTTCTCATTTAGGGGTAAAACTATGGGAAATAAGGCAGGCTTTTTGGCCCCCCTCAGGGGAAAAAAGCAACTGCTGCCTGCTTGAGTCCTCTTGGTAACCTGAGCTTGGGGACATACTGTTAGGGACATCTCAGTGGAGGGGATTCTGTAAAATTAAAGTTCTTCCCTTCATATACCAATAATTCTAAGCAACAATGTCACTTGTGATTCAACTAAAGCAAAAATATCTCAGCTGTGAGTATTAAGCTCAAAAAAGTAAAGTAAAGTAAAAACATCTGCATTATTAAAGGCTGTAAGAAAGCTGGACACAGCTAAGAACTTATTTTTGGTAAGCTGAAGAAACAGTATATGTGCAGGTGTGTTTGTGTGTGTTTACATTCTCCTAACCAATTTAAAGCCTTATCTGGATGTCAGACAGAAAGTTTGGTAGCCATTGCTGGCAGAACCACCACATACCAAGGGCCTCAGCATCGCTACTTCCCAGGAAACAAAAACCTCACCCAGAAAATTAGGTTGGCCTGATGCTTGGCTCTAACTAAAAGACAGATCAAAAGACCATGGCATAAAAGAGAGTACAGATACTAAAGTACTCCTTTAGTTTCTTGTAGACTGACAGAAAGGCCCAAAAAGCTAAGAATAAAGGAAAAAAAATTCATAGTACTCAAGCAGATGCTGCAGGGACTACAGATATGAAGTAAAATCCATGAGGTCACACCATATAGAACTGGCTGTTGGCATTGTGTGTAATGAGGATTTTGAAATATTCCATATAAAAGCAGAAGCAGATATTAATATTGTAATTAAAATTTAAAAAACCAAACCTGGCAGATGATGACAGGCAACATTTTCAGAGATTTCAGTGAATATTCCTCACTGGACAACTGGTGATGGAGAAATGACAAATCTGAGAGTGGTTACAATGAGCATATGATGATAAACTTCAACTTTGGTTTTATTAACTCTGAATTTCTTACCCATTAATCTGTGTCTCAAAATCCAGGAGTTATGAAGGGGGCAAAGGCTGTTTTCTCATTTATTTCTCATTTATTTTACATTTTGAAAGCAAGCATTTATTCTGTGGTGGAGGGTGCTGGTGGGTGGACACCTGGGGTTAAAAATCTAAGTTTTTCAAGCAATCATAGAGTCACAGAATAGTCTGGGTTGGAAGGGGCTTTCTAAGATCATCTCATCCAATCCACCTGTCAAGGTCAGGGACACCTTCTGCTAGACCAGGTTGCTCAACCTGAATAATGCTGGGCTTCTCCAAAGACTATACCACCAAAAAAAAAAAAAAAAAAAAAAAAAAAAAAAGGCTTTTTGGTACCACGTGCAAAAATTTCAAGACAAACTTAAGGTACCATAATGAAGGAAAAAAAAATCAAAGAGATGTGACAACAGCAGAAAGCACAGTGAATTTTGGCTCTGTGAAAAGAATAAGTCATTGCTGAAACCTTTTGCTGGCTTCTATCCACACAACTGCAAGGTGTGTACCTTTGTTTTTGAAATGCCTGGCCTTTTCAAAATTTAAAAGGACTTGCTAAGTCCCTGGCTCATAAATCTCCTAAATCTAATGCATATGTCCCTTCCTCTGAGGCCAGAGATGCTCTTTTAGTGACAGCTCCAGTGGTAAATGTCTGTAAGACAAGCATAAATTCAGTGATCAAGTCTACTGACATGATTTTAACAGGTCCAAACATTTATGTAAAACAGGACCCATTAGTAAAATATGACAGGGAGGTTCAACACTCTGCTACTCCAAATCCTCCACAGTAACTTTGGCTTGCTGTCAAAGTGTTGTGCCATTGCAAATGTAAAAACACCCACACCACAATACCTATTTCAAGGGCTGAATCTCTTCTCACCTATCTGGGTGATGATCAGTCCTGCTCACTCTGCATCAGGCATATTCAAAGTTTCAGCATTTGCCCTACCCACGCAAACAGTTAACAAGGACAAGACAGGCATGCAGAGGCGGGGAGAACTGAATGAGATTATGAGATTATAGCAAGATGTTAAGGAGTAGTTAAAAGCTACAGAGCTAGGCACTTTCTGATATAACTGAACAAGTGATGTATTATGGGCATCCTAAAGTCAGACAGTGGCAAAGGCTGGAAGGGATCTCTGGAGACTGGCCAGTCCAGCCCCCTTGCTTAGCAGTGCCTCCCTTGCATGGTAGGCATCCAGTTGGATAGGAATTAATCTAGAGGATAACAGGGATCTCTGGCTTTCCAGTCAGATATTTATAGATTTGTGGAAATAAAAATCATACTTTAATGATGTCTGGAAACAGAAATGTTCATATATGCGAAGATAAAACTGCAGTGAATCCTTTCAGAGGTAAAATTGTGAAACTATTTCTGAAACACTTTTGATTGAAGGGTAAATTGCCCATAATAGCTTTTGACATCTTTATTGAAAGATCTTTATTTAAATTATTTCTTTATTTCAATAGATCGTCCTTTACTGTCTCTCTGCTTTATGAGATTTTTCTCTGCAAGCGGGTTAAATGAAACAACAGCTTCTTTTCTTCTGTGAGAAATTACTGCACTGCTGTTGGAAGTGTGAGCCATTCCAGAGGAACTCTCCTCTCTGCTCAGAAGTATCTGCAGCTTCTATTTCCAACAAAATATTTGAGATCCTCCAGGGAAAGTGAGCTCTTCTCTGATGACAATCCCTGAATGGAAATGATAAGGCTGAAAAATATAAGTGTAAAAACTGTGGGTAAAATGCCTGGCTGAACTTTGAAGAGGTTACATGCATTCTGGAGTGCAACTAGTGTGCTGCTCATTTTCTTGAAGCCTGAAGGCTGTATCCTTCAGGGGACTTCAGAAAGGGACTTCAGAAAGGCCTGTCTTTTCAAATATTAGTGTTTAAAGAAGGAAATACATTTTAAAATGCACAAAGAAATTTATCACAAGGATCACCCTAGAGATTTCAGATTATTTTGGGAGATAGCTTTTCCCAGTCTTTGGGAAGCTGTTAAACCTGGAAGCAGGAAGTTTCAGTGGTTGGCAGCTTATGTACAATACTCAGCTTTGTAAATACCCTTTTCACAGATGTGGCGTGGTTTACTTGATACTGCTAATGCTGATCAGTTAAATAACTAAATTTACTTAAAATTGTTTTTCACACACTGCTTATGAAAATAGTGAAGCTGAGAAAGCTTTTACTAATGATGTTTATCCAAAAACATGGTAGTATCACCTGTTTAATTCATTGAGTATTCTTCCAGAGAAAGAAAAAATGGCCAATTTACTGCAAATATGATCTACTTGTGAATTTAAAATCCCTTGAAAAAATTACAACGTCCTGGCTCTTTCTAGATGTTTTGAAGACACCACTGGTACTAGTAATAGGTTTAAAGGCTTCTAACCTCATAGTTCACAGTACTTATTCCCTAGCTGAACAGCACACACATTCTGCTTTGGAAAAGAAGCACATAATTAAATAGCAGGATTTCTTAGGACTCAAAGTGTCCAGTGGCTAACTGTGTGAAAAGAAATCTGAAGATTTTGAAGCCATTTATCAAGTCCTTTGTGCACTAACAGGACTCTGTGCCATCTTTAGTCTCTCTATAATGCCTTCCTGGAAGCTAAGTCCAAAACAGTTTGCCATACATGAAAAAAGCAATAGTGCTTTGATACATCATATAATGTACATGCTGAAAAATAGGTACAAAACCCTGTGCCACAAAGGATTCTCTTCTAAAATAAAAAGCCTGTTAGTGAAGTACTTCAAGAGATGGAGTCTATCAGACTTGTGAAAGAAAGGTTTTTGAACTACACAGAAAAAAATCACCCAGCCAGGAGCTGAAGAAATTAATGCTTTCAAAGTCATAGCAACTTTTCTAACAAGTATAGAAATAAGTCAAATTCTCCAAAAGAGTTTTAAATGAAGAGGAAAAGATTATGCTTTTATGTGGAGTTTTAAAAAAATTCTCAACATATATGATGAAGAATGATGTAGACAGAGAAAAATCAACCCTGTTTCAGCAGCATTGACAGATCACAGCTGCCAAACTTCCACAAGCGAAAAATATAGGGAAAAAACCCTAAAAACAAAGACACACTAGGCTGTTGTCAGGCATGTAATATGACTTAAGAATATATTAACATTAGAATGCTAAATTACCAAATCAGCTGGTCCAGTACAGAAGTATTTTGTGGAATAACAAAAGGACCAAAAAATTGGCTAGTAATTATTCCAAAGTACTTGGCTTCATCAAGGCTGTTAGAGCTCCTGGGGTGCTGATACTTTAATGAAAACTATGGTTGACCTGGTGATGCCATACTTTGCTTGTGTTGCTGCCTTCCAGGATCTTTGGGAACATATGAAAATCTGTATCACACATACTGGATTTGACAAACCCACCACTGTCCTTACTTTCTGGCCTCCTGTAAAATGAAAACTGGCTAAAGTACTTTTTGCTCAGTGTATTTATAAGTGTGTGTGTATATATGTGTATATATATTTTATATATATTTAAAGATGTGATTTTAAAGTTTGACTTAGAATAAAATTTTGCTTTTTGTGTCACAATGTTTTCTAAAACATGGTTAAAGAAAAGCTCGCAAAAAAAGAGAAACCAGCTACCAGCTGTTTTGGAGCCCCAAGAGTGATGTTCTGCTTATAAATATGACAATAACACTCTTTACTAGATGTATGTCTGGGCTTGCTAAATTGCTAAAATTTTATATAATCTTGGCATGTTTATGGATTTATGGTTTATCTTTTTCAAAATACATTGCTAATAATTCTCCTAACAGAAGAACTGGAAAGACAAACTTTAGGTAATTCAAATGACCACTTTTGAGAGGTGGGTCTGTGCAAACTTCATGACGGGCCAGATCCTGCACACAGATCCTTGAGGGGAAACCAAGCATGAATACAGCCTGGGCAGAGAATGGATCGATATTAACCCTGGGGAGAAAGACCTGGTGGTGTTTGTGGATGAAAAGCTCAACATTACCCGTTGATGTGTGCCTGCAGTCCAGAAGGGCAACCAGATTCTGGGCTGCATCCCAAAATGCGTAACCAGCAGGTTTAGGGAGGTGCCTCTCTGCTCTTGTGAGACCCCACCTGGAGTGCTGTGTCCAGCTCTGTGGTCCCCACACAAGAAAGTCGTGGACCTGATGGAATGAGCCCAGGGGAGAGCCATTAAGTTGATCACAGGGCTGGAACACATCTTCTGTGAAGACAGGATGAGAGAGTTGGGGTGGTTCAGCCTGGAGAAGAGAGGGTTCTGGGGAGACCTTACAGCACCTCACAGTACCTAAATGGGGCTTACAGGAAAGCTAGAGAGGGAATCTTCAATACAGGGATAGGATATGGAGGAAAGGCCTCAAACTGATGGAGAGCAAGTTTATATTAGATATTAGGAAGAAATTGTTTACTATGAGGGTGATGAAACACTGGACAGGTTGCCCAGAGAAGCTGTGGATTCTCCGTTCCTGGAAGTATTCAGGGCCAGGCTGGATGAAACTTTGAACAAACTGGTCTAGAGAAAACTGTCCCTCCCCATGGTAGAGGGGTTGGAACTAGGTGATCTTTAAGATCATTTCCAACCCAAATCATTCAGTGATTCTATAAAAAAAGATAAATCATTCTGGCTAAGAAATAAAGCATCCAATGCTGCCCATGATTAAAAAGCATTTAAAGTATCTAGTGCAAAATCAAATATAAAATCCATCCTTGTTTGAACATTTAATGACTATTCTGGTAGAGCATGCATATTTCAGGGAAAGAGGAATGAAGATGTTTTGATGAGTGAATATCAAATTAAACCCCATCCATCTCTGTGAGTGTGCACTGACAGATGAGGATACTAAGATGCCCTGCCACCCCAAAAAAATTTCTTTTGTGCAAAATCTGTTATTGCCCATATAATACCAATGATAAGATGCCACCAGACAGAAGATCTGAATATACTTGAACAACCTTTGGCTAGCAATGGCAGCTGTTTCATGTGCATTTCATGTGTCATAGCAAATTCATGTTCCCTTCCTTCTGTCCTCTAATCTGCAGTTTTCAGTATCAGGACCTTTTCAACATCCATTTACAAGACTCTCAACTGACAACAGAATGCTTAAGGCTGAAGGTGTCTTAGCAGACCTTCTACTGAAGACATAAATCACAAAACCCCTGACACCTGGATTCAAGAAGCACCTCAAGAACTGGTCCAGCTGCTTGTCATTACCACATTCCCCACACAGTATTTGGCAGTGCAGAAGGCCTAGAAATACCTTCACCTTCTTCCCAAATCCTGCTATGGGTGCAGCCTGTAGATTATTGTGTTTGGTTAGATATTCACTGAGCAGATGAGCTTATTGAAAGTCATATTAATTTCCATGTCTAGTAAACTTGTCTTGGAAAAGACCTGCTGTTGGACAAAGGGTCCACGAGCATCCACATCCAATCATTGTGGATGCTGAGGGCATACAAGGGGAATGAACTGATGACTTTGACCAGGCTTATATCCCCAAATGGCATCATCTCTTCCTTCTGGAATGGCTAAGAGGACTATTGATCTGGCTTTGCTGGGAACTTTTTTAGTTTTTATAGGAACCCGGCTTCCCTGCTTGCTCTGTCAGGATTTGCATGTTATTCCAGCTCTGCTACACATTCTGTCCTTCTTCCCTCCCATCTTCTCCTTTCATTTTGGGTTAGGTGTCATATTTCTGTTGTGTTCCTTAACAAAAATTCAAGCTCAGAAAATCCTTTTTACCTCGCTTCATTACTTAATAAGACATGTATATTAGAAAACAGCTACTATGAAACTTCTTAGAAAATTTCATTAATCAGCTTCCAGTATTTCATAGAGATTAAACATGACATACTTACTGACACAATAAAAACCACAGACATGCGGGAGGCTGGGCTAACTGACATCATGCACATGATTGAATTTTTGGGTGCCTCCTCCCAAACAAATTTTGATGTGAGAACCAATTTGTCCTCATAAAATTATTGAGGGATATTAGCAAACCAGATTTACTTTACTGCATGTCAATTTAAATTTGAGAACAAGATTCTGTGGCTAAAAATATATAGTTTGAATGACAAATTACTGTATTTTCTCCATACATTATTAGGGTATGTATTTTTCTTCAACATAAAATAGTCATGACTACATGTATTTCAGTTTTTATTCACAACTCAATTATGAAAATACACACTGCTCTGTAGATTACCTCCTACATATCTTGCCACAGCTGAGGCCTTGGAGCTTGTGGGGAAGAGGATGTGCAGTTCTTCCACTCCTGTCTTTCTATAAAACATTCACAATTTCAGTTTAAGACTTTGCCATTTTTACCTTGGAACCATTGCGTCTGAGGAGATCTCTGATGATTCAGGCAAAGACACCATTTGCTTTGCAGCCCATTTAGCACATGGAATTATTTTTTTCAGGGATGTTGCTCACCCCAGGTTTACTGAAAACATCAGTGCTTATGGTATATTACTTTTATTAGAAAGTTTTATTATTTTAACATTAGAAAATGCAACTTTAAAAAACCCTCAAACTTCCACCTTTCATATATTGCCATAGAAAGCACTCTTTTAAGGAGACTGTACAGTTATAATTTTTTTAGTACAATTTAATAGTGCTTTATTTGTTCTACCCAGTTAGTAAATTCATTTATTATGGTATCCTCCAGTTAATTTTATTTTAAATAGCTGAAGTGACTGTTTTTAAACTCAGCAGTATGGGGGCAGGTAATTCAGCATAGTCACAACTTACTGATGTGAGCAGGCGTGAGGAAATGACAGATTTATTCCAGTGCTGTATGAGTAAGCAACACAGTCTGCTCAAGGATCAGGTCTTCCTCAACACAATGATACCGACTGATAGAGTAAAGATCCTTTAAAAATGAAACATGCTTTACTGCTCTGGCACGTAAAATATGAACATAATTTTAAAACTTCTGCATTCCTCATTTTACACAACCCTTTGCAGCAGGGCTCTTTGGAGTGAGCCAAAGCATACAGTGCTGCCTGTACTGATCCCCGAGAGCTGGGTCAGGCACACAAACAATTTGACAGGCTGAACAAATTTAAAACCTTAAACCATGGGGTCACTGCTTTGATTAGAAAGGTATCTTGTGAGTAAGCTTTTCTACCCACTGCACTGGCTAAGGAGAATCTAAGTTCCCACTACTGTTTCCATAAGTTTCTCTTCCAAGATTTACACGCCTACTGTGTATTTTCCAAGGGTCTCTAAAACCAATGCTCTATATGACCAATAGGAATTCACATTCAGTTTGAGAAGCTATAATATACTTCTATTTCACCATGTATATTAGAGATCTGCCAAACACACTTTTATAATTTGTATTTGGTAATGAGAACAGCAGTAGCTGTAAGAACAGTAATAAAATGACTCCCTCCTATTACGATAAATTAAGGGTAATGCACACCAAATAAGAAAATGAAGGCATTGTTACCATTGATGGGGGGCAGGCTTGAGCATTTTGAAGCCTCAATGCCCAGTTTTGAGCTGCACCACTATTCTGAGTAACAATATAACAACTTCAGCTGTTCTTGATCAGAGACCTTGCCACATCCAGCCTTGTTAATTGCTGTTGCAGGTCTGCTTTTTGGCTAAATGGAATTTTTGTAATCTGATGGGTCAAAAGCTACTGATCTACGGTTTCACAAGAACAAGAATATGTTGGGGATGAAGGAAGAAAAGAAAGAGAATGCAGAAGGAGATTGGAGTGAGGATAAATGACCTGATGTAGAGTTAAGATCTGAGTCCAAACAACCCAACAGCAATGTTGAAAGAAACTGGGATTTGAATCTCCGGGAACAGACTTGAGAGATACTGGCTCTGTATCAGCATTGGGCACCTTATACCAAATCCTTTATACTTTCAGTTGATGTCAAATTTGAGTGCAGAACTCCAGTGGGTCTCACTGTAAGTGGATCCCACCTACCAACTTCTGCTTGAGCCCTGTTGTTGCAGTTATAACAGCATTGCCACATAAATACAGAAGTTGCCAGCAACACTGATAAAAAAAACATAGCTTTCTCAATTTACACTGAAATTTGATAAGAATTTATCTCAGTGGCAACGGCAGCAGAAGCAGCTCTTGCCCACTTGACCCTGGTACTGGCTTTCTTGTTCCAGTGCAGCTGTAGCCTCATATTGATCCAAAGGAGAGATTAAAAATCATAGAATTACTTGGGTTGAAAGGGACCTTAAAAACAACCTCATTCCAATCCCCCTGCCATGGCCAGGAACACCTTTCACTAGACTGGGTTACTCAGAGCCTCATGCAACCTTCCTTGAACACTTCCTGGGATGGGCCATGCACAATCTCTGGGTAACCTGTTCCAGTGCATCACCACCCTCATAGTATAGAATTTCTTCCTAACACCTAATCTAAACCTACTCTCTTCCAGTTTAAAAATTAACCTTTTGTCTAAGTATTTTTAACCAGTTCAGTCTTGGTCCAGCTATTTGCACAATCCCACAAGAAGCAGGCAGGTGGCTCTGGGTGTGGAAAGGTTTTGGGAAAATGGGTGCAGCACTGACTCTGAAGAACATCAGGGATAGGGTGTTTCCACCAGACCAGCTCCTAGTAGGTAAGTGATTCATCAAATGCTTTTGGTGTTGGATATGCTTCCCTCTCATTCCTGGAAACTGCTGTTTTCTGGAGGTACGTTTCCTTCAGTCCTGCTTACCAGGGGAGGCCCAGAGAGCTGAGCTCTGCCAGTGCTGCTGCTGGCACTGTCAGAGCTCCTGTCCTGTCCTCTGGGGGAGATGACAGCACCGGGGGCCTTTTCAAATGGGTGTTGCTATGGGCAACTGTGTATAGGAGAATGTAGGCAGAGGCTCAGAAACCCAGGGGGATGGAGCAGAGTAGAAACAACAGCCCAGCAGAAATAGCTCTCAGAGCAGGTTGTAAATGCTGATAAAACATTATCTCAAGCAGTCTTTAGCAATTACAAAAAACTACAGCAAATGTGCCATCAGTCTAAAAGTTATTTTATTGCTCCTGGAAGTCCATATGAGTTTTCATCCTTCCTCCAATGAGGGCACTAAGGATGTGGAGCAGACAGAGAGATGCAGAGACACAGCAAAGCAGTCAGCTCTGCACCTTCCTCTGCTGTCTTTTCTCCTCTTGAAAGATAAGGAGGTAAGGAGAAGCTGACATTTGTAGAAGTCAATTTACTGCCTTCCTCACATCCAACAGGGCTTCTTTTTTTTCTCTTGCTGAGTGTGCAACAGGCATTTGTACAAGCCAGTTTACCCCCAAGAGTTCAGCTGTCCAGAAAAGAGCAGGTTATCCTTCTGTGCAACCCTCCATTGAAGAAAATTTTTCATTCCTTCCATTACCACAAAAAGTAGCAGAAACAGCTATTATACATCTGAGCTTAAAAGGTGACTTTTCTCTACAGTTCTTTTGCAACTGTATTTAGGAGTGAAAGATGGACAGGTCCATGAATGCCACCGTGCCTCAGCTTTGTAACATCTCCATGACTATAGCAGTGAGCCAGAAAGCTCTGTGAAAGCAAGGTAATAAGTATGTATGTCAATGCTACTGCTGGAAACCTGTGAGAGTGTTTTTCCTCTGTGTCCTCCAGTTCACTTTTTCCTGCTGTCCTGGCCTGGGATACTGGTGCAGGGGAACCAGGAGTGCAATACTGCTGCTTCCATCTCAAAGGCCACCCGGACAATCAGGTAATTGATTTTTCTTATTTTAATACTCTATCCCATTGCTGTTTCCTTTCTTTTCCCAGATCCAAGATAAAGCTTAGATTAGCTTGTTTGCCTGTTTTATTTTTCCTTAGGCACTTTGCAGACAGAAGTCCAGGCAGTTCAAAAGGAGGGGGAAGAACTAGGACGTTACACAAATAGTCTCCTTTGGGGCACACTTGCTCAGATTAGACTCCAACCACCTCCGCTTTATATGATGGCAGTTCAGCTAACTCAACCTTTTTTTCAAGTATGGCAAATTACTCACTTTTTAACACAAACTCAAGTAAGACTAAAGTCTCCTGGGATCTTATTCAGCCAAACCTTATTCTTGTGCAGCTTTGAGTTTCATGCTTTATTAATTTATTTCTAAGACAAGAAATTGACTGCAAAGATTAACAAGAACTTATCCTGAAATTTGCAAGGTCTTTAAAATCATAGTGTATCATATTGTATTGTATTGTATATCATATCATATATCATATCATGTCATATCATATCTTTCATTCTCTTATTTCCCAGAGAATAGAATAAAGCTCTCTGAAGAAGTTATAGTTAAATAGTCATTGACAGTTTATATTTCGTTGCCATTTTTTCAATAAAGGATAATTTTATCCAAGCCAAACTTCAATAAATAGAACTAAATCACATCAGGAACTGTCACATCTTCAGGTCTTGAAACATCTCCCATCATCATTGAATAGACACTGTAAAAGTCTGCTAGCAGCTCTTGGAAACCTGATACAGCTTCTAAGTAGATGTGATTCTGCCTGAAGACAACATTCAGCTCTCCTGTTCTGTCTTTTCCCTTCTCACATTTGATACAGGCACAATTTGCTAGAAATCAACAATCTCACATTCTTCACATTTTAAGATTTTCCTCCCAATGATTTATGTGCAGGTAAACTAACTGGAACATTGCAAAGGATAATTATAGCTTTGTACACAAAATACAGAACAGAACAAGATTTCACTTCAAAGCGGATGCACAGCACGTGCACATCCACAGAAGTGCTGTGTTTAGCATACTGGATAAAGTGCAATATTGACACCAATAATTAAGAAATAATTGCTAACATTTCCTACTGTAGATGGAACAAGTGAACAGTTCCATCAATGTAAGCTTGGTCTTGACAATTTAAAGTAAGAAGGAAATTGCCACATTTACTCTTCATAGAAAGTTAAATATCTCTTCATGGGCAATGGATACTTTTGAGTTCTTTTCACACATTCTAAAATTTCTCTTTTCTGACAAAACTTTCTCTTGCCTTCTAGGATAAATCCCACTGAGTGTCAACAAGCAATATTGTACTGCTATGACGGGATGCTTCATTTTAACTTGACAGCTAGAAATTAGGGCCTTTCAATGGAATGTGCACAGATGGTGTGTGGCTTATGCCTCGAAAAAAGTGAAGTGAAGATAGGAAACATGAACTTCAGCTCTTTTAGAAAGAAAAGCAGTTGTTGGTGGCATGTGCATATAAGAAGCGGGTGTGCAATGTGACCAGTGAGGCTGAGTCTCAAAGACACAAACTTCCCCTTGAGCTTCTCACCAAAATGTGAATGACTGAAAATATTGTCACTACTTTCAAAAATTTGCATATTTGCTTAGCTTATCCTATGGTGAGAAATTGCAGGCTTGAAGCCATGACAAATTGCAGTGCATAGGTTTTTGCTTCAAGAAATTAATCAACTGATGGATGGCCATTCCATCCCACTGACGATTCTTCTCTGCACTTTCAACTACAATGGATGGATCTGACATTTTCTTTCAGTGATACAGAAGTCTGATCTTTTGTGCTCTTTGTTTTTTTAAGGGTTTAAACCAATCCTGATAGATATATAACTGGTTCTCTCAGAAATAATTTTTTTTCCTCTACAATACAAATCAGAACCAACTCAAGCATTTCTTTTTCTTCTTCATTGTTAATTAGACAGTGATAGACTCCTGAAAGTGACAAAAACAACAGCAAGAAAGCATTTCAGTAGCTGCCATCTGTGGTTCTTTGGAAGATTTTTTTAGTTAGTTTACAGTTAGTGAAATCAAGTGAGTTCTGCTTTTACATCTGGGCAGATTCCTGGGCAGCAATATACAATGCCATAATATTTTGGCTGTGAACACTACAAAAAAGTGATGATTTAAAAATATTTCTATTAAATAATCACCACATCTGCTACAATAATGTGTTTATCAGCAGATAGAGTGGTAATTAAAGGCTAGAGTAAAACATTAGACTAATATTCTATTATTTAGACTTCTGTTTTAGAAGCTGGACAAAAATACCTGCCACAGAGCATCTCATGTAGTTTGATGCCTAGAATGTAGAGATATATGGGAGGAGTCACTTTTCCCCCTATGTATTACAAGAAATTCAGAAAACATGACAAATAAAAAACAAAAAAACTGTTCATGTTTGAAAGGAAACACATGTAAGATGGGAGATTTTTAAAGCAACAAAACTGTTTAGATTAAGAAAAGTAATACTAATTTACTTGAAATTATATCAATATTCTTGCTGTCAAATTCTTGACATGGGAAAGTAATGAAATTTTCAGCAGGAAAAAGAACCCCCTTCTTCATAAATTCTAAATGAATTAATCTCTGTCAATTCTGGTGGACAAATTGTGCCATAACTCCAACAGCTGAAATGAAAGAAACACTGAAAGTCTACGCTAGTCAAATGATACAAACCCAACTGCTAGACTGGCTGTATCTAAAATCACTTTTCTGTTTCTCATGCAGGCACAAAAGGATTACAGCCCCCTGCTTCTTCTTAAATTAGAATGACCTCTAGACTTTTCTTAGAAAACAAATCTCATGATTCCCTACTATTCCCATGACTTTTTCCTAAAAATTTTATCTTCTCTCTCTACTCTTTGTATGTTGCTTGAAGCAAGAAAGATAAAGCATAAACTTGACCAAGGGAGAGAATACTGGTCTCACTAATATACTTCAGGTGTCCTATTAAAGGAAAAAAAAAAAAAAAAAAAGAAAAACAAAGTGAAAAAAAAAAAAGCAATGAAGCAGGATATTGAAGACAGTCTGTTATAACAAATGTTTCAGTGCCCCCATGTTACTTACTCTCAAACCAGGCAAGGCACAGAATTTCCAAAATATCTACTACTAATTTTAAACCTGTATGGGGAAATTTAAGAACCCATTGGTTGACTGTAAAAAACCCCCTGCATTTGGAGCAAAATCTTGTCTTGGCTGAACTCAATGGCAAAAAATCACTTTGAAAACTGCAAAAGCTACTGAAATGATGATTCACAAGGCTTTCACACTTTTCATAACTCATAAACTCAAATATTATTTCCCATTGGAATGGAAATGGAATGTATATTCCATTGTGATTAAACTTTCTCTTGCTGCAGTTGTATTAGATAATTAAGCGTTTGCCTGATTTGGCAGATATTTAAAACTAAGACATAGGAGAAGCAAAGTCTATCAGTTCGTGGCAAAACATTGACTCCCTTTTCTTTTAAAAGCTTACAGCACCAATTCCTTGACTAAACAGGTGTACCAGGAGTACAAAACAAGCGCTTATTGGGAAAGCATATTAAAGTAGTAAAAGCAACAAAACCTCTGCAACTCATAGCATCTAACAAACTGCTCCCATTGGCATAATCTGTATGGCTGAGCTCTAATTGACTTCCCATGGACAAGTTACTCTACACGTGACTGCACATACACTTCCACAGCTAAAGCTGCCCTGTGCTGCTGCTGTGGGGGCACAAAGGGTGTTCTGCAAAAGGCCATGGACAGCAACGGCCTCCCACCTTCCTGGCCTTTCCCACATTTCCAGCCTCCCTAACAAGGCAGCATGTTAACCCTTTGGCACAGGCCAGGTTTGTCGGCGCATTTCAGTGGCTGTTCCCACCCCTGTGTGCTGTTCCCCATGTCAGCACCACCTAGGTACTTCTGCACCTCTGAAAGAGGCACAGGCACTGACAGTCACTCTGCCTGCTGCACAGGACAAGGCAATATGCTCAGCGTGGGGGCCCCACGTCACCAACCGGAAAAGATTGTAAATGGCATGAAATAAAAGCAAAAGCATGTTTTTAGAATTATGTTCACTTCACCACTCCAGTGTTACAGTTTGGTTTCCCAGGAAATATAGATATGGCATTATGGTGTTTGCATGCCCTACATGGTATTTCCCACCTCTGAAAATAACCAGGTAACTAGTCTTTGTAAAGGCAAGGACTGCTGCCAGTTGCCTAAAGACAATATGTCTATATCAATTAGAGAGGAGTTTAATCCCCAAAGCATAACTATTTACACCACCTATAAAATGATTAACCCAATTTGTATATATTCTCATCCGCCATGCACGGATGTTCACAGAGGAAAATTTTACACTAGCTAAAGAGTTTGTCTGTGCTATGTCATCTCTTTCTTATGCCTTTGTAACTCCATCACAAAAAATCTGTTTACATTGGGGAAACACAATGGTGAGTCAGACACCAAGATAGAAAATTTAGTGACATATAAATGTGCTGTCAACAACAGATGTAAAGTTTTGCACAAATGACTCAGTATCTAGAAAACAAAATAGATACTATCTCATAAGGATGCCAAAAATTGGGGGAAAACACCAAAATCCCCAAATCATTTCAACAGTCTAGCTGAGTATGAAGCTACATAGTATTTCAGCTACATTACTTTTATATTACATAGAAAAATATGAAAAGATACAATATTCTGAAAGCTACACATTGGACATAGCTTTTCTGTTAAAATAAAGTTACATGGGATTCCTGACTTTAAAGTAGGTTTCCTATTATATCAAGATTTCTAACTCACTGAAGTTATTAAATTGGCTAAAATGTAACATGAAGCAGAGTCTGCATGACTTCTAAAAAAATATCCCTCATTGACTCATTACATAATCAAAAATATTTTCTTGCACAAGAACAACATCTTACCAGAAGAGATGTTGCATAGGTGCCTCTTTTGCTTATGACTGAGCAAGTCAGTTCTCTCAGCATCTGCAATTGTTATGGAATTTTTATCTTATTTATCTTATACTTTTTCTTGCTTAATATGAGCCCATTACTATTAATCATGTTTTTTCATGTTAACTAAATCCATTCCTCCCATAAGGTTATGTTTTCAAAACCTGTAGATTGTCATCAGTTTATCTTGTACTATCAAATATTTACAGGCTGTTACGTAACAATTCTTAGCATGCAATTAATATTTGTCTTTTAAAATCCTGTCATCCTTTCACACCTCGACCTGCTGGAAATCAGTAGCCCTCCCTTAAGCTCTCTTTATTTCGTAACAATTTTGTTTAAAATAGGGAAAAAACCAATCAAAAATCTCTGTGTGTTTACCCATATGAAGTTGTGAGAAAGCACTTCAGGGCCCCAAAAGCCTCCTCCACTTTGGCCAGGTGTGTGAGGAACTGGCTGGGGTTGGTTGAGGCGGGGAGCTGCCCCAGCTCATTACCCACCCTCTGGCACCATTTGTCTCTCCTCCACCTGGCTCTGGACAGGGAGGGTGGCAGATGATCTGTTTCCTTCACTGCCAAACCCTGTGCAGCCCTCTGGTATCTGAATAAGCTTCTAGGAGCCTTCAAGAGACATCAGCCTGAGGGTTTTCTAGAGGCTCTGTTCTAGAGAGGCAGTACAAGAGCTGGCACTACCCTGCTACCTAAATGAGGCAGGCAGAGCTCCCAACTGCAGACATCTGCAGAGCAAGGAGAAGGAATCTTTCCTCTAGTCCCTGTCACCTTCACAAAACTCAGTGAACTGACTAAGCAATAACTGAGTTTTCTCAGTTGGTTTCTAGAAGTACAGTGGAAATACATAACCTGACTTGCAAAAAACCAATTGTTATTTTCCTTGCCACTAAAGCATTTGTCATGAGGACATGCCATTCGTGTTTCTAGCGATTGTGATTCAGAGAGAAGGGAACTATTGGGTTCTATTTTAAAGAAAAAACTTTCTGAGAAAAGTGTGGGCTGATTTTTAAAAGTCTATAAAAGTCACTCTGATTCCTCAGAGTTCTTTCAAAATTACTGGAATGTGTGATGTATTCATACCTACAATAATCACATGAAGATATTTGTTAGGAAACTCATGATTAATAAATACTGTTACTTGCTCTAAAACTCAATTTCCATTGATATTCATGTTCTGAACAATGATTAACTCTGAGAGTTAACTCAGGGCAGGTCTAACGAGCACTTAGCTCTGTATGTAGGTCCCTGTTAAAGCTTGTGGTGACTCTCCGAAATCCAGAGTTTCAGTGGTTAACAGTTAACAGTAAATTCATCCCTCCAAATAGTGTTATAGATTAAATGAAATTTTTTCAGGGTTTTTTTCTGATGAAGACAGACAATGAAAACTTTATTTCTAAGCATCTATTCCAAACCACTGTTCATATTTATGTGCTACAATGACTAAAAAGGGCTACTCAGACTGTAGCCTTTCTGATTTCATTATATATTCTGGCCATGGGCAAAATTAAAAGGCATACCAAGTGCTAAAATAGCAATAATACCAAGTATAGAGAGGCTGAGTTAATTTTATCACTGGCAATTTTGCTGTTACTATGGCAAGTGTAAAAGCATTCCCATTATTTAAGGCAGGTTTTTGCAGTGCTACAAGTCCTCATCTCAGAGATACTTAAACCTTTTTTTTATGTATATGAATTACTTCTACCATCCACCTTTGACTTTTCCCTTGTAGAAAAACATTGCCAGCCCATGGCCTCATTAGTTGCAGCTTTCAAGACAGTTTCAACATAGCATTTGGATCTGATTCTGTCTAAAACTGCACACATGAACTGCCTCTGCTCCTGATATTATCCTTGGCCATGGAGACCACAACTGGACCTTGAATTTTGCTCAGAGAATAGTTCAGCAAAGAGTCTCCTTGAAGAAAAAAAAATCATCAGACTGTGAGGGAAAAAAAAGGAATATATATATGGAAGCGGAAGCATAAACTATAATAAAAAAACTAATATATATCAGTGTATGTATGTCTCTTAAATAGCGAGTGATTTATTCAGCAATCTATGCCCAGCCATTCCCTGAGAATTAAATTCAAACTCCATGTTTCGTCTTCCGGGAGAACAATCAAAAAATACTTTCCCCCTAATTTTCTGGTGCACTTGCTCACTTTCAGTGGACAGATTATCACAAATGATTTCTATGTTAGAGAGCTTCTTAGGAAAGCAGAGAAAAGTAACAGCAGCAGACCATTAATCCTACTGTGGTAAAGGCTGGGGGCTCACATCAACAGCATTTATGCCTGTTGCAAAACATGAAGAATGTGTGTATAACAGCTACATGTTCCCCCCCTCACAAATACATCATAAACACTATATCCACATACATATGTATACTATCTTACGTATCTCTTTTATATTATGACTTAAAATCATACAAGCATTTTACTCCTGCTTCATTTCTGTAAGGCCAGAAAGGCAGTAAATGCTTCTCCTCATGCTGACACAAGCCAGTGTTTCTTCTATTTGTGCATGATTGCTGTGGAAGTGGGATGTAAAGACCCCACAGTATTTAAAAGATGTGGGGAAGTCCTGCTGCCCTATCCATATCCCCACCTTCCTGTCTGCCAAGGCACTCATTGCTTTCACTCTGAGAAGGGTATGCCCCCAAAATCACTGTAGTATGAGATCAAACTTGGAAATACAGGAAAATCTGCAGGAAAACATCACTTCAAAACATTAGAGATAACTAAACACTAATTTTCAGTAGCTGGCAAATCATTCCTGACTTATATAAACAGGAACTCTAAGGTGACTGAAATTCAAATTATAGCATAGTCTTTAGTTTTAATGTTCAAGACCATCTGTAACAAATTGACAGCAACATCTTGGCTGCCACATCTGCTTAAGTGTGAGAATTAATTTTAGGTTTAGTCTCTTGCACTGAGATAATCAAGACCTTGTAGTCTGAAAAGGAAATTTTATTTTAATTTTCTACTTAAAATACCTTGTTAAGGGAGGCATCTTTGCAAGATGACACTGTGTGCAGTAAAGACCTCAATCAAGTCACCCCTTTGAACAATATCTGGCAAGTGTAGCTTGATGATTTCTTGGCATGTTTTCTATTCCAAAGCACTGAGCCAATCTTAAGATACTTCAGGGCTAAATACAAATCACCACAGCTAACACAACTAGATGCATCAGCATGAAAATATTAAGTTACCCATTCCTTAAATACATTTCTTTCCTTCCAGATATGTGTTGGTTTTTTTTTTAAGAACAATGCACCACATCACAAGGAATATATCCAGTAATGCAGAGTTTGGGATAAAGAAAAAAATACAAAGTCCAAACTCATGTAGGCAAGAAACTGAGATACTGCCTTTTCTCCTTACCTATTATAAACGGACTAGCAAGAAATGAAAGTGTTGCTGAGTTCTCACATTCAGTACTTTCTAGGCTTAGACAATTACCATCAGGTTCTAATCTAAGAAAATAGACTTGTGACTCGAAACACACAGTTCCCAGCAACAATCATCGGCACTGCCTCTATAAGAGAGGAACTGAAATCACCATTAACAGCAAATTTCATATCCCAATGTGCTAAGCAAAAACATTACCATTGTAAAAGGTGCAATCACCATTTTTTCCTTAATCGCAGAGCAACAATATGGCTCCAGAAGTGAAAACAGAAGTCTTAGGATGATTTGCATTTCAATATGGAAACAAGAACCTGAGAGCTGCAAACTCAGCTTCATACTCATATTATTAGCACTGCATTAGCAGTGATCCTTTCCTAGCAACTGACAAAATCACAAGGACAGCAGGCTTTCTCGCCTATGCCTGCAATACTGCTCTTTCTAGCTGGGATGTTATGTTGGCTCTAAAGGGTGGCTCCATATTTTTTAAACAATAAATACCTGGGTGAATCGGTGTATTTTTAACATTCTTTACATTTCAGGGTTTATTATATGTCCTGGACTTTCCGTACTGGGTACTGAAAGCTCTGATAATTTATGAGCCCAAGGTTTATACTGGGGGATGGAAGAGTGAAATTCTCCCCCACGGATTTTCTCTCAACTCACTCAAAGGCTGCTTTCTCTGGTAAGTCTTTTCTTACAACTGCTGAGGAAGATCCATCGTGCTCTTGATTTTCATTAAATGTGATCATGAGCAATGTGTAAGAGTGGAAGATGATTCACTAGATTATATGGAGGAGAGAAACACAGCTGTTCCATTTTTACACAGCAAAATTTTTCACTGTTCCATAACAATGAGGAGAAATGGAATATTGCAGCAGAAAACAATGATGAAGGTAACAATACGAATGCCATATACTAGTTTCTGAAAATCAAAGTAAAGTTTCATCTCAGTCATTTTCATAAAAGACTTCAGTTTTGTCTTACACATTTCTGCTTCCAGCTCAGAAGCTGCTCAAGTTTTAGTCCAAGTACATGTGAGTACAAGCCTATATCCTTCCTTCTTATCCTTTATATTTGAGTGTATTTAGATGATTATTATTTACAAAGCAAAAACATTTTTAGACAAAGATCATGGTGTCCCTGCCTGATTCTGTCATGAGAAGCCCTCTATAATTCTGTTGAACCTATCTGTGTACGTTTACACAATACATGTGAATGCAAAACTATTCTATTCGTACCTAGCTTTGTATAGAAAAAGTAATTACAGCCACGAATATGTTGTGAAGCTCAAATCTTTCAGAAATACAAAGAAAAGTTTGGCATAGGAAAATCCAGTACTGATGGCATCTAAAAAGAAAAAAAATAGGCGTATCTGTAGTATTACTTGGGTTTTGCAATAAAATGGAGCTTATGTGCCCACTTGCCCCCATCTCTCTGATTATCTGTCAGTCATACCCTGCTTCTGTAATTTTTGGAGTTGCTGATCAGTCTTAGTCAAATCTCCAAGATAATTATGATCCTACACATTTTCTGACAATATGAGTTTAGGTGACAGACAGAGATGCTAATTCATGTTCTAAAACAAGAGCAGTCTGATAAAACTTCTATATATAATGTTTGACAGAGATCAGCATATTCACATTGCCTACCATTTAGCAATGTAACTTCATTAAGACACAGCATGTGCTGAGTTTTGTGAAATGAAGGAGATCAGAAGATACTTAGTAGTTTCTGTAGAATGGACTGGCTGAAGAAATAAAAGGAAAAAAATCAAAGGAAACTCAGTTCAAGTAAAAATTAAATATAGAAAGAAATCAGATCAAATTGATACAACTTTAATCAAATTTCAGTAGATCCTCACAAACACCACACCATTTGGGACATTAACACATCCACAATCCAGTTGAAATGTAATTTACAACCCTGTTTTCTTTCCTCAGGTTATTACCAGATGTGTGAGTGCATCAGGTACAGATAAAATGAAAATCACCCTTAAACTCAGCTCCTCTACATGGACTTGCCAGTTATCACTGGTCTCTGTATGACTTTGATCAAGTACACACATTTTGATGTTCAATACAGGGTATTACTCCTGCATTTTGATTGCTTAACAAACGGACGTGCTAAAGACAGTATACAGCTATAAAATCAGTAGTCATATGCTTCAAAAGTGTTTGTCATTCTTCTATTATGGTTGTTGTTCCAAGCTGTTTTTGATGTAATTGAGGGTTTTACTCCTCTCTATAGGGCTTTTGACCACTTCCTAATTAATGAAGTAATGACAACCAATTACATTTTCATTTAACACAAAGCATATTGTTAAAGTTTGTCATTACCACTTTCCTTTCTTGCATGCCAACACAATGTTGTAACCTTAACATTTTCTGCCTCACTGCTGCTGGGAGCATTAATCAGTAACATTATTTATTCCATTTTAACATTTTTATGAATTGGTAATTATACTTGAAGAGATGAAATATCTGCATAACTCACGACTCCCAGGATGCTTCTTACAAGCCAAATTTACAAAATACTTAAAATGCATCGGGATCCTATTTTTTTCCCTGGACAAAACCTCATTAAAGCTATAGAAGGGAGCTACATACCTCTCTGCAGATTGACACCCATGTTTTATCACTGGTTTGAATTATCTAGTCTGAGTTAGGGTTCTGCAAGAGCACAAGCCTCAGGAATGGTGGGGAAGAATGACTTCACTTTCTTATATTCATGTTGATCATCACTGTTGGGTTTTTTGCCTAGGAGAATTTGAATTTAGTTCTCTATTTAGGGAAGAGGTTTATGACATCCTCTGTGAAACAAAGAAGTTTGTTTTCTTTCACTGGATTTAAGTAGGATTTTGTTGGCCACCATAGATGAACATCCCCCGGCAGAACAAACTGACTTCTTACTATAATAATAGTTACTTGACATGAAAAAAGCCCATGTTGCCAGTGGCTTGATTCATTTCTAATTTTAAAAATGAAGCATCTTTGAAAAATGGAAAACAATAAGGGAACTAAGAAAGAAAATTACTTATATTAGAATTGTTTCTGTGTAGTAGAATAAATTAGGAATTTTCTAACAAAACATTTTTTTCATGGGATAAAACAAAGCTTCAAACCCTAGCAATTCACAGAAGCATTTTGGTTTTGACATATTTTTCCCAAAACAGAAACAGGACTCCGACAATTGAGCAGCTATCATCCTTAGCAGTCTGCTAAAGAGCCCTGGTTTCTTTGTGTGTGGCTAAGGGACAGCCCCACTCTGTGGCTTGTTCAGTCACAAGTAACTTAGAATCCCAACACGAGTTTGTCACAGAGCCAAAAGCTCACGACAGCCCAGATGTGCTGGCAGTTCTCAGACACACAGCATTCTCAGGCTCCCTTTGGCATGGGGAGAAACTCTCCTTATTCCAGGAAAAGGTGTCCCAATACCAGAAAGGTTCCAGAAACCACTCGCTTTTTTAGATTCAGCAAGTGGAGTCCTTGGAGCACTCAGCAGTGTGCAGAATTCCAGGCATTACATATCTCTCTGCTCCATGCTGCTTTGAAAAATGAGAAAACCCCATATATTCCTGCAGATAACTATTTGTGTATGAGCTGTAGAAACTTTTGGAGTCTCTGTGTGAATAGTGTCTTGAGCCTGAACTAGCTCAATGAGGTCACCTCTTACCCATGACTCCTCTAAAGACAGGGCTACTGCAAACTGTCCTGTGGCACTCTGAGCACCAACCCTGTGCCCTGGAACAGTTGCAAGAGTTGAGGACTTTACTGGGCCAGTTATCAATTACCAGCCAGTTCCTTCCTCAGTAACTTGATTGTCTGCTTTGTGAACAGTTCTGCTAAGAAACAATTCCATTTGACACCTTGATCTGTACTATGCAGTAGCCCTTCAGAAATGAAGTCACAGATATTCTGCAGTCTGATTTACCACTGAAGGGTTGACAAAATGATGACAACATTTTTTGATTTACAAGAGATAAAGAGTAATACTCTTTAATCCAGGTCAGAAGATGAAATTCAGCTGCTGTCAGGAGGAGATTGCCCCATTATACCATCTCTTTATAGCTAGTTACCTGCATCCATGATTTTGGCATTATAGTGGAATAAAGAGCCAGGGCCCACTAGGCATTTCATGGAAAGTAAGACTTGCAGAACAGAATGGAAGAATAAGGAAAAATTATTTTTGCCAAAACCAAGTCCTTCTTCAACTACAACAGGCATAATCCTGAGGCAGTGGGGGAATAGTGGGCTGGGTACTGAGAGCCAGTAAGACAGATCCCATATCCCTGATTACAGAAGACTCTGTAAGAGACAGCATTAGATAAATGCTTCTACATACTGCTTTGCTGAGAGGAGCTCCCTTCTCACAAGTCCCAGGCATCAATCAAGGCACGGACTTGTTTGTCATTTTTCCAGTTACACAGTTTAGGCACAGCTCCAGTTAGTAGATAGGACAAAACAGCAAAGGGTGAGGAGAGAGAAAGGCAACTGCATTTCCAATCAAGATGCTATTTAACATGAAAAATAAACAAATGATGTGATTTTAATGCTTCAGCCCAATCAGAGAAGTCTCCCCTGCTGTGGATACTCATTGTTTTCCCATAAATTCATAGCCCTTTACCTTTATGTCTTTCTTCCACAGCTATTTTACCTTACAGCTTAGTCACCCAATCTTTCTAATACCATAGCAAGACAAAAGACAAAATCTGACTTCTGACCCTCAGAACCTCCTCCCTGCAGAGAGCTGTATCTCAGATCACTGGCCTGCACTTGGAGCATGTCCTGAGAAGTGCTTATTGAAGTCAGAGCAGCACTTCTGCTCACCCATATTTCTTGCTTTCATTTCTCTTTATGCTGATAAGGTGCTAATTATGTGTCAACTCAAAAACATCTCAAATTAATGCTTAATATTTCACACTTCTAAAAAAAATTACTCATTATGTCAGGAGTTGACATGATTTTGTCAGGATTGTAAACACTTGCCAATGCTCCCCTTTTAATCTGCTGGGGAGGTAGTTCTAGGTACGAGACTGTTGTACCTCACAGCTCCAGCAGCAAATAAACACAGAAAAATGATCTGTTATTTTTTTATGTTCTTGAGATGCTAGATTTGGAGTATTCCCTATTACTTTGTTCTTGTGAAATATGTTCTGTCATGGAAAAAAACTATCTGTTTGCAATTAAAGTGCTTGCTCAGAAAAAGAAAAAATATGAAGAAACGTTACTTAGAGTGTTTTATTCTAACCAGCACTTGCCTTACCCTAGTATGGACAGTTACCCCCCAGATGGTCGGAAAAATTGCTCTACTGCAAGGGAATTTTCTCCTGAGCAGCCTAGTGAGGTGTGGATATGATGAGTGTGTATTGGGGTGTGTGGGTGTATGTGAATGATAGCAGGATCACCCCAGGGACCCCACTGAATCAGAGCAGTTTTGAATTCCAGCTAGGATTGAACAAGAGATTCACAAAGGATGCCCCAAAAGCATGCAGAATCAGTGATAGTAAACACACTTGTGCCCTTTCTTTATCAGCTTTGGTGACTGCTTAAATACCAATCTGGCTGTCTCAAAGTGACTCCTTAGCCTGGAGAATTTTCTGCCATCAAGATAGATCCTGCCAGTGGCACTCATGGTGTAGCTGTAGCAATGTGAGCTCTATTTCTGCAACAAGGATTGTACAGAAATCCGTGTAATTTTCTACCTACTTAGGAAGGTTCCCATCATGTTTGGGACAGCACAGGAGAAGGTTCTGAGCAGGAATGCCAAGCTGAAGCTGAGACAAGAGGGAAATGAATATAGAGAGATCATTTTTATCCTAAATATATATTCCTGGATCACATTAGTTCCTTACTAATTCTTAAGTAAAAATTCTTACAACGGCCATAGGATGGGTCTCTTCCCTATCCATACCTGTAGATGTTTGAAGTTCAGAGCTCTTGCTTACAATGAGATTATGCCAATTTTAAGCCTTTGTCACAGTCAAAGAAAACACAAAACACCACCTACTCCAAGTGATGACATTTTCTTCAAATGTTCTAAGGGATGTAAATGCTTCCACTGAAATGGTGGGAAGAAAAACAAGCATTTCCTGTGTGAAATAAATGGACAGACATCATTAATGAATGGATCCTTTTGTTATGTTAAAGGTGTTTTCCTCTTTAGGAAGTTAGCAACAAAGTCTCAAGTTCAAAGTCAATAATAAAGAAATTAAATGTTGTAGGAGCACCTGTGCAACGCCCTATTTGTCATGTATAAGGGACAAAATCTTAGGACTGATTATAGAATCACAGAATAATTTTGTTTGGAAAAGACCTTCAAGATCATTGAGTCTAATTGTTAATCAAACGCTGCCAATGGCACCACTAAACCATTAAAGCATGTAGTCCAGGAATACACAAGGCAGAAGGTTTTGGAACATAGCTTCGTAGTTGAAAGACAAGTGTCCACATTGAACATGCTCATTTCCCAGGCCTGTCTGCAAAATATCTGAAGCACCTGTGAATGAGGGACAAAGACATTTAACCAGGATAATATTCAGTGGCACTAAAAGACAGCTAGATCGCTTCAGTTTGAGCAAGGTGTAGTGAATACCTGTGCTGCTGCTGTAGTTTGGAAGGTGACTCTAAGCTTGTGATCCTCATCCTTAACACCACCCTGCCTACTGGTCCATGACAGGAATGTCCTTTTTGTCTGCAGTTGCCTTGATCTCCTCCACTGGTCCTTCCTTCCTAATTTCTGCCAGCTTGCTGCCCAGGCATCTGCTTAAAAGGAATGATAATATCCAGATGACTGCAGGTCTGCCTTTAACATGGACAGAAGATTGAAAGTAGGATTTACGTATTCTTTTAAGACAGGATATTTAGGTTGATGAGCCTCAGTGATAATGAGAAAGAACTTTAGGAAGAGCAAATAAATGAACTGGTATTAATGGATGATATAGGATTTTTTAATTTAATGGGAACTAAATTAAAAGTGCAAGTGTGTTATAAAACATGACTGTAAAATCACCTAGTAAATAAAGCAGATCTGTGTGTATTTTGAGTCATACTAATATTTTCTTCAGGGTGAGAAGGCTCTGCTGACGGTTGTACAAAACAGTATTTATCCCTTTGAATGCTGGTAAGACTAAAAAAAATCTTAAAATTACAAGCAATAACCTCAGTGCAACAATGTTCCAAGATAAGAGGTAGACTTGAAGACTAAATAAAATCTTACTTCCAAACTCAGTATTTTGTCCTTGATTTGAATAGTGAAACACTATATAATCCGTACAGATGTACAGTGCAATAGATGTCTTTTAAAATGATTGAAAAATCATCCACTTTGTTATTTACATGCTCAATTTTAAACACACCAAGAAAATGGTTCCAGAGTTTCTACAATAAAACCTCACCCAGTTAATTTCTTTTTCCAGTACTCTCATGAATCAGCTCTTGAGGCAGGAGGTAACTCATTCTAGGGTAGCAATAGAGAAAAAAACATTTCTAGTAAGAACTTTTCTCCTTATAAAAGGACAATTTGCAAAGCTTTTTTTAAATGCAGCTTCCGCTGCATAAATTACAAAGTATTTAGTATTTTGTTATGACAAGCCTATTTCCTGCTACCTTCTATTCTGCTATTTTGGGATTCAGACAAAGAAATTGCAAGGAACAAATGTAGGAACGTTGAAACTGTCACTAATGGCCTTCAAGAGTAACAAAGGACACCCATCAGTAAACATATTACTTCTTTTTGCAATACTTCAATACTATAACTTCTGAGAGTTGTACCCCATGGGGTGTCAGAGAACAGCCAGAATACAGTATCCAGTGAAAACAAATTGGTTTTATGTCTCTTAACCTGGAGGATCAAAATTAAACTATGGGCAAGGCTAAAGTTTTATTCTTAAAGAGGGTGCCAGGACTCTTCTAATGTTGCAGAGTTTTGGTTTACAGCTTGTCTGAAAGGCAGCATCTCCTTCAGCACAAGGATGTTTAGATTTGTGGTGAAGGAGGAAGGAATGGCCAGTACTGCTCCCTGGAGCATGCAGACAGTCTTAAGAACCTTCTCATTAAGCCCCAATACAAACGTGGACCTGCTGACTTGATAAACTAGGATTATTGCAGCCTGAGAGGGACAAAGCAGACTCTAGCTCTTTGAGCAGATGTGAATTTCTATTTAAAGCATTATACATGAAAAATGAAAGGAAGAAGAGCAGCCTGTATAACAAAATTAACTCCTACTTAGAAAAATAAGAGAAACTGGCCATTACAAAATATTTTTCTTAAAACAAACAGCAGAACAGTGCTAGTGCATAGTACAGAGGGAATGGAAAAGAGATGTGAGTAGTAAGATTAAAAAAGGAAGATTCAGTGTAAAACGGAATTATTCTGCAATATGAAAGAAAAGTTGTATATATAGAGATGATTTTACCCTAACAGCTCTACCCTATTTATATTTTTATGGAAATAACTTCAGAAAAAAAAAAATTCTGCCTCTAAGTGGACTACAGTATTTCTTTATTTTCCATGCCATTAGTGGAACATGCTGGTTTTGCTCTAACTAAGTTGTTTAAAATTTTTGAGCTTGACTACACAAATAACTTTATGTGTGTGCATAAGAATAGAGAAATCAGCATTGTGCCTCTTTGGTAGGCATTATCCTCTACCAGAGAGAATCAACAAAGCTCAGCTGCCCCTACATACAGCAGGTATGAGTGAGAGAATAACTAGCACAGCTGTGCCTGAGGAACAGTCTATTTTAGCAAGAAGACTGGACGGTTGTTGCTGTGACCAACTACTGCAAAGAGTCTTGTTGAAAAGTACAAAATGGATGCAAATACAAGCTTAAAATAGGAAACTGTTTTTTTTTAAAGTCTGCACCTGCCTTTAGTACCTTTAAATTCAATGTTTTGCTACTGGGTTTGGAGGTTTTTTACAATGTTACATTTTACACTGAAGGAATGTGTACTTTCCATTTCTTTAGTTTTCTAATAACTGATAACTATCAGATTTTCAGCAGAACTACTTTTTATTAAAAACAGTCACACTTCAAATAGGCATATTAGTTCTGTGTGAATAAAATCACATTTAGGGTCTTATTAATATTCTCACTGTGAGAACAAAGCCACCTCAAACTCAAAACTGGTTTGAGGTTGCAAAAAGCCTGGGCTATATTTGCAATCAACAGCACCTACTGATATATTGAATTTTCACTTGTCAAGAAGTCTGAAACACTTCCATGAGCCATATTCTGCCTTCAGGGATGGCAGTGTGAAATCAATGGAACACACTGAAGTCTCATGAATCTATGAAAATCTCCAAGTTGTAATACTAAATACTTTTCCTGGTAATTTAAATTGCAGAATAATATTTCACTATTTAGCTACAAAAGTTCTTTTTTTAAAAAATGGCGTTAAGTATTCTTAATGTGCTGAAAAAGCATTAATATATGAACTGCTGGTATACCACTCACCTGAACCTTTAACAGTGGAAATAATTTCACTGGACAAAAGTACTATCCATTAGTAAAAATAAATAGTAACAAAGCCTTTATCTTCAGTATTTTATATCCTGACCAAATTACTCTAAAACTCAGCTTAGACAGTCAAAGACAGTCAGATAATACTGGGATTTAAGTTTGATGGCTTCCTCCAGCATTTATGATATAATTTAGAACAAATTTCTCCCTCTTCGTATATGTGGGTTAATCCAAGTCAAAATAATTATTTTTAATAATATGTATCATTAAAATAATGGCAAATTAGGACTGTTCCTGTGACTGGCAAGTAATTTAGTTAAATTAGTGTTTTTCTTTCCTCCATCCAACTTATCCCACTTCATGGCATGTCTAATCTTCTCAGCCCTGATTAGGCTTCTGCTCTCAATTAAAAAAGCAAGTTTTCCTCCAGGAAATACGAAAATTGTGTCACCACTCTAGTCAGAAAACCTTCACATGTTGAGTGCTACAGTCCACAGAACTGATCTCCAGCTCTGCCTGCAACAGGCTCCTCAGGAAACTTCTGACTTGGAAAATTAGAGAGACCTTAGAAGTAAGCATTAAGCAGAACTGGTAGGAAAATAGCAAGGCTATCAGTTTACAGCGTGAGTAGGCTGGAGAGTGGCCTGGCTGGGGAGTGGGTGCATTCTCCAGCTGGCCCATCTGGAGGAAGGCAACACCTCCTGGAGCTTTCCTTGGCCTGGTGTTTGTATGCCCAGTTTGACAGGGAGCTGCAAAGGCTCTGAGCTCCCTCCCTTTCTGGCAAGGGCTACAGTTCAATAGCTTGGGGTTGGAGGCTCCTTTCCATGCTCACCCAGAGAACTGGCAACATTTTGTTCTGACACACAGGGCTCCTGTGTGGTCCCTGCTGCGTGTAATCTGAAGGACTACGTTCCATTTTCAGCAGTGTTTTGTGAAAAAAAATGGACAATAACAGTACTTTCCTCATGCTCTTTTTCTCTAACTCATACCAGTATATCAAAAACAAGCAGAAGGAGGTACAGCTGCCACGACAGAGACTTCCAGCAAAGTACTTAAATCCTTGCAGGACCAAGTTCTTCAAAGTAATGTTCTGTTTATTTTTAGCTGGTTTTCTTGATGACTTTTTTTCCATCCAGTTTTGTTTTGGTTTTTTTTTTTTTTTTTTTCATTCTAACAACAATAAAGATATTGTTATATCTGATTTCACTGCTTTAATTAAGTAAGTACTTCTCAGTCCATGATCAGTTCTATTTTGGGCTGGCTTAAAGTTTATTTAATTTGAGACATATACCAAGCAGGGTAGCATAATTGCACATCTCAAGGCCTGCTTGATCCTAATATTAAAATGTTGTTTTATTTCCTGAAGGCTTTAAAAAAATCTAACAAGTTCAGTGTAAATTTGTCAAAAAATTCTTATCTGCACTCTAAAAACAGAAGTAAAAAACGGCCAAAGAACAAGACTATATATGTTGTGCGATTTACTGTTTTTATTATCTTTTTATTCTTTTTGTTTTTTTTTTTCCCCCAAGGATAACAGGAATAATGAACACATCACAGAACCTGGGGAAAAAGTCCTGGCAGAGGCAGAAAAAGGTCATCTCATCCATTCACTGCACAATGAGGGAATTAAGGATTCTGCATAATTCTTGTAGGGTGTCTGGTTAATCTGAATGCAAAGGACTCTGGTGATGAAATCTCTGTGTCATTCCTAGGCAGACTGCACACTTGTTTCACTTCATTTAGTAAATTTTTTTCATATACAATCTGAATCTTCTGTGTTGCAATTTAAGCCCATTTTTTTTATTTCTTCCTGTCATCGTTCCTTTTTTAATGACTGGCAAAATGTTTGTCATTTTAACTTGTCTGGAATTTCAAACCCTTCTATGAATTGTCAAAGTGCTCATTATTGCTCTAGTAATCTCTTTGAATATTCTAGAATGCAGTTGAGTTAGTTTAAATGATTTAAAAAGATCTGACAGATTTAGTAAAAGTTCCTTTACTTTCACTTTTCTTACAAGTGTTAATTGTACCACACAACAGTTCAGAGTTGACCTTTTCAGAAAACTGATACAGAAAAAGCCATTACACATTTCAGCCTTCTTGGAATCATTTATTGAGAGCTCTTCCTCTTTTCTATACAGCAGACCAATATTTTTCTTAGTTTTTCTCTTCACTACTGTGCTGACGAACCAGTTCACATCACCTATGACACCCCTTGCTAATAGCATCATTTTTTATCTGTTCCTGTATTTACATTTCATTCCTTCTATTTATCTTCACTGATACAATTTTCTATCCATTTTCTGAATACTTCCTTCTTGTGACAGAAATTAACTTAAAATTTATATGTTTGTCTTTTACTATAGTCCCTGTCCTCCTTCTATATTTCACATTTGGATCCCTTGAGCCAGCATCATTCATACCTTTTTTCCAGGAAACTTATAGTCCCCATTAAATAATTTTTCTTTAGTTTTGGTTCCTCTGAGATTCAAAACTGCAGATCTGCATTTAAAGTTTTGCTCTCAAAATCTCCTGGTTTTCTGTACTTCTTCCTTTCCCTCTAAAGAATAATGAACTCTGCCACTCCATGGTCATAGAAGTTGCCTTCAACACTTACTAGGTGAAAGTCAAATCCAGAAAGTTTTTTTCTTAAGTTTCCTACATGTTTCAAAAACTTACTAGGGAATTTGTGCTCAGCTCCCAGCATATTCACCTGGAACCAGAGAAGTCTCCATATTATTATAAATTCATGTCCTGGAAAATACTAACTCCACACAAAACCTAATCCCTATCTTCTTAAGAGAGTGTAATTGATAACATGATTTCCTTTACAAAGTGCTTTTAATGACTTACTGATCTCATTTAAATTGGAGAGAGAGAGAGAGAACGTGTGGCACAGAAGTTACAGTCAGTATTGCCAACAGTGGTGTGCTGATCTGGTTCTGCAGCTGCCTGGATGTCCATCTGTAGATGGATAGGGTGGGATTTATTTAATCAAAATTTCAACACTAATAGTAGAAGTATAAACCTGAACAGGCACATTAGGACACATAAATTCATGTGATTTATTTTACAGATCTTCTGTAAAACTGGATGACTGGCATTAGCAGAAGTAGGAAAATTTACATGTGAGACCAGACCTAGCCTTTCCCCTAACCTTGTGGATTACAGCCATATGGCTTAACTTTTATTTTAAACAGTGTCCAAGAGAGAACATGCTAGGCTATCACACATGTACCTTTTTTAGATCTTGCTCATAAAAACAAGAATTCCAGGTTGCTTTAATTTTATACTTCCTTTCTATGATATGATTTGCTTTAGATTTTCTACATTGTTCTGCATATAGCAGAGACTGGTGACAATTCTATCATTATAACCAATGTTCTCCTTTTCACATTTTCTCTACATCTTTGTTTAATACAGATCTGTCATATATTATAAAAAGCTTTTGGTAAAGTTGGAGTAACCATTCACTTGAGCATGTCTTTCAAAGGTGGACAATGTTCTAGCTTATTAACAGATGCAATCCAAGGATGGTGGCAATTTACATCTTCAGTGAGTTGACAACTACATGGTAGTCTCTATAAGGCAAGTAAATGGCCTCAGCTTCCCTGCAGCTTCCCTAAAAAGCCTTTTGCTCTAGAGATGCCTTTCTTGCTCTACTTATGGCTCAATGGCTAAAGCAGGCAATATGGAATCATTACAGCTGTTTGCAGCTGTGCACAGTTTTGGGCACCACAATATAAAAAAAGACATTAAATGCTGTTAGAGAGCATCTAAAGGAGGACCATGAATATCATGAAGAGCCTCAAGGGGAACTATATGAGGAACAACTGAGGTCACTTTGTCTGTTCAGCCTGAAGGAGACTGAGGGGAGATACAACTGCAGTCAACAATTTCCTCATGAGGGAAAGGGGAGGGTCAGGCACTGATCTCTTCACTTTCATTACCAGTGAGAGGTACTAAGGGAATGGCATGAAGTTGTGTCAGGGGAGATTTAGGTTGGATATTAGAAAAAGGTTCTTCACCCAGAGGGTGGTTGGGCATTGGAGCAGGCTCCCCAGGGAAGTGGTCACAGCACCAGCCTGACAGAATTCATTAAGTGTGTGGACATTGCTCTCAGGCACATGGTGTGACTCTTGGGGCTGTCCTGTGCAGCGTCAGGAGCTGGACTTGATGATCCTTGTGGATCCCTTCCAACACAGGATGTTCTTCAATTCTATGATTCTAAATACTTCAGACATGGTACTGTTAGGTAAGGGCAGATCACCTGGTCTCTGTGACACCAGGAGTAAGCTGGGCCATGGCCCCAGATACAGCGTTAGCATTTAGTGTGGCTGACAAACTTTGCTCAGTCTATAGACAGGAAAGACAGGGTGATCTCAAGGCTACAAGCAGTAGTCCAGCTCTCTGGGTTTAATGACCTTGGTGGTTTGCTGGGCATTATCACACACACTTTTCTTTTTCACAGCTGTAACCCCACTTAGCAGGAACTCCACTGGCAGGTGAAAATGAGGAAGCAGGCACTTTCTGACACGTTTCAGAACTCCTTCCTTCACTCCATGACACAGCTGTAGCATGGACACTGTGGTTGTTTCACCCCATACAGACTTTCCCATTAGCAAACAACACTTCCATGAGCAACCCCTTCCAAGAGGCTGCTTAAAGTAGATGCTATGACTCCTTTTATCCCTTCTGCACAATACACCATGTATTCTCATTGCTGTCTATGGTAAAAATCCCAGCCTTCACTCCAGGCAATTTTACCTTTTGGGCCTCAGGTAACGTATCAGTTGACAAATTTCTTTTCTCACCTTGTACCAAGACTTTACACCTCCAGCCCAATTTGCTGCAACTTTTTGCAGAGGAAAGATGCAAATTTTGTCAATTTCTCCAGAAAATGTATCTCCTTTTGTGAAGATGATTCGCCTCACTGCTCACGCAGTTCACATAGATAAAACAAGAAGCAACAGGTGCAAATTGAAGTACAGGAAATTCCATTTGAATAGGAGAAAAAGACCCTCTTTTAATGTGAGGTTGGTCAAACAGTGGCACAAGTTGTTCTGAGAGATTGTGGAGTCTCCACCAAGACAGATACCCAAACTCCAACAGGATGCAGCCCTGAGCAGCCAGCTGTCACTGACCCTGCTTGGAGTGTGGGGATTGGACCAGACAATCTCCAGAGATCCCCTCCAACTTCCAGCAGACTATGAAAAGGACAGGAATATCATAAGTCAGTTTGAGAAGTTGCTTCATGCTATGTGTTTTTAACAAGATACATTTTATTCCAGCTCCCCATTTCTTGGAGGCACTACTCTGCCAAGGTACCACAGGAGTCCTTGGACATCAGAGCACCTGATGATGACTGTGACCCTACAGTCTAATGCTGCTGAACACCCAGAGCCTACAGCCTAATGCTGTATGTCTCTGTATAAAACACTATAATCACTGAAATGTAAATTGGGACTTGGATCTTGTTTTATTTTCTGGTCTGCAGATAATTTATTAGGCTATGCAAAGTGGAATAGTTTCAACAGAAAACACTGAGAGTCCCACATTGAAATTACTCCCAGACTGGTGGGTAGGGCATTTGGATGAGACACAAGAATTGCTTCAAGTCCTGACTGAGAAAGAAGTTGCTTTGATCTCTTACATACTGAGATATCACTACTACCACTTGATTTCTAGGCAAAAGGGACATTAAGTTTTGTGACCAAGGGTTGACTGAAAGCCAAGTGAGCTTTTGGAGGAGCCCACTGGACACGTATGAATTAGTTAGGGACCTGCCTTACTGGGGTTGAGAGGCTTTGACACCATCTAATTCCTAGGGATCACTTCCTGCACAGTCTAGATAGTCTCCTAGTTGGGCAGGTATTTGTAGTTATGTTCTTTCATTCTTAATGCTTCCACTTACTGCAAAGGAAACCTTAGTAATGGGTCACATTGGACTTCACTGTGCAAAAGATGCATCAAGATTAGGTGTTATAGGCTGACTCTGATAGGAATAAACACTTTTATGTAACAAACCCTTAAATTACTAACCTGACAAATTAATTATGTTTTACTAGTTCAGCTCTGTTTAGCTTTGTATTTTCTTGACAAATGAAAATAGGCTGCTTATATTTAATTTTAACCTCTTGACTTGATGCGCTGATATCATGTTCCATAATCCATGTGACAAACATTCTATGCAAATTTTAATTAAAAAGACAGGGTTATTTCCTTAGTTACTGTAAAATGGTCTACTTTCCTCTGAAATACATGATGGTATTTCTTTCTAGCTGAAGTACAGGAAGCAGTGGATGCTATAAGTAATGTTTGAGTGATGCTTTAGCAGTAAATCAAAATGGCTAGATTCACCTTATTTACTGCGGAAAAAAAAAAATTTATTCTGGTGGAGTAGCAAATTAATTCCTATTATGCAAAAGAGAAAAAAAATTACATAAAGTTTACAAAAGAAATAAAATTATTGTTTTTACAACAACTTACCTGCTAAATATAAAGCTCCTACACCAGCACATCGTACTGAGTGTAGAAGGTGAGCTGATATTATCACCTATTCCTAAAAAACTGCTTTTAACTGAAGACACCATATTTTGTTTTGCTGTAGGAATGTACATAGCCACTGGAAGTATAGTCTGAAAAATACCAGAAATAAGCCTTCATACTTTCCTCAGATCTAGCAAGGCTGCAGCTAGAGTAATACATTAATATTGGGGCATTGTGCTAAGGCATGAAAGAAGACATGTACCATTTGGAAAGGACTGAGAAGAGAGACAAAATATTGATTTTAGAGGTGTAAAAAAAAATCTTTTGTTAGGATGCCAGTATGGTTGGTACAAATGAGCATGTGGTTGCAGAGCCTGCAGGAGAACACTCCTGAGTGGTACATGTGAGGAGACCTGGTTGAAGCACAATCCTGAGAATGCCTGGAGAACCCAGCCTGCAGCACAAGCTAAGTTAAAAGATGAAAATGTACAATCAGTCCCATAAAGCAGAAGTTCTACTGAGAAGATTAAAAAAGAGACGTCATTGATATGATGAAAGAGTGCAATGCCACTGACTAGATTAAGAAAGAATGATGCAATTCATAAAACACACTGAGAAAGTGCCATCACTGATAACACTGAGAAAAGCAATGTCATGTCAAAAGAAGGGACAGGATGTAAACTGCCAAAGTCTACAGACCATACACAGCCTGAAGGAAAACGGAGTCTTGAGGACATTTCTGCAGAAACACTAAGGGAGCTGTAAAACGCGGGCAATGGAAATCAGCAAGTCTTAGAAATTACCACAAAGTGTGAGTGTGTAAGTGTATATTTGTGTTTGTGATCATCTGCAGTTAACAGGGTCACAGATATGCTTCTCTCCTTAACAATCCTATTCATATAAGATGTACATTAATGGAGACTGCCATAGGTTAACACCTGTGAGAAGTAACTGTATCACGGCAAAAGGGGTTACAACACTGGCTTTCTGAATTGAGAGAAGGCTAAAGGGACACACTGACAATGGTCTCTGGGTACCTAAGAGGCCATTCTCTGAGTACAAAGGATGGCAAGACAAAAATAATGCAAGTCACTGAACTGCAGTAAGGCAGACATCAGGAAAACCTCAGGGCAATAATGCACAAGTCTGGATTCCTTGTTGAAACTGTGGAAACTCCAACAGTGCAGGTTTGAAATGGCATCTTGGACAAACACCACGGAAAAAAGTCCCAAACTGACCTTCTCTAAGAACAGAGGCAAAGCAGGTGGACTTTTGAGTTCTAGTCCAATCTGATCTGATCTTTTTACTACAATTTTATGGAAGTAGCAAATGTTAGCATAAACTCTGCTTATTTATTTTGATCATACAAGAAGCACACTTCAAGGGAAGATGTTTTAATGGCAAACAAACTACACAAAACCGGCTTAACAATGATATAAATTACTTTAAATTGTTAGTTCAGCTTAACACTGAAGCACAGTGTCTTTTCAGATCTTAAAGACTTCAGGTCTAAGGACACAAACCATTCAAATCTGGAAGCCCTGAGAAAATATAAAAACAGCCCAATGACACCTTTAACAATATAATAACCCCAGAGTTAAAAAAACTCAGTATTAGAGAAGGGTGTGCTGCAGGACAGGGCAAACTCATACTTCCCACATAAAGCAAGGCATCTCTTATCTCCTCTTCAGAAAAAACTGAGATTTCCTGAAGAATTAAATAACCATACCTCAATGTACATTTCATTTGTGGAGAGAGACTGATGTGAATTGACTATACCATTACTAAGATTTAGTGATCCCATTTGTCGCAGTGATAACTGCATACAGATTGCCTGTCTTTAACTAAAGAAAGCTCCCTTCCTCCGAGGCTTTTAGCTGTCTGCAGACGCCTAAATGAAGCCTTTCTGTTGACACCCTTGGGCTCCCTGGGGTGCTCATGTCAGTTCCTGGTGCTATCCCTTTTCATCTTAATGTACACCTGTCAGACTGCTCGGAATTTCTATCCAGCATCACTTTAGGCTGAAGGCTCCTTCAGCCTGAATAAACTTGGGTTTATTCGCAAGTGAAATAAGCTGTGCCTACGGACTTGACGGTTCTGCTTCGAAAAGCAAAAAGCCGAGTGGAGCAAAAAGCTGAGTGGTTTGAATCCCAGTCTTTCCAAGTTGTACACTCTGCAGCTGGACACCAAAAAATCTATTGAATGGTTCTTGTTAAGACCAGACGATCCTCAGAAAGGGCCCTTCTGAGAGTACAGCCTATGAAACCGCCAGATCTAAGATTTTTTGTAACATTTCCCAGAATTTAAAGACATACGGGATTGTTTAAAGCTTTCGGCTTCGGATGCTACTGGTCTCTCACAAAGCCTACCACCGCATCCTGAGGACAAGTTGATCCCCGCAGGCAAATGACACCCGCGAAGAGCATCCTAGTGTCCGCTGCCCTGCCTGCCCGGAGCGCGGTCCCTAGCGCCGGCCGGGCTGCCCGGGGCTTCCGCGCCGCTCCCTGAGCCGAGCGCTTCCCCCCAGAGGAGCGCCCGCAGCAGCGGCTCTTTGACAAGGAGAAGGCAAAAAAAGGAGCAGCGAAGAGACAGGACCATGCCCGACAGGAGCCCGGTGTGAACCCGTGAGCCGGCGAGGAGGAGGAACGGCGCATCCCCGGCCCCCCAGCCCTTGGCCACGCCGCCGCCCCGGTGCCCGCCCGTCCCGCCGCTCACCGATAGTAGAAACGACGGTGCCCACGAAGTAGAAAGCGCCGGTGAAATCCCATCGGGGCCGGATGTCATCGACGCGGATGCCCGCCACGCTCGCCTCCTCGTATTCCCGAAGGAAGTGCCGGAGCTCGGCACGGCTGAGGTTGTGGCGCCGGGTGAAGTTCTCCAGGCGTTCCTCCCAGCGCTCCTTAGCCTCCCGCTCCGTGGGCAGCTCGATGGCCGAGAAGACGGCGGCGCCGCACAGCATGTACAGCACGATCAGCACCGCCAGCAGGAGGAACCGCGCGTTGTCCGCGTTGAGGCGACCCGCGCTGGAGCAGCAGCAGGCGCCGCGACACGCCATCCTCCGCCCGCGGGACCGGGCTGCCGCGCCGCCACGCTACGTCGGGGCCCTGCTGCCGCCGCCGGGCATCACGGCACCGCCCGCCAGCCGTACGCGGGGCAGCGGGGCTCAGGGCGCCGCGGAGCCCGGCGGCGGCGATCGGCGCTCCCGGGAGCCGGCCGGCACCTTCGCCCCGGGGGCAGGGCGCGGCCCCGGCACGGCCCCGCGGCGGACGCGCTTCGGGCTGCCGAGCATACTGCGGGAGAGGGAACCTCTCGCCCCGTCCGGTCTCCCACAGCCCCTCAGCCCCAACGCCCGCCGCGCGGGGCTCCCGTCCCCGCCAGTTTCATATCCCCTTTTCTGCCCCCGCCCCGAGCACGTCGGAGCGGGGCGCAGGGACAGGCACCGCCAGGCGCCTCCTGCCTGCCGGGGGGGCGAGGCGGGACCGGCGGTAGCTGGCCCCCCGCCCTCCCCCTGTGCCGCGGGGCTCCGCCGCTCGGCCCCCGGGCCGGCCGCACCATGGCCTCGGGGGAGCCGCGGGCCGGGCAGGGCCGGGCTGAGCCCCCGGGGGCAGCTCTCCCCAGCAGAAGCGCTGTCCCCAAAGCTCAGTGTCGGCAGCGGGCAGGGCGGGCTGGCAGAGCGCGGCTGCCCCGCGGCCCACAGCCCTCAGAGGGGCGGGGGGCTGCCTCCCTCCCCGCCCTCAGGCACCCGGCCCCGGGCCCGAGGCCACGGGGCCTCAGAGAGACCGGACACTGAACCCCTCACTCGATGATATGCACCCCACCAATGCCATAAAAATTATAGCCCTTTGCCAAAAGACGGCACCTCCTTCTCCACAGGTCTGGTTATCCACTGCCTTCCCCACAAAGTGTTACATCTCTGTCCTCCAGCGCCTGGTAGTCGAAGGAAAATTGTGTAGGGAAGACAGAAGCAGCCTCTCCAGCTGCAATGTGGTTTTAAAACGCGTTATTTGCAGGTTCAAAGAGCAGAGCTCTCGATCCAAATCTCCTGGAAATACCATTCTCGCTATAAGAGGAAATAGCTAAACTCAGCAGTATCTGGTAGTTGCTACAGTGCTGAATTCTACTTTTAAATAATTGGGGGCTGGAATTCAGCTTTGCTAAACATAGTATACAAGCACATTCTTTCCAGGGAACGACAACCTACATGTATTTTTTTCGAAAACAGGTTAATGAACTGTAACATCCACTTCCCTACTCCTCCTGCCCTCTCCCCCGGCTCCAATTTTCAAATAATTGTGTTGCAGTCAAAATGCAATGGGAATGAACACCAAGATCTTAAAAATCTCCCTTAATGGCAGATAATTGTATATTCTGTGTAAGAGCCATTGTCTCACAGCCTGAGGTATATTTGAGTATTGGTCTGAACCCCAAGGGTGCACTGTGGGCAGTTCCAATGCCAGTGTTTGAGAGAGGATCCCCACCTGTGTGGCAACAACTGCTACAGCAGTAGGCACAAGGCAAAATAAGTCCTTTATTTACACTGCACAGTAAACCAGCAGCCCAGATAAGAATTGGAGTCATGTTTAATCTTTTCCTATTTGTTGTTATTCACAGGTGATACATCATGCTGCAGGTTTGCTTATCCCCTCTTAATTAGTCTTTAGCATAGACTTTAGCATGGAAATTAAAATTAGCAGCAATACTGGAAGACATTAAATAGCCAAAAATAGGATGATGAGATGCCAGACTGTGCCAAGTGCTAAAGGTAACTACATGCTTCCATAAAAAAAATGTTGGTGTATCTTTAAAATTATTGGCAGTTCCTATTAAAGAAAAAAACCCCCAAAACCCAACATATACTTCCTGTCTTTGCCAGTCAGAAGGAAGCCTGACCTCAGTCAGTGCATTGTCAACCAGCAAAGGCAGCAGAACTGAATGAGCACCCTCTGTCCACACCAATAGCTCCATCCATCAAACCTGTTCAAGGGTGGCTTGGATTAGCACAGTGGGAAAGAGCCTTTAGCTGCTTGCAGCCACGACATCAATGTGATTGCCTAAAGGAATATGAACAATAACACTATTCAAAGGAATATTCAAGGCAAATTATTCAAGGTTACTGAGTTCTTTCTTATTTACGTAGTATTTTATTAGTGTGGACTAGTCATTTTTGTGTTTGTCTTGGGTACAGAGATAGTTATTGCATTAATGTGGGTAAGATCATCTGGCACAGTTTTTAAAGTCATATCATTGATCATCAAAAATTGCAAATTCCTTTAATTTGTCAACTTTGATCTTGGCAGTGATTTAATCATCTCTTGAGAACGTGGCTTTTAAAGGATGTGCTCCCTATTAAAGAAGAGAACAAGAGCAAGTTGGTATTGACTGGAATCTTAAAAAAGAAAATGAGAATATGGCTTATTCTAAAGAATACTTTCTTGTAAAACAGGTCACCATTCCCACTGCTCTTAGGTAAATAGCTGGAAAAACTGGACCGTGTAGAGAGCATGAACAGAAAATTTAAGCAAAATACTGGTGGAATAAAGAAATGCAGTGTGTTCACTAGTATAAGCAAAACTCTTTTAAAAAGTAACTTTTAGTTTCAGATTTAAAAAAAAAAAAAAAAAAAAAAAAAAAAGTGGTTAAACATGATGCTGACATTAAAATTAACCCCAAATCAAAGTGAACATTTTGTGAGCCTGAGCCCTGAGCACAATGCCATTCTTCTCAGTACACTTGTGCATCACCATGAGGAAATACGCTGTTTTCCCTACCCCCCAGCACCACAAGCACACAGCTCGCTAGTGTCTGTGTGTGCAGATGTTTAGTGACAACAGATTGGTGATGGTGAGGCTTAGCACAATTGTAGAATTATAGAGAAGAAAAATCAATATATTTACCAATTCTGTTGATAATATTGACTGACAGTAAGTCAGCCTGTAATTAAGAAAGCTCAGTCAGTGAGTACCCCAATAATGATTATTAGTGTCTGGTCAGAGTAGAATTATTAATAATGTGTCACCAAATTACTTGGACGACTCATGCAGAGGTTTAGTTACTGTCATTGACAGTGTCAGTACTTTTTAATTATAAGTGTTCTTTGGAAGTGATTAGCTGGTACACTTGACCAAAACTCACTGCTTTTCTTTGGCGAAGCTATGGAATGGCTCCAATCTGCTCCTGAGCTAACTTTATGCCTAATGAAATATCCTGACAGAGAAGCAAATAAACCAGCCCTACATTACCTTTGATACTGAACAAAAAATTCTTCAGGAACATAATTCAGAAACATAATAACCTTGACACTAACAAACTAATTTGGAAAAAAAAGGAGAATACAAAACTTCATGAACATGTGAAACTGGGCATCTAGAGTAGGTTTTCAATATCCCTATTGCTTTGCTAGGAGTTTCAGAGATTGCGTTTTTTGGGAAATTCCTTCTGAATGTGAAGTATGGAATCATAGAATTATTTACTGTGTCTAGGTCTGGCCCCTCAGTTTGGGAGGGACACTGAGACGCTGGAGCATGTCCAGAGGAGGCAATGAGGCTGGAGAGGGGCTGGGAACACAAACCCTGTGAGGAATGACTGAGGGAGATGGGGGTGTTTAGTCTGGAGAAAAGGAGACTGAGGGGTGACCTTATCACTCTCTACAACTTCCTGAAATGTGGCTGTGATCAGGTGGGGGTTGGTCTCTTTCACTGGATAGCAACTGACAGAATGAGAGGGTACAGTCTTAAACTGCACCAAGGGAAATATAGGTTGGATATTAGGAAGAAGTTTTTTACAGAAAGAGTGATAAAGTACTGGAACTGTCTGCCTGGGGAGGTGGTGGAGTCACCATCCTTGGATGTGTTTAAAAAAAGACTGGAGGTGGCACTTGGTGCCATGGTTTAGTTGAGGTGTTAGGGGATGGGTTGGACTCGATGATCTTCAAAGTCTCTTCCAACCTAGTGATTCTGATTTAAAATTATTTAATCCAAACATTAATAAAATACTACCAAGTCTACCACTAACCTGTATCACTAAGTGTTACATCCACACATCTTTTTAATACCTCCAGGCATGGTGACTCTACCACTTCCTGGGCTGTCTGTTCCAATGCCTGACAACTCCCAGTGAAGAACTTTTCCCTAATATCCAATCTAAACCTTCCCTGGTGAAACTTAAGGCTCCTGTTGTCCCCAGTTGTTACCTGGGAGAAGAGGCTGATTCCCACCTGGCTACAACTTCCTTCCAGGAAATTGTAGAGAGCAGTAAGATCTCCACTGAGACTCCTTTTCTCCATGCTAAACATTCCTAGCTCCTCTAGTTACTTCTTAGAAGACTTGTGTTCCAAACCCTCCACCAGCTCTACTGCCCTTCTCTGGACATGTTCCAGCCCCTCAGTCTTTCCTGTCATGAGGGGCCCAAAACTGGACACAGCACTCGAGGTGTGGCCTCACAAGTGCTGAGTATGAGGGGACAATCACTGCCCTGGTCCTGCTGGCCACATTGTTTTTGATACAAGCAATGTGTTCCATTAATGGGATGCTGTTGATTTTATAAAACATCTGGTAGTACTCTTGCAAAATGCAAGTTCCAACCCAATCTAAAATGTACACATTTAGAATACAAAACAAAGGATGTATTAACAACATTGCCTTTATTTTTATTTGAATTTTACATATCGTAACTTTTATTCCAGCTAAATAGGTAAGGGGTTTACATTCTGTGGGGTCAGCTGAGAGTCCCACAGAACAGTAATATTAAAGTTAATTACAACTATAAATTCAGAGAGACTCTGAGAACAGTTCTCATATTGAAAACCATATTAGGTTTTCAAGAGTAAAGAAAAAGCATATAAAAAGGTATTCAAAAAAGCAGGTTCACTTGTAATAATATGGTTATAGGTATTCCAAGAATCTCTCCCTTATTAACATTTTAATGTTTCAACTACAAATTAGTCATTATAGCAGATATTATAGCTTACAGAACAGAAACAAGCAATTTTTGCAAGTAGCACGGCAGGCTCAGTGTCAGCAAGTGGAACAGCACAGAGCACTGGAAACAGTTATGACGGAACCCACATATTTCCATGTGTATCAGGGGCATCAGTGTAAGGAATATTCCAAATCCATGGTTGATCTGTAAACCAAAACAAAAACATACTCATGATAAATTAATTTATCAAATGCAAAATTTGGTTGTCTTCCTCTTTTCCCTTTAGAGGAAGAAGAAGGTCAAAATTCCCACTGATTTTGAATTAACATCATGTGCAATTTCAGTTTAGTGAAAACTTTTGTTCAGGTTTTTTTTTTTTAAACTGTAAGATACAGACTTTTCAAAAGGCTTTACTTTCCTCCCAGATATTATTTTAAATATAGTTATAACCCAACATGCTCACCAGCTGTATGAGAATTGTAATTGAGACAATATACAAATACAGTAATGCAGCCAAATTTGGTTTGGCCTAGTGCCAGCAAGTTTTGTGCTGCATCTCTCTTAACCCAATGGAATTATAAATAAGCACTGTAACATATTAATATATTTTTCACAGGGACAGTAAGAATTCAGTACCTAAGAATGACACTGCCTGATCTCTAAAAAGTTCATGTTAATCCCTCACTTCTTCAAACATTACACCTTCAGATGAGCAACAGGTTTGCACCACACAGTTCCCTCCCTCCCATTTCTCAGAATACAGAAACTCTTTCCACTCTGGGGAAAGAGAAAAGGCAACACACCAGGATTTAACTTGTAACTCTGCAACCTGCTCCGTGTTCTTCCTTCTACCATGCATGTGGCAGAAATGCAGCTGTTCTACGAATCCAAAGTATTATTCTACTTCTTGCAGGCTACTCCTACTGAACTAAAGAAAGATCCTTTAACCCTTTTTTCAGTCAGTTTTCTCAATTAAGAATTTTATATAAATCTAGCCTGCTTCTTTTCTTCATGTGCAAAATGAGCCCTGAAGGAATAAAATGACATTAATCTGTAATATGCAAATGAATTGTACCAAGGATGACAGGAAGAGGTATCAATTGAGATTACTTTTATCCGATTTTAAATTTACAGGATCCAATGACAACTCTGACAATACAGGAAGTGAGAATTACTGTAGCAAGGAAAGGAGAGTAAGAAAGCGACAAAAATAGTAATGAAGAGTTATACAAATTACACAACAGCACACTGTGACAAGTACTATGGCAATTGAACATGGGGCAGAGGGACCATTGCTACTAAGTACTTATTATTACTCGCTACTAGTGCACCCTTAATTCTCATACTGTAGTTCTGTACCTTGCAGTAAAACACATCCCAGCTATGCAAATGTTGTTTTAAAACATGTCTGTTTAGAGCAGGAAGAAAGCAGTAGGGGAGCTGGTTGGTTTCTTGTTACAGTGGACAGGTGATTTCAAAGCACATAAAAAATAAAAGGCATCAGAAACCAGAAGAAACTATAGCACTTAACAGTACCCTGCCAAGAAAGCTCTCTAGGTTTCTGGCTCAATTGCAGGATATCTAGACTTTTGAGTCTTCTCTTAAAAAGAAAAAAAAAAGTAGCACCATTATTTCCCTAAGCTTGTTTTATCACTCTCCTGCTGGAGAGTCATAGGTACTTTTTGTATTTTAGGTGAATACCTTACTAGATAGTAAACATTAACAGCTAAAAAATGGAATAGAGCAAATGTTGAGAAAAGCACTGAGGATTTCAAACACACATCCAGATTTGAACACTGACCTCTATCTTTGACATTAGAATAAATCTAGTCCCACTCAAGCACTGGAATCTGTCACTCAAGAGCACATTATGCAGCTCAGACCTATCCATCTTCCCTACTTCCCTACCATCTGGCAGTTACTCTGCTTAATTCAGGAAAACTTAAGATGTACAGAAATAACTTCAGTCACCCCCTTAAAGCATGCTGAGAGGCCTCAATACCTTATTTAATTCCTTCTAATTGTAGTTATCTAAATAAAATTTGCTCAAGGTAGTTATTAATATACTTGGAATTTAGTTCCATTAATGGAATGCTGTTGATTTTATAAAACAGCTGACAGTATTTTAATAGTCATATGTAGAACTATTGCTGATACAAATTATAATTCAGTTATTTATAAAATGTCAGGTTCAATTTAAAATTATTCATTACTTTTAAGAGGATCTATACCAGCAAGAGAAAGACAATGACTGTGTACAAATACCGCATTATGGTAGCTGCTTACTGTTGCACATGAAAATGACAGCCAAGCTTCTCAAAGTTATTTCTCCTGATCTTCTTGGGGGGAGGAAACAAAAGTCCCATTAAATAATTTCTAAAGTGTCCTTAACATACTTATCTTCCACACATTTCAAGACCAGTGCTCCATTTTTGATACCCCAACTTTGTCTCAACTGCACCTCACTGGCGTTAGTGTTATCTACTAGGCTGGTACCACAGCTTTGCTCTTGCCTCATTTACAAGCAGCAAAACTCCAGCACTAGAGTCAGCACTCAGTAGAATAAATGGGGCCACTCCAGACCCACTGCTACTTAAACATTATCTGAAAGCTCAGGTGGAGCACTGTTTCAGTTATGCTCAGATTTTCAAACATTGTCTCATAACTGAATAGACTATAACATTTTACTTAAAGGCAGAGAGGCTCTGGAGAACAAGACAAGTTCTTTTTGAGTAACACCTGAGTATCACTCAAAGAATCCATACTGGCAGGCCACTTCAAGCCTTCATGTTCTCATAAATATGACAGATGGAAGTACAGTAAAAACCAGGAACATGCAATTGAATAGTAAAGTATAAAACACAATGAAAGCACCTTTGTGATCCTCTTCCTACAGATGTCGTTTGCACTCTGTGTAGAGATCTGGATGAGAGAATTCCTAGTTGATTTCTAAACCTAGAGACTGGATTCTTACCTCTACTTACTTGAAAAAAGTAGCTTCAAAGGAACAAGTATTCACATATATAGAAAGGTTACAAATAACCAGATTTCTTCAAGTCATTCTACACATACATGGCAAACCTACTCCCTGCTGCATAGATCTGTAAAGTTCTTCCTTATGAATTTGCAAAACGTGTACACTACACTTCAGTCTCTCTTGTCCCCTCCCTCTGGATGAGCATGGCATTTGAAAAGGAACTAATCTTGTTCCTCTCAATGAAAATATCATACTTAAAGTTCTCAAGAAGGAGGAAAGGCAGATGGGGAATAGATGTGGGATCTATATGAATATTCACATACAAAGTAACAATTTCTGAAGGCCAGGACAATGACCACTTGTTTGGGGGAAAAAAGAAAAAAAGCACAACCCAGTACTGCAGTTTTAAACACAGGATTTGCTTTGTTTCTCAAAGTGCTGAAGTGATGAGGGAAAAAAAAAAAAAGTATTTTGCACTCTTCTGAGACCTCCCAAAAATTGTTATAAAAAACCCTTGATATACTTGTGAATTCAAAGTTTCAAGTTCCCTCCCCACAACAGATGATTTCCTTAGTCTGTAAACTGTGCAATGTCTAAATCACAAATGAAGTGAAATTCCTTGACTACAGCAAGCAATTTGTATCGGCGAGAGAGATAATAGCAATACTGCAACTGAGATGTGATGATGGGAGCTCAATGAGAAGGTAATGTTGCACAAAAAATGTTAAATAGCAAAATTGCAGTATAATTTAAAAGATTCTACAAGAAAAAAATCTGAGTACTGTTAAAGACACAAAAAAAATTATTTATAACTATATATTGCTAAGTAAGATAGCAAGTGTGCATGATGTGTGCATGATTCCCAAATACCAGGCTGGATAATTTTCAGCTTCCCTTCCAAGGAACTCTAAAATCATACTGCTGCTCTGCAGGTTTTATTTATCTTAGTATCATCGATATATTGAGCTTTACAATAGTCTTTTTTTGTTATGACAGCCTGAATCTGTTGTTTAACTACAGAAGCCTTCAGGAGATTGATGTATCTATATCATTTATTTATCTAGATATTGAGTAGTGCTGTCAGCTACCAGATTTTTTTTTTTTTTTAATTCTTTAAATGTTTTGCCCTAAAGATACATCTGCTGCCCTTCTGCGATTCAGCTCACTATTGGAGGTGATCACCTGCAATTGCTCAAAACAACAATGTGAAAAGAGTTAACAATGCACATGTTGCACACAACAAATGTTATCTGCTAAAAATTAAATGAGGTCATTTGTCATGTCAGACTAAGAATGACCTTATTCTTTATTTTAAAACTGCCAGATGTAAAATATGCATTATTCCCTGCAGCAAGGAAACATGCAAGCTATGTATATCATGCATAATAGAACTCTTTTGTGCTGGTAATTGAAAGCATTTGTGAAGAAATAGTCTAAAAATACCCAGGGAAAAGTCTGCTGTGCAACCTTAACTCTGATCTGTCAGGATGTCATACTGTTAATTTCCTCTGACTTCAACTACAAATCTTGCACTCTGCACAAGGTGGCTCAAATCACATACAAGTTCCAAAACAAAACTAAGCATCATACACCTACCCTGATAAAGAATACCCAAGCCAAACTGCATTTTAAAATTCCCGAACTGATCAACTATTGAAGCAAAATACTGGCCACCTGGTGAATTTGCCATCTCATGAAAGTGCTCTCACCTAATAATTTGAAGCACATTTCCCTTAGCCAAGCATAAGCTTTGAGCTCAAAGTTGGCTAGTAAGATGTGGCAAACCAGATAGTCAAGTGGCTCCTCCAGGTCTGCAACCTGATCATAGCATTACACAGAAGTGGCCAAACTAAACCGTGACTCTAACTCGACTTTCTTCTCGAGCAGTGTTAATTTCCTCACGATCATTATAAACAACTGGGAGAACAAGTGTACTCAAATGTTACACTTGGACTCTGGGAGGTCCTTTGAGGCAGCGTGCATTGTCAAGGTGCATTATGAGAGCTTTAATCTCAAACTGCAGGTTTACCAGTCAATAATAATGCTTTTAGTTCTGCTGAGAAAGGAAACTGAGACCAACATGAATGAGATTGATTTCAACCCTGGCTTCCTCACCCTGGGCTATGATTTACAATGACAATATAAACTTATTGCTTGAAAAACTGAACACTAAACTTCTAAACGTACTCTGATTTATATTTACCATTGCTTTGAATGTTAAATAATTGAAATATTTTCTGTTTAATGTATTAGAATCACTAGAAACTGGACTAGCTTGTAGTTATCATCTACTAACACAAAAGGATATTCTCTTAGACTTTGTACCATATTAGGCACACTGAAAGTACTTGAAGTTCTCTAAAAATTCTACAGGATGTTGCTAGTCTAGTTCTTTGAAACCCTAGAAAATACACAGGTTTCAAGCAGCTATGCAACATTAATTAGGAAAAAAAAAATGGCTATTGCAAAATATTAGTTACTTTCCCAGAAGTCTTCTATCTTTATTTCTTCAAAAATATTTTAACTATTTGACAGAGAAAGTAGTGGAGCATTCTAGAACTTAGAACAAAAAACAAAAGGTGAGAGAAAGGTAGAAACCACATACAGTGACATTTTTCCAGAATTTATATGACCTCCTTAGGACACAGCAGGTCCTTGCGAGGGAGCTCAGAGAAACAAAGAATTTCTACAGCTTTGCTGGACAAAACACCAAGCTCTTCTTTTAAGCAGTGTACCACTAGCACAAAGCAGGATAAATGAAAATTCTTTCAACTCTTTAGGTAACAGGTTGAACAGAAATACCTAAGCCTACCAGAGCAAATATGCCATGAAGTCTTTCTTCCTTTTATCCAGCACAACACATTATATGAAATAAATGAGATGCAGTGTTACTATAGTTTCCTGAAATCACTATAAATATTTACCAAAAGTAATTTCACCATACTCCCAGTTCCCACTCATTGAGAATCAGGCAAAATATCAAGCATAGAATATATGAAGTTACAAGAAAAAGGTCAATTTGATTTTCCATGTAAGTGTGGCAGTGGAACATTGAACAGTGAGCAGCGCCCTTCACAGGGGAGAGAGCTGTTCTTGTGAGATATGTTAAAGATCCTTTTGTGCACCCTTAACAAAATCACAGCTGTCAGTGGTTGAAAACTTGAGGTAGAGAACGAATGAATTAAGTGGACTGTCAATTCCTGCACAATGCCTGAACTTATATTAAGCTAATTTTCATCTCATTTCCCCATTTTTCCAGCCTCCTCACCGTTTTTCCAGCATGAGATTTGACAGCTTTACTCCCCATTTACCTAGGGTAAAATAGATTTTCTCACTGGAACATAATGAAATGCATCTTAATACATTTTTACAAGTAGTGAGAATTTTTCAGGAAAGAAATCTTCAACAAAGGGCAAACCAACTAAGTTAATTCATATAATTGGCATGTAGAGAGATTAATATCACTCATCTCACTTATCTCACTCTAGATGCATCTCAGCTGAGTTGGAACCTGTCTTATTTTCCTGCATACACATTTATATTCTATATACTATTAATCAACTAATAGTTTCTTTCTTTAATCTCAATATATACACTTAAGAGAAAATTAAATGAGAAATAATTTGTTTATTAGAATGCATTTACTCCCCTATTTTATAGGGTTCTCTTCCAGAGAATTTAAGAAGTTTCAGAGCATTTTGAACTAAGAGCTCAGAAACAGCTTTTGTAAGTTCTTGCTTGTAATGCAGTCATAACTCAAAGAACTACTGATAGATCTATTCTTAGTTCATCCCCTTTTCAATAGTGCTTAAGAGCTCTGCAACAAATACACATGATTAATATATCTAAAATCTGGCAGAATAACAATGCACAGAAATGTTTTACCTGCTGAGGTCTCCCTAAAAAAAAGCAGAAAACAGAGCCAATTAAACAGAAATTGCATCACACTTACCTATAACCAGAAAGGTAGGTGCAATTCACTAAGAAAAATACCAAATGAAGTAACCCAAAGTAATGTACTATAATACAACAACAATATATTTTACAATACATATAAACCATAGATTCACTAGTCATTGAGCTAATTGATTATATAATAATTTTCTAGCTATTTTTAGGTTCAAACATATTTTTCCAAGCATTATAGTGTTTGCTGGTTAGCTTTGATTGGGTGGTTGGGTTTGTTTCTTGGATTTTTTTTTTACATCATCCTATATAGTCAAAATAAGCTACTTAAAATATTCCTGGTATGATTTCTCTCATGGAAGAAATTTTACAAACTCCCCATTGCAATTTCAAGTGCCTATGTTGCTACCAGCTATGGTTTGAGATTCAGTTAAATTTTATTCTTCATTTGCTTCAGGGAGATCAAATGACTCTGGCAGAAGCAGGTAGAGTTTACCTGTTCTTGTATTGTACAACACAATATGTCTCTGTGCAAGCCTGAAATACAGCTGGAAATGAAATGAAAGTAATGGCAAAATTTTAAATATGTGTCATACTGTAATTTTCAATATTATAATTTCCCTGCTGGTGACATCTTAACACACATCAATGAACCCTTCAATGAGTACAGCCTAGCCTATAACTATGTTTCAGTGAGGGACAATCAATCTCTCCAGGAGAGAAAACCAGTACAAATCCAAGAAGTTATATGTCTCACAATGATCTCATCTTACACTCCTTAGAAATCCTTGGTGAAAACCAGGAATTAAATCTTTATGACTTTCTGCAAGTGATCCTATTTTTCTGTTTTGCCTAAAACTTGAGTTTCAGAATGAACCCCCTGACTCATGAGGCAAACCAGGCAAAGCAGGACAAGACTTCTTTATCTTTTTCCTCCCTGTTACATTGGTGCAAGAAAAGTAGGACAGAGGCCAAATTATTTCATTACTATTGGACTTAATGGACTTTAAAAGGTTGTGGATCAACCTCGTGAATTATTATGGCTGAGAAAAACTATTTACATAATTTGCTGGTAAGTCTATCATTGTATGTCCTGAGATATATTTTATTACTTTCCAAAATGCATTTATTTCACTATAACCATTTTCACGCTGAAGTCCTGTCCAATAGCATAAACACCAATTAGTATGACAGAAAGCCTATGTGACAGAATGACAAAATGTCTGCAATTAAATTATTTCCACAAACTAGGAAACTGCTTTTCATTCATTTTGTTATATTATATAATAATAGAATCCTCTAATCTTATCCATTTTTAGAATTTGTACAAGTACAGGAAAAAAACAATGCATCTCTTAAAATTTTGGAATCTTCCAAGTAGAACTTTATGGCAAATGCATGGCCCTGCTCCTGACCATTTCTTCACTATTCTGCCCAATTCTCCTTTCTCCTGCCCCTAATAGGATTTTTCTGATTATATGAAAGTGATGTGTACTTTGTTTTCCCATGGTTACAGAATCTGAGTTCATGGAAAATCCCCCAGAGCCTTTTCTCCTTCCATTATAAGGATCAGTCAATATGGTTTCTTTGGGGAAAGGGTAATTACTTGCAGTTTTGCTTCTCAAGACTTTACTAAAATAAATCTATTTATATCACACTCCAGAGAGTTTGGGAGTTGACAACTGTATTGTTAAGGACAGATTATTTTATGAGTCCATCCCTCAACATGGGAATTCTTTCAACATCTTTTCCACCAGGAAGCTGACGAGCTGAAACAGAATATTCAGGAAAGAGATGTGAAACAGCACAGGCAGCTGACTTCATTTCCACTGCCAAAGCCTAGACAACCTGAATTCTGACATCTGTGCATATCACCAGAGAAAGCCAAGACCCAAAACCAGAACTACAGTCAAACCGGTTCTCTAGAGAAGTAAGCTTTCCACGCAGAAAGTGAAAAAAAGTTATTTGGAAATAAAATCTTTACATTTTGTTGAAATATGCATAAAATTCACTGACACAATAGGCCAAATGTTGGAATTAAACCAAGAACAGTATCAACTATACAAGCACATTTATGCACAAAGGAGACAGTATATGAAACATTTGAGAATACACGTGGATTCTGTTTATTTTTGCTTTAAAATCTCCGAAAATTTAAGTATGACCTCTCAGAAGAATTTCCTAAACCCATCAGTTTGAGCATGTGTTAGCAAGCAGACTGTGCATAGATATTCCAGAGCACAACAGTCAGCTGATGTGGTTGTAGCATTTCTTACCCTGTCATTAGCTCATAAGCCCAGCACAATCCTCACCTCTGCTCCCAATCAGTAACAGTACTCAGCATGTCTTATACTCAATCAAACATCATAACAGTTTGCATTATCATTTCTACATCAGACCAGTATTTTTTCTCTGGGAAAACCGAAACCACTTCAGAGGTCTTTTAGGTAAGAGTAAGCTCTTAAAGCAGAATAATCCATCTTTCCAGAAGCTACAGAACATGCGTCATACTGAGGAGGTGAATGCCTGGCTGTGTAGCAGTAGCTGTATTTAAGGTTAGGACTTGGATGACCATAGGTCTACTGGTGAGAAGCCAAGCTTGTTGGAAGCTGGAAGGGATTCACCTGACCAAGCGGGTCATGTGCCTCTGACAACAAGCTGGCCAGAACTTCAAGCAAGAGCTTTATTCTAAAAGTAGTAGTGGAAGAGGATGGAGTTTTGAGCAACACATAAGAGCCAAGGGCTGCTGCATTATTATGAACCGACAAGAAAATACCCGTGAAATGCTGCAAAGCACTTAGAGCTTGTTCCTCTAAAAAAGTGACACAGTCTACAGCCCAGCTGACATGGCTCTACACCAATGCGTGCAGCATGGACAGCAAACTGGAGCTAGGAGCCACTGTACAGCTAGAAAAACCTAATCAGTATCACTGAAATTTGGTAGCCTGAATCACATTTCACTTCAATCAATGGCTACAAACTGTCCAGAAAAAAGGAAGATGGGGGTGGGGGCAGGCAGGGCTTTCCACCATATAGAAAAGAGTGGATCAACGGCACAGAGCTGTGTTTGAAAAGCAGTGATGAGTGAAAGTGTACAGGTAAAAAACAGAGGTCAAGCCAACAGAGGAAGCCTCATGGCTGGAGTTTACTACAAGTCACCTAATGTACAATATGCTGGTGAAGCCATCTTACTTTAACTACAGGAAGAAGCATCAAGCTCAGAGTCTGATCCGGCAGCAGAGCTTCAATCACCTTGTGCCTTCACTTTTATTTACTGTGTAAGACTCTATTATAAAGTCTTTTGACTTCTTAGCTTTTACATATTTAGTTCAAGGATTTACTGAAACATTTGTGCTACAAATGTGAAACATATCTGTGTTAACTCCTATTTCAAGCTCTGTTCTAGATGCTGTCTTTCTTAGATCAAGGCTTCTCTAAAAGAAAGTTTGTTACAATCTTTTCACATTAATTTTAAGGACAAAAGCATAAAAATTGACTCTTCCCAAGTATTGCAGGTTGCACATCAACATTATCCTCAATACATTTTTGTATTTTTCAACCATTGCCCCACAGCTGCACTACTCACTTATCGCTTTCCTGATCTGCATGTTCTAGAGATGATCTCAGAAACTGAGACAGTTGAGATTTTCTATACCTCTTCAAGTGTTATGAAATATAACCTATGAAATATAGAATGGAGCAAAAGCAACTCTTCTTTCTTCTGATTTATACTAATTCTTTCACATTTGCATTACAGTATTTCTTTCATATTCCACTTCCAGAGGACTGTTCATAGCTCATGCCTGCTTTCTTTCAAACATTCCCTTTTCAAGACTACTTCCTCAGTTCTGCAAAAAACCATTTTGATTCCATAAAGAATATCTATTTTCTTAATGCACGTAAGAATCACAAAAGAGGAATAAAAATTAGCATTGAAGTTACTGATCCAAAACTCAATTAAAAAAAGTATTAGAATAAAGAACTTTATAGTTGCTTTCTTTGAAGTCACAAACAATATGGAACCAGTATCAAATTGCATACAATCACACCACAAAAAAAGTTAAAATAAATCACTGGAACACAGCAGTATTCAACTGACTCTGAGTTACTCAACTAGCTTACTTCATGTAGAATACAAGCCTACTTTTCTTTTGAAGTCACATCTTACCTTTGCTTCCATACTGTTCTGGCGGCAGGTCATATGGTACAGGAAAATATGTTGCTGAATCTTTCCTTTCTGAAAGATTTTTCCTTCCTACATGAAAGTAACCTCTGTCCAATCCCTGTGAAAGAAGGGAAGCATACAGAAGAAAAGATTTATAAGTTTCTGTGGAAAAAGACAAACCTAATCACAGTAGATGGTTCTCAGTGAGATATTTTAATGACCAAAACCTTTTGTCTCCTTTACTGAAATTAGATACTTCATGAAGCACATTCATGTCTTAAAAATTCAGCTTACTTCTACTATTTAATCTCTTCTCTTTTTATTACATCTACTGGCTTGGCCCTGTATGTGGGTCCATATTGGATATAGTCTTTTGACTATACTCAGGCCCTTATACATATACCAATTTATTTCCATGTTCACTAGGTAAACTCCTTTGCTGTTTAATATTCAACTAAAGTGAAAAGCTTCTATAAATTTCTCTTTGCTGCTTAGTTTCATCCTGACCACATTAACTGGATGCTCAATATGTTTCTTGGACTAAACTAGAAATCACTTTGTGTCATAGAAGCAAGCCTTCAAATCTGTGCTTTTCAGACGTCTTGGGTAACATCATTCACAGACACAAACAAATTTAATCAAGATTTGAACTGCTTGCACAAAAGCTTCAATGACTACACTTACATTAGAATGACAGCATTATTGTCAAACAAGGTTAAAGACTACAAAAATAAAAAATGCAATACAGTACAAAGGCAGAGAGATTTAGAGTGATTCAAGCAAATTGGGCAGATGGTATTGCTTAGCTACTTCTCCAGAAAAATTGGATCCCAGCTGTAGCAAGTTACACAAGAGCAGAATCTCTTAGTTCTGTCAATCAAGTACAGTTTGATTAGAACAGACTAGAAATTTAGAGGCTATCGGGTTTTTAATTTATTTATAAGAGATTACTGACAACTATTTTTCTTTCTAAAATCATAGAGGAATTTGGGTTGGAAGGGGTCTTCAAAGGTCATCTAGTTCAATCCCTGTACACTGGGCAGGGACATCTTCCACTAGTAGCAGGTTGCTCAGAGCTCCATCCAATCTGCTCCTGAAAGTTCCCAGGGATGGGATATCTACCACCTCTCAGGGTAACCTGTGCCAATGTTTCACTACTTTCACAGTAAAGAATTTCTTCCTTAGATCTAGTCGAAATATACCCTATTCTAGTTTAGAACCACTGCCCCTGGCCCTGACCCTACAGTTCCTTTTAAGAAGTTTGTCCCCACCTTTCTTATGAGCCCCCTTTTAGGCACTTAAAGGCTGCAATAAAGTTTCCTGGGAGCCTTTTCTTCAGGCTGAACAAACCCAAGCTCTCTGTCTTTCCTCACAGGAGAGGTGCTCCAGCTCTGACCATTTCTGTGTCTCTTCTCTGAACTCAGTCCAACAGGTCCTTCCCGTGCTGGGACCCCAGAGATGGATGCAGCACTCCAGGTGGTTTTATTCTTTTATTCAAGCTTTGATTCTTTTAAATTTTAAATTTTATTCTTTTATTCAGCTTTTATTCAAGCTCTATGGTACACCAGTCATAGTTTTACAGTTTTATAGTATTACCGTAGTAGTAAAAACAAGCATCCTCATTACCACTAAAAAATCCCATGGTATTCAAACACACACACTGTCTGAATGGAGAGTCCCATCTATATACAATACTGCAAGTCTTTCTTCACTCAAGTTTTACACCATCAAATGTTACAATTTTTAGCTGGAGACAGCAACATCCACATGACCACACAAAGCATGAGAATCAATGCAGCGTTGTGCCTTTTTCTTTAATATTCAAGAAGAATAGTAACCTAGAAAAAGGAGAGCTGCCAAAGTCAATGTCAGACAGCAGTTCTAGCAAGTCAGTTGAAAAATCTTCTTTAAAATACAGACAAATCTTTTGTCTCGTGACCCAAAGTAAGAGCAAACTATAGGGTATGATGTACGAAACACTACATTATTTCAAGGCCTAGGCAAAAGCCTCTGCCTTTTAAGTGAAAGAACAGAGGAAACAAACAAACAAGGTCCATGCTAAAGGACTGCATGAATGAAAATCCAGTTTTAACTTCCATTTCTTATACCATTTAAGTGAGATATTTTGGTAAGTCTTCATTAAAACCAGGCTACAGCATTTTGTGGAGTTTAGCCTTAAGGTAACAAGAAATAGATTCAAAACAAACCAATGTAAATATGCAAGATTATTTTTAAAAGCTCATAAACATCTAAGGGTTTGAAAATGACTGGAAAAAATTCATAATTACTTAGACAAAATGCAACAATCAAGTTGTATAGCCTTACTTCCGATGAATTTGAATCACTCAGGGAATGGTAGAAATTTCATGTAAAAATGCAGGTAACCATATTTCTGTTTGTAGTGGAAAGAACAGGAAATATGTCAGGGATTCTATAGCTCACGAACAACAGGAACTGTGTAAGTGGTGGTGATTACAAGAGATTTTTTTTCCTAACTCACAGCAGTCAGGTTGCACTTGGTGGGAGGGTCTGGGTAGACATGTAAATTGTCAGCATGTACGTGACATGCATGAGATTTGATTGCCCAGACATCCCTGCGAGCTTGTCTTCTGCATCACCTTCGGAAGAAATGGGGAACAGCACAGAAGGTTTCTCTGCTGTACTGTGAGATGGTTCTAATGCTACAACAAACTTCATATGCCTGATCAACAACACCAAAATTACAAAGGTGCTGCCTGGTACCATCTGAGTTGGACATTTGTGAAACCCTTGCACAAAGCACAGTGTAAAACACAACCTACTTCAGCTTCTACCAACAAAGTAAGGGCATTTTTCATCTGGCTTTTTTTGCTCCATTTTCCATTGTTTTCTTCAACCTTGCAATGTTTTTGTTTCTGCTTACTGTCTTCTACACTCCATGCCCTGTTCTTTCTTCAGCATCTTTCATTTCAGGCATTTTGCTTCCTTTCCTTCTCTTGTTTTACAACTTTGTTTTTCTGTCATGTTCTTCCTCAGTACTCAGCAATTATATTTTCCTCTCCTCTAAAGACTCTGATGCTTTCCTTCAATTCTGCTTGACTCCACCAGTTCATTCTAAAACTGTTTTATTTGTCTGACAATTTAACCTATAGAGACCTTCCATTCAGGAAATATTCATCTAAGAAGACATTTAGTTTTCCTCAAAACACCCTGGAATAAGCATCTAGTTTGTGGAATACGTTCTTTAACAAGGCTCTCTGAGGAGATTCACATGCTTTTAAAAATAACTCATGTGTCTATCTTCACACAGAAATTGAAGTAAGTCACACACTTTGTCTGTTTTGAGCATTTCCTGAATGTTGACAGCTCTTGTTGCTGTTTCCAAAAAACAAACCAGCAGGATCTTGCCCAAAATAATTTTCTGACTTGTAAATTTTCCTCAGCCATATTCTATTCTTTCAGAATTTTTTCCTCTGCAGCTTTATTTTGCTCTTTGACTGCTGCTTACAGCAATAAATTTTGAAATATTAATAAACACATATCTCAATTGGAAAAGAATTATTTTTTGTACTTATCAAAGTTTAGCTGCTGATATGGCTTCTATTAGTGCCTTAGGATAACACACTGAAAAAGCAGTCATTGGGAAGAATGGGAAAAGGAAGCTTAACAGGTTTTGAAATACTGCCTTCCAGTTTTTAAGGGTTTTTTGCCCTAAACACAAAGCAGATTGCAGGCAATAAAAAAAGAGATCGCGTAAGATAAAGGTAAGAGTTGCTAGCCCTACTGAAGTGGAAATTAGGACTGATACTTCAGTAGGATCAAAATGCTGTAATGGTAACTTTTAACAGGAGACAACTCATTATCCCACTGGATTAATATGGGAATATTGTTTCCAATGCCAGTAAACAGAAAAATAGTCCTCTTTGGCAAAACTATGTAAAAACTTGCAAGTTTGGGTAGCAAAGAATTAAGGATGCACACAAACTTTACAGTGGCCATGCTCATCTCTCCAGCAGAATACACAGCAAAGAAAAACTCCTTCCTCAACACTGGGCCTGATAATTCAAAAGCGCTTTATTCAACTGTACCAGAAGATTTTTATTTTTTTTTTAAAGAAGCCCACAGTGACAAACTCAGGTATCTATTTCTTGGTTTGAAAAGTACGTGTCTGGGTGTCTTTAACACTGGAATTTGAAAACCTCATGACAGTTCTGTGAACACTTAAAGCGAGGCTTAACATCCTGAAGTCTACATATAAAATCTTGGTTTACTTACATTGTAATAGCTTTCCCACTCCCATTCTATTTTACATGGGATGAAAGACTGCATCTAAAACTAGAGAAACCAAAGAAGAAAGCAGTACTACAATGCGTTGGAAGTCAATGTTACACTCAAAGATCTTAAGCAACTTGGTTTAGGTTCCACTCTAAGTTGAACTATGACTGAAGGTGCCTGGCTCAGTTATTTGAATGCAGAAAAAATTTAAGCAGTTCAGTTCTGAAAATCATGTGCATAATGCCTGGCTGCTCTCTAAACCAGATTCGTACACCCAGTCCCAGAGTCAACTACAAAACAGTGCTTCACTCCAGTGAGTATTCACCATCAAATACAGCACTTCAGAATCTGAAATACTGTTGTTAGTCGTCTGAGTTTGATTATCTAGACAAAATTGTAGGATTTGATAGTGCTAGGAAGGAAATTATGGGTAAGTTTTCAGTTTAATAGCATCTGTTATATTTCTCTGAGCTTGTATTTCTAGAGCTGACTGAGCCAGTACTGTATTCAACAAACTTCTAAAAAGATTTAAGTATTTCACAAATTTTTCTACTATTTTACAAGTCAAGCTTAATTTATCTTAGCATCTGTAAGGAGCTGTAAGGAAGAACCATTGACTTAAAGGGCTTTCCACTAGTCACTTTCAAGATTTTTCAAACAAACTAATTACTGGAACATGCTTCCCAGAACTCCATGCTTTTTTGGTCACTGAGTTCTCACTACATGTTCTACCTGTTAAAGATGTACTTTATCTCAGCCTCTGGAAAGGAATCCCCAGCAGCTGAAAGAGCAAGTTGAAAAAGAGAGAGTGTAGATGTAGGAGGTGAGAAATAGCGATGGAGATGGAAAGGGAAATGTAGTTCAAACATAGGACAATCTTTCTTATAAACATTATTTTTTTACTCAATAGAAGCTTGTGATCTAATGCTAGCATCAGCTGATTTTCCCCTAAAAACTAAAACTATAAATGATAACAGCTGCTGCTATATTGAGAACAACCATTCAGCATATTTCTGAGAGTCTGTATTAGCACCAGGCCAAGACCCAACCTCAAAGCTTAATTCTGGAAGCATTTTTTAAACAAGACAAAAACTGGCAGTCAGCTGATAGCAAGTGAGGAACGATCCACTTCCAAATTTGTATTCAGCAGAAAATAGAAGGCACAAAGTGCAGAGCTAGAGGAGCTCTTAAGTTAAGTGACATTAAGTGTGTGGTATGCAAATACACCCAGGGTAGTGTGGCCAAGTAGTCCCAGGTGCTGGATTAAGGCTCCAATCTCTTCTGAGTTCAACTTCCATCACTGCCAGCAATATTTTAATGGTTGGATTATATGATCTTGAAGGTCTTTTTTCAGCTTAAATTATTTTGTGATTCTATGATGCTAAGTCTTAACTTCTACCAGAGTATGTGTCATGAACTTTGCAATAAAACAGCATGAAATCACCTAAAGAAACAGAAGTATTGGAAACTGGCAGTACTAAATCAGCATTCCAATAGTTAGGGCCTAGTGAGTCCCTCAAGGCCTAGAAAAGCTGAGTTATGTTTCAAAGCACTTCATGGAGTTTATATTTTGCATAACTTAGTTAAACAAACTTTTCTGATTCTAAAAATTTTAGTCTATTCCCAGTTCTCTGTTGAGAATCTTCACTTAAAAATACTCTGCTACACAGCATTCTAATTAACTTTCTAATCTGGAAATACAGAACCTACTGATTGGATTATTCAGTTATGCTTGTGTTCATAAATATTTGCAGATTTTTGTCATATCCCAGGACTTGTGCTTGAACTATGAACTTACAAATGCTGAAGGCAAGAAAAGAACTCCAAGTTCATAAGAACGGATCATGAGTTGGCTGCCATTTTTCTCCAGAGCTCCCCAAGCTGCTTTAGATAGATTGGCACTGTGAAGAGAAACAAAGCATATTAGTGAGGCACAACCTTCAGGGCAGGAAACGTTTAAATAACATAGTGTAGCAACATCCTTCTAGCAGGAGAACTTAAATTCAATCAGAAGAGTCTTCTCACAAAAAGTGACTTGGTTGTTATTCCCTATTGCTATTTTTACAGCACAGTGGGAGCAACAGAGACAATACGTAGAAGGCATTCATACAACACATGTGGATAATTATACAACCCTATTTCTGTCATACAGATCTAAAAGACAAACTCAGCCTTTTGAATCTTCTCTGCACATTCCAGAAAGAAATTTGGTACTGGTAAATAGCTTCAGTTTGATGACTTAAGATTAAAGACTAGCTCAATTATGACTAGTTACATTTAGTACAGAGTGGGTTTGCATTTTATATTTTAGCACAGAGTGTTAAACAGTATCTTTTGCTCTTGGCATTTTTCTTTGATCTATTTACGAAAACAAATAATTATCAAAGAGGTTTTGTTTCAACTTGTTATTCAGCTGTAGTCATCTTTCATCAGTATCTACTATGGAGTAGATCAATTTGGGAGTCAAAAAATAAATGTAATTCTGTTGTCAAAACCTACTTCTAGAGCACAACACAAAATTTACACATTATGTGTTAACTGATGGACTTACTGAATGCTGTTTGGTAACAGCAAATGGTGGAACAGAAGAAACATGAGAAGAAAACAAAGCAACCATGAATTTCTGTATTAAGTGTAGTGAGCATCACATTTAAATGACTTTAAAAAAACCTTTTAAAAAGCACATTAATCATTACCACTACTGAAGGCAACAGTATCAATGAGTGATGAAATTTAAAGAGACCAAATATAAAGAGAAAAAAAATATTAAAGTAACCGAGCATTTAAGAGTAAATATAGATCATAATCTGTAGGATACAGGGTTGCATAAAAATCAGTTTTGGCAAAACTGAAACATATCTGTATTTTTCCTTCATAAATTTTGTTCCCTTCAAGTCAATGAATTTCTTGCTTCCTCTTTTGGCTTCTTTAACAACTAAAAAACAGAAATATAAAGCTTATACTTCAAGGTAGACTGCTAAACAACTCAATCTGACAAAAGATCAGATTCCAAATTCTAGGTATCTGTATGTTTTATAGCAGCAGGGCAGCCCAAGGATAACTTCAGCTAACCCAAACTCTACTTATTTGTAGAGACCAGCACATTCATTCCATACCACAGCTTATCTTAAAGAAACTTAACCCAAGATTTTAAACTATTTATCACTTTATAGTTGGTGTTGAATCCCAAAACTGGCAGTCACATCTCAGACAAGATTTTAGTGAGATTACCAGCAGTTCCTGACATAATCATTTCAATCTACAGCCTCAAATGGTGCAATGCAATGGAAAAACATTAAAGATGGACAAAAATTGCTATCACTAAATGAAGTATTATGAGGGTTATGGAAGTAACTCACCTGGGCCTGCAGCTGACAAAAATCCCCCATATATAAAGTTCTTAAGTGAGAGCTGTACCGGTTAGATGTTTACCTTGTTACTAAGAACCACGCAATCTTCTGGAAGTCAGGAGAGAGTCTCATGTATGTCTTAATGTGAGGTATAGCATGAGTTCGACCCGTGACTTCTGCTGACCATTTGCTAGAAAATCAAAAGGAATTCTTTTCATATATGGTTTTATTTCAAGGTCTAAAAAATATTCACCATACTACAGGGCCATGATTTCAGGAACATTGCTTATTTCAATACTTACTTCTAGAGAAAATCTTAAAATACTACGAACTGTTAACAATTCTACCAGTAGTCAGGAGATACGGGGTTTTTTTTCCTTACCACCAACCCAGAGAGATATTTTCCTCAGTGTGTCAGGTTCTCCTAACAAGTGTTTTCCATTCCTCTGTTCCAGAGAGCACTCAAGGAACTAACTAATCTAAACTTCTGTCCAATTTATCTTCTTTGAAGACTATCAATGGTTATTGAAATACTGAATGCTGTTGCTGAGTTTGCCACCAAACCAAACCTCACAGAATTCTCCAAGTTTATTTCAATTTATTATCCATGACACAAAGAGAACAACTGGTAGATTGCTGCCGCTACTCTTCCACTTCCCCTTTCTGTGCCTCTAACCACTGAGAAATTTGAGGGTTTAAGAACAGAGGTCATATCTATGTGCATATAAAGAACTAGTTTAAAATAACAAGCCATTGCTGGATTAATTCAGCATCAATGTTACAGAACTAAACTGTAAGCAAGCAGTAAATAAAAGTACATAACTGAAGGTGTGGTCGTGACATTAAGAAGCACTTTGTTCACAGCTGTTAGTCCTCACCCAAATACAGGAAGAAAGCTTCTCAAAACACCACACCTTCCTTCACACAGAGACATTTCTTTCCCAAGATTTGAAGGAAGATTCTGATTTCAGTTGACAGAATCCTGTTTCTCTAACTTAGCATTCTCTTCTAATAGGCAAATCAAAATGAATCAATTAACTTTGAAAAACTTAGTTGCACTGTGTTCCTCTAAAAGCTTGAGCAGACTGACTTGGAAGGGCTGGAATTTTATTTACCTAGGTTGACTTTCAGGACTAACACATACAGTGCACTTGAAATTAAGAGGCTCTGTATTTCATGGGTGAGGACCTAGTTACTTTAACAACCTTATCTCCCCCAATGAAGGTAAAAATAAAACCTCTGAGAACTGATCCTATATTCCTAAAGGATCCGAAACACTATGCACATTTGATACAATTTTTTACATTTTACATTTGATACAATTTGATACATTCTTTACATTTTGATGCAAGCCGCATAGAAGTCTGTTTCTACAGGACAGATTAAGGTATATACGAATTAGTTGACTAAACTTGTCTTCCCCTACAAATGCCACACTTTCCATACATACAGATTGTAAGGCTGAATCATGACACAACCATCCTGGTTAATAGCTTTTCTCTCACAGCTAACAGTTTAGGCAAGCATCTTTAAGTTTAAGGGACAAAAATAATTAGGCAACTCCAATAAAATTGTACAAATGAAAAACAGGAAAAATAGTAGAACTGGGAATTTAAAATTGATTTTCTTTAGATTTACTCCACTGCTTTACTCCAGGACGACAAACTTCTCCCCTCACCACTAACTGCAGTTATTCTGAGATACTATCTCAGTCTACTGCCTTTTTGCCTCCTTATCTTAAGACAGATACAAGTTGTGTGCCTTAGCAAGAGTAATACCACTTCTATCTACTGCCTACAGTACTCTCACAGCAGTTTGATTTTATCAAAAGTGATTGAAACTCCTATTTTAGAAAGTAAAAATCAGAAAGGGGAACATATATTTTGGCCATGTTTTCCCTAGTAGGGCAGCACAAACATTTAAGTATTAAAAGGGAAAAATGCATGCTAGTTTTGGCTGGGATAGAGTTCATTTTCTTCATACTGGCTAGTATGGGACTACACCTGGATTTGTGCTGTAAACAGCACAAGCACACAGATACTTCAGCTGTCACTTACACAAAGCCTTTTCTGCCTCTCACACCAGCCCACCAGCAAATAGGCTGGGAGGGGACAAGGGCAGGACAACTGATTCCAGCTGACCAAAGGGATATTGCACACCATGCACCATTATGCTCAGCACATGAAGCTGAGGGAAAAAGGGGGTGATGGGGGATCATTCAGAGTGATGGCCTTTATCTTCCCAAATAACCATTAAGCACAATAGAGCACTACTTTCCTGGGGAGGACTGAACACTTGTCTGACCATGGAGTGTGGTGAATGAACTGGTTTTGCTTTGCTTGTATGAGCAGTTTTTGCTTTATTAATAAACGGTCTTTATTTCAACCCACAAGTTTTCCTATTTTACTCTTAGGATTCTCTCCCCTATCCCACTGGGGGGCAGGGGGGAAGGGAGGGAGGATGGGAGAGCCCAAGTAAGTGGCTTTGTGGTGCTGAGCTGCAGGTCAGGACATCACAAAGTCCTGAAGATTTAACTGTACAGTCATATCCAATTCATAAACAGAGAACAGAATAACTAATTTTCTACCTCATCACCTCTTTCAGCACTTAGTTCTCTTCAAATATTTACTTCAAATCTATCAAGCAATAAGGCTTGAGCAGAATTAAAATAACTCATACCATTAGTTTCAACCTCAGAGAACACTATGTTCCCTGTGTAAACGCTCTCTCATCTTTTATGATTTTAGGGGGACAACACTGTACTTTTGCAAACTGAGAAGAAAAAATTTTCTAAATCTAAAGAACACACAAAGCTCTAATACAACAATCATTATGGACTTGTCACACGTATGCCAAACTCTTGTCAAACCAACTTGTTCTATTCTTTGAAAATAAAAATTTGACATAGAAACTGCACATAATAACTGCACATAGAAACATAAGGCACACAATATTAAAAGCCAATCCATTAAATGTTAAAATACAATACTTTATCTACTATTAAATCTGATTGAATATTTTGAAAGTAGCAATTAACAAAAAATATTAATCATTGCAAGTCTGTCCTTGTAAAGTAGTAATAATGAAAGAAAAAGCAAGCAATAATACCAGAGAGAAAACTCTGCAAATTACTCTGTTTATACAGTAGCTAATCTAACAAAAATCTAGTAATGATATGCTTCAATCAGAAGAGTAAAATAATATTAAGTTTAGTCATACTATTTTTTTAAAAAAAATTGCAATTCAGAGCTGCATTTTTATGTTGAACACACTCAACTGGCAGAAGAAAGAAAAACAGCCCAGAGACATTATAAAAGTAATACGCCTGGGGCAGACATCCTGCCTCTTCAGTAAAGAGGCTACAGGACACCATTTTCCAACTCCATTAATCTCTCTCTACTTGCAAAAAGGAGTTATTCATTCTCCTGTCCTGTAAACATAAAAGACTTGGTTTTTTTTTTTCCTTGAAGCTCAGGTAGAATCCCTAGTTTCTTGCTGGTTTCATACTACTTTCCAGCATGAAGAAGAATTTTCTAAATTCCTCTAATCCCTCCACTGCCCAAAGACTTGCATTATAGCAAGTCTTTCAAACATCTCATCTTGTATTTACCTATTGAAAGCTGCTGTTTATTGTGTCACAGGTTCCACAGGTAAAAAACTGCTGTCAGTCTCCTGCCCTACACTCTCCTCAAGGGTTATTGTCCTGCTTTATTGCAGGGTGAGGGCCTGCATCAATGAGGGCAGTCATTGCAGAGCAATTATGCAGGGCCACTGCCATCTTCACCCAATTTGACAGATGAACTTGAAACAGCCCTTTTGCTGCCAGAGCAGGTCCCTGTATAGCCAAGGAGACAGGTATGTGGGCATTTTCTCATTGAAAAGGAATAAATCAATGAATTATATCATTATTAAGTAACATTCTGTATACTAAATAGAGACTAACTGAAAAAAGGTTACATCTTATTTCTAGTAAGATTATCAGGAGGTATGACTACAGAAACTGAATTAAGACTGCACAAACACCCCCAGATTTATGACTTTTTTTGCTTTTTGAATCACGACTGAACAATCTTGAAAGCTTCAAGCTGATTGCAGCTTTCTTCCTTTGCTGAATGTATTCAAAGGACACAGTTTAAAGGCAGGAGACAAAGCCTCACATGCTTTCTGCCTGAGTTTCATTCCTTAGACATTGACTAGCAAGGTTCACAACAGAGAGTTCACCTCCACTCTAGAATGGAGGACGCTCTCTGCCACTAGCAATTCTATTTCAGTCTCCTGAATATACACCCAGTTGAACATAATCTTACTTAGTAAATGCTCTTACCAGAGCAACTTCCGTCTGGAAGAGTTAAAAGTTTCTGATGAAAGGAATGGGAAGTTGTGGTCTTGTAAGAGGTTACAAGTTCTATTTTTTTTTTTTTTTTAAATCTTTGCAAAACAACTTTCCCCATTGTTCTCTAAAATGCCTAAGTTTTTAACAATTCAGCCTGAGGGAGACATCTGGCATGGAATGTGTCACTGTTAGAATTTGGCACAACTAGTAGCACATAGAAATAGAAATTCTTAATAGAAAATGTCAGGCATCTTTAACAAAAGATACTGCCATAAGGGACTGGGAATTTTTGCAGCAGGACTGCTGCACTTAGAAGAAAAAAATAAAGCAACCACAAAAAAGAAATTTCCTAGTCCTGTTGTGGCTCAGTTGAAATCCCATTAATATGGAGGCACAAGTGGGGAAAATGAAATACAACTGGAAGTTTAAAAAAAAAAAAAAAAAAGGAGTAACATTATTCCCATTCAGAGAAGGAAACCTTATATAAAAATTTACAGAAACCTAAATCCAGTAGCAACATTGTCCCATTTAATCTTTATAGGTAAACAGCATGTTTTTCACTAACTGTTGGGGATAAGACCCAGCATATAAGGAACTGAAGGCCTCCATTTTAAGGACTTCAAGAATAACCCCTGTAACCACTTCCGCTTATTTGCTTTTAACACTCAAACACTGCAGCACTGTAACTTTAAACATACAGTCTAAGTAAAAAAAACCCAAAGAATTGAGTTCTACTTACTGGAAATAGGAATGCAACCACAGCTGTTTCTGTGCTGTCTGTATACTGTAGGGAAGTGAGCCACCAGCTTAAGGAAAAAAATAGAACATGTACATTTATTTTTTAAAAGACATTCTAAAAGCAGCAAGCATTTTGGGGAATAAGCTATCTGTCCTACCTTCATGAGTTACTTTCAGGAAATTGTTAAATGCTCCAGTAGTATAAAATGGTATATACTTGCTGGGTTATTTTCCCTTCTTATAATTTAGCAAGTTCCTAAACACTACACAGCACATTTACGCTAGGAAAAGCAGAAATTGTGTACAGGGAGAACTACAGGTAGTTTTTTTTTATACGATAGATAGTATTTGTTATCAATAGATTGGAATCACTACCCGTACAAATTAGAGTAAATAAACCAAGCAGCTTTCAAAAGAATAAACCTTCTAAATCCCAAACAATGTTATTTTAAAAAGCAAGAACTTCTATGATGAAATTATATTTGTATTGATTTGGCCTTTGGCTAATGCACATTGTGATTTCTTGAAATGGATTTAAGAAGAATCAGCCAGGCATACTGAATTATAATAGTGTTGTGTAGTAAAAGCACGATGCAAAGCCTAGTGTATTTAACATGTCCTAGAAGACACCATAAGAACCCATTACAAAAGCTTTACCACTCTCAGGAAAGCACTAACTGCAGGAGTCCACAGAACTGTTCATTTGCACAGAGTTGTGCAATTCACCAAGTTATTTCACAATAAGAAAGAAATTACAGTGAGAAGCCACTGGGCTGTAGATAACCAGATGTATTTAAAGACACTGTAATTAAATTCTAGGAACCACAGATACCCATAAATCCTCCGGCTGCAATTTCTACATATGTCCAAACAACAATCAGAGGAAAGACAAAAACTTCTGATAACATTCATGCTAGCTCCAAGTTCAAAATCCACCAGCTGCGAGAATTCAAAAGCTACCCTCATGCATAGAAGCATAGGTATCCAGCTTGAAACAGGAACACTTTTAATGATTCAGCAGAGCCAAAGAATCACTGAAGTTAAAAGCACCTTCTGGATATCATCTATAATAACTCCATGCCCAAAGCAGAGTTGGACAGAGCACACTGTTCAGTACAGTGCCCTGTCAGGTTTTGAGTATGTTCAAAAACAGACTCTACAGCTTCCATGAGCAATCAATTCCATTTAAACATCAGAAAACAATTTTGCTGTAAGGATAAATTGAGATACAGGAGATTCCCATGTACATACATTGCATTTTGTTCTTTCTCTGGTCACCACATAAAGGATCAGCCTCTACTCTGCATCTTCCCATAATTTGTATTTATATACACTGATAAGATTTTTCAGGAAAGCATTCTTCTCCAAGTTCCAAGAATTATCCAGCTCTCTCAGCCTCTCCTTCTATGACAGATGCTCCCATCCCTTATTGATTTCTGTGGCTTTCTGCAGTACTTTGGTTCAGTATGTCCATATCTGTACTGTACTGTGAAGTCAACAACTGGACACAGCACTCCAGAAGTGGTCTTATCAGTGCCAAATAGAGAGGATAGATCACCTCTTGGCAACATACTTCCTAACACAGCCCAGGATTCTGCTGGTCTTCTTGCCACAAGGGTGCATTGCTGGTTCATCTTCAGCTTAGTGACCATCAGCACTTCCTGGTCTTTTTCTGCAAAGCTGTTCACCTCTGGTTAACCCCAGCATTCACTCATGCCTGGGGTTACTCTTGCCCCAGCTCAGTACTTTGCACTGCCCAAGGTTGCACTGCAAGAAGTTGCTGTCTGCCACTTCTGCAGCCTGCACGCTTGTCCAATACATCAACCACTCCTCCCCAGTCTGCATTATCTGGAAACTCCCTACAGGTGTAACTCTGCCCCACCATCCAGGTCACTGATGAAAACATTAACACATGACCCCAGTACCAGTGCTTGGCACATGCCACCACTAGTGGCTGACCTCCTGCAGGCCTTTGGGCCAATGCTCACAGCCTCTGAGGCCCAGCACCTCAGCCAGTTTCAATCTGCCCCACTTTTCCAGCTTGTACTTAACTAACATTGTAATGATACTAGAGAAGACAGTGTTTAAAGACAAAGGTAAGCTAAAAAACATCTAGCGACACTCCTCATTCCTCAAACCATGTATCACAGAAGAACATAAGGTAATTAGGCATAATTTCTCCTTTAAAAATCTATGCTGACTACTCTTGAGTCACCTTCGTTTTTCCATGATATGTTTGGAAATATTTCCAGGATTCCTAGTTCCATCACCTTCCTAGGGATCAAGGTGAGCCTGGCAGGCCTATGGGTCTCCAGATCCTCCTTCTTACCCTTCCTACAGAGAGGAAAGAATTCTTTCAGTCCTCATGAATCTCTTCCAATTGCCTTGATCTTTTGAAGACTTGTTTTTGAGTTAACAGAAGCTTCCCTGTATCAGAATACTACAGTAACCATTCCTGTTTCAGATTGGCTGGGGCTATGCTTTTACAAATATGACTTAATGCAAATAAACATGGGAATAATGAACAGAACAGTTGTATATTGCAATATTAAAAAAAAATAACACAATAGACTCCATTGTATCTGATGTGCAGAATGACACTGCATTCAAAACAGAAGGAGAATGTGACACATTCAAACCTGAATTTTCTGCCAAAATGAAAATATGACTGGAGTAAGAGCAGTGGGCAAGAACTGTTGTTTTCCTATACAGTGACATATGAACATGTCTAGGATAGACAAATGTTACTCACCAATGCCCACAGAGCCTTTTCTACTCAATCACAACAGGAAAGCTGGAGTCAGAGCTCCAGCAAAAGCAGTAAGATTCTACTGTCACCTATCCTATCACATTGTCAGCAAGATGAGGACTTAACGTTCATTTAACATCAACCACTGAAGTGACTTTGCAGGACATTATGACCACAAAAAGCAAATAAATGGGGATTCATCTGCTTACCAGGATAGCCTTCTAGACTTTGCCTCACATTGTTCACAGTAGGATAGACCTTCATGGAGGTAGAACAAAAACTAACTTTAATAACACAGCTCTAAGTAGACAAGTTGCCAATTTTCAAACAAACACCTTAAAGAAAACTTGAGGAAAAAAAAATATTAAAAGCTTAATTTTTCAGAATTCATAAATTTACACTGTAGCTTACAACTACAATTGGGCCAGTAACACAGAAAGTCTAATATTTTTACCACTCTTACAGAGCTAACCAAAATTAGGTAGCAAGTCTCAAGTGATACTGCTTCAGCCACTTCCACAGTAGCCAAAGCTAGTTCTTAACATTATTTTACAAGATTTTAGTCACACACCTCAAATACGAGATATAAGTACACAGGGGCATTTAGCACATGGAAAAGACAATAGCTTGACCATCAGTTTTCCTTGATTTAACAAGCTCCTGCCACAAACTTTTCTGCTTCTCCCCTTAATTGAGTTAAAAACCAAAGGTATTAATGACTAAGGATTCAGTTACACCTCAGTAGGAAAAACATCTGCCTCTACAAGACCCAACATAAAACAAGCTATAGAATGAGAAAATTTTGATGAGATGATATATAATCTAGTGTCATGCCAATGGAAATTATGGTACATTTTTAGAGCAAACCATACACAACTAAGCAGCATTAAGTGGTGTATATATATAATTTTATCATGAAAACTCCATTACTGTCTTCCAAAAGTTAAAAGCAAAACAATGACTAAGATTTCCAAAACAAAAGGTCACCAGCATCTAAAAGACATACCAAATGAATTGGGACATCACATTTACGGAAAGTTGTCACACTACTGCCTGCAGCCTCCAGGCTCTCCTGGAACTCTGAGCACAGCCATTTGGACCCATCAGATCCCATTGAACCAATGCTTGAGAACTGTCCAACAAGAGGCCAGGATTCCTGTGCTGGTATTGACAAAGCATGCTCCTTCAAAAGCTGGTGAGGGGAATTAAAACACTGTTACACTTCAACACACAAAGAATACCTTAATCAGTTTGATATCAATTTTGATATAAAAAATCCTCTAGAATTCATGAACTTCTGATAATGAGACAGACTAACATTCATACTGCATGTTTAACTTTGCGAGAAAAAAAACCAAAAAACATCGGGCTTTCCAAATAAACTCACTTCAAGAGAAGATTAAACATCACAAGTTTTATCCAAAAGCACTAAAGCCAACCATCACATGAAATGAATGTTAGCAACTCTTTCTAGAAACATGAAACATTAGCTTCAGAAGTCACAATAAATAAAACAAGTAAACATTTTTTATATTTGGTGGTTGTTTGCCATAAAATTCCACTTGTATCCTAAAGCCATGACACCCAACTACAATAGAAGCCTACAATAAGAGGGGAAAAAAAGAACAATTGAAGAGAAAACTGAAATGATCCTTTTAGAGGAGTTCTTCATCTGTGAATGGAATTTAAAGTCACATTAAAAACAGAGGGATATAGACAGGTATTAACTTGTATCTAGTTACCACCTTTACCTCACTCTAGAGCAAACACACAATCTAATGGCTTCAATCATCAATATAGTATCGTCAGGTCTTTTTGCATTGTCACTAAAAACCTTTTTAAATCACAGAAACATCTGCCACAAGATCATCTTCCTCCCTTACAAGATTTTTCTGTTATATTTTTTCTTCATTCTCCATCTCACTAGGCAAAAAACACCAGATAACATGTACTAGAAAGGACAAGCTCTTAATGAGCAAAACAATGTCTGTAAGAGTAACCTCATGTTGAAAAGCAATGTGATACGTAAGTATTCTGTATGTCACAGGAGTTTGCCACAGACAGAATTAGAATTTCACATAAAATTCAAGACAGTGTTTGAAATACCACCACTTCAGCAGGAGGTGCAGGTTAAAAATTCTCCAATTATGAGAAGCATTTAATAGATGACATGAAATGCCTGATCAAATTCAGAGTAACAAAAAAAACCCCAAAAATGAACCAACAAAACCCCACAAACAAACAAAACCCCCCACCCCAAACCAAAAAGGGTCCAAATCAAACAAGAAGGGTCCCTACAAACTTGATATATGCAATCTTGAAGATTTACCGCTACCTACATAAGACCTCTAAAAGCAAGAGAGTTCAACTATTAACATAATACTGTCATATTCAACCCTAACCATATTCCTAAGTCCCACATCTACACATCTGTTAGATATCTCCACCACTTCCCTGGGCAGCCTGTTTGTTTCAATACTTGACAGACTTTGAAGGAATTTTTCTTAATATCCAAACTGTATCTCCCCGGCACAACTTGAGGCCATTTCCTCTTGTCCTATCACTTGTTACTGGGGAGAAGAAACCAACCCCCACTCAGCTACAGCCTCCTTTCAAGTAGCTGTAGAGAGCAATAAGGTCTTCCTGAGACCTTTTTTCTTCAGGCTGAACACCTCCAACTCCCTGAGCTGCTTCTCATTAGAACCATACTCCAAGGGGTTTCATTCCACTCTCTGTCCCTGTCTTCCAGCTTGGGGAGCTGGACACACGGACAACAGGTCCTGCTGTTAGAGGCAAAGAACATAACAAGCACTTCATGAGCCTCTGCCTCATCCTTTTTCACTGTGTCTCCCTCTGCATCCAATAAATGATGGAAATTCTCGTTAGTCTCCTTTTATTGCTAATGTACTTATAAAAACATTTTTATTGTCTTTTTCATCAGTAGACAGATTAAGTTCTAAATTGCAAGCTTATATATGATATAGCTAACTTTAACTGTAACAATGTATTAAAAAACTGATGATGACAGCTGGAAAAACTGGAAGGAACTGAAGAATTCTCTCAAAAATTCTATTTACATTTTAAAGAATATTAACAAAAAATGGTTACAGTTTTGGTACCTTTCTGAGCCTAAGATGGCCCCACTTTTCTTTATCACTACCTTGATATCGTCCAGGGGTAGAACCAAGCAGATACACTCTAAAGAAAGAAAAAAACCAACAGATTTTTGTAGATCTTGAGTGCTTTGGTTTGTAAAGTAGCAAGGTATTTAAGTAAAACTTACCAGCAAGATTGAACACTCAAGTGCAACCAGAAATATTTAATGTCTCTCATGTGATTTATAATATAAAAAGAAGTATATTTTCAGCTGTATAATTTATTATCAGCATCCTATATGGCTGTCATGCATCACCAGGCTATTCTACAGCAGAGACAAGAACTACACCTTTTTCAGTGTACAAAAATGCAGAGAACAGATACCATTAGTAATACACACAAATAGCTCATTTGGGATATAACTCAGTGTGTCATTTTGAGTGAAGCCAATCTACTGCTACATCCAAATCAGCACATTCAGGTATGAGTTTTCATCTGGGCACCTAATAGTTCAGATGCAAAGTACAGCTTTTTCAACACTTCCTAGTAATGGGTTTAGTAACCTATTTGACTTTGCCCTGAAAACAGGGAAGAGATCACAATAAACAGATGCTTGAAGAAACTGTTCCCTACTGCATACATCTCATGCCTAACTTTATCCATGACTGAATGCCCCCTACAGCACATCAAATGGCAATCCTTACCCTAACAAGTGACTCTTTCCTAGCCCTTGCATAAAGTCCTATCAGCTAGGGCTCAAATAATCTGTTTGAACTCAAGCTGATGATCAGTGCAATCAGAGCAGCTGTTAGCTCACCTGATAATAAAGTACATACCATTTTTTACCCTCTCCAATCTTTTAAGACTCTGTGTAAAGATAAAAGTACTTTTTAATGTATAAACTAGACAAGGTTTCAGTCTCTATTTCCACCACAGTATATGATCATTTTCAGCTTTCCTTTTCAACAATTTTTGTTCAGATTATAAAACAGCAATTGAGTTGCTAGTAGATTTAAACTTTATGAAGTAAATACTCCTATTTAGGTGGAACTACTTATTAGAAGTAAATTAAGCATCATGAATTATTTTTAAGTAATATCAGCAATGTGATATTAGAGAAGATTATTCCAAGACTAGTTAGACATGACATTGCCCACCAACCCATGCCCATTACAGGCAAAATTCTACAGATATGTATATGGATTAACCTCTGCCTTACAAACAGGAGTGTATTCTGAATAAAATCTCCATTCCAGTAACCTTTGCTTATGAAATCACTCTTACATGACAAACCCTATACAACACAGTTTTTTCCCCACTGGCAATATTACTGAAGTAAATACTTGAGCCAGACTGCCTCAAATGAAACCAAGTCCTCATTACTTTATAGCTACCTTCTGTAAAGTTGCTGCTGTTGCACCTTTCTTTCTTCTTTTAAAATGGAGGCTTATAAAACTAGAAGTTGGTCAATTTGACATAACGTACGTAAGAGAAATTACTTAAAACTGCATAGAGTCATGTTTGAACACTCAAGCCCCCAAAAAAGATTACCTTACAAAATAAGCATGAGTTCTAACAGATATCTACTTTTTAGAAAAAAAAAAAGAAAAAAACAGATGTGCAAGTTACAAAAAACTTAAGATTATATATACCTTGTTTCTGATAAATCATGTTCTTGAATCAGATCTATCCATTCCTTGAGTGCAGGAGAATTGTAAGCTGTCAAGTAACTTATTAGGTCAGATTTAAAATTAGTTGCAGATTCACCAGCAGAAACAGATGCTCCCTTAGGTAGCCTTGGATATAAAGGGCTTAGCCATATTCTTAAAAGAAATAAAAAAAGAAAAAAATCAGCCATAAAAACAAGCACTATGTATTAATAACACATGGGTTTAGTATAGGAGTAAAGCACATCTGAAGGTCCTAAACAAATGCTTGACAGATTCACTGTGATATTAAATATAGATATAGTCTTTACATCTACAGAATCAACTCATACTTGAAACCATAAAACTAATACTTTCAAGTAAAAACAACATTCTCATAATTTTTCCACACATACATTTACAGCTTTCACTGCTGTTAAACTGGTCAGGCTCAGACTTAGCAACCATGAGTTCTTTCATCAACATTTTCTATAGGAATAGAACACTGCAATGTGTTCTGCTAAACCTGGTTTGTGCAACTGCATAGAAAACCACCAATTAAAGCATCTGAAAGGTTTATACAGTTTGAATAGTAGCCCACAATAATAGATTGCCTCTCAAGAACCTCCATCAGAGTAAAATGGACACCACACAGGGAAAACATTTAGCATTTCTTTCCAGTCACACATTATTGCAGCCATGGGAACCAAAGATCCTGCATTATCAATTTTACAATGTGTTGATACTGTCCTTTGAAATTAAGAACCACCCTATAGTGATGCTGCATAACACTGCAGTATGCAAAAGCTAGAACAGAAAGCTATTCCTCATATTTGATAAGTAGGGGAACTTGTTAAGTATCCCAATAGGTATTTTCATGCTTTCTTAGCTTTCTGAGAAGCTAATAAAATACTGCCATTACTGCCATAAAATACTAAAGCCACCCATAAGATTTAAAGCCAAAAAAATCAGTGGCTATTTTTGCCACTCAAAGGGCAAAGACAAGTAAGACAAGTCTCAAAACCCTGCCATATTTAATGGCAGCAAAATGGATATCAAAGTGACAGTAACTTCTGAAAAGCAGCTTTCCATTAGTCTGAATGAATTTTATACCCTGATTTACTGTGGTGATCTAACTAAAAAAATGGTCCCATGAAAATAGCCAAAAAACTGAAGAGGTTGAAGACCCTTATACTAACATGCCACTTAATCCTGTTTTTTGTGCTCTCAACAAAACTATGTCCTAAGCTGATCATTAAGTTTACAAACTTCTACCAAAAGAATTGAACAGGAAAAACAATCCTTCCCAGGAAAGGATACTGGGCAAATATTAGGTTATCTACTGTGTTATGGAAACAATAATGCCCAACATTTATCAGACTACATTCTGGATATAGTCACAAAACCAGAACATTGGCACATCCATGTTATTCTTGCAGTATTAAGATAATTTTAAAATAGCTGTTTCATGTGTATATGAATGGTATTTATAGCTATGAAGTTTTTTTATAAAGAGACAGCACAGCAAAATAAAATTTTGTATCAGTCAGACTGATATTAAGCTATCAGCCAACTGGGAACACTTTTGTATCAGTCAGACTGATATTAAGCTATCAGCCAACTGGGAACACAGTTTTGTTTACAGGAGAAAGCAAGTAGAGTTCAGACTTAGACAGCTACCAGCATTCTAAATCAAATTTTAAAAATTTTTGTTTTAGAATATCACTATCTTAAGAGTGTAAGGCTTGCAGCACTAGATCACCTAATATCCCATCTCCAGCAGTAGTAAGTAGCTATGGAAAGTATTAAACCATCAACCCATGATAAACATTTAGCTGCCAGGGATTGTTGCTTACCCCTGAGTTTTCTGGTGCCAATCTTCAGCAATAAGATTGGATGTATGTATCACGACTCGAAGACCTTCTTCATATAGCAACAACATCATTTTCCTTTAAAAAAAGATATATAAATCTTCATCTATTTCAAGTACACTGTGAGTAGGAGATAAATTAGCAATTCATTAAAAAGCTCCAAAGTAATTATTTTCAAAAATGTGTTGAGCATCACACAAGCACTTAAGACTTCAATCCATGTGCATGCCAAGCTCACATGGCAGTCATTAGACTATCCCTATATATTTTATTCTGGAGTACTGCTTAACATCTCATACAGCTAATTACCCACAACAAAGTGAATACTTGCAGAACACTTCCTATATTTGCACAGTTCTCCAGATAAACTTATCTCTTTGCAGATAGTTAGAAAAGAACTCAGGAACACTGAAAGGCTTTTACTTATACCTGAATTTATTAAAACCTAGTTACTTCCTCTTAAACTGGCTTTTCCTTTAAAAGAAGTTATGTACATAGCTAACCATTGCAATGGTAAAAAAACCTACTTATTTACCATAACTCTTAGCTCAAGCTACAGCACGAAGAAATTTTAAAACTAGTAGCTGAGATAAACATACACATCTGTACCTTTTGTAAAAGAGTGCTCAAATTTTCATATCCAAGTTTTCATTAGTTGGGTAAAGACATATCCATCTAACCCCAAAGGATGAGATCTGAAACCCAAACTGAACCCAGAAGGTCTCTGTTAAACATAAGATCTGTTCTTATCTGTAGATTTCTATCTACAAAATTTGCTTTGTGACTTCTATTATATCCAATTCAAGTATTTTCTTTGAGAAGACCCCCAGATTTGCTAGTTATTTCCAGATCCTCCATATGAACTGAAAAACATGATCAGTAAGTCAGTGCTGCATCGGTCCTGCCTATAACTGATAAAGTTTGCATTACAGTTTTGGTACTAAGGCATAAGTTCAGAGCCAGGACCTGCAGTCTCAGACCAGTTCAACTTCAATTGTTTAACTTGCACATCTTGTATCTACTCAATAGCTAATTTGTCTCATTAAATTAGAACAACCCTGTCATCTCTAAATAGAAAATGTTTATGGAAACTTTAAGATTCAACAATTTTTATGAAACCCAGTTTTGCTGCAGACCTTTCTGCTTCATAGTGTTACTTACGTATGATGAGTTCCAAATGCAATATCCAGTTTAGCCTACAAAATTAAAAGTTGATCATTAAAAATTCCTATTGTGTATCGCTTATTTTGTTTAATTTCACTGCTCTCTAGTGGACAGATCACAAAATACATTATCTTCCTTCTCAATAATTCTAATGCACTCTCCACTTTCTACAAGCTAGATTTCAAATGGTAATGCAACTCTTGCTGGAACTGTTCTAGAACTGGTGCCTCTCTTACTAGCAATGTTTTCAGAAATAGTCAGCAGAAAGTAACTCAAGGCTCCTGCCAGACACCAAGCTGAACAGAAGCCAGCAATGTGGCCTTGCATGAAAGATGCCTGAATCCTGGCCTGCATCAGGAGTGCTGCCAGCAGGTCAAGGGAGGGGATGCTTCCCCACTGCTGAACACCAGTGAGGACACACCTGCAGTATTGGGTCCACATTCAACAGGAAATTCAGGATTACCAGATTGTTTCAGCGAGAACAAAATTCCAAGATCATTCTCCTCCTAACAAAGAGCACAGTGTCCCCATGATCATTAATACAGCTCACCTGGCAAAATCTTGAAACACTGGCAAGTTGCCATATCCACACGCGCCCCCAGGAAGAAGCCAATGGCTTCATCACTTAGGGACAGCAAAACAACAAACATAACATCAGAGAGAAAATGGCATGTGCCAGGAAGCATGCTCACAGCAATTTCAACAGCATTACAGAGATTATTTCTATCAGCATTTTCTTGCTTAAAACATATTTGGAAAATAATAACTCTTTGAAACTTAAGATTATAGTGACACTAAGACTAAATTCTGTGCTTGACACAAAAATAATGCTTCCTCTTCAGCCATTGTAAGAACTTGAGCATAACGTGTTAGTGAGAAGAGCTGAGCAGCTCTTCTGTGAGCCCTGTGACACTTCTGTGGGCAGGTGCCATGTACAAACTTTTGTGACTGAAGCCCACCATAATTACATCTGACCAGGATCATCATTACCATGTTCCTATGGTCCTGGTATGGATATTCCTCAAAGCGGAACAAAAAACTTCCCACATAAGGTGTGTCTTTTCAGTAACAAGGTTTGAGTGTAAGAGATGGCTTAACTTCAACCAAAGTATGATATAAATGTTAATTACCTGACAAAAGCTAATATTCTCATAAGGCCGAGCTTGTGCAATTAGTTCAGCTTTGGATTCTCTCCTCTCGCCGTGAACTATCAGCAATGGCTTCTTCCTTAAACAAAGGCAATTACCAAACAAATTACCATTAAAACATCAAGTGAATCAGCAATTGGCCTAAACCATTCCTTCACATAGCTATGACATCTGGCCCCTGAATCTGAAAGGCCAGTAGAAAGGAGGCAGTGAAATCAATATGCCTTATTAACTAACTCAAAACAGCAGTAACTGCAATAGAACCTCTAAAAAATAGACTCTGGAAATTTGTAACAGAAAAAATAAGGAAAAACAGGAAGAGTGGAGTAAAGCAGACACAAAAATAAAAACTCTAACTCTTAATACAAGATCATGAAAGAAACTCTTGTCCCTATAGCTGGAAACAGACAAATGTAAACGCTTAAAAGCACCAATATACACAATATGGATCTAAGACAATTTAGTAATTATTATCTTACAGAGAAGATGGAAGATTGATAGGGAAAAGGAAAGGATCTATTCTTGCAGTAATTTGGTGTTCACTTTCTAAAACTAAACTTCTGGTCCTGCCAACCAGATCTAATCCACAGGGAGACGTGTTGCCTCCCTGGGATCCAAGTAAGAGATATCACCAAGAAAATTCCCAGCCTGGTTCAGCCCACTGATTATTACGGGTCTTTCAAGTGAGTATCAACAAAGTCCTAACAAGACTGCAGACAAGCAAGAGGGACCTCAGGGCACTGGGACAAGTGGTCAAGACATCTGGAGCACATGCATTCAAACACTTCTATAAAGCACCTGCATACCACAGTACAAGGAACAATCAGAAGGAACTGGAGATCTGTGTGCAGTCACAGGGCTTTGATGTCATTGCAATTACAGAAATATGGTGGGATAGCTCACACAACTGGCACATTGTCATGAAGGGTTATATGCTGTTTAGGAAAGACAGGAAGGTGCAGTACTGGAGTTGCCCTCTACATGAGGCAACACTTGTGTCGCTGTATCAAGAGGCACAACACAAGGACACGGACTCCAGATCAGAAGGCAATGGCTAAAAAGCAACTTTATTAGACATGGCACACACTTATACAGTGTGCTCTGTGGGTTAAACACGAATGGTTAATCTGAGAAAACAACAGTCTTATTGGAGAAGGGACCAACACCCCTTGAAAAACAATCCTGCAAAACAGCACTTGTTTTTCCATGTGGCATTCGTCAAACACCAGGTGTTGAGCTTTGCTTACATTCTTGCTTCAGCTTTTCACAGGCTGGTCCTGAGAAAAGCTGAGAACTGCTTTTCCCTGTTCACAGGAAGTGTCCACACACTTGGAACATATCAATCAAGATGCTATGGGTTAGGATAAAAGAGCAGACAAGTAAGAGTGACACTGCTGTGGGTATTTGCTGCCTGCCATCTGATCAGCAGGACTAAGTGGATGAGCCTTCCACAGCAGCAATACAATCTCAGACCCTGGTTCTTGTGGGGAACTACCCTGACATGCTGGAGAAGCAACACAGCAAAGCATAAACAATACAGGAAGTTCCTTGAAAGCACTGATGACAGCTTTCTGATACACGTAGTGGAGGATCCCACAAGGAACAGTTTGTTGCTCAACCCAGTATGGTTGCTTCCAATCTTCCCCACTCTGTGATTCTGTGAACTCTGGTTCTACTGCACTTTCAGAAAAAAAAAAAAAAAAAAAAAAAAAAAAAATTATATGCTCACTTCATCTGCAGGAGTTTGCAATTATCAGAGAGGAATTGCCAGCAAACAAGAACTGCTTTTACAACAATACCCATCAACTTACTATATCATATCCATGAAATCATCCTGATCCTTTTCACACCGTTTTCTTGTGCCCTTCCTACATTCTCTCCTTTCTCTTGCACTATCTGGCTCTTAACTCAGTAAAGTGCATGGCAAAAAGCTCCTTGTTTCATCTTTACAGGTCATCTACTGCCATGTCATTGCAGTCTACAATGGGGCGTCTTTAATGTTAACTAATAAAATTCAGAAACCAACTATCCTGAACTCTATTTACCAGTCTTGAAAAGAGTCAAGAAACCAGAGAACTAGAACTGTGGAATAAGAGTAGAACAAAAACTAAGAGCCTATGCATATCCAATTGGTAACAACCATCTGCACTGCAAAGAGGTGTTGGTCATTCACTTATAATGGGATCATGTTATGAACAGAAATGATCTGGAAATTCCATCTGAAACTGTAAAAGACACATACCTGAATTCCTGAGGGTACTGTCTTACAAGCCATCCCACATCTATACAGTAGTTAAACTTGTATGCAAGAAAAAGAAAACAGACTCATTAAAAAGAAAAAAACAGCTAGATCAATGAACTACAGCAAAAAAGCTTTCTATGTAAAGTCAACCCACATTACTACTTACATCATATATAGCATATTCTAAAAACAGGTGTACTTTTCACGTTCACATCCTTTCTTTTATTTCTCTTTAACAATTCGAGAATGAATTTAAGTTTCTCAAAAGTGTGCATTAGTGCTCATAAAATTTACCATCCAGGAAAAAAACTCAGAATCACATGCATATAATGTAAAACCTTAGGTTCAAGGATCATCTCTCTGCAAAGTGCTTATATCATGAATGATAGCAAAAGCTTCTAGGCAACAACAAAGATCTCATTCCTAGACTGCAAGGTGCTCTTTCTTTCAAAAGAACTCATTTATATGAACATAAATACATGCTTCTCAGTTGCACAGTCCTTAAAAACAGGAGAAACTCCTGTAATTGCCTGCATTCTACAGCAGAACATAGGATAGTGTTTATATTTCAATAAATTGTTCAACAGTTAAAAACATTTAGAATTCCTTCTGTGTTTTAACAAAGTTCCCTGTTAATATCAGCTACATGGCACAAGCATGGATTATCAAGTTTAATGAAGTGAAACAAGCAAGTGAAATCAGTCTGGCAAACAGCAAACTCACCTGGGCAGAAGATATGAGAGTTCCAAAAAGAGGAGACAAAATATCTATTAAAAATATTAAAGCATAAATAAATTAAAAAGACTTGAAGTAAACATTTTGCATCTTGAACAGCTTGACAAGCACCACAGTACAAGGGCCCAATTGTTCACAGACCTGGTGTGACAGAGGCATTCACAAGTTTACTGTTCCAAGTATTCAAGCCACCGACTCTCCTGTGAATCACTTAGGATCATACACTTGTAAAAATTAATAATCCTCTCAAAGCAGAAAACAAGTTTTAAAAGCTGATTAGGAAAAAGTCCAACATCATATTAAGAAAGGGACATTAAACTACTCTCTCCCCTACTGAGTGGGCTTGACAAACTGTGGCAGTTTAGCAGAAATAAGGGCACAGTGAATGTTCATTTTCCTGCTGCAGACTGATTGGGAGATACGTGTATCCATAGTTCAATCACAGTAATGCAGGAAACTAACCCAACTGGGGATTTATAAACTCAACAACTGAAGCACAGCATCAACCTGAAAACATACCCTACAAGTAATTTCCAGGATGTGCAAATTATTTCATGCCATAGCTCTTCAGAAATCTGTTTTAGCAGGTCAAGCAAATAATACTGCCTGTCCACCAGCTCAACTAATCACCTAGCAGGACTCCCAAGAGAGGACAGGCTAAAAGCCACAAATTCACAAAGCATCCTGCAATAAAGCAACTGAAGTCTCTGACACCTGCCTGTGCTAGTAGGCATGAGGCTGAGGAAAAGTTGCAACCTAATTGTATAGGTCTTGAGTAATTTCTTCTCCCTCAAAGAACTACAATTTTTTTCTGCCTCATTTTTTTGTATTTCTGTACACAATTCTCTGATTAAAATACTTGTTTCTAATTCTGTCTTGTGATGTACAAGATTTTATTTCTAACTACATGGATGTTTACAGGGACACAAAGCTCTTCCCCCTTACATCAAATGACGACTAACAGACCATTCCTGAAGCATCAGTATTGTACAGCAAAGACTCCACTCCATCTTGACTGATGGACAGCTCTCTTCCAGATGAATTTGAATGGATCCATGAACCCCAGACAAGGAACTTCAGAAGCACTGCATCTAGTAATACTGAATTACTAGGTCCAAACCACTCTGCAGCATGAAGGCAAGTGCAAACAACTACTCAGGGAATTATGCACCCAAGAAAAGCACTCCTTTAAGTGCCACAAAGATAAGTGGTGTTCCCCAGATTAGCTCATGGGGAAAGCAGCAATAAGAAACAGCACAACTTGCCTTGGCTAAATACACATTAGATTTCTGCAGCCTAACCCAAGTTACAACAAAATATCAGCAAATAATGCTTTACACAATATACTTCTAAAAGAGAAAGGTCCAGATAACAGAACCAATTTCTATGAACCTGCACATTTAGAATGTGAAACCTCAGCAACACCAAGAAATACATGCATTTAAAAACAACCACAAACTAAAAATAAGCATTCTCTTGCTTTCTCCCAAAAGCCCTCTTGTAGTAGAAGCCACTTGTTCACCTTTTATGTGCAGGGCTCCAGAATTATAGTTCTGTTCAATTCCACTGACTTTAGTGAGAAAAAACCTGAAAGGATTGCCTCCAGTCACCAAATCCCAGGTATCTTGGGCTTCACTAGGTGTTACATTATACTCCTCTTCTTCAAGATTCTCTGACAGTTTGTCATCTTTGCAAAGATTCAAAGGATGCTCTTCGGGAACATCGTATTTTTCTTCTTTCACTGTTTCTTTGCAGGCATGTTTTTGCTGATCTTCAGGCTCTTCATCACTACTAGAAAGACACCAACCTGAGCCTTCTTGGCTTGGTCTCTGTTTTACTGCCGGAGGAGTCTCTGTAGAAAGATTTTTATCAGTGAGCTTCAGGGGAGACGCTTTTCTCTTGTGAGCAGCTTTCCTAGCTTCAGAGCACGGATACTGTGGTCCACTTGTTCCACCACATGCAGCATCCGATAGTGAAGATGTACATGGTTTTTCACTGTCAGAATTTTCCTCGGCACTTTCATCACTGCTAGACACTGTCCATTTACCGTGTGCGCCTTCCTGAAGCATGCTCCTAGGGATGAAAAAACACCAAACAAAAATTGTACGGTTTTGTAACGTTCAAGCCTGTCTCCCTTCCTAACTCCCATTTGTTTATTACTAAGGAACTGTGCTTTGGTATTTGGCAGAATCTCCGGGAAATTTCATAGTGTACGAGGCTTGTTTCTATGCCCGGGAAACAAAGAAACACGTGCAATGGGGGCAACCATCACATCGGGAGCAGCAAACGTAAAAACCTGCACATGGAAAAAGGGCTAAGCTAGAGGCATCTATGAGAACGCGTTCTAAGAACCAGCGGTGTGATTCGCATGCTACAGATGTTTCCCCACGGCTGCGCCATCCAGCGCGCTCCGCTGAGCGCCATCAGGAGCACGGGGCCGAGCCGGGCCGGCGCTTTCCGGCAGTCCCAACGGGAACACTCCGGGACCACGGCCTCCCTCCGAACCCCCGTGTCCCCAGCGAGCCCCTCCGCCGCGCCTCCCCACTAAACCGCGGCGGCAGAACGCGGCCACTGCCGCCCCCACCGCCGCCGAGGGCCGCGGCTGCCTTCACCGCCTCACAGCGAAAGCAGCGCTCACCACCGGGGGAGGCGCCGGCTGGGCCACAGCACCCAAGAGTCCCGGCAGCCGCTCCGGCCCTGCAGCCCGGCATGCTCCCCGCTGTCCGCCCTGCCCGCCACCACTCCCTCACTCACTCTCTCCCTCACTCACTCTCTCAGCAGCACAGCACACCGCCCGGTGCCCCGGCAGCGCCCGCGATGGCAGCGAGAGCAGGCCCAGGCCCGAGCCCGCCCTCCCGCACGGCCCCGCCCCGCCGCCACAGCCGGGGGCGCCCGGCCGCCGGGAGGGGCACAGGCGGGTCTGACTGAGCTGAGATATTCTAACGAGGCTTCATTTCACCTTAATAGTAGTTATGGGCAGGTGCGGAATTTGCATAATGGCTCGTTCGGCGCGGTGTTAATTACTGTGTCTGAAGTGCCCCGCTAATGAGATAACTGCGTGAGGACTTCGGGAAGGAGTGTGAGGAAAGCAGGTGTAAAATTAATCAAAGGCGGAGCGCTGCCCGCATCAAAGCGTACTTTGGTCGCTGCAGTGAACTGAGCGTTCGGTTCTCGTTACTGTAATTTATTGTAAGCTTGTGGCTGCAGTTAAATTCTGGAAGTGCCAGCACGCAATGAAACCTGCAGGCTGCTCTAAGAGAAGCTTTCCTGGGAATTCAGCTGGTTTGTGTAGTTTTCTTAGTGCTTGTCCGCAGAGTTGCGTACAACGCTTTTCCCTGAAATGCTCCGTGGATAAATCCTTTTCTAAGTTATGATGCTGTATTATCAACCCTTGCTAAAGGAGTTCTGTGGGAAAAGCTTTTAGGAATGTTGGATGGTTTTGTATGTTTTGAGTGTAATCTCTGGAAATACTTTTTTGTTTTCTACGAGTACTCCAGAAAATTTGATGGCTTCTGGCTATGCTTTCACCGCACTCTCTCCTCATAGTTCCTGTCTGTATGGTGATTTAACTGAGAATTAAAGCTATCTGGTGTTTTTCAAGAAAAAACTTATGGTCTGGTGGAAATGCGATTTGTTTGCTAGAAGTCTGTACTATGTATTCTAAGTTTGCAAAAAGCTTTTTCATCATAAGCATATAAAATGTGGCAGTATGAAAAATGTTATTTTAACCTAAAAATCCCAAACTGAATGGACTCCACCCATTTTTGATTTTACTGGAACAGAGTAGATTAGAATAGAGGTGATTTAACAAGTGCCTCTCTTATTTTTCCTGTAACAGTTACACAAAGTAAAAAATCGTCCCTGAGGTTTATTGGGTTTTAATGCAAATCACTTTCTTTCTGTAGGTTTTTGAAGTGTGCAATGAAGATAGCAAAGGCTATTTAAGCAGAGAAGACTCTGCAGTTGGTCTAGTAATGTTTTTTTGCTAGAAACCCTCAAGGGTATGTACATTTTCATTTGTGTTCTGGAGATCCAGCTTATAGATGTCTCACTATTGAGAACACTGTACTGACTGGTCTATACTAATTGGAGTGGATAGCTGTACATGTGGTAAACAGAAATGCCTACAAATGCTAAAAGTAATTTTCTAATTTGCAGATATTTATTTCAAAAGAAAATAATCAATCCCCTGGCTTTTCTGCTGATGACTGTGATGAGCAGAAGGTTGTATTGTATTTCATATGTGTGTTATAGACGTATAAGACATATAAAGTAAACGACTTACTGAGCTTGTTACTGATTTTTATTAGTGGTACATTCAATTTCTTTTTTTAGTGGTTTCAGTACTGCTGCATGTCCCAATAATAAACGTGTATTCTCAAAAATATATCTGGTTTTAGTTTCAAGTAATAGTTGGGCATTTTTTAGCCATGATTTCTCAAATGTAGATCTACAGCTCTACAGAAATCTTAAGAAAAGAGAGATTGAGAGAAATAATGTGTTTCCATACTTACAGGAATAAACAGGTTTTATTGTATGGCTTGATGTAGTTTTGAAAATCATATTTTTACTCAAGTAAGTCCAAGTGAATTAAAAAAGAGTATGAAGAATGCAAAAAAATTCTGAATACACACAGTGTATTCTGTAAGTCTGTCTTTCTTATGGCATGTCAATAAATGAGACCAATCTACTATAAAGCATATTATATGTATAAAGTATAAAAAGGATGACTCATCTTTCTTTTCCAGCTTGAGCAGTCTTCTTTCCCAATGACCACTTGTGACTAACTATTATTTTTTAAATTAAATACATGTTTTACAAGAACTGTCTTGACAATGTTGTAAATAAAACTGTGTCTATGATAATTTAGAGTAAACCCCACAAAAATGTTTTAGCAAACTGTGACAGCAGTAATTTCTGATGCATTTCAGCTGTGGGTAAACATTTTCCCAATGTACTATGGCCAGATCTAAAAATGCTTAAGGCTTCTAACTTCAGTCTTAACTGTTGAATTATGACTCTCAAAATGCTAAGCTTTTTCCTTATCTGTCTTCTCCTAGCTATTTTTACCATGTAAAAATTAAGTGTTCTGTCAAATTCCCTGGCTGTTTCTTCCAGCAGGAGTACTCAAAACATGCTTAAGGCATTTAAACAAGAGCAGGCTCTGTGCATGAGTCACTGATGGCATCTCCTTGGAAAGAGAATAGAAGTAGCAGACTCCTGGGAAGACAGGAGATGCAGGTGTTGCTATTTCCTCCTGAAGAGGTGCCAAGTCACACCTGCTGTGGCTTTAGGCACTACTGTGACCACCTGTTAGACCATTTTGTTGGTGCAGCTGCACAAGAATTAATTAAGAAACCTTTGTTCTAGTGCTGATTCTGTCATCTAGTGGTTTTGCTAGCTCCTTAAATGGGCTCAATTCCAGCAACTGTTGCCCTTTACCCAATTACTTACTGCTCATTGTGAAGATCCCTAAAATGTCCCTGGGGAAGCAGTTACTTTTTTTTGTGGCTTCTGCTGGCATGCATTAGGTAAGGCTTGTAGCACAGCCACGTGTTTTGCTTTTGCTGATGACTAGGTCCTGTGCATGTTCCTTTCATCGTGTGTGTGGTTTTTAACAGGGTTCTGAGAAACACAACTTTCTCTGTGCTCCAGAGAGGAACCAAATCCACGTGTTGCAATCTTAAAAGTTGATTTTTAGGATCCAGTTCTTGAGTGTGTTATTGTGCATATTGTTTTGTTGTCAAAATTCACAAAATCCTAGGCTATAGGATCAGCCCTCCTATTTTTTTGGAAACTATTAAAAACAGCCCTGTTCTTAACCCCTGTTAAAAGGAGAGTCCTTTTAACTGCTTTTGCAAGACATAGGGAATAGTGTGCACATGTTATTTCTTAAGGTGAAACTATTTTTTAACTGCCCTACATGCTAACATAGCTTTTTCAGTAGAAATGACAATTGTTTAGCATCATCAACTGCAATCAAGCAACTGAATTTTTAGTAAATTGTGGTTGCATTTTTTTTGTCACGTTTGCATTTATTCTATAAATTAAAAGTAATACTAACTTTACCCACTAGATGTCATGAATGAACTCTTCATTGGAAAAAGTGAATTTGAATCACATTCCTATTCCACTTGCTTTTTCTAAATAAATTTTTATAACAATGCAATATTGCTAGTAAAATATTACTATAGAGTGGTTATTAATAGAAATGTTGAACTTTATGTAATTTTAATGTTTAAAACTAAACCTTTTGAGGAAAATAACTAGGAAAAATGTAAACAGATTAAACTCATAGTTGAACTGATACTGTATGTATGTTTGCATACAAATACTGTCATTTCTGGGTACTAGCAACATTGTAGGAATCATGTCTGTGTGACATTTTTGTTTTTTCTTTCTCTGACAGTTTGGTTCAGTGATCTTTTCCCCAAAATTATTTGAAATCATCGAAAATGCTCTTGTATTTCAGCAGCCATTCAGCTAACTAGCTGCTAGCATTTAATCTTCTAAATGAAACGGGAACTTCAGGAATTGCAGTCATTAAAATACATCATTTCCCAAGCTGAAGTTTCCTTCCTGGTACTGTTACATTTAGATCTAACTAAAAGCACTCTCTATCTACACTGTTCCTGGGAGACCAGGCCCCCTGTGTCCAGTATTTTCCTTGACCCAACTCTGTACCTTCACAGGAGGACACCAGCAGGTCAGACAGCTGCTGCTGAACAAGATGCCAGCAGCAGGATACCCTGACATCCCGAGTAGAGAAGGGCAATCTGAGCTCAGGGCTGCCTCCAGCTGCTCTCTTGGCACATCTTATCAAAGCTTTCCAAACAGGATTCTCTAGTCTGTTTACATACCTGACGTGGTCATGGGGAAAGTGTTGCAGCCCAGGTGGAACATACAGCCTTAGCTTAAGTGGTCTCATCGTGTTTGGCTTGTCCTTTCTCCAGGGTGGAATAAGCTTAGGGTGCTCTGTAATCTGCTCACATGGTCTCCCCTCAGGTGGCTGTCTCAGTGCTGCAGCTATGCACAGTCTTGTACTCTGATAACACAGATGCAAGTTTAGACTCATGAGCACTCAGTCGTGTCAAAAAGCTGTATAAATATAGCTCAAAATAGACCTCTCTGCTTTACTTGGTTATATATTCCCTTTCTGATCCTTACGTTGTTCAAAGATGTTTTGCAGGGATCTCTTGGTCACCTCCTAAATCAGTTCTGAAAGTTTTTTTTATTGTTTTCATCATGTAATTTAGCTTATTGCTTTTGTACTATTAACGAATCCAGGTTAACACACTATATTAGTAAGTATTAGTGAATCTTGGAAATTTGCTAATCAACATGTAAGTGTCACTCTAGTGACTCTAATTCCTCTCAGATAAAGTTGTGAGGTAAGAACCTGCTGAAAGACACTAAAGGAAATATATAGTACATAAAATAAGGTGGGTTTCAGAAAAGCTGTAGAAGTATAGATGATGCAAATATTTTTTGCACTTCCTCATTTTTTCTGTATTTTTATTGAAGTTTTTATTCTAGACAGATTTGCCAAATTACTTTTGATCCAGCTAGTCTTCAGTAAATAAGATTTCCAATCTGAATGTTAAGGCAGAATTTTCTTTCATTGTTTAGAGGAGATAACAGATGTGGGTGTGATGCTCCAGAAGTTAGATTTGAATATTATGATTCCTTTTTGTATAAAGAACTCAGATTTCTAGAAAGTTAAGCATCTTTGTTTAAGCATACTGAGTTTGAGATTTTGATATTGGTTAGGACTCTATTAGGACTACATATATACTTCTTTTTTGGATAAAAAGGTGGGTTTATTTTAATTAAAATAAGATATTTTCTTACCTAAATGCCATAGTTGCTATTGTTGTGTAATATGTACAAATCACAAAGCTGGTGAAGGGTCTGGATAGTCAGTCATAGGAGGAACATATGAGGAAACTGGGGTTGTTTAGTCTGGGGAAGAGGAAGCTCAGGGAAGACCTTGTCATTCTCTACAACCACCTGAAAGGAGATTGTAGCCAGGTGGTGTTCAGTCTCTTCTCCCAATAAATGGCAAGAGTCCAAGAGGAAATAGCCTCAAGTTGCACCAGGGGAGATTTTGACTGGATATTAGGAAAAATTCTTTCACTGAAAGGTCTGTGAAGTGTTGGGATAGGCTGCCTGGGGAAGTGGTGGAGATTCTGGAAGTGTTTAACATACATGTAGATGTGGTACTTAGGGACATGGTTTAGTGGTGAACAAGGCAGTGCTAGGTTAATGGTTGGCCTAAAAGACCTTAAGGGTCTTTTCCAACCTAAATGCTACTATTCTAATCTTTGATTCTATAAATGAGCTGACCATGGCTATTAAAAAGATTTCATATAGTTTTGTAATACTTTTAGTGTTTCTGTGTTACATTTAGCTTGAACGTATTCTTGCCACTCAAAGTGGCATTTCTTAATAGCAACATTATAGTGATTAATGACAGAGAAAAGTATTTAGTAATTTTTAGTGTTCAAGCTGGTGAGTGCTGAAAATTTCTGTGAGTTTTTTAATAATGATATCCTATTAACTTGGAAAAATACTGGAGTCCTACACCATAATTCAATAAATAAGCTTCTCATTTATATAGTCCTTCTCGGGTTTTGTTGTCCTTGACTTTACCAATTACACTCAAACTTCTGTTTGTGGGTTCATGTGTCAAGTCTTATTGGAGAAATTATTCATATAAAAAATGAAGTGGCAAAAAACTGAGGTTGCTTTTATTGATGAATTTCATCTTCCCTTTTGCCACGTGGCTCCACAGGTATTTGTATCAATATATTTGAAAGGTGTAATAGAAGCTGATTCTCTTTATTCTAGTGTTGGTGCTAGAACACACGCTCACTAAGCTGTACACTTGTAAATCTTTGACTTAGGCAGCAAATACAAAATAATGATTGTTTGTTTTTTTGGGTTTTTTTTTTTTTTCAAGAGAAAAAAACACATGAATGTCTGAACCAGAAATAATGAACTAAGATACAAAGATAGATCATAGATGTGTTAATACCTAATGGTTTTTATAATTGTTAAGACGTCCTTTTTTGTGTGTTGACATAGCTTTGCATCCTGTTCTTGTAGCACATGAATTGGCAGCTTTCCAAATCAATGAATAGGCAGGACTCTTATTATAGGAGTCATTCTATAAAAGGAAAATTGTGTACTATAATTTTCTGGGCTCTTGTGTTACTCTGAAAGAGAAGGAATAAATGGATGGAAAGCTTATACTGCTTTTTATCATTTCACTTCCATAGTTATCCAATTGAATGGAAATTGAATGGAAAGCTGCTCATGCAGGCAAGTTCAGCATTTTTGGGCAACCTCTGTTATTATATATGTTATTATAGAAATGGTGCATGTACAGAACCTAGCAGTTGAACACAGCAAGACTCTGCAATCCTGGAAACTGAGATGGTAATAGTTCTTAATACACGATTTTCCAAGAAGAAGTAAGCTAAGAGGCACTGGAAATCTGGACACTGGTACACGGATTTGATTTGAGACAGCAGGTGGAGCTGAAGGAGTTGTGCTTTTGAACCACTGCAGAAAGAGGAGAATATGAATGAATCAAAAGAAAAAGAAGTGCAGAGCTTTTGTTATGTTATTAGGATAAAGAAAAAATTCCTGTAGGATGCAGTCTTCTTGCCTTCTCAAGGAAACTAATTTGTTAAAAATGAACATAAGTCATATATCAGAAATTATGAGAAAAGAGTATTCATCTGTGTTTACATTATGAGCTGAAATGGGATCCCTTTTCCGAGAAAAACCCCATGCATCTGCTAAATTTTTATATCAGGAGTTTGCATATTTTATGGACAGGCCTTAACTTTTGGGGGTCAGATTTTTGTTTCTTAATTTTTGTGTTTTACTTTGATTTTAGAAAGAATGGTCAATTAAGAGCTTACAAACTAGATTCGCATTTAATTTTCTGTTCATTAGAAAGGTAAGATAAATGTACAAGACTTTCATAAAGCATACAGAAGGAATAAGCAGTTCAGTTTTGCACTCAATTTTATTATAGGTTTCACAGGAAAATGTAGCTGGGGTTATACATTATTTCAGACTTTGCTTCTGGGAATGATGCCAGATAGGTTGTTTATGCAGCATGGATCTTTATCCATGGCATGCAAATGCTATTGGCTTAGAAAAGTCCAGGTTTCTCTCCAGTGTAAAGAAACATGAGATGGCAGGTAAGAAGAAAAGAGTAGAAGTAAACAGAAGCATTATACTCAAGTACAGAAAATATGTGAGAAAAATTAAACTATATTGAAATGTTTTCATGATTATGCTCTTGCATTGAAGGTAATTACTTAAGTTTTTTTATATTTATATAATTAAAGCTATTCATAATCAGTAGACCTTAATCGTACATATGTCTAAGGAGAAAAATTACACTGCCTTTTAAAAATTTTTTTCTTTTCTTTTTTTTTTTTTTCGTCAGGGAGATTTATTTAATATTACATTTTTCATTTTTCTATGTCAATTATTTGAAAAGTTTGTTGAATCTTAGGAGTGCAAAGAAGGTTGTAGAGTTACAGAATAATGAAACAAGGAAATATTTACACGTCTTGATATGCAACGTAAGGATTTTTTCTTCTTAATATTTGAAATATTAATTTAATTCTGAAGCAGTTAAGCAAAACAGAACACCTGAAGGAAATAAAAAGATGAGGTGTCCTGGATGCAGCAAAGTTGAATAAAGTGGTACAAAACTAATAAAGATGGTGTGACTATAAGTAAAATCAGGGTCAGTGGACTACAGTGTTCTAGGCTTGAGCTCTGTTTGTGGCAGTAGGAGCTCCTCCAGGTGTTAAAAGAAATCTCTGGCCACTCACCCCACCTATTTGTTGTTACTTCCTCTCATTATGTCTCTTGCATTCATATTTCCCCACCCATTTATGCCACGGATTTTACCAGTTTCCTTGGTTGTGGCTATAGATCTTTTTTACTTCTCACAACAGACCAAGGAAGGGAAACCAAAGCAACAAGCGATTTTTTTCTCATTCTCTTTGGGAAGTAGATGTGGAGATTCTTTCTCATTCCTATTAAACAGCAGAGTACATACCAACACCAAACTGAAAAAGGGAAAACTTTATCAGGAACCTCTGAGTTGATGGATTTTCAGATCCTCTGCCTTTTTCTTCCTGATCTCAGACAGGACTGTGGTCCTTGAAAAGAGGGAAAGTGAAACATATGGCAGATCAGATGTTGGGATGATCTGATAAGCATGCATCCAGCTTTTTGCCATGAACTAAAAGTAGCTTTTCAAATGTTATTTTTAGTGAGTTATTTCAAAGGACTTAACTGTTTCGAGCACTGTGCTTTTGTTTTCCTTGCTGTCTGCTGCATGCAGTCTACAGTAGCCTTGTTTGAGATGCTGTATTTTCCAGATGGCTCTGGAAAGGAATTCATAACCTAAGTGATTGATCAACTGATACTGCTCTAACACATTCAGCAGGATTAAACTGAACTAATAATTTGAATAAGTAGATTGTAACATTTGTAGGAAAAAAAAAATTTGAAACTCAGTGTTCAGAATACCCAAGTTGTCAAAGAAAATGGTGGGTTTGAAAAATAATTTTTAATAACTTATAATCTGTATTTTCAAAACTTTTTAAGTTTGAAATTTTCACTTGGTTTGTTCATTTTTTCAAAATGTCTACTTTTAAAATGAAAACTTAAATAAGAGTTGTAGATGTAGGCACATTACTTTTGAACTGAGTTCACAGTGGCAAAAGGGAATAGTCAGTATAAAATCTGTTTTAGATTGTAGCCTTTCTAAAACATTTTGCTAATGCAGTAACTTAGAGTGCATCGTTATTTCAGAACTGTGAATTGATTAGCTTACATGCAAACACTGTATTAAGTAGTTTTTAAAAACACTGTAATTTACATTTTTTTTTTATGCCTAATCTTGATCTAAAAGGGGATTTTTTGACTTTTGAAGGCTTCAAGAGAGCTTTCAATTCTGATTCTCCTAAGTTATCTAAAAAAAAATGTTTTAATCCACCAGGTAAGATTAACAAATTGATCCATATTCCTGGATAGCAGTCTTTTTGTTGTTTTATTTAATTGAAGTTATTTTATCATGCAGCTGAAAATGAAAGCTTCAGCACCATTACTGTTTCAGTGCCTTTATTGATAAATATTATACACAAACTAATGTGTAAATAATGTAATGATTAATATAACTTTTAGAAATAGGATTTAAAAAAGCCCAAACTAAATAATAAACAGGTACAGAAGGCAATTTGATGCCTTTACTGTTTCTTAAGAAGCTTAAAACTATTTGCTTTTACATTTTCCTCCTCTAAGCAGGAAATCCCTGTTCAAGAGCTGTCTTGAAAATATTTAGTTAAATGGGAGTGCATGTTGCAAGGTAGTAGTGGTGAGATTTCTTGCAAGGGGAGAGTGGCTCAGAAGTATGAATGTTGAGCTTTATTTAGGGAAACAGATCTAAGACTTTTTGTCCTAAATTAATCTGTAAAATTGGATTAAGACTGTATGAAAAGAAAGCCGTAAGAAGTATTTTGGACACAGATATTTGTCAGAAGTTTCATGTATTTGTGACACAGAATCTATATTACAATAGATTGTTGTAACAAATGAAGCATAAATATTTTCATATTTGTAGATACATTTCTTGTTCTTCCCTCTTTACCACAGAGACCAAAATTAAATTTTGGGACTGAACATAATTTAAAAATATTTTATGTTAAGTAAGACAATGTACAATACTTAGAAGATCTTTAGAGTTTTTAAATATGATGAATGAACAAATGTGAATTCCAAAATTATCTGTGTATTAGCAATTAATACGGAACATAGGGATCAGGTCTGTAGTGCAAGAAGTTTATGATGGGGACACAATATCTATATTGAGGGGGTTACTTGGCCTAATTCTCGTCTGCTCAAGAGACTGAATGATCCCCCAGAAGGTGGAATCCTTTGGATGCATGCCAGGAGCATATCCTCCAGTTTAATTTCATCTGGAGTAAATGCAGTTTGTATTCTGCGAGCACTGTGATGTTCCCCATAGTACAGTCAGCAATGAAGACTGGGAAATTGAACTTAAAAAAGCATTCCAACTCTAAAGTAAAACATAGGTAAATATTGAGACAAGGGAGAAAGCTTAATTTGTATATTTCAGAGGTCTGTAATATTGTTAAATGAAAAAGGTTTTTTGTGTTTATTTATAAAATTTTCTCTTTGGTGGAAATGCTGTCTTCAAACCTTGTCAACTACCGGTTCCTTAAATTCGGAATGTATTGTTGCATGCATTATTTTCTTATACTTTAAATTAAGTAAAATGTTGCAGAACAAGCAAAGTCTATGGCTAGTGTCACAAAGGCAGGAATGGAAGGGAAGCAGGAAAGAAGTTAAAGGCACATTCATAATGCTTAGCTTGTCTACTTACCATGCAGAGCAGGGGATTTTCTGCCATGGAGTGTAATTCTCAACATATTCTGAGATGTTGAATTGAAAACAAGTGTATTCAAGCTATGCAGAGCACAAGGAAGGAATAATACCAGTAATTGATTTGCATGAAGAATGAAGGGCCCCACCAGAGTCATTTAGCTTTCAGAGAAAGTAGACTTGATTTGTAGGTATGCAAAATGCTCGTAATAAGGGCATCCATACATGTTAGACTAATTTTAACAAACTTGAGGCTTGAAAATGGAATCTTTTTATTTATCATTCATATATATGCATTATTAATATAAAAAAACTGTAAATGTTCAATAAAATGTAGCGAGAAAGAGTAATGGATTATTCTTCTAACCTACCTGTAAAGAGCTGTTCTGCTCAAAATCCTTATATGGCTATAAAGGAGACCCACCTGATACTTAAAGCCAAAATTTTTTATATCTTTATTATATGCTAAAACCTTTGTCATCTAATAAGAGAATTATTTTTAGTACAGATTTAATAATTAAGAAAAAAAAACAAAGGAGGATAAAAAAATACTATGCAACAAAATGTCTCAATGCAGTCAGTTATATTATACGCCTCCTACTACCTATCCCTTTCTCCATTGTTACTCTCAATCTTTCACTGTCCCTCTCAGTCCTCAAACTGACAGGTATAGGGCAAGTATGGTAGAGTGAATTACCATTATCCTGACTTCTTCACCAGAAGGAGTATAATATTCATGTTTTCTTCTCTCTCTAGCATCTACTTTGGGTTGTATAAATATGTTTGCCCACCCAGTTTACACCTTCTTCTTTCTTCTGAGGTCTGCACATTTCATCCTAATTTCCAATATATGGCACATATCATATATTTCAGATATTTGTTCTTTGCTCTGTCACCTATAACTATATTTTTATCGAGTTCCTGTGTCTGCATTAACTGACCATAAGCGAGTTTTTAGTCTTGGTCCTCCAGTGTTAGCCTGTGCCCTGAATCTTAATATCCCATGCCTTTACTACTCCATGTTTTGTGTCTTTACATCTCCTGTCATGCCAGGCCTATATTTCTCTACATAAATATATCATTGTAGATGGAAGAAAATCTTGTTACTGTTATCGGTGTTACTGCTATGTTTATATGCTTATCCTGTATAAAGTTAAGGAGAAGAAATTAAACGTAGCCACCTGGTCTTTGAAAGAACTGTTGTAAAAGATAAAGCAAGTAGAATCTCCAGGGCAGGTCAAAGAAAGTCTGATAAGCCTCAGTCCTTGCAAACTCACTGCAGAGTTTGTGGACTGTTACTAGTAGTGTCTATACGGAATTTACTGAAATCTCTTGAGAACCATATTTAATCTCATCTCATACTGATAAAATAATGTTTAATGTAGATGTTCTTTCTCCTCGGGGGTTGTTTTTGTACAGATGTCAGTAATATACTGCACACAGCTGTTGTTGAAGTTGGGAGAATGTGGACAGGTTTTCAGTTTATATTTGATTGTATTAACTGACTGTAATCTTGCCTGAACAGTAGAGTAACATTTGTTTCTAATCTAATATCGTAGTCATATTCAACAAAATGATCAAGGGTTTATTATGCATGTATGTGCACCTGATTAGAATGCTGTTGTACCATAAAAACGCAACGTTCTTGGCACAGGAGTTGCAGAAGTAAGGCTGCTAAGGTAAATGGTATGTTCTTCCATGGTGGGGTTCTCTGTAATGGGTAGCACACAGAAGAATTGCTTTATACTAGTGCTGCTGATCTTCATGTAGCTACATGTATATAAAGTATGCCAAGTCCTTTGCAACAACTATTTGTGATAAATGGCTGTCTGCAAGTTAGCTTGTTGTCTTTTAAAGTGGGATTCAAATTCTTAAAAAACTACATGAAGTACTGTTTTCCTTTTTTTTTGTTATGGATATGAATATTTGAATTATACAATATTATTAATTACATGTACTGAAAAATATTTGTCCTAGCTGTAGCATTTGCTCAGAAAAGCAGTTTTATTTGTATGCTAAAGCCTCAGAGCATGATAATGGGAATAGTAACAGAATAAGCTGAAAACCAACCACATGTGAATGTGGATGAACCTATAAATAATGAAAAATGTCTTACAAACCAAAAGTGGGCAGAAAATTCCCATACAGTTTTTAAAGCTAGCAAGCATAACTCAGATCTTAAGGAGGAAAATAAGGCATTCATGATCGGCTTTTTATGCTGCTGCGCCTTTAGATTGATAGCATCTCACAGTAGAGGTATATTAGTACTTTTGTATGTATTGGTACTTTCCATACAAAAAAATGACCTAATTGTCTCATATTTCTTTCATGTAATTATCTAGTAATGAGAAAATAACCTGTTTTTCAGAGCCACCCCATGGAAAAAATCTTAGGCTCTTTTATGCAAGTTTGATTTATAGACATGTGCTGCAGAGCACAGTGAATATGAGACATTCATCTTCCTATGGCTAGTTGCTATGGAAACATAGTACACAGTACAATGTCATTCCAGCTCTGGTGATGCCTGCAGTAGTTTATCCCTTTGTTGTTCTTGTTTCTTAAGCAACTGTCTTGCAGCCTTTCATATTATCACACTTCATCACCTATACAAGTCTTTTTCCTTATCTCTTGGGAACCATATCTAATAGAAAAAATCCATTTTTTTTCTCTACCTGTGCATGTCAGTGTATTTTTTTTTTCAATCATAGGTTAAAAGCTTGTCCCATGCCCAAAAATAAAATACCATTGCCCTAACATTGGTGAAAGAAGATGCAAACCAAACTGCACATCAGAATGTAAGAGACCTGTCTCAGCATCTTGATTTACAATTTCATGTCAGGGATTAGAGTTAAGAATGATTTTCTCTAACCAGTGTTCCGCCCAAGAAAGACAGAAAGGAAAATTAATCAGACTCTACTACCTGTCCTTAGGTGGTATTTATGAAGTGGACAGAAATCCAACCGCTGTCTTAAAATACCCACTCTGTTTCACCCTTGTAAGGGAAGAATTGGGGAAGTAAAAGGAGATCCTCATAATTTACCTAAAAAAATACTAAGGGTGTTATGGGGAACAAGGGTCCAATATAATGTTTTTTGTATTGAGAGACTATACTCTAACACAGGTTCTTTTTCGAGGCAGTATCTGTATTCATTACTTGTTGCACAGGGAGCCAGCACGTTAACTTAGAGAGTGTGTGTCCCAGGTTCTGCATAAGTGGGGTGATACTTTGCTAAACTACACTGAGTTAATGCCTAAAGATAGATCTATCTTCTGGGTAGTAGTAGTTTTGTTTTGCTTTTCCTGTCTCTAACTCTGTTGCCAATTCTGTCATCCAATTATGTAACAACGTACTCTGCAGTTTGTGGTGGGTTGACCCCAGCCAGTGACGTGCTGACAGCCCCCACAGTGGGGCGGGGGAGAGAATCAAGAGAGCAAGAGCAAGAAAACTCGTGGGTTGTGATGAAGACACCTTAACGAGTGAAGCAAAGCTGTGCATGCAAGCAAAGCAGAATACAGAATTTATTCACTACTTCTCATCATCAGGCAGATGTTTAGCTGCTTCCTGGAAAGCAGCATGGCTAATTGTTGTTTGGGAAGATAAATTCCATAAACACCAACTTCCCTTCCTTCCTTGTCTGTTCCCCAAGCTTTAATTGCTGAGCATGATGTCAAAGAATCATAGAATGGTTTAGGATGAAAGGAGCCTTTAAGCATCATCTAGTCCAACTCCCCAGACATGGGCAGGGACACCTTCCACTAGACCAGGTTGATCAGAGTCTTGAGCATTTCCAGGTATGGGACATTGTTTCTTCCCAAATTTGCCCTAAACCACGACAGGCTTCCACAACTTCTCTGAGTAACCTGTTCCAATGTCTCACAATTGTCACTGTAAAAATTCTTCCTTGCAGTAGATCTAAATCTACCCTCTTAATAGTTAAAACTATTACCCCATCCTGTCACGACTGTAGAAAAATCCGGCACCAAATCATCCTAACAAAAAATTTAAATAGAATTTTTAGTGGTTATAACCCAAGTCTGTCTGTTACCTCAGTCCTACAGAAAATTCATTAAAAAATCTGAATTTTTTTGCTTATCACTTTTTCTGAAAAAAACTTCACATAAGTACAGGTATGTATTTTTTCAGGTTTGAAAGAAAAACCTAGCATGCAAGTGTTATACAATGTGCCACACACATTTATTCCCTCTAAATAATTTAACATACGTTTTTGTAATTCGGGCAAAATTACTACATGGAATAAATATTTCAAAATTTTAAGTTGTTAATTTAAATGAAATTCATATTTAAACTTAAAATTTATGTTTTCTCTATTTTTGAGGGTATGTCCAAACAAGTATTTAAAATCATCTTAGCAAATTTAAATAAGTCACTGGTTCCTGCCTCTTAATTATCACTCCTGCCTTTCACACTGGCCTTCTTTCATTGGTCCTTGAGGGTCAGATTAAATTGTTTCAACAGAGACCATTCTTATTTAACATGAATCTTCGTTATTTTGTATTGCTGCAAATAGGGATATGCCTGTGATCACTTACCATAATACATTCATGCTAATACAACTTCTTAAAATACATTAATGACATAGGAAGTGCTTAGCTGGTCATATCCTCAGGACTCTTCTTTCAAGCTGTTTTCTTTCAGATTTGATGAAACTGTGATGTATAATAACACTATTAAAATGTTGCAGCTATAAAATAGACATCAAAGATTAATTTTTTATTGTTAACATCTGTGGTAATAGCAGTACACCTGCCAACATGCTTCAAATGTGAATCAGTTCTTTTAGCAATAGCTTATATTTATTCAGTTTGGTGATGTCTTTACAGGGACTACCCACACAGATGTTGATGATTTTTTAATTGCATTGAATGATAGAAACTGGAAAAAAGACTGACCCAACCAAACTCATTTCAAATAAACTATTAAACAGCTGTTAGATGACAACAGTTCAAACTCATTTTCATCCAAAGCTGAACCTTTACCCTGAGTGGAAAATTATTACTTAAGCTCTTTCAGACCATACATTTTATTAAAAGCAGATTTTTCTCCAGAATTAAGAACAAAAGATTTATTTTCCATATAAAATGCATCTTTTATATTAAGTGCTATTTGTGATGTATGCTGATAGACTGAAAGCCTGATCTATCACCTCTCTGGGAGGCCAGTTACAGGGTTTGACCAATCTCTTGGTAAAGGATGCGCAGTCTAAAATCGTCTGATAGAGCTTTGAACCATTCAAATGTCCCGTCACTAGATCACAAGGAGAAGGGATCAGCACTTCCCTCACCATTTCCCATCCTCAAAGAGCAGTGAAGTCATCCCTCGGCTTCCTTTTCTCCAAACCAGACAAGCTCAAAGTCCTTAACTGCTCCTTACAGGATCCTCCTTCCAGATTTTTTGTCCTCCTCTGGACACATACAAAGAGTTTCACACTGTTCTAAATTGTGAGGGCGGAACTGCCCACAGGACTCAAGGTGAGGCCACAGCACTGCTGAGTACAGTGGGATAACCATCTCTACTGAGCAGTGTTTGTGCTGGGTTTGATTCACCCCAGGATGGAGTTCACCCTCCTGGCTGTCCAGGCACATGGCTGACTCACACTGAGCTGCTGCCAGCCTGCACCCCCAGATCCCTCTCTGCAGGGCTGATCTCCAGCCACTCCTCTTCCAGTCTGTACTAGTGTCTGACCCTGCCCTGTCCTAGTGAAGAATTCAGCATTTTGACGTGTTAAACTTCCTCCTATTGTCCAAAGCCCCAATCTATCCCTCTGCCAATGTCTTCTATTCCTCAAGTTTGGTATCATCAGTAAACCTGCTAATGGTGCATTCAATTCCTGCATCCAGATCATTGATTGCTCTAGAATTGAACCTGAGGCACTCCACTGGTGACCAGGCACCAGTCAGATGCAGTCTCATTCACTACAACCCTTTGAGCTCAGCCCTTCAACTACTTCTTCACCCAGTACACAATGAAACTGCTCATTCTAAATTGTGATTTCCACAGTTGGACAGCTTGTCTGGAAGAAAGATGTGAGGGACAGTATAAAAAGCCTTATTAAAATCCAGGAAAACTACATCCACTGCCTCTCCCTTATTCACTAGGTGGGTTACTGTATCATAGAGGGATTTCAAATTGTTTAAACAAGACTTTCCCCTTGTGAGCTTGCACTGACTGTACGTGGTGATTGTGTATTCTTTAAATACCTTTCAATGTCACCCACTATGATGATCTCAGTAATTTTTTCCAAGAACTGAGGTTAGACTAAGTGTAGTTTCCTGTGTCTTTCCTCACAGCCTTTTTATAGATAGTAATAACATTGGCTAGCATTCAGTCAGCAGGGACCTCCATAAACTCCCAAGATCCTTGGCAGACGACAGTGGGCTCCTGCCGTAACATCTGCCAGTTCCTTTAGTATTCTGGGATGAATCCCGCCAGGCTGCATGTACCTGTGAACATTCAGCCAATACAGCTGATCCCTTACAGTTTCATGTCCACAAGTCACTGTTTGCACACTCATGGTTGTCTGAGTCAAGGGCCTGAGCAACCCAAGGTCCACCAGTGTTGTTAAAGACTGAGGCAAAAAACCACAGAGAATACAGTAGAATAATGTAGTACAAATAGTATGAATAATATAAATAGCAATAACTCCTTTGCAGTAGCAAAGAAGTGTTTGCAAAGTCCAGGTCCCTTTATAGTAGCAAAAAAACCATGACAAAAATAAAAATGAGCCAGTCTATGGCATAATAAAAGAACAGTCTTATATCAAATAGTTAAGTAGTTTTCTTTGGATTTAGATTTTTTTCTCTTCTCTTGCAGTCTCTGCTGCGTTTTGAGAAAATGAATCAGCATCAGAAATGTAACACAATTGAAAAGGGGATATTTTAATACTACATCCTAACAAAACTTAAGCTAACAAGTAGTTAAAAAAATACCTGATGACACCACTTGTTTTAATGTGACAAACTAAGTTATTATTTAATAAATTTAATTGGCAACATGTACTCTTTATAATACAGCGGCACAGTGTCCTTCATCTTTAGTATTTTGTTTAAATTAAGGATAAGTACACAAGGATAATATGTTATTAATAGCATTTAAATTGTGTATGTGCTCTTATCGATTTATTTTCCTGAACTGACCAAAGTTTATTAAAATGTTGTTTCAACTTCACAAGAATTTCTGTGGGATTTTTAATTTTCTTCCCATAAGGCTTGTAGAATAATGGGTGTCCACTTATTGATACCTGTGGAACTTACAGGCTGGTTTCAGTGAGAGCTGAGATCAAAGAAATAATGTTACTTCTGCAAGTTTTATAAAAATAGGTGAGCAAAAAAGGAGAGATGCTGCAAGTGCCCTAATGGAGGAAAGGTATGTTATAGGAGTTAATGAATCTTAGCAAGCACCACAGGGTCTTTGTGGAAGCAAGACCTCATGAAGACCTCCTCTTGCTGTGGAGAAGCTTTAGACAAAGATTTCATCAGATTCTATTCTTTGTCAGTCATAACGTACATATATACAAGGATTCAAGAACTGTCAGTTCAACCAGAATTGTTTTATATGATCTATAACTTTATTTTCTTTTCTTGTAATTTTTCCTCAGAAATTTGAAAAGCATAATGCCATTAAGTCCCGAAAGTTCAAGACAATATCTGAATTTTTGAAATGTATCCACTGATTTTTTCCTCCAAATCTCTTGTATCTTGTTTAAATTCTTTTGAGATAAACTTATTGTCAGGAGAAGATTGCCTTTTAATCATGGATTCCTACAAAAATTAAGGTTACATTTGTGCTTGGGCACGTACTGCATCTTGTGTTTTGGTACATTGATGATACTGCAGAAGAGGAGTCTTCAGTATGTGATGATGCACCATGACAAGAGGCATTGTGTACACATTGGGTTGGGGAAAATTCTGGTTGAATGTGAGAAAAAAAATTGTCGTTTTTGAGAATAGCCCCACTCTACATTTCCTTCTCTCAGATGGGGCCAGAAATTGGATCAGATTTCTTCAATGTGTTTAAACACTGCAGTCATTGTAAGAAAGGTAGTTGATTCACACTAAATTCTCTATTCCTTTGCGAAAAAGATCTTTCAGGGCAATTTCTCACCCTATTGGTCTTCAGTTTCAAATGTCTTAAAATTTTTTGGTTCTTCATCCCACCTCCTCCCTATGAAATTACAACTGTTTTTTATGATGTTTATTTCTTTGTCCATTTTGACTATTAACTAGGAATAGGAAATAACTTGTTAGAGAGTAAAGTGCTCCATAATTATTTGGAACATCTGATGATGCCCACTGTGATAGGTGGGTAATGGGGGAGGAAGTTACTTACTCATCAGACATCCTATTGTTATTGCTATGTCGCTGTTGAAAAACATTTTTCCTCAAAATTCCATTTCAGTCAGAAACTGTCCCTGTTCAGGTTCTGTATCCTAGAATTGAACAACAGCTGAAATAGTATTCTCTGCATAGTCCCTTCTAAATAAATTCTTTTTATTTTCAGACCCTGCCAATGCTGTTGAAGGTTTAAGTTTTCAATTCTATCATCATGTGATACAGCATAGGAATAATCTGATGTGGCCTCATTACTTAAATTTGGACCCAGATAGGTATTAGCAAGACAAAATGAAACTTTTGTAAAAATCTGATGTACCACCAATGCTCTGGGTGCTCTGTCAGGACTACTAGGCATGATATAATCTTTCTATATTGATATGGGATATGCCTTGTATATTCTGTATGAGTATTTCAGGTGTATTCCTGCAATATATACCTGTGTTTAACAAGCTCTAAATGTTGAAAAATTCATTCAATAATTTGGATCTGTTTTTTTTTCTCTTTCAGAATGTTTTCCTCTAAGATAATAATCAAGTACTAATGGGCTTACAGCTTTAAGGCACATTGCTGATACCCAGGCTCTTGGTTAGCTTAGAGGTTCCCCTCTTTTTTTCCTTCTCCAGTTCCAACTGGCTGCTAACAATCTAGAATTCACCAAGACTTCCTTGATAAATAGGGTTGTGGACTTTATCCATTTTGGAGTCTCTTTTACCAATTCAAGTGATTTCTTTATAGAATCTGATTATAAGACTTACGGAATAATTAGATTGGAAAATTTAAACCAATTCAAGAAAACCAAAGTTTTACTTGTCATGATTCAATCAATTACTTGATTGACTTTTGAAAGCCTGTTGTCAGAATTAGTAGAGGCATTAGAATATGTGTGCGCTGTTCAAGCAGGAGAGAACAACACTGGGGGTTGCTCAGACATATGCAGAGGTTGTATTTCTACACTCAAAAATGCATAGGGAGACAAATTCAGATCTTACCATCAAGACAACCCAACACTTTGTATTGCCAAATGGCCTGCAGAAACAGGTAAAGAAATTATTTCAAGTTCTTCATGATTTAAAGTCTTATTCTCCAGGCTATTTATGAGTTTTGCTGATAGCAAGCCAATTCCCATATTCACAATGCAGTTTTGCTGTTGAGAAAGCAATCAATGATCTCTGTAATATAACTAGTAAGTACATTTACCAAAGCAAAATAATGATTTTTTTGTAACTACCTCATATTAAGGATTTTTTTTTTTTTTAACATATTCTTAGTCAGTCTGTCTACTGTGTTAAATGTGTGTGTCTTTGTCCCCTGCTTATAAACTCCTAGTACTGTTAATCTTGTTTGGAATTAAATAGTTCTAGGAAATGAGCAAATTAACAGCCCTTGTTTTCTTGACAGATAGCTTTGACTTGTCTACTGCAACTAACTGTGTGTCTTGCTTAATCTAATAAATACTAAGATGTTTGTCTTATGCATCTAAATCACAAACTTGGCAGCAAATCTCTTCTTTCTTCTATTGGTTTTTATCTGCTGTGTTTTTCTCCCCTGAGTAACATTAATATGGTATAAGCACTACAATGCCAAATGTAATATTAATTCTTTACCTAAATTAAGGAATGTAAATACATAGTGGCATTGTCGTCTTCTTATGCATAAATATACATAATAGACTATGACTAGAATTTTTGAGCAAGAGTGTTATTCCCATGTAGGGACCTAATAGATTTTAAAAATAATATTATTAATTTTATAGTGGAAAATAATAACTCTGAAAAAATCCAGTAGCATTTTAAGGTAATTTTAAAGGGTTTGTTATGTTTTATTTGAAAGAAAGAGAACATCCTCTCTTTGTTCTTTTCTTCCTGGTTTCTTACATTGGAAGTTTATTACATTCTTCAGACAAACATTTTCATGCTGACAAACTGTACTTCATAAATGCTTCACATGGAGTCATGTCTGGAGTCATCTCCAGTAAAATGGTCAGTAAGGAGTCAAAGATGCATTTCAATAACAAGACTTAATTAACTAATTTCTTCTCTGGCCCTTACCTTAGTGTTTGTTTTTCTATTTATCTTAGTAAATGTGTGCTATGCTTGTTTTCATGTGTGTGTGTAGCACAGCCATACTGTTTTACAGAGTCATTCCTCTGTTTCTCATGTGTTTAAAATCCTGACTGTTGGGACTGCAGGATTTTCACCATCAGCCCTCTCTCACAGTGAATTTCCTTTTTCTTTTGCTTTTGTCTGTCACTTAGGAGAGAGTAAACAATAGTAGTCATACCTCACATATGTGGCTACAGATAACTCATCAGGGTATGAATTTTAGTAGCTTCTAAAGTCAAGTGACTAATATTATCAGTGCTCAAAGATCATTGATTTCCCCTGAGCAGTCCATAGTTAGACTTTAATGGAATTCAAAAATGCTGTTCTTACATTTTAACAGTTCTTCATAGTAATGGCTTGTAATAGTGGACATTTTTGTATTTTATCTTGCTTTATACTTGCACTTTTAGGAGTGGAATACCTACACAGAAGCTGAAAATAACTTCTTCCTATTCTTTTGTTAATTTAGTTTTTGGTAACAAAAAATTCTAATTTAAGTCCAGAACTCAATAATTAATGTCAAGGAATATGGTGACAATGCCATAAAACTTTATCAAAAGGTTTTTATGAAACTTGATTAGGATTTTTTCACTGGCATGAATTGAAATTATGTTATCTTGCTGAACTGAATGCATAATGAAGCCTACAGAGGCATGGCACTCATGTGCATTTATTGCTTATTTTGTGCATGTGTTATTTCATTTTCAAATCTTCATGAATTTTCAATGTAACATACAGTGTACAGCCTCCTAGTCTCATGTGATCTCCTTCATAGTCTTGTGACTTGATAACTATCATGGTTTAATTCCAGCTAGAAACTAAGTACCCCACAGCTGCTTGGTCACTCCGCCCCCAGTGGGGAGGTGAATCGTGTTGAGATAAGAACAGTAGATTATTGAAAGAAAGTAAAATAATTATAATAATAATAAAAAGGAGAAAGAGAGGAATAACACCAGAGAGGAACAAGTGATGCTCAGTACCATCACTCACCACCCACTGAGTGGTACCAAGCCTGTTCCCAAGCAATGGTTGGCCCCTCCCAGCCAATTCCACCAGTTTATATACTGGGCATGATGCTCTATGTTATGGAATATCCCTTTGGCTAGTTCAGGTGCCCTGTCCTGGCCATGCTCCCTTATGGCTTCTTGAGCACCTGCTCACTGTCAGAGCACAAGAAGCTGAAAAGTTCTTGACTTAGGGCAAACACTGCATTGCAACAACTAAAACATCACTGTGATATCACTTCTCATACTGAATCCAAAAGAGCACTGTACCAGCTACTAGGAAAAAGAAAATATCTCTGCCAAAACCAGGCCAATAGTATAAGGTCTTTTAGATGTTACAGAAAATATTATCTACAACTGCAGCTTTAATAGGGAATCATGAAGCATTCTTGATAGTTTTTAAGTTCATTTAGATTAAGTGGGTTTAAATTTCTGAAAATTCAGGAAAATCCAGCATGATGGCAGATATCCAGCCACATCCAGCTGTGATTTACCTTTGGTGACCAGAGGGATTTGGGACCTTTGATTTGGTTGGCTTGTTTGCTGAGACTGGTCCTACCAAACCGTGTTCCCATATGAATGGTATCATGTATTAGAGAAAATCTTAGGAGAAGTTGTTGTATCAATGAAATTTCTGGTTTCTACTACCTTTCTCCTCAGCCCTTTTAATGTTTTAATGCTTCTTAGTCCCAGGAAGATATGTATAAAGTGGAACAAAATTTTCTGAATAAACAGAAAAACTTGGATGAGATGAAGTTCCATGCAAAGAATAAAGTTTTCTTCTTTGTGTCAAAAGAGTGATTCAAAACTGACATATCATATAACTGAAATTTATTAAAGGTCTTGTGCATTGCCTGTGGATGGTGCCATTTGGTGTACTTTCACAGAGGGGTACAGAGTTCTTTTGTCAGTGCTTGAATATAGTATTGATTTAAGAGGTCAATCTTTATTGTATAATTCAGTGCCAAGTTAAAGGCAAAGTTAGGTGCCCTGTGGAGGGACTGTGTATGTGCTGACATAGAGAAGAAAGACTTAAGAGCAGGTAGCTGGAGCAAATTGCAACATGCCGCCTACTCTGGAGTAGGGAAACACCTTGGCTTTTCATTCTATATGGTGATTTTTGATCAATACTAACTCTATTTTTTCTTTCACTGTATACAATTCTGGTTTTCTAGGGAAGTAATTCTAACGGGTCACACTTTCTGCCTGTCATAATTTTTTTAACACACTGTCCAATTTCAACCAAACTAGATAGAAGTAGAAGCTAAACCTTCCTAAGTTTCTATAATTCAGCAACATGTATTGTTTTCCAGTTGAGGCAGAAATTCAGAATAAGAAATAGTCTGAAATTTAGTCTGAGAAGTAGAAATTATTTCTTATTTATTAAGCCTGTATTTACTAATTTCTTGCATATATATATATTTAAACATAGCTAAAGCTTCAATCAGTTGTGGCATATAGTGTCTTGCTCAGCCAAACAACAAGGAAAAAGAGAAGGCTGAGAAACATGAAGAGAACCAGCAATATTGTAAACTGAAAATTAACTGAGGAATCAAGCTATTGTGGTTGGTAGATGAAGCAAGTCTGTGGAAGACTCATTATTTCTCCATTCATTGAACAACTTGTTCCTGCTCCTCTAAGTAATTTTTTTCTAGAAGGGAAAATTGGATTGATGCTGACAGCATCTGTTACTGGCAAGGCTAATTCCTTAGGACCTTATTAACCCCTTTCTAGCTTGCTATAACCCTGAGTGGCTATTTGAAGAAAATTTATTAAAATATTCCCTGACTCTGAAAGAATGTCATAGAACAAAAATGAATAGAGTTATGGTAGACTGAAGGATGGCAGGTGATTGAATTTCTTTCATTTTCTGTAATAGCTTATGGCCAAGAGTTTTCATTTTTTTGTGTTAATATGAATGCTTGAAAGTACACTTGTGATATCTCTACAGGAAGTCTTAACGGTCTTCCAGAGCTTACTGAAGTTAACCTGTTTGCTATTCTGTGTATCTTAAAAGAAACATATGGTACCAAAGTCTTCTCTTTCCTAATGGATGAAGTAATTGCTTCATCTAAAACATCCTGTATTTTAACTCCTACATTTGCTCCTGTGTCTTAACTACATCAGATTTACTCTACTCTCTACCTCCAAGACCCTGTTATATTTATGAAACAAGGTCCATCTTGGGTACTAGCTCATGGTGTCTTTTACCCTTCCTGCAGGTGTTTTTGAAGGCTTTCCTCTTTTTTGTATTCTTGACTTTGCATCGGTGTCCAAGTTAACAGATACATTTCTTCATACAGAATATTTTGTGCATTATCTTTCTCTTTAATTAAATTGAGATAAAAATCAAAGAAATGCCATCAACACTGCATCCTAAATGATATTGGCTGTGTAGGAATTATTTAAAAAATTCTATGGGTATTCTTAGGCAAGTTGCCCTGAATAAGGTGCAAAAAAATGTGGAAATAACAGCAGGATGGAATGGAATAAAATACTGGAAAAGAATGACACAAACAGGAAGTAGAATGTCTTCACAGAGAAATGAATGTACATCCTAATGTTATGCATGTTGCTTAGTAACAGGCAGTAAAAGTGTGGATGAACAAGTGAGTACAAAAAGTAATTAAAGGAAAAAGGCATATGCATGGCATGGTATGGATAGTAACAAGAAATACAAAAAAGATGAGAAAAGCAAAGATGGAGGAAAGAAACAGATTTAAAGAATGTTTAGAGAAATATTGAAACTTTTTTTTATTCCTTGTAGACAGATTTTTTTCCCTGTAAAATTAGCTAGGAAAACAATAGGAAGCCACTTCCTCTGTAATAATGCCTCACTATAATATAGCTTCCTCTCAGGAAAAAAAAAATTGAAAATGTGAATTGACTATAAAAAAAATGTAAAACACTCCCACAAAAATAATAAATGGAAAATACAATAAAAGTTTATTTGGCAACATAGAATTATCACAGAATTTTAATTGCTTCAGTTACTTAGGAAATGAGCATTTGAAATAATGCCATTCTTTTTTAGCAAGAATCCAATTTGCCTGTCTCTGAATTGCTTCTCTAAAGAGTGTGTCCATGTTTTTTCTTCTAAAGCCTTATATTCTAATGCTTGGACTAAATATCTTATAGTACAGTTTTTCACTTGACTGTCTTCAAATATGATTAAAATTTTTTTATAAAAAGTCTGTCAAATATTAGCCTTTTTTCTTCTCTGTAAACATTAGTGGAAGATAGAGTATTTTTTAATCAAAGGTAGAATAAAATAAAGTTCTGGAGAGCCTGATCAATGGAAACTTCATAAAACCAACCTGATTAATATATAGTAGTTCTCATCAGCACATCACAAATATCTTTGTATAAGAGAGAGTGTCATTCTTTCATTTCATAAAAGTAAAATGTGGTGATCTCATGGTAAAATAGCTGTCATCTTTTAAGTGTTCTTGAGATGAAGAAAGTATTTCCTTTTGCTTTGCTTTTTTTCTCTTTGCTCTTGTTTGCAGTTTTTGGAAGGTGTAGAAATGTTGTGCTATGAATGTTGAAAAAAAGTTTCTCCATATTTAAGGCTCATAGAAGGTCTTTGAGTTGGGAGCTAGCTTTCAGCTTTCCTGGACAGAGTGAGAGAATGGCCAAATGTCAGCACTGACATAGATGAGACAGGGTTGTAAATAATATTTTCTATACAAAACTTGGTGTGGTTGGAAAACCTGAAGGTTTTCAGATGTAACAGCTTTTATTGAGGTCAGAAAGCCAAGCCTTTCTTTATCAGTCTTGTGTATAAATTCAATCTTTATCTCAATTTGTGCCAGAATTCATCAGTTGTAAATGGGTATCTAGTTGCTTAGGCTGCACTACCAAACCTTAACCATCCTACACTGATGTTGTTGCCTAGAGAAAATAGCAAGCAGAAAACTATTCTACCATAATGACTGTCTAGTTTGGATTTGACTTCTGATCTTGGCTCTTCAATCTTTCTTTAAATCTTGTAGAAATATATATTCTGATTGTAGATGCATACGTAGATATATCAGTGGTGCACTCTTGGCTGAGATCCAGTGATTTTAACAGCTGCACTAGTACTTCAGCATATGATGAATCAAGAATCAATTGTTTAACAAATGCTGCTCTGAACTGGGCATTAAGAAACACAGGCAGGACTCCATTTTAACAGGTACACAATAAAATACCCAGACCTTCGGCTTAGGTTTAAGGTAAAAATTCTGTAAAGTATTAGTTCTTATAGAGATGATAAGAGGAATTCAGACTTAAAGCGCTTCCAAGTCCTCGCATTCTCTTTCATTTTACTTCCTTGGTAACATATTTTTTAATAGTAAAAATCTTTTCAAAAGTAAAAAACTTGCTCTTATAGAAACAGTAGTTCTAACCTGAGAAGAAAGAGATTCCTTAAAAATATGTTTGTTAAAGAAGACATAGCCATGTGCTTTGCTTAGAGGGAATAACCAATCCTGTGATAATTGCAGTTTATAAAAGTCCTTACCAAAGACAGAATAAATAGAACTGTGATGCTCCTGTGTCCATTCCTGGCCCCATGTGATGGCTAATTTTTCTGCTGTTGAATAGAAAAGTAGCCTGTGAAGTGTTGGGTTTAGAATGAGAATCCAATTTTGTATTAATCCCAGAGGGTCATTTCAGTATAATATTATCTTAATAATAATAATATCTTAAAGAACTCTACCATGTACATAGTGTACCAGGTTGAAAGGGACCTCAAGAATCATCTGGTCCAACATAGGTAACATGTTCCAACACCCTGTCTATCTGGATCTTTGAAGTGTCCATCATTGGGGAATCTACCACTTCCTTGGGAAGATTATCCCTAGGGCTGGTTTTTCTCATTGTGCAAAAATTTCTTTTTGTGACCAGTTGGAGTCCCCTTAGAGGTAGCTTGTACCCATTACCCCTCATCTTTTCTATGTAACTCCTTGTTAAAAGGGAGTCTCCATCTTGTTTGCAGTCATCCTCTATATACTGGAACATGATAATAAGGCCTCCTCCAAGCCTTCTTTTCTCAAGGCTGAACAAACCCAGTAATCTCAGCATTTCCTCATGTGGCCAGCAGTTCCAGGAGCCGAGGGCAAGTAATTTGTTCATTTTACTTTTAGAAACACTTGTCATTGGTCAGATTACTTATTAGATAATTATTATTGTCTAGATAATAATTAGGTAATAATAATAATTACATATTATTAGATAATAATTAATCTCTGTGATAACCCTCAGACAGCCTCTATGGGTGTGTGTAATGATGTACCCAGCTACTAAGGACAACCATAGGCATGGCTCACAATTCTCAGAGAACGTCTTCAGGATACTCCTCAGGCCCTTGTTACAGGCTCACAGGATGATACAGACATATAGCCAAGACTTTTCCTAGCAGCAGCACTGTAAATGATGCTAGTGACACAATCCAGTGAGATGCAAATGTATAATTTCTAGATCTGGGTCAAAACCAACCATGTGCTTTAAATTCAAGGTCACATACCAACAACAAAGCGTAAGTGCCCTTGAGAGTTCCCATCTCATGTAGCTTGGACAAAAGGAATGATATTTAATTATAAGTTTTAATAATGCTCTTTGGTTAACAAGTTTCTGAAGTGTTTGGTATTCATCTTTGGCTCAAAACTGAGCTTTCTGGACCGTTATAAAGTACCATTAGCATTTTTTATAAGTTACTGGAAAGACCATGCTTTTTACTGCTACCATTTAGAGGCAATATGAACTATGGTAGTATATCCAGGTTCTTTACATTGTTATATTCTCAAATGGAATTATGCCAGAGCTGAGGGAAATGAGAAGGAAAATAAATTTGGTTTAATTCTCATTTGAAAGATCAAAAACTAAGTCACAGAAATGAGACATGCAGAAGATAACACATAAAATCTGTAGGTGAAACATAAACTGAACACGGAGTATATGAGTGTTGACAAATATAGGGACCCCAAAGTCATTCTCTTTTCCTTGAACAGGTCTTTTCCCCCCCTTTTTAATCAATCATTACAACATCCATTTTCAAAGACATTCAGTATCATAGTTCTATTACTCAGTGTGCATGGGTCTATGTCCTTTAGCAAAAGGAAACAAATTCATAGCTACTGCATGGTTCCTGCCATCTTTTTGAAATAATAACACGAGGGTTTGTATTTTGCCTCAGGTTCTGTATGTGCCTCACCTTCATTAACTCTACTCGGAAAGCAAAGTAAAGTGTAAACTGAAATTACTGCACCATAGCTGCTAAAATTAGGTAGTTTGTAGTTTTGTCATTGGAGACCTGGTACTAACCTGCAGTTAGTCTTGCCACACAGTTACATAAAGGTAGGCGCTGAAAAAACCTAGAAACACAAGACCAGCAGAAAAGGAAATAATTACCTGTTTTTTATGCAAACATTGAAGAAGAAGTAGAGCTAAAGTCAGCTGCCTTCTCCTTCCATCTTCTCTCTACAGCAATTAGTAATAAAACATGGTTCTCCAGAGAGTCCTGAGTCTTAAAACATGTGTTGGCAGGGTTATAGGTGATATGGTAATTATTTAAAGATGAATCAATTATGGACACTGAAGCTGTAGGCAACATGTTACTTTGACTCATATTTCAGAATTTTCCCAATTTTCATTATAACAATTGGTCATATAATGCCCATGATATGAATAGATTCTGGAGTTTTTTAACAAGAAGTAAAACTGTGATAACTTGATCTTTGAGCTCTGGAGGTCAAAAATGTAACCTTTTTGTAGAGCTCATTAAAATGAACATGGTAGATATGTACAGCCATATAAGAAGTTCAGAAGATTCTGTCAGCAAAAAGACTTTCTATAACTAGAATCCCCTACCTGCCCTATATGTGTATTTTTTCATGATTACCTGACAATGCTAATTATTTTACCCACATCTTATCTTTCGTAAAGATACATAATCAGTAGCAGGATTTCTGCAAGATACTTAAGAAAAATATGGAGCCTGAAGCAGTTTCATTTACATGTACTGGGTATGACTGAGGATCTTAAGTTTAATCTGTGAAATTTCTTGTCTGCATAAACCCATTAATATCTTGTATTTATGTGTTGGATTTTTTTTCTGTAAAATAATACTGGGAATGTTGCAATTCCCCAGACACATTACAATTGAATTCTTTAAGTCGTTAAAACTGTAGAACTTTTATGGACTCTGCTGATCCTGATAACAGCTTGAAATTCTGTGCTCCAGTTTTGAAAATTAAAAACATAATGTTATTAAAGGTCAGAAGAAGGTTTTTCAAAACCACGTTCCCTATTATACATTCCTTAGATAGTAGAATATATAAAAACTTACTGGATAATAGCTTAAATTCAGTAATATTTTATTGTAGGACTCATAAAATTATTAGGATTGGAAGGGACCTCTGGAGATCTAATCCAGCCAAGGCACTGTCACCTAGAGCAGGAACTCATCCAAGTGGGCTCTGAATGTCTCCAGTTAAGAAGACTCCATGGGCTCCTGGGCAGCTGTTCCAGTGTTCTGCCACCCTCAATGGACACAAATTTTTTTCTTTGTCTTGAGGTGGAACTTCTTGTGTTTTAGTTTATGGCCATTGCTCCTTGTTCTGTCACTGGGCACCACCGAAAAGAACCAACCTCTTGGCACCTGCGTTTGAGGTATTTGCATGCCTTAATGAGATTCCCTCTCTGTCTTTTCTCCAGACTAAGCAGGCCCAACCATTCCTTCTGGTTCTCCTCATTAGAGAGATGCTTCTATTTAATTTTATTTACTTACTCCCATAGTTCTTGAGATTTGACAGTTTTTTTCCTTAAAATTTAATCCCAGGTGTTCTTGTATCTTCTTCATGAGTGGTCTGTCAAGAGCTCCAAACAGCTAAGGCTATATGCCTTCAAAAGTAGATTTGCCTGTCCTCCTTTTCAAAGGCAAAGGCAAGAGGCTCTTCACCATACTCACCATACCCCATTTGTAAAAATATATCCACAAAACAGGCCCCTTCAGCTATTGCTGCATTCTGTTTCTTCCTTGATTGGACATTTCTTTAAGCACCTGATTTTGTAAAAGACAAGCAATGGATTTATATGCTGTAATACCTAGAATAGTCTATTTAAATGCTTTGCCCCAAAAAAACCTGTCTCATCAGTCGTTAAAATGAGGAAGTGTACAGTTCCCCAGCGTTCCTAAAATCCTCATTGAAATTATTGCTTTGCTAAAATTGTTGTTTACTATAAAATCAGTGAACTCATGTTTCTGGTGAAGCATAGCTATTTAAATATAGAAAGGCTGGTATATGGTTTATATAGATCTTCTACAGTTTGATTCTCTACCAGAAGAAGCTGTCAATATTAATATCCTCAGAATTTACATAAACAGATACAGGAGTTCTGACTCTTATTCCTACATGTGTAATCTTGATTATATGTTTTTCAATTTCGAATGTGCATGCAAAAGTAATGTTGAAGTGTTCATTTTATTTGTACGTAACTGAAAAGCAAAGCTGGGATTCAGTTCCTGATACATTAGTAACTTGAAATTATGTATGTTTACAGATCTTATGAATATTAGAACATGAGATTCATTGATAGTAGCTCACTGCTTTTCTTCTTCTTGAAACTATTTTTCCAACATATTGTTACACACATGAAATGTATTTTTCAGAGTGTGTGATTCTTACAACATGCTGCTTTCCATGCCTTCCTCATATTTACATCAAAAGTTTTCCCTGACTTGGGTGTATCAGCTATTTATGACTAGGTTGGGGGATTTTTTTCACTTAGTTGAAAACACGAGCAACCTGTTTCCCCTGGAAAACATATTTAGTGGAATTACAGTCTTGCTTGCCATATGGTGCATCATACAGATGGATGATTATTATGCAAATCTTTTGATTAGTGAGTTTCTGCCATTCTAGGAATCATTTGCTTTATGTGTGTTGGCTTTGTACACAATTAGTTCCATTCTTAGGATGATCTGGGAATGTGCCAAATCTTTGATACAGTTTTTTACAACTTTATACTTTTTTCTTATATTTATGAATATTTTGTTTGTTCTATTTTCTTTGTTCATCAGGCAAAAGAAATAACTTTTACTTCAATTTACCATATGAGAGATATGATGCAAAACACATCATGCTGTACTGAATGAAATTGGTAGCAAAATTTGCCTCTTTCCATCATAGACTCTGCCTCCAAGGTTATGGGCATGTGAGACTGACGAGGCGAGTAGTAAAATAAAATATTTAATTTTGTTGCAACCAGAATCTAATCTGATGATTCCTATCATCTTTTCTCCAATAAACAAGTTTTTTAGTTGAGCTCTGGACAGTTTAATATATAGTGCTAAGAATCTGGGGTATTTTTCATTTCTACATGGTTCACAAAGATTCTGGGTCGAAATTGTACCTTAAGTTCTTCATCTATGACCAAAGAATTGTATGTGAAAAGAAAATGTTACTTTTTGTAGCTAGGCCTGCAGCTAACCCTACTGTTAAATTTAGATTTCTCAGTTACAAGTGACTAAGGTCTGTGAGGGATGGAATACATTCAATATATATTTAAGTCTCTCACTAACTTAATTTACTCTGTATTGCAATTTGTTATAGCTTATGGAAAAGATCGGAGTCTTTTCCACTGTCTCAAGCAGGTATAATATTAATAAAAATTAGAAAGCATTCCTAAATGATATAGTTTTGTGCAGTCCATGTAGTCCATATAGTCCATGTGCAGTTGATGGACAGGAATATCCAATTTCTTATTTCTGGTGAGTGGTAAAATTTAGCCCTTTGTACAGCTGAGACCCAGGGAGGCATGAGTGGTCATCTGGACTCTCCCACAGAACAGTAAACTGCTCATCACAGGATGTGTTCCAGGTGTGGATCTTTGTAAATTAGACTAATCCTTCATCTTTGTCACAAAACTTTCTTTCGAGTGTGTCCGCTAAACTGAAATTTAGGGTTTTTAATGTTTTATTACTTGCAATATATTGATGTTGTGGAAATATCTCAGACATAAACAGTATAAAATGATACTGTTGTAACTTAACAGCATAGAATGTAAAGTGATATTCCTTAACTATGTAATTCAAGGTTATAGTGAAGGAGATGGTTTCCAAGAGTAAAATAGTATTTTATGATCAAAGCCATTGCCTTTCATTCATTTATCTAAATCAGCTCATTAAAACATTTAATGAATACATAGATACCTATCCCGTGGAAAGCAGCTCTTATTTCTTCAAAGCTTGCTGAAAATAAAGCAGTTTTATCTAAGATAAAACCCAAAATTGACTAGCTGTAAAGTCAAACTGCATAATTTACTTCATCAGAGGCATTAGTGGTTGGAAATTTCAGGGCCTAGATTGCTAGCCATTTTAGTTTTAATCTCATTAATCTGTTAATAATCTGTCAATAATCATTTTAATTTCAGATTTTTTAAGTCACTGCAAGGTAAAAGAATAATTCCACTGCTGTCAGACAGGGAATCATTTGAAACGCTATGTTTCTGCATTTAAAAAAAAATGTGTGTAGGCCATTATACTTGTGTGAAATAATACTCTTAATTCTGTTCTGAAAATGTGTTTAAATACCTGGTACTATAAATAATGGAAGTGTTCCAGAAGTGGATCCTATTTTTAGAGACAATAAATCCTTCTTTGGACCTTCTTTTTCAGTCTTATTTTGTGTGTCAAGAATTTTGTCAATTAAATCTAAATATTTATCACTTTTCTCTCTTGAATTTTTTGTTGCATCAAAATGAGATATTTGCTTTAATAAGGACCTTCTAAATATCCTATCCAAACAGTAAACATACAGAGCACCAACTAATAAATAAATAAACAAAATTTCTTGCTAAAAGGAAGAAAGGGAGGGAGGGAGAATATTTTCTTTAACAGCATTGAAGATTTAAGCCATAATTTAGAAAGAGGAATATGAATTTAGAGAAATTAAAAAATTCAAGAATGATAATGGGAATTGGGCTGCAAATGCCATTTATGAATGGAAGAGAACCAGGTAGCATATTTCTTCAAACTATGATGAAATTTTAAACTGATTTTTTTTTTTTATTAGTTTGCATATTTGCTTTCTGGACCATTCATACATGAGACAGATTGTTTTTCTTACTCTAAAACAATTCATGCTAAAAATTATTATTTAAACAATGTTATCTGCACAGAAGTACTTAATAAATACTGGAAGTATTGGAAGATATAGTGAACTTAGGACCTGTGAACAATCTACTAATCAGTAAATTCACAGTAAAGGATTAACCATATTTATTTTTATATCTTAGTGTGTATATGAACTTAATTTCATCGTTCTCTTTCATAGTTATCAGGTTAAATGTGTATTGTGATGCTGCTATCACTAAAGTTTCAGTAGGCAGAACTTTTCCTTTGATACAAACAAATTTATTGCTTCATTGGTTTTCATAATAAAAATGTGAGGATCTATAAATTAAAGACATGACTTGCCTGTGTAAAAAAAAGCATTTGGATGGAATGAAGGTAAATACCATTTAGTACAAATGAATAATGTTTATCTTGCAAAATTACCCACCTGAATTCATAGACAGCTGTATGCTTTTCAGCATATATTTCAATGTTTTGTTCTATTGGACTGAGGATCTTTGAAAGTGTAATTTCTAAAACACTAAATGCACTATGTTCTGCACAAATAAAGCTCGTCAGATGCAATGAACAAAATTACTTTTGTAGAATGAAGGTAAGCAAACATTTTTACTTCAAACATTCCACCAATATTGTCACGTACTAACAAAATAAAAATTCAAATGTAATTTCTTCATAGAAATTGAGAATTAGTATCTTTATTAGCTCTAGTAAGAGTTGAATAAGTCAGATATAGTTGCTCTTTTAACATTTAGACCATTATTTCTTATTGGTTTTTTGCTATAGTTAATCATTTTATGTACCATAGCTGTGTTGATGTGACACTTAAAAGAAGTTTCAGTGGTGCCCTCCAAATGTGCTAAAATCTGGCATGTGCTACTTTCGTTTTTAAAATTTGGGTTTTTTTAAACTCCCTTTTATCTAACTTCTACTTAAACTATTATCTTTACTTTTATGTTTTGTGCGTGTGTGTGTATAAAACTGAATTTATTTAAATAAAAGAAACAAGCTTTGGAGAACTTGTACTCCTGAAATCTGGCCTGATTTATCCAGCTGTCTGATGAAAGTTTTTCATCTTTTCTTTTATATCAGGTTTTGGACTATCTCAGTTGGGAAAATATTACACTGATTTTATCATAACTGATATCCGGAAGCTAAGAAGTTCTTTGTCTTACAACAACTGGATGTTGGAGTTCCAAATTAAAAAACTAACTCATTTGGAAATGCAGGGGAAATTACTGTTCTACAGACATGAAATTCCCTTCATAACATGTCTAACTTTCCAGGGAGAATTAGGCAGCCTAGCTTTTCTATATTTACATATACTGCCTTTCAAGCAGCCCATCAACAATGAAGAAAAAAATCAGAGTGCATAAAAGCTGCATTAATTTTCTATAAATATCTTCCCTTTTGTTATTTAAAACGATGAGCAGTTTCTTCTGTGATGGCAAGAAACCTGCCTATGGAAGTCAGAAAGTTAGTTTTCTTGCATTTTCAATACTAAGATTAGGCTAATTCAGGCTATTGAGTTATGAATCACCTTAGTATTGAGTGTCATAAATTTCTTAGGAGCTTTTATGTCCTCAGGCTATGATCTGAGTACCTTCCAGCCACTCCTAATGTGTATGATGAGGGCAGTTTTGGGAGGGAAGGGTTGCATTCTCTCTGCGTTGTGGACGAGAAGGTTGAAATGGAAAACAGATGAAATGGCTTGGCCAGTATCACAGATGGAACAAATAGAAGCACCAGTAACTGAGCACAGACCTCCAGTTCTAGACTAGACTGTCTGTTTGCCAGCCATATTTCTTCTTTATGATTCTATGATCAGTTATTAAATTCATATATCAGTTTTTAAATGGAATGACACATTCCACTGTTCATGCGGTGCCTTTCCAATTCTATTATTTCCTTTGAGAAACAGATATTTAACTTATTTACAGAGCAACTACAAACCTTCATGGGAAAAATATAGTATCTGTACCTAAATAGTAAGATAGACATTAATTACCACCCTGCTTTCATTTGATTTTCTCTTTGCTTATAGGGCTGTTGACAATTGTTTGCAGTATTTCAGCATAAAATAAACAGTTGCAGCTGATCAAAGAGACTTTTTGTCATTGAGAAAACAAAATTCTAATAAATAAATATAATTATAAATAAATTTACATATAAACTAATCATACAATATAGTAGAAGATTTAAAAAATTTTCTAAAACATTGATCATTTGTATATATCCCACCCTTGAGGGGATAGGAGCATCTGAGATTCAAAGGAAAGAAAGAGGGAAAGAAAGAAGGGAGGAAAGGGAGGAAAGGAAATCACCAGCTGATGGGATGTCCAAGGTCCTGTGAGGCACCACTCAGGCTTGGTGGGGATACCTTTTTAGAGACAGGTTTTTTCCCTGCACTGCAGAGAGGTATCTTGTTTTCTATGCAAACTAATCATGTGCAGTCTGCTCTTCAAGACCTGTCTGGAAATGGGTCTGAGGGCTTCAGGGCTCTTACATGGTCTTGATCCTCCCCACAGTCCATGCCTATTCTCAATCTCATTCCTGTGCTTGCACTGGATTGTGTTGTACTTGTCTCCAGGAACAAGAAAAAGGATGTTTGCCCTGAAGAAATGCTGCCCTACCTCCACATGGCCCCTTCTCCAGCTACATCTTGTTCTTACCCACAACAATCCTTGGTTATTATCAACAATTCTTGATTGTTATTGTTATTACCAGCAGTCCATGGTTGGCTTCACAGCCAAACATCTGTTGGCTTTTGGGATATGTACACCTGCCTCTTGGCTTTTGGGCTTCTACCCCATTGCATATTGTCTGCCTCCTTTTTCACATGATCTTTTTACATCCACATTACTAAATAATGGGATCTCATTACTTTGCCTGGAACTTTTGGGCATGGGGAAGCCAGTGTACCTAACTGCTTTTATGTATTTAATTTAAATCAGTTTTTACCTGGCCTTGGCAGATGTAGAAGGAGAAGGAGCATACTTACATTCAGAAAGGGACTTCAGGATAGAAAAAGTATGTTCCTTTCCACAAAGATGCTAGAGATGTCCTAAAATGTCCTCTGTGGACATTTTACTTTTTGGTCCATACAAGCTTCCATGTTGATAAGAGTTTTGGGCACTCTCAGGATTAGAACTATGTCTATGTCTGGAAAACAGAAGAGTAGACATGAGACTTGAATAGTAGAATGACATCTTACTAAATCCTGCATTTTTAATATAAATTTGTTAACTAAAAGGGGGAGAATAACAAAGTTACTGCTCAGTAAAGAATGTCAGATAATATATGCTGGTTGGAACTGTGTGAATCTATCAAGATATCTAATGAAAACTTCAGTGCAATGGAAATTGTTAGCCCAATGTGAGATGAACACCATCACCTACAGAATTAGGGTTTATATGTAGCCAGGGAAAAGGTTTGCAATAGTCGTGTGCATTCTCAATTCTAAATTAATTCAGCAACTTTCAAGGAAATTACCTCTAAAGGAAAAAAAAAAAAGTTATACTGCATATAGTCAGATTCTGGTTTTGAAAACATCATCTTGTTTTTACTCTTTCCCACTACCTTTCTTGTCTATTACAGTCATAGTTATTAAAAACCAAATACATAAGAAATTACAAAATCTCATATGAATGCTGATGTTTTAAAAAGAGGTCTTGTTGGCATTTTACATTTTCCACTATTATGTGTAAGAAAATGGTCATATTCTCCCTTTTTCTTTAAAGCAAAAGTTCTGTGTCTGAGACTGAAAACTGAATCTTTAAAATAGTATTGCAGTTCATGCATAGTTTAAGAAATTGATTAAGTAAATCTAAAGGTAGAGGATGCATTGTGATAGGTCTGCCAAATGAAGTGTTAATAGAAATCTGTTATAACTGTATTTCTGTGCTTCAGTCAAGAGGTGTGTGCTAATTCCAGCTGCTGCTAACACATGGCAGTATTAAGAACCTGAGCTCTGAGCTCTATGATGTTTCCTTAATGCATCACAGTAACTGATATATTCCTTTCTTTTTCCATTGATTTTATTTTGTTCTTTAAGGAAATTATGTTATGGTTTGAAAAGGATACCATCTGTTGAATGTTGTCCTCCCCAGATCGCATATGCTATTATAAAAAAGGAGTTGTATTACTTATAAATATTTGGTAACCTGTATACAAAGCAGATCTCAGAAGTCAAGCTTAATCAAGTGTTGCTGTGCTACTTGCTTTAGCGGCATTTTTATGAGTTTTCTTCTTCAAACTGGTCTTTTAGACTGCAGGCAAATCTGATTAAATTGCAATGTTAGTTCTGTGTTTATTCAACCACTAAGGAGCATCTGGTTAAAGCATTTTATAATGTTTCACAGTAGTAGACAGGTTTCACCAAAGTATTTCAGAATTGAAATTGAAAATGTGAAAGTGATTTCGATAAAAGCTGCTTGATAGGAAGGTTATACAGTCATTTTCAAGGTCTTTTAAACTGTAGAAAAAGGAATTCCCTTTAGTGAGTTATTTCAGAAGTGTGTTCTGCTGCTCACCATGGAGGAAGTGGGGTTACTGTTCCCTGGGAACAACACTTACTGTTCCTGCAAACCTCAGGACGTGCCAGATCTGCCTTTTCTCTTGGGCTCCATCACAGTATGTGAGCAGCAAGGAACTCCAGCAAGATGACAGGAAGGTTGTGCTTAGCCCAGCATCCTCAGTAGGTCCTTGAAACTCCCTCTTGAGCAATTGCACAGCCTTTTCCTGCAGTCCAAGTCAGAGCTGCTTGGGTATTCATGTGTCACCTGCTGCACCTTCAGTGTGGGAATCACAGCTAGGATTTAATTTGAACATATAAGCAAATGTGCAGTCAGTACCAGTCCCATGTGCATATATCCTCAGCATCCAGGATTGGCAAATAGGTATTAATCTCTGTGACATGAGATCAGAAGCTACAGATCCTTACCACATCTGATGGTACGAACTCTGTCATTGGCAAGGACTGCTTCAACACACTCATCTAGGACTCTGTGATTCATCTAAGATTCTGTGATCTGTTAGAGTGGTCTTTCCTGTGATGCTTCTTTTGTCGGACTTCATGTTACTGTGATAGTTCTGTTGCTGGAAGCATGATTTTATTCATTATTATACTTCTTTTCCAGCTGGATTGTAGCGTTCTGGAATACTGTTGTGGACAAAGTGAAAAGCTCTTCAGAATAGCTGCTCTTAAAGGATTAAACAATTATCATCTCTGTTGCATTTCTTTCATCTTACAATCAACTTCAAGATGGTACCGGATAACTCAGTTTGAAGTGATTAGATATTTAAAATAGAAAGTATTTTATCTTCTTTTTAACTGTGTTTAAACAGGTGTATATCTTTCCATTAATGTTAATATACTTCTGGTTCCTTATAACTGTTCCCTTACTCAAATATTTGAGTGAAAGAGTACAAATCTGTCTAACAGGAACTGATATCTAGGGGAAAAATATTGAACTCTCTTATTTACATTGATACTGATAAATACAATTAAGGAATTACAACATGTTTCTCTACCTGAGTTAGGTATAGACAATGGAAGCTTAATGCTTCAGAGAAGGTTTAATGGGAGACAGGAACTTTCACTTGAATAGTCACCTGTTTTCAAGAGCTTTTATGTTGTGATTATACAACTGTTACTGTTTCTAACATGAATTGATTACAGAACAGGTTTTATTGATAAACCCAATATTTTAGTTAATGTTGTATGGATTCCATTTTGGTAACTTGTACAGGGTTGCTAAGATCCACATGTCCCTGAGGAAATTTTCATTTATATTCATTCTTTGCTGAATATAGTGTTTCTGAATTTTCAGTCCTTCTAAAAATTTAATCTTTGCACATGAGATGTGGCATAAGAAATTCAGTTTTTTAATAATCTTAAGTATATTACGGTCTAATAAAAATTAAATGGTATTATTAAAAATGCCTAACACATGCATTACTTTCTTGGTCTGTTAAGTATTTACAATTCTGTCTCATTGAAAATAAATTACACTTTGGACCTCAAGCTTTTTAAGTGTTTTGGAAATTTTTAGTACATTTCCTCATATTTTGAGTTTTTCCTGAGGGTTTCTAAAATAAGTTGCTCTCATTTGTAGAATTTTTTTTTTTTTTTTTTTTACAATTAGATTAATCATCACTGACCTGGAATATCTAGATTCATGTAAGACAAGCAGTGCTACTACAGCTGGAAGAAACAGTGAATTCTCTTATATTTAGATTTTTTTATGTAATTTGTTATTTTTGTAGCTGAGTCATTTTCAGAACAAATAGTGATAACACTTAAGTGTGATTCTATTGCCCTTCATTGGCTCCTACTACAGCAAGCAAAACCTTGCTGTATTTTTGTGAATTTGTTTCAAACAAATTATTATTACTACACTAGATCTAGTTACTGAGTTTAAGATCCAAAAAAGTACATCTTGTACTCAATAGCAAGCTTTGGATGTTACAAAGCACATTTTCATTTTCAACATTCAACGGCTTTAACTATTCTCTCTCAAATCTCTGTCTACAGTGCAAAATAAATGTTATTTATTTTTAGCTTAGTGGAGCTGCAGGTTCTCAGTTGATCCTTTAGGTTTTTGCTCCTGGATTGTTGGACACCTTAAAGAAAATGACAGAGACATAAAACTTGGCCCAGTATTTCATGGGAGACAGTGGACAAGATGAAAGCAGATTTGAGGTGCATATAGTACCCTGGGCTGCAGAGGAAATGTGCTGCTGTGTTCTGTGCTATTTTGAGTTTCCCAAGGGCTAAATGCTTCCTGCCCAAGATATTGCATTGCTGTAGTCCAGCTGTAAGGTGACAAAAGTATGTACTACAGAGGCAAAATCATCAACAGTAAAGATGGGATAAATTCTTGTACCTGTTCCATTGTCAGAGAGAGATGTCCAGGATCAGTTCTAAATTACAGACTGACTTGTCTAAATGGGGTTGTGTAATATCAGCCAGTAGGTACTGTGCCACAAGCTCTTTGAAGTGTTTCTTCCAGCTACCAAGTGTAGCTTATCTTTTCCTCAGTTTCTGCTTCCACTTTCTGCTTTTTATCCATGAGCTCAAGTACTGAGGCAGTTTACATAGTGTTTTGAGAGGAGTCCATGAAGTTTTTCTAGTTCTTTCAGTCTTTCTGTATTTTAAATAAGTTTGAAGAATAATGGAACCATTTTTCTACTGTTCCTCTCTGCTTATGACTCTCTTGAAATAAACTGTTTCAAAACAGTCAGCCTCTTTTACATGCTGTTCATAGTTCAGTTCATTGGCTGTGTCAAATGTTGTAGAGGCTGAATAAAAAGTAGTGGGGAAAACTCCTGTGCTCATAATGTGGATTGACTAACAGTGACAGTAATGCCCTTTCTAGCACATGTCATGAAATAAAGTCAGATCATGACAGGTGATTGGTAGTACCCAGTTGAAAGTGTAGGCAACAAGAATATAATAACTGAGATCTAGCAAGAATATATTTTGAATGTGATGTTGGGTTCAGATGTGTGCTTATAGCGCTGTCTTGACTTGTGAAGCTCAAAGCATAAACTCTGCTGTAACATGGCAGCTGCACAGCGATGAGCAGATGTGCCTTTGAAAGCATGAGAACCAAGCAGGCTGTTCACGAAAGACAAGCATTTAAGACAGTGAGAAAATCACAGTGTTCATCAAAGAGAACATTTGCCCCTTTTTTCCAAGTTTGCACCATGGGTTTTCAGCTTTGGACAAATAGGAGAACTCAACTGACCACCTCTTGGCTTATTCATGTACCCGTGACCTTCAATACTCAACTTTTGATCTTTTTATGAAAGCAGAATCCTGTGTCTACTTTGAATATCTCCATTGTCCATTCTAGAATGTTGTCTCTAGAATGATTTAGAGGAATGAGTATTGTACCAGTAGCAGGATTCTCTTCTTCTCCAGAGTATGCATTTTATTTGAATCTTTTCACAACTGATTCTACCTAGCTTGCAAGATCTGAGATTGCAGCTTTAAATGGTAAGGCAAAACATGAAAAATATATATATATGTTTGTGGGTTTTTTCCAACAATCTGCAAGTTAGCTAGAGAATAGTATTTTTTTTTTCAGCACTAGAATAAAATATATTAAGATATGAAGGGAGCAAAAATTATGCATCATCTAGCTACACTGAATTTAGTTGCTTGATGATGTTTAACTATTTCTCCTGTTTCTCTAGGAAATATGGGGAGATTTCAGATGATCATCTGCTCAAACTGGAGCTTTAGGTGGGTACATGCCCTCCTCTGAATCTACAGAGCTGGGTGAGCAAAACTTGTCTCACACTGGACACTTGGCTCAGCAAAATGATGTCTAATTAGCAGTCTTGAAGATCTGGCAGCACTGAAAAGCATGTGACCATGTGCCACTTGAAGTTTAAGACAGTTTTAAACTAAGTTCCAATTTAGACAGTACTTCAATGTACTTATCTACTCATCTATTTTTGATTAGGTTTTTTCATGTCCTTTCTTATAGGTGTGAGTTCATTTCTTTCTCAGGTTTTGTCTGTCGTATTTTATAGTTCCTTGTTAAATGTAACCTCAAGCTTGACTGGAACTTTAAGGCAACAGTAGTAGATGAATACTAATGATAAAAATAGTTAAGTATGTAAACCATGAAGTAAAACATTTCATGTTTTCAAATAAATCTACTCAGAAGAGATAAAAGGATAAAAAATAATAAATACTTTATATATATCTAAAGGTTTTATTTTTAAATTCCTTTTTTTGACTCATCAGGCAAGTTAGTACCATGGAACAAATAGTCTCTGAACAGCCTCAGGGCTTTTACTGAGTAATGAAAAGCTCTAAAGGTTGTTAGGCAACTAGTCCTTAGCAAGTATGATGGTTTTAAAGCAGGTGCACTTAGTGAAATGTGAAGAGATGAGGAATTATATGATCTTTTGACCTAAGTATAGTGATTAAGGTTTTTTTAAGCTATTAGCTTGAATATTTGTACATTATAGGCTATATAGTTTAACTCATTTCTTTCTAAACATTTTTGGTTTATTCTTCATTTTCTCTCTTCCTAACCTTTGTTTCTGGTTCTTGTTCAATAGCTCTTTGATATTAAGTAATAACTCTATGGAGCTACACTATGGTCATGTCAGAAGGTCCTGATGGAAACAGGAATATCTATTTCCAGGTGATTTTTGGCAGGTCAGGTTTCTGCATCAGCTAATATTTTAAGTACTCTTTTTAGAGAACAGATACTAGGATTGAAAGCAGTTCCAGTGCTGGTGTTATACAGGTTATTTTGCATCTGCAGCATAAATAACACTTCTCCCTTATTTATGTAACTAAAAATGGGTTCACTCTTTATGTCAGCTGAAGATTCTTAAAAGCTCATGACAGGTTGTGTTTCTAGTAAGATGTCAGAGCTCTGTATGGTCACCTTTCTATGGTAAACCTCCCATCTGGGACACATTTCTTTTTCCTAGGCTTCTAGTTTCGACTCTACAAGAAGTTTTTTGTTTAAACAGGCAAGCTTAATGCACAATTCAGCTTATTGTGTCTGAGTACCATGCCTTCCATGTTACATGCTATTGCATCATTCTCTGACTAATCCATAATTTTTTTTAAAAAATATGATATAGAATTTTATCATTATTCAGTTATGATATTTATATTACACATTAAATATTACCTACTAAGAATTATAGACTGTATTGTAGATTGTGGTGCATAACATTATATTATTAGATATTATTATAGTACATATATTATTAGTTCTACTTATTTCCAAATCAGGGATTAAAATATCTATTAATTATATTGTTTCAACAATTGCTCATTAAATAAATCCACAAGAAGCACTTGTTTGGTGGTGGTTCCAAATGGCAATTCTTTCTTGAGCTCTGCAAGGCGTTTATTAAACATGGAGATCCTTGTGTATTTCAGTAGATCTGGTCCAAGGGTCAGAAGATTAAGCACAAGTTGTAAACAAGACTCTCACATAAGCAAGAGTCATTTATCTTCAACACGAATAGTTTTCCCTAAGTGAAACAGACTGAGAAGATGTGAGAAGACAAACTGCAGTGAGCAGTTGCACAACCAAACAATTCAAGATGAGCCAGGAAAAAACAGATGTAGAGGCTCAGAGGTTCTTCTGTGGAGTTTTCCCTGTCAGAGAAAAAGCAGGCAGAAGTGATTGAGAGGAGGGGTCTGGAGCAGTTTGGTAACTGAGAAGGACTCACAGAAAGAAACTGAAGAGTTACTTACCCAGGTACCACTACTGGCACAATGGGGTCAGCCATCACATTGGCCATAAGGAATTCAGAAAATAGGACCAGTTAAGAAAGAAGGGACACAATTTGGCAGGTCTAGAGTGTCTAAGACTATTTCCATTGTTCAGAGAGAAGAAAATCAGGGAAAGTACACATCAATGGATGAAATATATTACAGGTAGAAAATAGGGCATCAAGAACAAAGTGTATTATAGTTACTGAAGTCAGGCAGCATACTCATAAAAAAAGGACAGTATTTATTAAAGAGAAGAAATAACTGAAGGTAGTATATATTGTTGGTGGAGTTCTCTCCTCTGTTAGTAATTCATTTGTTGTCCACTTTTCCAAATAACTGCAAAAAACAGCATTAAAGGTAAAGGGAAGTACATTTCTATCTTAAAAGTAATATAATTATGTGACAATTTAAATGCTTCCTGATGTACTCCTACCAAGCTGAAACTTCTGTCTGCCATTACTCTGATAGCAGGTGCTGTTTCAGGAAGCAAAACTAGTGGGATCTTCATAATTTTTCTGTGTTTGGCAAAGATTAGAATGGATTTTCTCAAAATTTATGTTTTTAAGGATGTGAAATTAATATACACATTAGTAACAAAGTAGCTGTGAAGCTCTGCAGGAATTGGATCAACAGGAGAGCAAGCAGGATGAGTAGAAAGAACCAGCTGGTTAATCAGAGGAGAAAGCAGCTTGCTGAAGAGGCTGAATCTTCAATTGGTAGGTCCTTTTGTTGTTGGCAAAGGGACTCCTTACATTAAGCGTCATTTTTGCTCTCACTGCACAATCAGTATGAAAGCTTTGGTTCTAAATGCAGTAAAAATCTTGGCCCTAATTTAAATTATTTCCTGGTAATTTATTTAAAAGTATCAAATAAATGGAAAAGCAGTAAAATTTGGATATACCAGATATAATCAATTTTTAACTCTGGATGTAAACTTTATTGTTAAACCCTCAAGATTATGCATGTGGTCAGTTTCTGCAGTCTCTAGCAATTGTTTCAGGTTATTTGGTGGTGGTAGTTGTTTTCTGAATAGTTTTCATGTCATGAGTTCCTTAGAGTAATTCCAACTGAAATGCAATATTTCAGGTCTGTGTCATCATTGTATAATTTAATGTATATTCAAGTGATGTTTCTGCTTACTCTCTGGAATTATATTGCAACAATATAGGATATTTTTTGGAATCTGTTTGTTTCACAGTCTGCTGCTTTGAAAGTCCGAGAAAATGTTCTCTTATTTTAATTGCTATTTCCATAAGCTGTTTGCATGCAAAGTTAAAAGAAATTGGGGGAGGGTTGTATTTATCCAGTTAATATTGTTTAATTTAATGCAAAGAAAGGAAAGCAGGCATCTCTAACTTATGGTAGGCAGACAACATGTTATTCTAAAGACCTTTTGGCATCATTCAAGTAACAAAGAATAAATTAAAAGAAGAACCAACAGTATGAGAGCCAAGTATCATATATCTATATTACTCTGAAGCTCAGTGTATCAAGGAGAGCTGGGAGAGTGTTGTAACAAGTTGCTCTATAGAGCAAACAAATATTGAAGAAAAGGATGTCAGTACAAGGGTTAAATAGAATTTACATACAGTGGTCAAACATGATTTGGAAAATTTTAACATTGGGCCACATACAATGAATGATAAAGTTTAAACAGGAAAGTTGGTTCCTTTGGAAGTTGAATCCAAACTTTCTCACTGAAGCAGGGGAAAGATAATATAGAAATTGTAGAGAAGCAGTAAAGAAAAATTGCTGAATCACAAGGTAAGCATTATTTCTTCTGTAATTCAGCTTTCTCGAAAATACAAGTTAGATCAAAATTTAACATAATTTGAAATTAGTGAAAAAGGCAATGGGATTCTTAGGTCCTTTTTCTCAATGAAATCACCATGGGTTTTCTGAGTAGGCTGCTCCCTATGACATTCAATTTAGATAGCATTAAATTATACAGTGAGAAAAGTTATTTTAATTGAAAATGGGCTCTGGATTATCATGGACAGATCATAAGACTGAAAGGGAGACATCATTATACTTGAAATTAGGCGTAAAAGAACTATGTCCAGAATCATACAATCATAGAATGGGTTGGCTTGAAAAGAACCTTGAAGTTTGTCTTGTTCTAACTCCTTGGACATGGACAGGGATATCTTCCACTAGACCAGATTGCTCAATGCCCCAACCAACCAGGCCTTGAACACATCCTGAGATGGAACATTCACAACTTCCCTGGGCAACCTGTTCCAGTGTCTCACCACCCTCACAGTAAAGGATTTCTTCCATATGTCAAACCTAAATTTCCCCTCTTTCAGTTTGAACGCATTACTCCCTGGCCTGTCACTACAGTTTTGGGCACAGAGTTCATCTCTGACTTCCCTGTAGGCCCCTTCAGACACTGGCAGGTTGCTGTGAGGTCTCCACACAGCCTCCAGGCTGGAGAGCCCAACTTTCCCAGCCTGTCTTCATAGGGGAGATGCTCCAATTGGCTTCTCAACTTCTCTGGACTTGACCCAGCAGTTCCATGTCCTTCTTATTTGGGGCCACCAGAACCAGAAACACTTGCAAAAAGTATTTCGGTGTGCTAAATCATCCATAGCATTTTGAATGTGGAAAATATTTAATGAGACAATAAATGTATTGTGAAAGCAGCAAGGTAGTACTGCTGAATGGCTCACAGTACTCAAAAGCAATTCAGATACAATCTAGCACATTAATTCATGAAACTGCCCTCCTTAGCAGTTTCCTGAAATAATTTAAAGAAAATGCACAACTTTTCTTTACTCACTGTATACACCTAAATAATGAGATAGCAGGAAACTTGATATATATAGATTTTTGAGAGTTATGATAGAAATATTTATGAATGCTTAATCTCATTTGCATGACTACAATAAATAGGGAAAACACTCTGCTATTCATGGCATGTCCTAAAAGCGGGGAAATCTAAATTGCAGGGAAATCATTATTTGAAGACCCAGCCTATGTGCCTGGCATTCTTCTGTCTCTAAATGAGGAGGACTAGTATATTATATTGCTGAACTTTTCAGTGTGGAAGAAAAAGTATGGACAGTTAAGAAAATCACTTAGTTCATGGACTACTGCAGAAATTTATTTATACATGTGGTATATATCTTATTATATCTTCTTCTGCTTAAAAAATTATTGTTAAATAGCAAAGTTTAAAATACCAGGTATTATCCCTTCACATGTAGGCATTTGATAAATTGCATTGTGTGTGTAAGGTAGGGGCTTCTGTAACCTTGTGTTTCTCATAATACCTCAGTTAACTAGAAACCAAAAGTTTTTGAAACAAGCATATGAAAATCCTCAGATTTCAAACTCTATGAAAGAGAAAGTAGTAATTTTGGATTTAGTTATGGTAACTTTTAATGCTGTTTTACCCAATTTAAATGTACCATTACAGGTTTTAAGTCATACATTAGACAAGAAATTATTTGGAAAGCTGAGTGGCCTTTTCTAGGACTTTTAAAGAAAATAGTCTGAAAGACTATTATAAAGAAATAGTCTTTTTGTTTGGTTGGTTTTTTTGAGTAGTAACCAAAATGAACCGTTACTCATGTAGAAATGCTGTGAGAAAGAACCCTGACATTTTCATTCTCATTGGTATACCCCTTATGTTATATTTGCCTGCCTGTATTTAATTTACGTCAGATATCTGGCATTTTCTCCTCACTGGTCTCTATAAAAACTTCAGCTTGCATAAAAGAGATTAAAAGACAACTTCTTTCCCAAGGTGAGCTTCAGTTTTGTTGAAGTCAAAGTGATGACCATCCATCTTTAGTAGTAAAATTAATGATTGCTAAGAACATTTGCACAGTGGAGAAATCTAAGCTAGTTTGATGTTACCATCTTCACTTGTAAATATCTGGGGTGTGACCATGGCATCAGAGATCTGAGAACAGTTTAATTTATCCTGGCTCTTATTTGGCTTTAGAGACTTGTCCTACTGAGCGAACTTGTTGAAAGCCAACGCAATGTCAGTCTCTGCTGGCTCTGCAGTGCATTCACTACTCTTATTTTTAAATAATAGAAAAGATTTTTTTAGTTCTCTGATTGTCACTTAGGACAGATACTGAATTATCTAGATAAATACAGGGTAGAATTGTATATTTTGGCATGTTTTATTTATCAGATAAATACAGTATATTTCTAACTGCATGACTAACAGAGAGTGCCTAGGAGAGAGTCTTTCCATACAAAAAGAAGAAGTATTATGGCCAAAGTCTGTATTTATGCTTTTATTTCAGAAACTTCAAGATCTGACTATATGTAAATTTTTGTGGGGTTAGTTGTAAAAAAGCTGAAGTGACTGATGAATATATGCAGCTGTTTATAAAATAAAAGGCTAGGCTGTAATTGAGCATAGATTCCTTTCTAATAAGTACTTATTTCAGTGAAGTAATAAACATAAAACTTCAAAAGGCAGCTTATATTAAACATCGGTCTTTTAGGTTATTCATTTACTCCATTTGGATTTATGGTTAAAATATTCCTGACAGAAGTAAAGTGCTATTTATCTAATCCAGTTTCCTGGATTTTTGGAAGACTTCAATTACCTAATTGTATAAGAGAATAATTTATGTCTCATAGTCAGTAACTTGAGATGCTGATTTTTACTCAATTTTCTGTGTAAGATCAGACAACCTACCCGAGGCACTACATACCTTGAAATATCTCTGTATATTTTGCTAAGAGTGTCAAATGAATAGTGACCTGTGAAATGAAGATCAATATGCCGTGACATAGTATTTTCATAATCACAAGGATGAATTTATCATTTGCCTGAGCTAACTGAAAATGAGTATTTAACACACCAAGGCCATCTCATTTTCAGATTACTTTTGGCAAGATTCCAAAAAGTCACAACTTTTAAATAAATGCAGCATTTCTTCAGAATTACAACAGCTAAGTACTTACCAGTTTTTGTCATTTACTTATCACCCAACATATTTTGCTAATCTCTGCTAAAAGGCTGTTCAGAAAATGACTCTTAATTCAGAGTCAGTTAGTGGCTTTCAGGGTGTTGAAAAAACACCATGTAAAGTTGAGGGCCATTTTTCAAGAGCAGCTTTCAAACATTAAAGATGTGTGTCCTGGTTTATTCATGCCTGTAACAGATATTTTGGGTGAAATTTTTTGCCTTCTGAAAAATTAACGGCAAAACTCCTGTTAACTTCGGTTTAGCCAGATTATCAGCATTAACTTATAAAACACTCCTGAAGTGATGTTCCAGTGCTAAATTCTGAGAATTCATCATAATATTAAAAACCCCAAATTTTGCTGTGTGGTTATCCAGTCTCTCAGGTATTTAATTCTGTGATTTTTCTTTGAATGATCTGAACTACTTGCAAATAACATAGATTATAACAAATAGGGTTTTTTTGCTAACAAGATCTTCAGTGGTTGATCTTTAAACACAGATGTGTTTTATACGCTCTTTGACACACAGAGTCACTGAGAAGGGCAGTTCAGCTATAAAGAACATCAAATCACTTGCAGGTCCAAAACAAATAAGAGGTGATACTTAATCATAGAGCAGGTGTTCAGGCCATGGGCTTCACAACAGTTCGAAAAGTTGTTAGACAAATCCATACAATAAATATATATCATAAAGACCTGCAGGCATGCATGTGTGGTTTAGAGACTCCTGAATGTACCAAGGAAAGATAAATAAAGGAACTACCACTTCCTAGGCCCCTTGGTAAGCTACCTTCATAGCCCATCAACCTCTTTTCTTAAAAAAAACCCTCTTATTTAATTTCAGAGTTTTTCTAGCTTTAGCTTCAGTTTGCACCTATCTGTATGTCATTCCTTGTAAGCATAAAAAAGTATTTATTATCCAAAATACATTTCCTAGAGAGATACTTATAGTCTTTGACTTGAATGGATCTGTCCTTGAATGGATCCGTCCTTCAATCTCTTCAATCCCTCTTTTTTTTTTTTTTTTTTTTTTTTCACACAGAGTATTTTAATGTCTTGTTATAGTTGCTGTTAATTTTTTTTCTCAATTCTTTTAAGTTCCTCAGTGTCCTTCTTGAGGTACGGGCACCAGAAAATAGACAAAGTATTTCCTTCCCAATTTTCCTAACACTGTATTCTGAAATTAAATCAGTCTTGCATTAGCTTTTGATATTATCCTGCTTATACATTCAAGGATTGTATTCACAGTCTTAGGTAAGGTATCAGAGTAGATGATCTTCATTTGATTACTTTCAGTGACTCCTCAGCCTTTTCAGTTCCTGCTTCCAGGACAGCATCTCCATCTTGTAATTATGACCTGCATTCATCCTTCACTGGTGAATAAGCTAATATTTCTTTGTGTTATGATATGTGGTATTTAAAAGAATCCTTTTCATAAAGAAACTGTGTGACTGGTTTATCTCCAGCTATCATGTTTTCCCTAAAGACTTGATTAAAGGTAACCACATCTCAAACTTGTCTTTTCCTGAAAAGCAGTAAAATGTCATCATGTTTTAGTCTTATGCTGGAGCCATCAATGAGCTGAAGGAGTTGAATTTCAATATTTTCATAAAGTCAGGCTATCATTCCATATGTTTATGGCCATGTAAGGTTCATCATTGCACCATGAGACTTCAACTTCACAAGAGGTTAATAGTTCATTGATAATGAAATTAAGCACTAGTACAGATTGTTTATTGCCAACAGATGAGAGGAATCTTACCAAGCAATGTTAAAACTTCCAAAAAGGTGGCAAGTTGATAGTTTGAGGGATTCTTGAAATAAATAAAGATTAATAATATTTATTGAAGGGGAGAATAATGAAATTTTAATCTAAGTCAGATTTCTTCAGGGAAAAGGGAAGGACATAGTTCAAACTGAATTTCTGTATTTGGGGCTGTTGTATATAGATTATTTTCTTTAAATTTTACTAGTTTTTCTCAAGGGTGTTTTTAGAATAAAACTTAAGCAGGGCATCCTGTCCCTTTGTGTAAGGCTTTGTTGATAACTGAATTGCCAAACTATTTCTTCAGTATAGAGTTTCTTTGAAATTTCCAGAACATCTGAAGGATAATAGAATATGTCTCTGCTAAAAAGCATGGGTCATTTTGGAATTTTCAGTTTTGTCTATGTAGAAGTTACATCCCATTTTGTATGCTGCAAGCTGGCAGGAATACTGCCATTCAATGCTAATGGTGATGGCAAAGTTTGCAGCACTATAATTCCAGCAATCTTTGTATCATCTGTAATAGCTGACAGTAATAATATTGAGTTAAATTTTGAATAAAATCAAATTATTATTTAAATTAATTGCATTATTATTAATTAGATTATGAATAAAGCTATGGTCTGGACATTGGTATAAACCAATGAAATATTTTTCTAAATGATGAATGAATATTGAGATCCAACAATTAATCAGTTTTTTAATTATTTAACTTTTGTGTAAATGTATTTCTAGTAGGAAAGCTATGGAGAACTAAGACAAATACTTTACAGAACATCATTAATACCATTTTGTCAGCCTAATTTACCACTGCATCAAATAATATTGCCAGGTGTATTTAATAAAATTTATCCCTGTGTGCTAATGTCATTAATTGAATTGCTGTCTTCTATCAGTTTCTGTCTCAGAAATAAATATTAACAGCTTTTACTCTTCAGAGGCTTTTTCTGACTATTGGAATATTCACTTTAGGGTAAAATAACATACAAATTATCTTATTTTTCTTACAGTCACAAGGAGTAGATCTTCTGTTAACATAATCTTTGTTTCAACATAAGCTTGCAGTATGTGGAAGGTCAGGGAGCACTTGGGGAAATTTGAAATGTCAGCTTGACTTATCTTAAGGCCTAGAGGTCTTGGGTTGCATGTTGTACTATGAAGCTTTGAGGATCTCTGCCACAGGTGATTGAATTTGGGGAATTAGGCATGAGGTGTAGGATCTAAATTTGCACAGGTCGTACTGTAATTAACTTTTACCTCCTGTTGAATATATATCATGATACTTATTCTTCTTTTTAAAAAACTGAGCTCCTCATCTAAATGCACTACACAAAAAATGTTTTTAACTTCATTATTTCTTTGTACAGAATTTAAATTTTAGGACTCTTGAGCTCTTCAAAAACAATATTGGTGTTGGGTATCTACAGTTAAGTATGTTATTTTGCATAGTCTTTTGGGTTTTAAATAGCAAATCTCTTCCCTTACAGAGAAGTCTATCAGGATTCTGATGGCTGCATCAGCTTCAAAGAATTTGAATCTGCAATGAAGTACGGACAAGATGAAGTATCACCAGTGTACTTTGCCTAAGGAATATTTTCTGGTAAAAAGACAAAGTGAAAACTTCAGATCTCAAGATATTTAAAAATCAATGAAACTTCATTTGTTTCAGCCAGCATTTTAAGAACTTTGACTGTAAGTGTAGCTCTGAAGAACAGCCTTTGAAGATTTACTGTTGACAAGTTGGGTGTATTAATTTACATGTGTATATGTGTGTAGAATGCTTAAAATATTTGAAATCTCAATTGATTCACAATCACCCTACTTAGGAACTGTAACTCTGTACTTTTTCTTTTTGACTTAGACTAAAAAGAAGCAATTATAATTTCCGATTACTGTGAAATTTACTTGTTCACTTTTTCAACAGACCAAAATATGTCACATGTACAGAAACACATATATTAAATTTATGGTAGAAAATGCCTGTTGGTTTGGGGTGTTTTTTTAATCAATAATATATTTGTCTTTTTTTTAACTGTTTTACATACATACATTGTTCTTTTTTATGCATTACACATTGTTTTTTAATTTAACATTTATTATTTAATTAGCTACATAATTTAGTTCTGAACAGCTACCAAGAATTGTGTACATAAAGAAGCAAGCATAAATACTTAGGGTTTTTTTTTTTTAGTTTTTTAATAGATTTAAAAATAAATATTTTAAGCATGGACCTCAGTCTTGCAGACTAAAAAGTCTGTGTATTCAAACCTTCAGCTGACTTTTAGGGAAAATTTGGAGATAGACATGTGAATATACACTAGCAAGTTGAAGTATTTCCCAATAGTTGAGGGACAGTATAAGGTAGAAGATTTCATTGGCTGTGAAGTTGTCTTTGCCTCTCTCTGTCTTTTCTGTGCATTAACTTGAAGATGTTCTTACCTGTTGTAACTTTATATGCATCCATCCAAGCTGTGCTATAATGAGATAATTTTTTTTCATTCTATTTATTTTATCTGTGATCACTTCCTACTGTTGTCTCGTGTTCATATTAATAGTAACAGAAAATAGGGATTTCATTACAGGCACTGTCTCTGATCATATGCCCCTTCATTTCTGTTTACCTGCCAGCTGTTAAGTTGCTTATGGTAGAGACTGTTTTTTTAAAAACTGTCCAGAAACAATCCTCCCTTCAAGAGAGCCTAGAGTCTGTAGCATATACTTAATAAATAGCAAAATAAATAGCAAAATAACAAATAATAATAATGATCAGTACGAGAAAGACAGTACCAATTTTACCCTAAAGTTAAGAGGTCTTGATCTCTTGATCTTGACCAATTTTTTTTTTTTTTCAAATTTCAGTGAGGCATTCCAGAGTACAATTTACAGGTGAAGTATTTATAAAATTATAGCTATGTTTTCTGTTCCTGTTCTGTGTATGTTTCTCTCTAGGTACAATGAAATTGCAATCTTCCTCTTTTTTACTTCCAAGGCAGGTAATACGTAAATAATGAGAGGAAGTTAGAGACACTGAATATAACAGCAGATATACCGGAATCTGTATATGAAACCCAGGTACCTGCTAGATGAAATGACTGTAATTCAAATATCATGCTTTATGTGCTAATCAGTGGGAGCAAACTGGTGTTGCCTTTGAAAGGTGATGGTAAGACATGCTAATAGATTGGAGCTTTGCCTTAGAAATGCCATTTCCCTATAGATGAATGTTTTCATAAGAGAATCATCACCATTGATGTTAATTAGCAATATCATCACATGCTCTTCTGAGATGCAGGAGATTGAATTATTAACCCACAGGGATAGTTGCTACAGGTCTATGCACAGTCATGAGAAAATGTATGACAGTTTGCTGTGTTATTACTTAGGCTGTATTTTTTTGTTCAGTAGACCTCAGTTTTTTTGGTGCCCAAAACCTGTACCCTTCCTAAACACTAAATCCATGCAGTATTATTTTATTGTGATATTTTTTTTTATCATTATTTATTATTTTATTTCTTTAAAAAGCAATTATTTAGTTCACAAGGAGCAGTTAAAAATGTTCTGATCACGTGTTTATATTTCTGTGTATATCTGTGTATATCTGTGATTTGTTGTCTAAATAGCTGATAATGTATATGTTATATTGTACATGCAAAATATTCTGTTAAATATTTTACCAAACAGAAAGATCTTTGTATGCTTTTAATAGTAAGAAATGTATATATCTTGTATATATGGCTAGGAACTCTAGAGAGGAAAGTGCTCTCATCTCCTTTATTTCCGTATGTTCTCAATCCTCATTTTCTCAAGGGCTTGAAAAGCTGCTATGAACTTGAATTGCTGAGTCAACATAAACTCCAGGAGAGGCCAATGATTTTTTTTTTACCATGTTGGAATTTTTTTAGAAAACAGCAGAGCTGTACTAAAGGATGATAAATACTATCATTTCTCTTCCCATGGGGGCTGACAGAAAGGAACTGCTGATGACCACAGTGAAGTGGAACTGAGTAGGCAATGCATTCCTTTTGAATACTAGAATGGAAATTAATTACTAGCTACTGTATGTCTGGGGTTTGGCTAGCAAACTGCAGAAACACTTCAGCCTTGGCTAAAACTGGATAAAATTAGGAGTTACATTTATTAGGTGATGGCCTATTCTTTCTAATGGCTTGGGGAAAAAAACAAAGCAATAGCTACCCAGCTATTGGGTGAGAGGCTACATGCGCCTCAGTTTTTGTTTTCTGCTGCTGGTGTTAGAGCTCAACATCAAATGTCAACATGGAAGGACTGGCAGAGCTAAGAGCTGTGATCAACCTTAGTCTACAAGCTGCAGCTCTGACAACTCTGTTTAACTCCAGAGTGACATAAAATGAGACTATTCACTCATTACCAGGTTACATTCTTATTTGCAACATTTCCAGGAGTGTAAGGACATCAATGATGAAAATGATATGGGCCAAGATAATAAAATTTTTTTCATCCATAATTGTCTGAAACTCCAGAACTGAAGAAAAAACCCGAGTTTCAGTAGCTAAAAAGCCATTGCTCTTTAACTTCATGTACCTTATGGAACAGGAGATTTTCGGGATTTACTTACCAGAATATTACACTATAATTTCAAAGTTACTGAGTACATTTGCTTTCTTACTACATAAACTTTTTCTTGTTTCCTGACACCGCATTTACTTAATATATAGGATTTCCTTGTTAAAAGTATCCATTAAAAATATTTACTTTCCAAGTGAGTGATCATCTGTTTAAATTATTTTCAAATGTATCCTTTATATATTTAGCCAGTTGCCACCATTTTATAGCAAATAGATTATATAACCATAAATGTTATTGAAGTATGTTACAGAAGCCTGGGGCTTCTGTAATTCCCTATAGCTGCTGAAGTCTATTAATCTGTAATTTCCCTTTTAAAGGATTTGGATGGTTTAGATTTTTTACCATGGTCTGTACAGAGAGCAAAAAGGGCAACCTGTTTTAAACTGAAAGAGGGTAGGTTTAGTTTGGACAAGTTGTTCAGAGAAGCTGTGAATGCTCCATCACTGGAAGCATTCAAAGTCAGGCTGGAGGGGGTTTTGAGTAACCTAATTTTGTGAAAAATTTCCTTGCTCATGATAGGGGGATGGACTAGATGACCTTTAAATATTCCACCCAACCAATTCCATGTTTCTATTATTTTATTTATTGAATGAACAACTGTAAAACCAGGTTCTTTGGGCAACATGACATTCCTGATGGCCTGGCCAGTGTAATATGCTGAAATCTGGGCCAGTTTTCACCAAAAAATAATTCAGACAATTAAGTCAAATATCAAGATTGGCCATGCATAAATATTTTTTACTTTTTACTTTTTTTCCCCTGTCAAATAATATTCCATCCATTTATTCATAATCAGAAGAATAAAAATAAATTATTATGTGCAGTACATCATAGAATAGGCAGTATTTCCCTATAAGGTTCCCAAAATAAAACTTTGTGTAAAGATAGTACATTAACTTTGTGGCAGTGTTACTGTGTCTTCTATCTTTAATCAGCTGTGTGGGTGGTGGCTGACTAGTCAGAGTAACTATCTGACACACGAAATGTCACAGTTCAAAGAAAAGCTTTGGCATGACTCTCATTTACTATAATATATCAGCTTTACACTTCCCTGGCAATAAAATGCCATCTTAAAATCAGGATGAATTACAACTGCATTCTGCCTTCCTGCTTTGATTCCTTAATAGTATTCTTTGGGAAGGCTGCCCAAATGTAAAAAAAGAGTCAGGCCTGTTTGTTTAACATTTTGTATAGAGATTCTCTGTAACAGTCTGAGAAAATACTCTGTATCATTGTCCAAAAGAAATAGCAGTAACAACTGGGGGCTTTAATCATAGTTATTTAAGGATCCATATTTGAGCCTCTTATTTGCAGGAGGCAAAAAATTAGTGATGAATTTTAAAAGAGCACAGAGGTTGCATATGCATTAACATTTTGTCTCAAAGCAGTGAAGTTCTGAAAAGAATCTCCTGATCTTTCCCACTTTCTGTGTATTGGTTTGGTTTGCAGAGTCATTCTGGTGCATGCAAATCAAGATTCATCCTGGAGAAGAATAAACCAGAAGACCATTGTGGGCTCATGTGAAACATGCAGCAATACCCAATGGAGCTGTGAGTCTGAATAACTGCTTTGCACCACCATGAAGTTCTCCAAGCCTTCCTGTGTATGTCAAGCAGTCCAGCCGACCATCACCAGCAAGGCATCCCATTCCACGTCTGGTTTTCAACTGAAAGAACAGCCAGTGTCACTGCTCTCAGTGTCCTCTTAGGTTTGTCTCCGTGGCTCAAGACCTTTCTTAGTCCTTTCAATGGGACTTTGGATGTTGATCAAAGTTAGAGTGGGGGCAGAGTTTGACAATCTGTCCCAGTGTTTCACCACTCTCACAGTAAGGAATTTCTAATATCTAATCTAAACCTACTTTATTTCAGTTTGAGACCAATTCCCCTTGTTCTGTCACTACATTCTCTCATAAAAAGTCCCTCTCCAGCTTTCTTGTAGGATCCCCTCAGGTACCGGGGAAGGCAGCAATTAGGTCCCCCCAAAAGCCGTCTTTTTTCCAGACTGAACAAACCCAATTCCCTCAGCCTTTCCTACTAAATTAGTGGTTTTGCACTGAAGTATTTGCTAATATAGTCAGGTAGTCTGGTATTTAAAATTGCTTTGATACCTGTGCTGTGGAGAACATCTCAGTCTCAGTCAAATGATATCTCTCTCTGACACCAGGGAGGAGTATTTCTTTGTGTGCTCCAGTCAAGTTTCCATTTGTTTATAAAATCCTTTTAAAGAGTCATTCTAATTTATATAAATTTACTTTACTGTTGGCTTTATTATATGCAACAAAAAGTTGAATCATTTGGACAAAGAGGGCTTACAAACTAGCTATGAAAATTAAGACACCTACAATGGTAAATCTTAGAATGAGTTGCTGTGTTAAAAGATCTTAGATAGGTCTCCTGAGAAAAGCCTAGTAGCTGCAGAATATTCATGCTAGAAAGGAAAAAACCTTTTAAATACTTAATCTTACTTGTAGAAGAAAGCTGTGATGTTAAATAATTGTGAAATATTCAGTGGCATATTGAGATGTAACAGATGCTATGGAATCATGTTATAGTCAAACATTATACTAATTTTGTAAGTGTCATATATTTGTTAGCATTCCTATTACTTGCTAAGGGCAATCTTGAGAGTTAGAAATATGAAATCTAGTGATAAAAGAGTACAAATAACAAGTCATTTGAAGTTCTGCTCACCCACTCCGTTGGGAAGGCAGCGTATATGATATATGTATCTATCTCAAAAAGGCCTCAGAAGCTGATTTACATGACATTCTGACTTTTGACAGTACTGTCTTGGAAGAGGAAAGCCTCATTCCAGTACTGACCTCTTGTGCCAAAAGAAAGTAGCCTGAGATTGGACCACAAGTATCCTAGAGTTTTCAAGTCCTCTTTTGGAAGACAGGTAAACCTGACCTGATAAACTAGCATATATATTAGAAACATGTTTTAAGATTTTTTTTTTCTTTCTTTTTCCTGAGAGGGTTTTGGTCTGAATCAATACATTTAATTGTTTTGGGAAGGGAGATATTATTTGGTTTTTTTCATAGTTAGCTTTGTGAAATGGACACTTTTTATTGGATATTTTAATAATATCCTGAACTCAAACCATTGTAGGAAAATTACAGAACAGTAGAAATGATGGAGCCCCAAGAAACTTTCTGGACAGAGACAGAATTTCACAACATGAAAGATCAAAAGCAGAGTCCTGAAATTTAAGATAAATGCAAGAAAATTGTAATTGTACTATAAGACAGATCTAGGATTCACCTCTTCCATAGTGCAGTTTCTGACAGTTGGTAGCAGTGATGATGCAGCAATAGGGGTGTGGAAGAGCAATGTCTCCCTAAAATGCTCTGTGTGTCCAGAGGTTCACATCTCCCCTCTATCTTGTACTGCATTATAGACGAGATTCTGTTCTCAATCACACTTGCTCCTCCCTGTGTGTCTTTTTTTCAGTCCTGTTTTTTTTCAGTCTATTTGAGACGATCAGAACTATGCTCACATCTGAGGTTGTGGAAATAACTGTGGCTTTATATAGCAGCATAATAATGTTTCCCATTTCATGTTCTATAGCTTTCATATTAAGAATTTAAGGTTCATTAGTGAAATGGATGTAGGGTTAATTCAGAAATGTTAGGAAGCAATTAGATTTATCTTTATTTTTGCCATAATCTTCATCCATACATGATATATAATTGTACTATCATAAAAAAATACACGCATATATACGGTAAGTATCATAAATAAGAAAAATTACAAGTCAGACTATTTATATTATTTAAGCACCTAAACAAATAGGAAGGTGGCTCTTTTAATCTGCAAAATGATTGAGGCAGCTAAGTGCTAGCTTGTACTGAAATCTAATTGTACATCAGTTTGAAAATCCTGCAGGAATTAGCCTGCAGTTTAAGGGCTTTTCTAAACATTAGACACTTTATATGAATAAACGGAAAAAAGGAGGAATTTTAAAAAGCAGACACCTATCATAGGAAGCCTCAGTCACACAGTTTACTGAGAACATGAGGTATATCCTCAGGCTGGTACTTCACTACTGGTGGATTTAGAGACTATGCAGCAATATAATGCAGAATGCTGCCTAGAAACAAGGTTTGAGGTCTATGCACAGATGTGGTGATACAGCTGTGCTGCTCTGAGTGGGAGGAGTCCTCCCAGAATCTGCTGAGAACCCTCTGCACTACTGTCCCATGCTCCCTCTGCCCTGTTAGGCAAGGAGTGTTCAAATCTCTGTGCAGTGCCACAAGCTGTGTGCATTATGATCAGACAGAGGCAGCTCCACGGAGAGATTTTCTCTGTTCACAATGATCCATGAGAACAGCAGATTTCTAAACTTAGCAAATCACCTAAATTTGCTGGACTTTAAGAAAAGTGAGTCATACAGATTTACTAAAAAAATCATTTAATACTGAAACCTGTTAGGTACTTCGACAAAGACTGGTCAGGAACTATGTTAGGATTGTTGCTGTGATTATAATATTTTGCTCCTAATAGTGAAGGCCATGATGATCTACAAGTTGGGATGATGTGTTAAAATTTAGATCAGGAAAAGACCAGTTTTTAGACACACAGAATGGAAAGCTGTAAATCAAGGGTGAGAAACCATGTTGAATCTCTACCAGAGAGCTCATCATGGCAAAAAGAACAGTAGAATCACAAAATCTATATATTTGTAACTCTCTCTGATTTGTACCAGTTCTCCATTGCAGTGATTCATCATTGCAGCTCTTTGTTCTTTATGGCAGTTCTCTACCTATAATATGGAACAAAAAAAATTTTAGAAATGGTGTACACAGGGCCTAAAGAAATTCAGGCACCTTTGTCCTCCTGAAATAATATGAACTTCAGAAATGCCCTGTGGGTCAGGTCTGTGGGCCATTAAGTTCAATAGCCTGCCTCCAATTGTGCTCATGGGAAACACTATTTGGAAAGGGCACAGAAGCCGGGGTGTTGTCTGCAGTTCAGCTCACTCATACTGCTCCAGCATCCAGACACCAGATAAGGAAAGCTGGAGGGCACTCTGCTAGAGACTTACGAGGCAAAACCCCCAAACACTGACTTTTGCCAGAATGCTAAATGTAGGCTAAGCTGAACTTGAAATGGCTGGGACCCTTCCAATCATAGCTGAAAAAACAGAAGTTAGACTCTGTCAAAAGAAACCGTAAATAGTCAAAGACTTTCAAAGTATATTTATGATCTTTTATATAGATATATCATTCAGTATTTTACAGCATGCTCCTTTCTCCTAGGAAGCATATAAATGAGATTATATTTTAGTTGCTAATTAATAGTGTTCCACAGCTTTCTGACAACAGAGGAAATTCTTCAGTGTCAGCTTTGCTCTCCATTGCACCTACTTTCTTTGAAATTACTTTTATCGTGCTTTCAGCAAGACTATAGCTCTTAACAGGGACTTTGGTATCAAAGATGGAAAGATTCAAAGATGGACTTTCACACAGGAATCCTTCAGTTATATTTTACTTCAAAAATTCTATTTGGGCTAAAAATGAGAAAATTGTTTCTCTCAATGACATACTCCTGTATTTCACAAAGATGTTCCCAATGCAGTTTGTGTATTGCATTAAATGTGTTCAAATGTGGTAAAAAGAATGAGCTGATATTTGAAGGTGTTCAGTAATCTGCAAAATAACATATTCATTAAAATGTAAGATATTTATAAAAAAATAACAAAAATATAAATTTTCTATAAAACTGTTCAGGAAAGTTTCCTCAAAAATTTCTAAATGAAGGTATCCTGCATTGCTTTTATAATGTTATTTCAAAATCTGATGCCACTTAGTATGGCATCAAATCCCTCACAGAGGCTGTCATATGAGACCAACATTTATGGTTGGACTTGGTGATCTTTAAGGTCTTTTCCAAAGTAAATGCTGCCATGATCCTGTGATTTATACAGCAGACTTATAATTCACAGTTTATTTAACAAGGTCTGATTTTAAAAAATATGTTGTTTGACATAAGTATAGTACCATCCTGTGATTTCTGACTGGGTATTGTGTTCTCTCATGTGTTATCTGCATTTCTTATTTATATTTGGTTCTTTTTATGTCATTCTTGAACTGTAAAGGGATGTTAGAATGAGTGCAAGTATGCTTCATACTCCATTTATATTCCTAAAATGGTATAGAATGAACAAATGAAGAATATAAGCAAGGTTATTTTATGTAACTTTATATGCGTTTAAAGTTGTGGGCTTCTCTGTGAGACTGTACAGAGTATCTCAGATTCCAGGAAATATTACATCTTCCCAAGTGAATGGCAATAATTGAAGTACCTATCTTCCATCTCTCACTTTAGAGGTTTTCTCCACTCCCTCTGTTACACAATCGTTATGGATGTGACATCCCGTTATTACATGAAAAAGTAGAGATTTCCAGGAGATAAAATCTCAATTAATACAAGGACCCTTTGAGCGTACATTGCTGTGAAGTCTAGCTAAAAATTCTCCTGAAGGAGAATCTGAAGCCAAGACAAATGTTAAACAGATTGCATTTCAGTGTTTTCCAGAGGTAGCCTGAGTCTTCATACTCTTACATGAATGACTTCAAATTAATTTCTTCTTTCTTTTCTATTTACTTTTTGACAGCATGAATTCAGTTTACATTATTTTAAATAAGATTTAGACATCTGTTGATAAAGTTGTTATATACAAAGAGAGGTTTAAACATTACTGTCTTTAACAGCAACATGCTGCTGAATGTACAGCAGAAATGCTGATAGAGACTTACTAAAGGTACTGCTTTGAAGAATAGAACTGAAAAGGATCCAGAAACAAAAGTAGACCAAGCCTGTCAGTGTCACATCAAGCTGATCAGAGCATCTCAGGACAATTGAGAAACCTTGGGATATGACACTAGAAATGTATTTCAGGTATTGAGAGAGATGTACAAACAATTTAATTTGTGGGTTTCATACAAAAGAAGTTATAGTAACATAAAACTATGTTGGTTTTAGACGTGATTGTAATAGTAATATTGTTTGTGTCTGCTGATTTGCATTCCATTTCACCAAATGTCAATCCAACATTGGCAGGACTGCATAGGAACCAGTGAAGGTAAATGTGGAATTTTTAAAAGTACGAAGCTTAGAGCCATGTCTCACTGAAGTTATATACAACACATTTCTGAAGATCTTAGGGCTTGACTTGGGACAAAAAGCTACACATAAGCTAATTTATATCAGTGAAAAGTAGCTGAAATTAACATGCTTTCAAATATCTGAGCTAATTATCCTCTTGCTAACTGTAGATGTCTCTATGTTGTGCTCTACAGCAGAGAAATGCCCCTGCACATTTTTCAATATCCCATCCAAAGCCAGTGGAATCAGAGGCATCAGAGATTTTATTTTGTCAGCATAATCTTGAATGTTGATGATATGTATGAAAACAGTAATCTAGTTACATGTCAGCTGTTGGAAGTTTTGTTGGAAGATTTGCAACCACACAAAACATCTTTTACTTACAACTTATATTTCATTCAAAAACCATTTCTGTCCACTAAACAAGAAATACCATGATGTCATTTTGTAGTCACTTTTCAGAGCATACCAGTTAATCTAACTCTACGGTTACACTGTTACTGTATATTAGAAAATATATGTGATGTTCAGTTACCTGCAGTATAGGGCTAGGGTTATCTTAAACTTGGCATTTTTATGCCTTTTACAGCCGTCATGCTGTAAACTGCATACAATCCATTTAAAAAAAAAATAAGGTTTTCTTTCCTTTAAATACAGTTGATCACTATTTCAGGAATATTTACCACATCAGCATCTATCCTTGCACAGGATCCCAGCAGGCAAAGTACTATGCAACCATGTCTAAGAGGGTCTCTGCCTCTCAGAATAGGGTACATAGTTTGTCTTTCCTGCTGGTGAGATAAAATACTCACTCCACTGTTTTATGACTGACTTTGCTTATCTCCAGCTACGCAAATGCCAAATTTTTGCATGTTTTGCGAAACCTGTTAACACCCTTTCCTGAATCAGTCAACAGCAAACCTGAATATTTCACCTCTGTGAAATAGTCTCTGTTATTATCATAAAAATCACATGGGCAACAGTAGGCTGGCAATCTATGTTTGATGTTTCTCCTCCCTGCAGCAGATAATATATGTGCATAATTGCTCAAGTGCCATCTGGTTGCAACTTAAGATGTGTTGCTCATTGATAATGAAAGCACTGATTTGGTCCCCATACATAAAATGGAAGTCTGTTTAACACAAGTATGCATGATTTTGTAGGACCCTGATATAAAAAAAGAGCAATGCCTTGTCAAAACCTTTTAAGAAGTGTATATTTAATAATAGTTTTTCTAAACAGACTGAAAACATGACTGAAAGAGACCTGATTGTTTTGGAATTGAAAAGTTAAATTGTTGCTATGGGCATGGAGTGGCAGCATGAAGCTCTCAGCCCATTTAATCACACTATAGGACACCCATAGGGTTTCCCTAGCACAGAGGAAAGGAGAGGGAAGAGTGAGGTTAAAATGTGGCTGGGCTCAGACCAGAGTGCACTACTACAGTAAATGGCAAAACTCTCTTTGACACCTGTGTATGGCACTGCTCTTGTCTGCTCAAAACATGGGGTGATGTCAGAGCAATTGGAAAAAAAACTCAGGAAGAAGTGATAACTGAGCAAAAAAATTATTCAAATGCACAAAAGACTTGCAGATATGAGGAAAACCCCATAATAATCCTTTTTTCATGTCCATTGATAGTGCAAAAAGTAATGTGATTAAACTGTGACAAGTGAGATTTACTTTAAAGGAGGGGAAAATCTTTAATGAACAGGGAGTAACTAGGCAGGGATCTCTTGCCTGAAGCAGTTGTCAAGTGCCCATTAACAGGGAGGCTCTAGAAGAGGTTGAACAGATACCTGCCAAGATAAGCTTAGCCTGTTCTGCCATGGGGCAGGGAGATGAAAGAACGACCTCTGAGATCCTTCCAACCCCTGCTGTGGTCCTCTGTATTCTGCACGAAGATTCCTCATCTCTCGTGCCTTTATAACAATATGACCGGTGTTTGAGATGAAAAAAAGGTGGAGCATTATGTATTTGGTTTTTTAAAATTTGCTTGTCTATCTGATAATGTTCATTTTAAACACGGATTATTGCCATTTCAAATGTGTGCAAAAGTGATAAGGGAGGTGACTAGCAGCTTTTTATTAATTTGCTGCTTTTATTTTTGTGAAATTAACAGTCTGGCAAGAAATTTAATTGGACTTTTGTTAATTCTCACAGTGATGCCTGTTTTTTTTCCTTTTGGGACTGGAGAGAAAAGCCAGCATCTGGTGTTTGAGCATGTTAGGGACTTACACCATATTATGTCTAATATCTCTACTGTAAATAAACAAAATGAATAATTAAGTGAATAATGAGGTGTCCTGAATGAAGACTTCTCTGACCATATCTATGGAATGTTTGTACTCCTGTCATTTGTCCTCTGTTGGGTATCTTGGGCAGCACCTTTCCTGTGTGGATATTCGCAATGTATTTTTTTCATGCAGAAATAATATTAACAAAGATTGTCAGATATGCAGAGATGCTTTTGCTCTGCAGAGCTCTTTCTGTCTGTATGAAAGGGGCAAACATAAGAATAGAAGAATTTGTGTCACAGCCCCAGGGACACTGACAGGCCTGACTGCCCCTGCCTGGCTGCCCCCAGGGCTTCCCCTGCCCTGCTTATGGCTCATGGCCCATGTCAGCCCCCAGGGCCATCGGCCCCTGCCCCAGAAATGCCACAGCAGGGCTGCTCTCAGTGCTCACAGCCCTGCCCGGGCCTGTGCCCTGACAGTCCTGGCACACCTCTGCACTCTGTTCCCAGCTGCTGCCCGGCCTCAGCCCCAGGGACGTGCCCGATGTCCAGGGCTAGCGCAGCTCCCGGTGCCACCAGCCTGCCCTGTCACCCCGGGGCTGTCCCCAGTGTCCCCAGCCTATCTTATCACCCCGGGGCTGTCTCCAGTGTCCCCAGCCTGCCCTGCCACCCCGGGGCTGTCCCCAGTGTCCCCAGCCTGCCCTGC
>CM031861.1:46020626-46062624 GCA_018697195.1 Certhia americana | reverse complement strand
TGCCCTGCCACCCCGGGGCTGTCCCCAGTGTCCCCAGCCTGCCCTGCTGTCCCAGTGAGCTCCCATGGCCCAGAGGGAGCCACCAGGGCCTGCTGCCTCACAGCTTCTGAGGTGGTTTAAGCTCAGACAAAATGCAGACAAGCTATGTTAGATACAAAATGACTGTCCTGATACAAAACAATTCTGGGAATTGTTGGGATATTTTACTGTTCTTGCTGCAGGGACAGACCTGGGATTTTGTTCACCTCCTGGGTGTAGAGAGTCTCCCCCACTGGGTCCCCTGTCCTGCTTGGCCACCTGAGACAACACCTGGCCTCCTCTGGGGTGGAAAGAGGCAAGTCCCCATCTTTATATTTTCATGCTGCCATTCTTTCATCAGCTCCTCCCGAAACACCAAGATTTGGCGGTTTGTTGAACTTGGATGTAATACTAGATGGAACTAAGAGACCACAGTCCTGTGAGGAGCAGCAGAGGGAGCTGGCGTTGTTTAGCCTGGAGAACAGAAGGCTCAGGGGAGACCTTACTGCTCTCTATGACTATCTGGAAGGAGTTCTCTCCAGCTGGGTGTTGGTCTCTTCTCCCAGGTAACAAACGACAGGACAATAGGAAATGGCCTCAGCTTGTGCCAGGAGAGGTTAGATTGGATATTAGGAAAGGTTTCTTTATGGGAGGGGTGACCAGGCATTGAAACAGGCTGTCCAGGGAAGTGGTGGAGTCACCATCCTTGGAAGTGTTCAAAGGGCGTGTGCATGTGGGTTAGTGCTGAAGATGGTCATATGAGGTAAGTGTAGGACTCAGGAATATCAGAGGTCTTTTCCAGTCTTAATGATTCTGTGATTCATGAATCTATACTTGTCGGATGCAGATGGTACCTTCCATGCATAACAATTTTGCAATTGATGGAACTCATTGGTACATCAGTGGTAAGGAGGTCAACTCTTCTCACAGTCCATGCAGCAACTAAGGACAGAGCAAGGGGTAGGAGCTGCTGGCTTCAGCCATTGCTGAACAATTGTTTATTTTGTCTGTTCATTGCATTTTTACAGTATAAACTGGAAGTAATCTGGTTTGTTTATTTCGTTTGCTTTTCAAAAAAAAAAAAAAAAAAAAAAAAAAAAGAAAGCATGAGTGACTACTTCATGCCTCTGCAAATGTGTGGTATCAGGCAAAGTGAAGGTATGTTTGGGTTTTCTCCCCTTGAATATTTTATTAACGTTCCTGTGATTAGCACTGAGCAAGCTGAGACCTGAATTTCTGCTGCTGTGATGAGGCAACAGGAGACACCTCCCTCAGCCAAAATTCTAGTGAACTTTCTGAAGACAACAATGGGGCAAGAGCCACAGCATCCCACAGGGGAACACCACCATCTCCTGACCATCCTTTAGACAAATTACTGGGGAAGTCTGACACTGAGGCTGCTGGATTCTGTGGAATTAACATTATCTCAGCTTCAGCTTTCCACCTTGAATGAAGCTGTATATAAATAGAATGCAAAGTGATTTTTTTTTTTTTATATGTGATATGATAATTAAAGTTAGCATTTTCTCTGCACTTGCTGTTCTGATCTGTAAAGGAAAGCCAAATGAATTTTCAAGGAAACACAGTGGAAATTAATGATGAAGATAGAACTCAGAAGGGCTCTGGACAGCTGGGCTCAGTGCTCTGCTGAGCACCAGTAATTGGTTAAAATCTGTTAATATCACCTTAGGTGAATGTCCTAAGCTTTCCCTGACAACTCTGCTGGCTGCCAGCTGTGCTTTGGTGCCTTAATTTCCAGCCCATGGCCAGACATGCTCTTTTCCATCTCCTTGGGATGAAGACTGAGTGGAATTGGCAGATGACTGCTGCAAATGTATCGCCTCTTTGCTCTGTCCCTTGTAATCTGTGCTCACTGCCAGTGGTCAAGTTACCTGGTCACAGGTATGGAGTCCCTCAGCTTCCTATCATCTGCTTAGGGAGGAAACTAACACCTGTGCTAGAAAACATGTAAAATTGTAAGAAATATTGCCCCTGTCAGTGATGGGAAACTGCAAAAAAATCTCACTCTCAACCACAAATGTAGAAAAACAAGTTAAAAGACATGAGTGCTCTGCCACGACATCACTAAGATTTGATGAAATGACATTTCTTTAAAAAAAAAAAAAAAAAGGATTTTTATGCCTGCCTTCAAACACAATCTTGAATAACAACTCATATTCCCAGTATCACGGCATGAAACCCTAGACATTGCAACTACACAAAGTATAGCTTCTCCAATGTTAAACCACCAGCAAGGACAAACTATTTTTAGAGTTGTCATATATTATTGCACCTGAGCTTTATTGGTCTTCAGATTAAAAGAGGTTTTTCTTCAGAGAAGTTCACTTGAATTTTACACTCATTTACTAAGCCTTATGTTACTATTCAATTTATTTTAAAGCAGATTCTTTGGGGAAAATTAGAAAGCTAATTTGAATTGATTCTTTGGAGATTCAGGCTTAAATGAAGTGCCGTAAAATTGGCAGTCAAAGTGAAAAAATAGAATTGAATTCTATACTTGTACTACTCAATAGACACGGGCACCTTGCTCTTTGCTGCTGCTGCTGAGGGTTTTGACACAGTATATTTCAGACAATTTAAACACACCTAAGCATGACAGTTCATTGAAGTTTTGGTCACTAAGGAACCACAGAGTGTTCCTTGTTCAAATGGTTTTTATCAGATAAATTTATGTCTGGCAGGTTCATAAAATTCATCATTCTCTCCAGGTTTTCAAAACTAATTTTATAAATTCCTAATGGCATTAATCCTAATATTGAGTAAGTAAAGGTACTGTACCATTTAGTGCTCTTCACCAACAACCTCCCCTTTTTCCATTTCTAAGGGCACCAATTCACATTTGGATAAGAATATTTTGAGTGTCCAGCAGTCTTAACACCCAATTTAAAACATTCTGTGACAGGTTTGAGGTTTAGATAGCAGATGTGTGTTTTGAATTTTTTAAAAAACAACATAACTTTTAGATTTTACTATCCCATATAACAGGGCATCTAAAATTGTGAACATTTTCAGACAAATTAACTACCATGGTAATTAGTTATGAAATGAGTAAACATTGTTACAGTTTTTTGGTCAACAGGTCAAGTCTGTAGACAGAAACATTTTAGACATATAGAGACATTTTTCTCTAGAAAAATGAGACCATCTGCTTAACAGAATTTATGCTTTTCTGTAACTGTTTGATGCATTTACAGCTTGGGAAATTCACAGAAATAATGGCTGAGGAGATGGTTGTTCTATTTCCTGTCACATAAATTACTGAGTAGTTGTTCATTACTCTATCCCAGTGCTGTGCTTCCAACCTAATCAGAAGAAGTGAGGATTTGAAAAGACATACTGGAGAAAACTCCAGTACACTCTATTATTTGCTCTGCACATATGGCCCCATATTAGAAATGACAGTTATTTTGTATGAGTAAATATGTGAAGAAATATTTAAACTGAAAAAAAAAATATTGCTTTTTTCTTATAAACTTTGTGTGAAAACAATTTTACTGAAAGAAGCCTTCATTTTCAGGATTATTTTCTGATGTACCCAGCTTTCCAAACAGTATTAGTCAGGAGCAGACATGCTTATTTGCTTTAGCTCCCACTGTAAGTGGACACCTGAAGTCAGACACTAAAATTGATATTTAAATGTGGAAACTAAAATCCCCCAGTCTTTCACATGTGCTAAGTTTTGCTACAACGCCCAGCGATCTCAGTGGGAGCTGTGGCTGCTCAACATTTTGAAAATTTGGCAGTTTTAAGTGAGGTGCTTTGTGAAGGAGAGAGGTGTCTGTCTGCCTTGATCCAACTCAAATGCTCCTTGGAACCAGCTGGAAATGAGGGGGCGTGATGTTTGTTTGCTGCACTGCTGAGCTGATGGAAACCTATGGGCTGCTCTCCTCTGTGACCCTGGCTTTCTGAAAGCAGAGCTTGCTGCTCAGAAACTTTCTTCTACCCCTTTTTGCTTAAGATATTAAGCAGAATTTGCCAACATGCTGGCGGCCACAAGCATGTCAAGCTGCTTGGCTCTGGGAAGTGTCATGTGGTGCATTTTCTCATTCATAGGGCAGAATTTTGACAGAGCTGATCTCTGGATCCCTGGAAATCCTTTAGCATCTGTCATCCTTACAGATCACATTTGCTTCAAGTCAGAGACCTTTCCTCAGTGTATCTCAAAGGCTAAGAATATGAAGTTTCCCTATATTGAAAATGGAATTGTTTCTGAATGCTGCATGCAATAAGAATACAACAACATGAAGGATAAAGAAAAAATAAGAAAAGTAAATTTCATCCAGTTATCTCTGCTTTGTATTTCTGTTCTTACTCCACCAGAAGCTTATTTCCTTTCTGTGCAGAGCAGTGCTTTGGGAACAAGCACTTACCTGTGGTGTGACCCTGAGCCAGGCATGTCCCTCTCTTTCTTCCAAGTGAGCGTGTGAAAAGCCATTGGCACTGTCCAGTCCTTAGATCTCTGTCTTTTTTATATGTTATAATATTAATATAAGCCAGGGTAACATTTTTCCATAAATAAACACAGCTTTCTGACACCAAATGAAGCACAAGGTTTGGAAACTTGCCCCCTTCCTTCTCCCATCTCCCTGCAGGGTCCCTCCTTCCCTCAGAACTGGCTTTTCTGCCCTGTGGTTTTCAGTGGCTTCTTGGGCTGAGTAAGTTCATGAAACTCTTGCTGTTCTTGAAGGAACCTGCTGCTCCCTGGGTCCCTACAGCTCCACGTCTGCTCCCTCCTGCCAGCCTCCTGGTGTACACCAAGGCCTTCCCCATCCAGTGGTCCCAAGCGGAGGAGGCTCCCAGCAAGTTCTTCTACCAACTTGTATAAGGAAAGCAATGATTTGTTAAGAATCCTGTTTTGATCCTCTTGAATTAAGGGTAAGCTACAAGCTTTGTGTTTTACTCATGAACTCATTGGTGATTTTTTTCTTGGAGAAGGAAGTTGGCAGGCAGTTTTGATTGTTACTCAGTCGTAAATAATGATATAAACTGTTAATTATATGTAATTTGTTTATTTGTTGAAGATTAATAAAGGCCTTTTAAAAACCCCAGCAGATTTTGGGGGGTTATTAAATCATATGTTAAAAGGATGGATCCATATCTGATTCTAAATGGCAAATAGATTCCAGGTAAGGTCTAGAGAAAGTATGCAAAGAAAATGAAAGACATTTCTTACTTTGAAGGGAAAAAAAAGATGCATAAAACCAGGAAATAATTGCAAACCATTTAAATAATTTAACCATTTTTTTCTAATTAGACTTTGATAATTGCAGTGAATTGTCTATTTTTCATAACTGTCTGAGTCCCTTTGCTGATTTGAGTGCTGTCCCTCAAACGGGGGGTCTTGTGTCTCATTTGTATTGAGATGAAAACTCTTAGTTTTCTCAGGTTTATATCAGTTTAGTTATAATGATTAGTATCTTCTAATTATAGTTTTAAATACATGTGATTTCATTTAGGGATTTATTAGATCTTGTCACCAGAAATAGTAACAGAGTAAAACCAGATTTGATTATTAGCTACAAATTTGACAATATAACTCAAACAATAGATAAGATTTTTCTTTGAGTTAAGCAACAGAAGATGCAATTTCCATTCTTTTAGCCAGCACAATAATTTTCTTCAGAAAACCCTTCAGAAATGTTCTTTTAAGAGATTCTGACCTCTTTTATTATCATATCTTTTAGGGACAATGTGAAAGAAGTAAAGGAGGAAATTCAGTGCAGGAAGCAAAAAAAGGATGAAACTCAGGAGAGGGTTTTCTTTTCAGAAAAATGAAAATGGAAAAAATCTAAAACATCTTTTTATGGGAAGTTAAGTAGACATTGCTCATTTCAAAAGTACCTATAAAAATAGTAGTATAAATGAAAATATTTGCCATCATTACAAGCTGTCTGTAGGCAGTTATACTGTAATTATTTTACTCAGTGTCTAATGCCGCAGTGTCACATCATGGAGATAAGTGCTTTAGAAGTGCCAATAGATCGACATTTGATATTAAATCACACAGTATTATCACACAGTAATCAAAGTGAGAAATAGTACAGTGGCAAGGGAATTACCTTTGTTTGAGAGCTGGGAGTACATGTCCATAGCAAAGCTGAGGGCAAAGCAGAGCATGTGCTGCACAGTCCGTGTCTCCTTTCTACCTGTGCTGTCCATGAGCAAAGCAGAGAGCCTGGCTGGGGAGCTGCTGGCACCCAGGGTGCTGCCCAGCAGCTGCAGTGCCCCACACCTCTGTGCATGTATCAGTGCCTCACATCCTGTGCAGTCAGGGCACTTTTGCTCTCTGATGCTTTCCAGGTATAATTTCAATAGAACATCAATGTCCATTTCCAGGCACAGCTGCCTTTGCTCTGCTTGAATTACCTGATGACCATGGTAACTCCATTTATTTCATAATTTTTTCAAGCTATCAGAAAAGTAAAATCTAAAAGATATGTCCAAAGAACCAGAAAATTAACAACTTAGACATCTTTATAAAGCTGTATTTGTGAAACAACTACAGAAAATTATCTATCACAACATTTACAAAACAAGACTTACACCAAGTAAATTAATACTGAAAGACTTTACAAGCCTCACAGTAAATCTTGTTTTTCAATATACATAGGAAACATAAAAGCATTGTCATGCCAAATAACAAATTCCTTTTTCCTTATCACGTAACAAGACTTCTCTGACTGGAGCTGTCCCACAGAAGAGACTGACTTTATCTTTGGTTTTTGTTCACCTTAAATCCAGTACATAATTTTTTTGACTTTGAGAATCAAGTTGACATTTTATTATTAGTGTTAGTAAGCAGAAAATATTATCAAAAGAGTTTACCTTAACAGTTACTTACATTGTCCTACATGATAATGAAGACATACATTTTTTAAATATCTAGGCATACGTGTATTCCAAGAAGCAGAATATTTGTAGTTCCAGAACTCTATTCCCTTTCTTAATGAAAGATGTAGATGAACAAACTGATCTCCAAATAAGCCAAATCACTTCAACGGTTTTACAGAAAAGGTAGCTTACATCTTCTTCTAATCTGATACATCCTCTAAAAGGCTGAGGAGATGAAAGACCATTCACTAGACTGAGGTAAGTGCTCAGGAATGCAAAACTCAAAAAAACTTACACATTTCTGTGACAAAATGCTGCATACTGTGTATTTGCTATATTAATAATAATAACAACATAATTATTAGATTGATTTTTATTAGATATAAAACTATTTTTTAATCACCATTTTAATATGCTTCATTCACAGAACTAAATGTAAGCTGTGCTTAAGCATGTTTCAAAACTTACCCTGTAATTATAGTATGTGGAGAATCCAGGTGCCATCTCCCTTAAATTGCCTGGCCACTGCACCATGTAATTGAGGGCAGAAATGGACCAAGATCCACCTGCTCATGTATGTCAGCAAGGAATTATCTATAATGATTCTTTGCCCATTTATCATTTGGTAGATTTTGCAATAATTTCTTCAGCTCTCATGCATGCCCACTCTACAGCCACATTTGTGCTGTGTTTCTGTGGCATGTGTTGAAAACAATTATTAGCACATGCTGAAGACTATCAAATGGGATGTTTGCAGCTGTCATTTCCCAGGATTATCTTTTGCCTCCCATTTGGGCTGATTATGTCTGTTGTCAACAGGCTGTTGGAAGATCATGTAACAGGGGCCAAGACTCTTCTCATCAAACAGCACTTAGGGGTACAAAACCCGAGGGAAAAAAATGCAGGGGATGTAAAAAGAGAAAATAAGCACTGAGAAGAAATAACTGAGTTTTGTTTGTAGCTGAGTGATGTTTCATAACTTCAGCATAATTTGGCTTTTTGATGAAGCAAATGATTCATTCAATGCAATTTTATTCTTAAATTACCTTCAAATTCAAAATTATCTTCTGACTACATCATCTGGTCTGACTCAGACATGGGAGATACAATACAAGCAACCCCACGTCACTAAGGCACTGGAGCCTGCAGCTGGGGAAGCCTGAGGCATTTCCTCAAATTCCCATTGAAGTTGCTAGAAGGTTTTCCTAAGTAAAGCGAAGTGCCTGTGATCAGGCTATTTTCCTCACAGGATGGGGATGTGCTGAGAAAAATTCCCTGTATCTAAAGGCTTGTCAAAAATACAACCCCTAGCACACGCAGCATTTCACAGCTGAGAGCCAGATGGATTGTGGATACCCTTCACCCAATCCCCTTTTTCCACCTTTTCTTTTTTCATATGTTTAAGGCAGAGTGAAGTAATTAACGATACGTGGGCTGGGAGAAGTGTGTGGTATTACACTCCAAGAGCTAAAATGCTCACAGGCACTTGATGCCTTGCTGCACTGAGAACTACTCTCAAGTTGCTGCTCCTAAAGTCCAGCCATATGTGTTAGAAGAACTAGTGTGAAGTTTTAATGTGCAAGTAGATAGTTAGACAGGCACATTAATATTTCATGGGGAAATGTTAGACTCAGATAAATATGCAAGAGGCTTTTATTCAGATCCAAATTGCCTTTACTCAGGCATTGAATTTGGTAGACAAGGGGTTCAATATTTGACACTTGAGTGTAGGTATCCATATGAATTGATACTTCTCAGTTAGATAGTGGTTGTTTCTTTAAAATAAGTTCTCAATCAAATAAAGGTTAAATGAAGTCAGTGGGACACAGGATGTACTGCAGGTAGGAGGGCAGTATGGCAGGTATGGCTCTCCATAACATGCTTTTTTTTATTTAGTACTCTTCAGATTTTTTGCAAGAGAACTTTGATGCAATCTGTCACAACACTTACAAGAAAACAAAAGTTCATTTACACTAATTATCTGCATCAAGATAGAGCTTTGTAGTACTTCTCCATCCTCTTCCCCTCCTTGTCTGGCAAAATGAGAGTGAACATCAGGGCAGGATCCTGTGGGGAATTGTTTTGGCTGGAGCCTGGCAGGCACAGATGGAACAAGCTGCAGTCCCTGGTCCTACTTGGCTTAACAATCACACTGGGTCATCTAATGGATACTCAGAGCCATGAGAGCACTTATTTGTTCTGAACTGCAGCTCCCCTGGTTTCTTTGGGTTGACAACTGGCACACTGTAGTCTCTCTCAAAAAAATTTCTCTCTGATGCCCATTTTAATTTTGTGACAAGTCTTGTGGCCTACTTCTTCTCTTCATTCTTGCCCACACAGAGCCATGACAAAGCCTCCACCCTTTGTACCCACCACTCAGCTTCCAGACACTGGTGCTCCATACAGAACATGGGTCATTAGGCTCATTCCTGGGCCTCCAGCTGATGATAGGGCATGGTCCTAAGAAGCCCAAATTGGCAGCACAGGCACATGACATGGTCAGTGCAGGTGCCCCAGACAGTGCTGATTCTTCCAGCCCACCAGGTCTCCCTGTTAACACTTGGCTAGGTGAGGGTGGCTAGAAAGGAAAAGCCATAGAGAAACATAGGGCTCCTGTAGAATTAGCAGTATGGGGGGAATGTTGGCAATGTGGTGAGGCCTTGAGTATGGGCAGTTGATGACAGGAAGAGGAACAGCTGGAGAGAAGGGCATCAAGGCCATTTAGAGCATGGGACATCTGAGCACAGGGTAGGTTCTGATGCAGTGGATGTGTCTGCTCATGGTACCCTCTGCTGCTGTCCACAGGCCTGCTGATGTCCTGCAGGCTCCAGCTGGGCCCCTTTTCTACCCTTCTTCCTGGTACTAAATCCTTGCTTTGTCCCTTCAAGACAATCCTTGAACCCTGCTAGGCCAAGCTCTTTTTCTTTTATTCATTCCTGCAATCCCACTTGTTATATGAACTGACACTAGTTTTCCTGCTAGCCCCCATGAAACCAGCAATGCATCTCTCTTTCTTGCAATCTTTTGTCCCCTGCAGATTGACAACATGGCTTCTGTTTATTTGAATTCCTTCTATGTACTCTGACATTAGGGTGTTAGATGAGTTTCTGGGAAGACAGGCTTCCCACTCCCAATGCCCTGAAATAAGCTGGTCTGAGGGTCTTTCAAGCATGCAGTGTGGTTCCTCTAAAACCCATGATAACCATGTATAGTCAAAGCAATCACATCTAGAGAGTGGCTAACATTGCAGATGCTTGAGCTCTTTCACGGTATTCCCTTTTTTCCCTAAATTTGTTTTCTCCCTCCCTCTGTTTTGTGCTTATCTCCCCACCATATCTGGCCCTTCAGTCTCCTTGACCGTACGAGAAAAATGAGGAATCTATGAAAATAGTACAAGAGTGTCTTGTGACTATAACACAGTGGTAGATGGCTCTGACAGCACAATTATGTTGAAGCCAGTGGAATTGAGCCTTTTTTATCCCACAGCTAAGAATCTGACTCTTATTTTCAAAAGATTCTTTTCAGATTTACAGAAGTCATCCAGTGTCTACTTCTTGCTGCTCCTTCTTCTTGTTGAAGCACTTTACTTTTCTGTTCTCACAACAATCTATTTTTTGAAAACAATGAATGAATTTTATAAGAATAATGGTCTTGTGTGTGAAGCTCAATCAATCCAATTTTCAAGCCTTTTCAAAGTTTGCCAAGCTCTACAGCTTAAAAATCCACACTTCAGCTTCTCACAGCAAGTGTGAGATGCTTCTTAAATTTCTGGGCAGTTGGAGCATTTGCTGTCCTCAGGCAACATCAATTTGTACATTACCACAATGAGCCCAAATTGCTCTCCGTGGTTTGATTCAGTTCCAGAGGCAAATTATAAGATTTAGGCACAACTGGGAAAATATAGGTGAGAATTTCAAAAGTTCCTTCCAGCACATACAAGCTCAGCTTCCTTAAAACTGCTAGCACTTGTGCTCCAGGTCAGTCAGTATTCAATGTCTGCTCACATAACACTTTATTATACCTCTGTTAAGGTGTGTTAGGAGAACCCAGCAGGCATACTTCTTATTTCTGAATTGACTGCAAGCTAGTGAACAGATGTGATTCCCTCCCTCCATCCTCCTGAAGAGCCATGCGGGTAATTTCACCTGCAGACATGCAGATGAATATTTACTCAGTGCAGGCAAACTACTTACATCTGCTACACTATTTCTCTTGGTTATTTTTCTGACATTGTCAGGAAGGCCTTTACACTTCTTGGCTGGAGCACTCCAAATAGTAACGCTGTGAATAAGCTGAGAATGGACAATGAACTCATCTGAGTGATTTGTGAACATGGCCTCAGTCAGACTAATGAGAGTGCACATTTCTGCCATATGGCCTTTGCTCATGTATGTATATATTCTTCAGAGGTACTCAAAACTTGGGTTTTGCAATTAAAAAAAACCCAAAACATTTTGGCATAAAACATATTAAAAGGAACAATTCCTTAAGGTTTATGCAATGAAAATAATAAATTAAAAAGGTACTAAACAAAAAATAAGAGCGTGTATGAAAAAAGGATAAAAATAAGTTGCTACTATTAAGCAGAGGGATGAATTACTGAATTTTAACCTAATTAATTCTAAAAGAGAGATTTCTCCATATTTCTGTGTTATGAGAAATAATCATATCAGCAAACACATTTTAGAGTTCCTATTCTCTTTTTCTTGTGACATTGCACCTTAGAAAACTGAGATCGGGCCTTTTACTTAGCCTTTTTTTTTTAGTTTTTACATTTTTGCATTTGGTAATATTGCACTTCTGTTGTGTCTGTTCCTTGTCAATGTCACTTCTAGGCTTTGATGTTTCAATAAAATAATGGTTTCATGTTCAATTAGAAAATGCTATCAGGACATACTTGTGTTTAAACACATTTCAGTGGAAGGAATTATAAAAGAAAGTCCCTAAAAACATGCCTGTTGATCTCTGATTATGTGAAGCATCTTTTATCTCAATTATTTGCTAGATTTGTCTCTTTAGCATTGCTTTTACAGGAAGAGGAAAGAATACTATTCAAAACACATTAAAGAATAGAAAAAGAGCTGATATTTTCTCTTACTGTTCAAATGACATCTCAAGCATAAAACAAAACGTGAAGAGTGAGTCAATATCTTGAAAGCACAAAAACACAGAATTGATTGTTTCATTTGAAGTGGTTCCATGTGTTGAGCTGAAGTGGGAGTCCCAGACACCTTCCACTTGCAAAAATCACCACATCAGTTTAACCTAAATACCCAGAAGTGGATTTGGTAGCTTGACATCTTTGAAAGCTCAGCAGTAAAGTTCAGCCGTCTTGCCAGAAGGTTCCATGGAGGAGCAGCACTAATTAAGGTCTTCTCACCCTGTGCTTTTGCTTTTCCTTGTTCTTGTGCATGTCTTTGCCTGAACCAGGCTGGGATTTGGTGCATTGAGCACATTTCATCCCTTGGCCAGCAGCACCATGGATCTCTGCTCGGAGGGGGGAGGAAGCAAAGCTGAACATAGCCATGTAAGGACTGAATTGCAGGACATGTTGCATGGCCTGGGAGCCCCACAGAAGCTCCCCTAGCACCCCAGAAGCCAGGAGAGGTCTTTCTCCTTGCCACAGAAGGCTTGCCATGAGCTCCTCTTTCTAATCTGACTTGTATCTACAAGTAGATCTACAAGTTGTCTACTATAGGGAAAGGTGCAGGAAGGAGATATCCCAAGACACACCTAACACTGATGGGAGTGATGCTGACCATATGAAGCATAACCTGGATGCCCTGCAGAAGCTGTGCCCATGCTTTTAGGTCTGAACAGACTAAAGCAGCTGCCTTCTGATACCCAGAAGCACCAAGCTGGCTTCATCCAACTATCCACACCTTCCAAATGTGCCTTCAGAGGCAACTAGAAACACCTGCTCTGTTTGTGAGGTGTTTACTATCCTTGCTAACCTATGTGCTACCTCTTTAGCAGGGCGCTCAGGATTGAGCTCCAGTTAAGGTAACTGTAAGCACCTTGTACACTTTTATTATTAATGCTCTTCATTTTCTTATTTCATTGTTGTTTTCAGTAAATTGTTATTGTTTCGACCTGTGATCTTTGCTTTTTGTGATTACAATTCTCCTCTCCAGCCCCAATAGCAGAGGGAGAGGGGAAGGAGAGAGTGAAGGAACATGGTTTGGAGTTTTGATGGGAATACCAAAAGGGATAGTACCATTCCTAAACCATAACAACATAGCATTGGATTCCTCTGGGCAGAAATAACAGGCCACTGATAAGTGTGTGCTGCTGCTAATGGAGTTTGCTGTAATCAGTGTAAACACCTTGTGCCTGGCAATTGCCTACACTGGGTGGAATGGTGTGTCCCAGACTTCCAAAAGCATATTTTGCAACTGTGATGGGGTTCTTCTCTCCATACTGGGTATTGCCCAGTTGTGGGTAGCTGTGTTGTCTGGGGCAATAGAAGAGTCCTGTCTAGAGGAGACATACAGGAATGCCTTGTATGCTGAACCTTGTCCAGGAAAATTGCTCTGAGCTGACCTCTCAGCTGGGCACCACTGTGTAACATGGTACCAGTTTGTACAGAAAGGGCCATCTGTGTAATGAGAGCCTAAAGTGAACAGGATGCTTGTCAGAGGCTATGCTGGAGAGTTGGGGCATTGCATATGTTGGCTGCACGTCTTCAAAGGTTCCTGCATGTAGAGACAAGCGGTGTGGGAGATGGGAGCCAGCCTGTCAGAATGCTGAATGCACCAGCTGCCAAAATATGTGGCTGCCATGGGTTTGGGCCCTGTGATCCAGTGACCCTGAGCCTGAATTTGGATGATTTTTATAGCCAGAAGAGATGTAACCTGTGGTGTTTCTGGGCAGAGCTATTTGCTGATTAACCCTGATGACCTTGGATTCTAATAATGCAGTAATTTTAAGTCTAATGTAGCAAATTTAAGCAGCTAAGACCTTTCAGGTGACACTTGTATAAAGATTCCACTTTAAAATAGAGTAGGCTTAGAAAGAACATATTAGCTAAAACATTTGGCAACTATTTTGGAATTGACATCATAATTCTTATGAATTAATGAGAGTTATCTGTAATATTCTGGCAAACCTTTCCTTCTCTGTTCCTTGTTTATCAGCTCTATTATCCCTTGTCATGTGTTTAGTCTAAGCTAAGAGACTAATCAGAAGCCAGATAAAATAGCCTGAAAGATCTCTGCCGATTTCAAACACCTCTGGAGCAGACTCTAATGCCAATAATCTCTTAGAATATGAACCCAATTTTGAAGGCATTTATACTGATGAAATAACTGCTTGCTCCAGGAAGTTACTCTGCATTTACATCATTTAAACTCTTCTTTTATTCACCTGTGCACTACCAGACAATGCTACTGTGCTTTATAAATAGTAACAGACAGTGATTGTACCCTCATGCCCTCTTTCTATTAAGTTCTGAGCAGATTTGGATGGGTAAAAGCTTTATGCTTCAGATTCACCTTTTATTTGTGCCACTTAAATTTTTCATCTGTATAAAGTTATTTTCCCTCTTCAGTCCTTCCCTGTCCTCTCCTGCCTCTGGCTGCTCCTCAGCATTTTAGTCAATGGGAGCTTCAACTGATGCGAGCACATTAGAAATTAGCCCAAGAGCAAGTATGTTATGAGAAAGTTTCCTATTATTTCCTAAGAGAAGATAAAAGCAAAGGAAAGAACCAAGTATACTGAGCAAAACAAGGGTAACAGGCAAGTACAGGATCAAGGAGGGAAGATCTATTAAACTTGCATTCAACTCGGTGGAAAGAGAAGGGGCCAAGGCATGCAGTGTGTCTGCAATTATCATACAGTGCTTTGGGACAGTGATTTCCAGCATGCTCTTTCCCATTTTGTTTAATTTTTAATTCAAATTGTGTACTAAAAATAGGAAGCATTTTGGAGCTGAAAAGATGTGAATAGCATTGGAATAAAAACCAGAAACTGCAAGAGGAATGCTGCTGTAGCTGAAACAGCCCTGCTGGGATTTTTAGCTTTGTGTCTCAGTCACTTAGAGTTACAAAATGCAGATTTGCCTTATCTGGGTCATTTTGGCTGAGAGAACACATGGTAGTCCCTTTGTGAAATAAACAATTAGCCAGAGCAAGTGGTCATCTGTCTAACTCTCTTTCTGTAGCTACTGCTATTCCCTTCTCTTGTGTGAATTTATTTGCACAGATGATTATTAATATTAAGAAGCTTTGAATTTTTGCAAGTTTTATAAAAAATGCTGGAGCTCTAGTTTTCAATTTGCATCACTGCAACGTGGCTTGTTTGTCCAGAACCAGAAGGACAAAAGACTTATCTAGATAAAATTATGAAACCTTATGTTTATGTATTAGCATCCTTTCTAGAGAATACTGGAGAATTTTTTTTCCTGAAGTCCCAATTCAGCAATTACTCTGAAGAGATCCCTTTTAAAAGCAGAGCTATTCCTTCTCTATGCTAAGCAAAAAAAGAAAAGAAAAAAAAAAAGCTGAAAAATCAGGATGCAGTTTGGTCTAATTCTTCAGCAGCTGTGCTTTACAAGCCTCAGGAGTGCTCTGCCATGACTGATGCATGTGATGTAAGCACCACTCTTTCCAGCAGCCACTGGAGGTGGTGCTGCCACCTCTGCCTTTGGGTGTCCATGCCACTGAGACTAGCATTGGTGACTTTTCATGAAACAGCAGATTTGGTGTGAGAAGAACACAAACCAGGAAACTTCCACAATTTCAGCTTTTGATTTTTGTCCAAGATACATGTTTTGTGAATTATAATATCGGTAACATAATCTCATATCTTTGTCTAGATTTCTGTGGACTTCTGTTTGAAGAATGAAATGCGTTTGCCTAATTCACATATTAAATCTTACAACCAGGGAGGCTAAGAAAGAATAATTACCCTGAATTTTACAAAATCACATCCTTCTTTCCAGAGCTTTTTTAAGGTTCTCCAACCATGTCCAGCTGGATGGATTGTTACACCCTAATGAGCCAGCTTCTCCTTTAGAAAATACTGATCCATTCAACTAGAGCAGAGGGTAATTTAGAAAAAAAAAATGATCCATTTGTTTAATTTTCTTCTATTTTAAAATCTAATAATCAATTGTGGTTCAGAGTAACTAAGGACAGTTAAAGGGCTTTAAGTGCTTAAGTCAAGGTGGGACTGGAGTTTTCTGACTTACGATGGCATTGGTAGAAATTGGCTACCAAGAGATACCACCAAATAGACCACCTGATGCCTGCTTCCAGATCCTGTTTAGCTTTGTAGAGTCTGACCCCCTGAATGTTAAGAATGAGGGGAATGCTTGAATATCCTCCATTGCACTGTAAGTCAAGGAATTTGCTTGCTTCTCCCAGAAAGCTTAGAAAAGTGTTGAGCTTTGTTTTGTTTCGATTTGATTTTTCCCCCTCATTTTCTTTCATCAAATGTAGTTCCCAGTTTCTAATAAGCTTTGTAGCTGACAGTTGTTCTGGAGTTACAACCAATGTTAGGTATACAGGGGTGAATGAGGATGAATTTAAATTTTAAGAGGGGAATTTCAGCTTAGAAGCAAGCCAGGTCATATTCCAAAAGCAATTAATTGTATCCACCCCAGTGTGGTGTGTGACTGGCGTCTGAGCTGCTGCTTACCTGTTACAAATAGCTTGTGATTACGTGTATGTAGGAAGGGATACTGCAGATAGGTACCCTTATTCTCTGAAGTTTTTATATGTTTTTATAGGTGAATTGTTCACCAAACCTGAAAATCTCTCATTTTCTGTTGCTGTTGGAGAAACAATACTAGAGACAACTGAAAGCAAATTACTGTTGTGTGACATATGGCTGGACCTGAGCAGTAAACCACAAAACAACCTCATTCCCCAGAAGCTGCTTCATGGAGATGTCTACTTGGACTAACATAGCATGTTGTCACTGTGGAAAAGGAAGGCAGGGCTGGATGTCCTGCATCTCCTTTTCTTGAAAACCCAGCAGTGTGATTTCTCCTCCAGTAAGGCACGTTAGAAAGCTTCAATAAACCTTTTAGATGCATGGCTCATGACACAGGCTTGGGTCAGTGGGGACATGGCCCTTGTAAATGAGGGGAGCCTGGGGTGAGAAAGAAGACTTTGGCATCTTTCACTGAAATAATTCCCCGAACAAGTGGGGAAAAAATAGCTTATGTGGAATCACCTGAATGACAGTGCCTTGCCGAGCAGGATATCCTTCATTTCCTGATGGCACATCAGGACAACAGTTCTTTAACACTTACAGAGTATTATTTTATCTTCAAAGCTTCACAAACACTAGCTAATTAATCCTCATAAAGCCCGAGGGAGTTACATACGTACTATTACAAGCCATGGACCACAAAGGACTTCACAGTTGTCACCATGCTTCAAGCTGTGGCTACTGCTGGCATCATCCAGGGCAGGAATTAAGATGATCTTACTAAAAGGCATTTCCCTTCCCACCCCCAACAAGTGGCAGTTCAGTTAGACTGTCAACAGTGATTTAGAAGTTGTGATTCAAAATGAAGCTGGACTGCTGCTATCTACCACAGTGTAATATATGGCCATTCACAGCTAATGCCTTTAACTAAGCAGGCTGTGACCTGCAGCCTGGGGAACTCGGGTATAGGGCATCCAGATGTGTGCTCAGTCAAAATCCCAGCAAGCCAGTGCCAGCTCTTGCACTGCTGGAGCCATGCTATTGCCATGAATGTTCATTTCACACTTCAGGGAAATGAAGTAGTTCCATAGTAGACATGTACTGAGAAAGTGAGCAGCATTGTAACTCTGCCCAAACTGTCTGTAGCTATATAGATATATGAATGTGTATATATATACATATATATATATTGTCCTGCTTCTCTTGCTGCTTCTTCTAGAGCCATGATACCAGGGGTGAAGCAACTGTCTTGAAGCATCTTGCTGCTTGGATAAAAAACCACCTGTTCCTCAGCATAGATATGGCCATCTGTGCACAGCTGATGTGAGATAATATTTAGGAGCCTTCCAGGGTACTAAAGACTGCACCTTCTTTGATATCTTCTGCTGTTCAAGCTCATGGCAGTGCTCCCTTTGAACTTGCTTACTTGTTATGTAGTTCTCCCCACTTGCATAAATTGAAGTAGAGTGCAATAATACATGGAAATAATATGGCCCAGGTAGGACACATCTAACAGAATCCATGCTGGTAGGAGCCAGGTGATGGTTGGATATCACAGGTCTCTGTGCTATGTACCAGTAGGTTTGACAACTGTGTTGTTACATCCATCAGTCAATAAAGCCCACACTGCCCACCTTTAGAGGGTGCGTTACATGTGAAAAACTGTTTTCTCTGTAGTTACCAGGACTAAAAGAGACCACTGGGATTGTGGGGACCTGCATGAAAACTGCTGTGGTAGATACACCTTACAGAACAGAGATAGATGTGGCTGCAAGGCAGCAGTTTTCTGCTTGACTGAAAGTCAGACTATGCACCCTGAATGATGTTTGCTTTTGGCCTGTTGTTAAAGACCTCCTTTAATGGTAATTCCACTGCCATCTCAGTGAATCTCTTCTAGTGAGTCTATATTCTTTTTGTGTTTTCCTAATATCTAACATAAATCTTTCAAATTGTCACTGTTGCAATTACATTCTCATCTGTTACTTCTCCACAATTACTTCCTGTCCAGTCCATCATGGACATGGAAATTACTTCTTTTCTCTGTGTGACAGCTTGGTTATACTTAAGGGATGCTGTTGTGTCCCAGCTGGGACTTCTCTGATTTAAACAACCCTGGTTCATTCAGCCTACACTTGCAGACTGTGGTTTCTAGAGAGCTGATCTATTTTGATTCTTCCATCTGGTATGTCCCTGGTTGTTCCAGGTCCTCCATGGGACATACTGGGGATGTGACCTCACCAGTGCTGAACCAACAAGCAAGAATTACTTCATATGTTTTTAATGTTACCCAGTGAGAGAACTCTGCTTTTTGGGTGTGTCAGTGTTTCCTGGGGGCCCAGGATAGGCACAGACCCAGGTGGCAAGGAGGGACAGCATTTCCCAGTGGTCCAGAATACAACTAAATGATATATTTACCATCTGATTTTCACTTTTTCAGTGTACTAAGAGTAGTAGTAAAGGAAACTTACCTCTCTTAAGAAATTTCTTGTCTCGCAACTTCCTAATTTAGGATTGCTAAAACACAGCAGCACTAGTGATATCACAGCTGTACTGGAAAATTCATTCCAAAATTAACATATCCAAGACTCAACAAAGTGAAGCAAACTAATTGTAATGGGTGAGTCATGATAAACTGTAGAAAAAAGAAGTTCAGAATATTTAGCAGATATGTCAAAGGTCACATGAAAAAGTCACAAAGGTCAGTATGAGAATTATTATGTTATTAACATCTTAAGTTTTGCTCCTTCAGACACCAAGTCATGTAATCCTAATTGAAAGTGAAATACAACTATTATACAACTATTGGATAAAGACAAAACAAGCCAACTAAAAGGACACAAGTACACAGAAATACATATTTTTTTTTACCAAAATATCGAATGTGGCCTAGGGCTGTTGCACAGGCAAGTGGCTGCAACTTGACTGATGTTTATTTCCATGTGAAATGGAAGCACATTTTGACTGGAAAATGTAAAAAGGAAAATAAACATCACTGTAAGAGAGAGGGGATTGTGTTTCATCAAAAGGAAACTGGTGTTTTGGTGACCGGAAAATTTTGTAATTTGGAAACAGTAAAGGAGGGGTCTTGACTGTAGATGAATGACCTGCATGTTTCAGCTACTTCTTCCACTTCCCCAGTCCTGATAAAGAGGCTGATGAACAGAGGCTCCTCCCTACATGTGTCACTATGTTTTGCAGGAAATGAACATTACAAAATTTGGTGCAGGACCTTGTGAAGGGAAAGGTGATTTTATTTTATACAAATCTATTTCCATTCCTTCAAGTTAATTCTTGCAGATTGTTCATGTATGTACACGTGCACATTTCTCACATGTTCACACTTGCTCAAGAGCCTTGTGCTATCTGTGCTCAGGGAGGCAGGAACAAGAGATGCTGAGCCTAACCATGTCTCGGTTTTTTCTTTTCTGGCAGTGACAAACTCATCTTTGGCTAATCCTTTCATACTGTCTAGGAATTGAGAGATTACTGTCAAGTAATAGATTGACCGCAAACCTTAGTCCTGGCTCCAAGGATGTAAAGCAGGGCTACTCCCCTTCGTATTTGTTTCTGTTCTAAAATTATAATCCTATTTCCTGTTGAGACAAAAGGAGTGGCAAAACAGCTGAGGTATATCCTTGCTCTCATCTTGCTGTTACCAAAGTGCAAGATTTGTGCTGATGAACCATCTCTGATGGGTTTTATTGCACTTTGGTCTCCATGGGAATGCACTCCCCAGCATCTGCAGCTCAATTTTTGCCATTCACATCCTTGGTAATCAGCAAGGTCTTTTAAACCTTGCTCTCATTTCTAATAGTGCTCTGATACACAGGAATTTCTATTCATAAGTCAGGTAGGTTAATCTTAATAAGTATGTCACAAATGTCCACACAGATGATAGTCTGCAGCCAGGACCTTGTAACTTGAGGGGTATTTCTCCAGACCCCCAGAAGCTCCTAACTCAGCAGAGGCTGCCAGATGGAGCGAGCAGGCTGATGAAGCCCAAACACACCTCTCATTCCAGTGAGGAAGGAGATTATTGCTACCATAGTAGTTACTGTTAGCCTCTGCGTAATATTGGATAAGAAGGGCATATTTTTATTTTATTTAGATAAAGCAATGGCCAAAAATGTAGGCTGGCAACAGTGAAAGCTCTTACTAAAGAAAAGAGCTATAGGAGAAAAACACAATTCTGTGTTATCATTGAAGACCTTCTTAAATTGTTTCACCATTTCCTGGCACAGAGGATTTGCCCCTGCAGCAGCTAACACTGCCCAAGGATGGGTGTATCCTGGGGCTTTCTCAGGGCCACAGCTTTCCCCTCCACTGCTGAGGGTAACTCACCCCAGGCAGGCAGCTTTAGATCTGTCCCTCTCTTCTCCTTCTCCTGCAAATCAGGCTATTTTGCCTTTTCTCTAGACTTCCAGGCTTCTTGTGTTAAGGATACACAGGCAAAACTTTATAAATTGTAAAATTGTAGCCCTTGAAAGAAAACACATTTTATAATCACTTTATCAGAGTTATGCTATCCATCCTACACTGGGCTTTTCTTAAAGATCAAATATGATGTGGCTGTTGGATTAAGCTTCCATCTCTGTATACCTATATATCTGGTTTTAGGGTGACACCCTTAGGTTCGTGAAGAGGAAAGGGATAATATGCTAATAAAGTTACAATTACTGTGTAAGGTCCAAAATATAAATCCATGTGCCATTTTTTTACAACCTAGCTAAGGAGGGGGTAGGAATCCATCAAATTATTTTCCTGGAGTTTTATACCGTTACTCATAAGTGTTCAGTTAAATGAATGTGTGTGTGTCTGTGTGTGTGTGTATGAATAGTAGCTAGATTTATAGACTGCCCTTAAAATATAAGTACTTCAGGTCCTGCTGACAGAGCATAGAAACAGAAGCCAGGATTGTTTCAACCACATAGCTGGCTTCAGCTCTCATTTATTTGGATGTATTTGGCAGTACTAGACAGACTCATGCATGCTTCACACAGCCATTTCTTGGGACACTTGTGAGAATTTGGGGTTTTGAGTATTGAAGCACCATGAATCAGGAAGGAAGCAAATGCTGCAAAAAGCATTTCCTTTGGCAAGTGCTACCCCTTCCCATGCCAGGACCCCTCAGTGAACCGGAGCCTTCAGGCCACCTCCTAGCTCCCACACAGCTCTGGTTAATATCTGTGTATTTTTCATGTATTTTCTGTTAGGTATTTTTTGCTAGATCTCTAGCTGGGCCGAGTTAATATAACTTTGCTGGCTTGGGGTACTTGAGGATGTAACCCTCAGTTAACAGAAATGAAGTCCCTTATTCAGCTGCCAGTACATTATTCAAGCAGCAGGACAGTGTATACCTGTAAGTATGCACAAAAAGCAAAATTAATTATAAATGCACTAAACTTCATTATCTGAGGTAGCAGAGAGGGCAAGGAGAGATTTTGGCCGGTATCCAGTCCGACCAGGGTCTGCAGCAGGGTAGGGATTGCAGAAGCCTTTCTGTCTCTTTGCAGGAATCCATGGGTGTCTCTGCAGGGCTTGCAGCTCTGGCACTGCAGGCTCTGTGGCTGGTGCCACCTCCCAGCCTGCACAGACACCCTCTCTGGGGGGCTGCTGCCTGCCATGGTCCTGTGCACCCTCCCTGTGGGACGTGAATTCTGCTTTGGCTCAGCAAGACCAGTGGCAGTGAGCCCTATCCTGAAGGGCTTTTCCTGCCTCCTAGTCATGCAGCCCTGCTGGGTCTGGGTGTCTTTTACCTCCAGCAGGTATGACCCATGCAGGACTAATTTACTTTAATATAATGAGTTCTTCTAGCACCTTCATATTTCATTTCTTTTCCACATTCGCTCCTCCCAGCCTTGCCTTTCTCTAAGAAAAGCAGTTCTTTCTCTGCTGGACTCCCCATGCAGGACAGGCAGTCCTTTGGGCCTGGCAGAAATCCTTTCCCATCTGTTCAGGTCTGAATTCCTCTTGTGTGACACCCGCTACCTGAATGGTACAGAGTTCCACAGGGGACCCTCCTCAATGGCTGCAATGGTATGGATGTTTCTTCGAGGATGAGAAAAATCATTTCTGAATTCATTTACCACAGTCTAAGAGTGTGTATGATCATCTTTTAGAAGTACTCACCCTGCAGCTGAGTACCCTGTGATTTTATCTTCTTTAATTAATTTTCAGCTCTCCATCTAACTGCAACAGTTTTGTTACCAGCCTTTGCTTTTCCAGATAAATTCAGCCTCTTTCTGTTTTTCAAAGTAATCTAGGTCTTCTTGCATGACATTCCAATTCTTTGCTGTGCTAGCCTACTTCCTAAATTTGACATCAAAACGTTTATTGATATAAATATATATTTTAAAGTTATATATTGATATTTTCTTTTTTTTTTTTTAATTCCTCTGATGAAATTATTGTACAAGAAAAGTCCATGGGCATTTATCTCAGCACATGCCTTGCCTTTTCCAGCACAGTCCCTCCTCTTTCAGAAGAATATATTATTCAGTATGCTCAGGTTACATTTTATCTCATTTACTTTCATGTCCTCAACTTTTGTTTTATTTAGAAATTACCGATACAAATTTTACAGTACTGATCTCAGAAAAAAAGTACATAAAATAGCGCAGATTACTTTTCATTTTTTTATAGAGATGCTACCAGGGCTGTCTGTTATCCAGGGAGACAGAGCCCCTTGGACAGTGTCATTTGGTGTCCTGGTTACTCTGCACTGGGGACGGGCATCGCCTTGTCTTCTTCCCTCCCTCTGTATGGAATACACCTTTAGGTTTGGAACCATCCTTGAATTACCTTTAATCTTCACATCATTCCCATTTCAGAGCAGTTCTGTTTTTTCATTGTTTTCTTTCTATTTATATAGTTGAGGAGCTATTTGTTATTTTAATTTGCTTTGCAACTGTGTTTCTAAACTCTGACCTTCAAATTGGTTTTTTTTGCTAATCTGTCTCTTTTTCCATTTCATCTAAGTGCTTTGATTACTTAGACTTCAGCTGATTAACTTTGCTTTGGTAAAAGGGACATGGGTCTCGTGGCAAAGAGACATGTGCCTTGCATTGGGATGTGTGACCTGGCAAGGGGCTGAAGCTGTCCCAGTCTTTCTTTTGCAGTGGTACTGGGAGCAGTGTCTCTCTTGCTGCCTGGAGAGGGGAGAGGGAAAGTCCAGAGCTCCATGGTGTCTCAGGGATTTTTTGGCAGGATATAAATAGGATGATCTCTACATTTCAGGATGGCTGTGGTAATCAGGGATGACTATCTCACTGTGAGAGACAGCCATTTTGAAGTTATTATTCATCCTGTTAGATCTGAAGCATTTCATTAGAAAAAACTTCATTAGAAGTTGTTTTTTTTCCCCAGCTTACTAAATTTCAAACCCTCTCTAATGTCAAATCCCTGAGTTATTTGGTCAGCTTATTCTCACTAATTATTTCCTGGTAGTTAGTTCAAGAAATGGTAAGCAGTCTATTTTTGTTCATTATTTGATTTAATTTTAACTGAGCCAGCCCATGCCCACTCACTGCAAAATTTTGTCTATGATTAGCTGTTGTGTGATGCATTGCCCTGCTCACCACTGCATCTTGACTCAGTGTCAAGATTTTGTCTCTGAAGAAATCTGGGTCTCCTGATGCACAAGTATTTAGGATGTAAAATGATGGTGGTGTTTGTTCTGCAGTTGAGGCATGGGATGTGACATTTCTGTGGGAGCATTATTGGGTATTAGAACCTTTCCTGATGCTGTTCCTGGGGGCTGTCAGAGATTCAGTAGAACCAATCTTTACTGTTGTTCCTCGGATTTACTTTAGTCCCAGCAGATTGCCTCTCATCCATGCTGCCTATTCTCTTTCCTTTATGAAACACACATCATATTTATCTGCCATGATAATATCTATTTTCACGTTTCCTGAACAGCATGTACCTTCCAAGGACTTGTGAAATTTAAGTGATTAAATCAAGTCGTTTTAGGACAGTGGTTTTCCTTAGGCTTTTCAAGTCTTTTAATCTGCACTAGTAAAGACTAAGTAGCCCTTCCACTAACTTCTCTTAGCCTTATCTTCTGCCTTAGGCTGACAGAAAATAGAGGCACATACTTTCATCTGTGAATCACGCAGTGTTTCAGTTACACCCTTTCTTTTTCTTCTTGCACTGAAGTTTACTGGGAGATCTCAACAAAAACAACATTAATCATTCCCCTCACCCAGCCTCTCTTTAAAGCTTGTTTTACAGATACTAAAAAAAATAAATTAAAAAGTCAGTAAAGTCCTCTCTTGGAAACCTGTTTGCCTTGTGTGAGGAACAGGTATTTCTGGGTCTTTATTGGGAATATCTGAGCTGTACAAATACTATGCTAATGATCACCACCCCTTTGGAGGAAAGGAGTGCTCTTAGCACCTTTACCACATATCATCCCTGCCTGAGGCAAGCCAGAGACACCAGCCTCCTTGGTTTTTGGTAGTCCTTTATTATGTACTCCACTATTCATCTACGATGAGTCACTCATAAACCTAACCTAATAATGACAAACATGTGAAGAACTAATTTTGAGTTCATAAGATGAAGTGGATTAAATAATGAAGGCATTGATGCCACTTACTTGTTTTGATTTATATGTGTTTAGACACATTTTGAAGTCAACAGGAAAGTATACACAACTTGTTGAGCTCAAATATTTCCTGGTTATTATCTTTTCTAATAAACAAATTCATTTGCAAGTAACTACAATCAAGCAACCCAAGAAGAAAACATTTATGCCATGTTGGCAGTTGAAACAGTTATTTAATTTGCAATGTCTGTTGGTGTCTGTTGTCAGGTAGATCCACAGCAGTGTTTCTCATTCTCAGTTCTACTTATTTATGCAATCTTTATGATCTTGTGTTGTGAAGTCAAAACAAACCCGCTAAAACAATAGCAGTGTATGTCAATATCCTAAATTTCCTATTAAGTTTTCTTCGCCTGTAGCTCCTCCAGCTGGGGGGACACTAAGTTGAATGGCTCAAGAAAGTAACATTTCTAGCACCCTAATACAAAACAGTGCAGGGCCATATTGTGAAAGTAAAGCTCGTGTGTCATAAAGTTTTATTGAATCAAAACTTGATGTCAATTGTGCTTTTCAGTTGTGAAGGCTGTTGTTTATTGTAGCACCACATTTTGTGTAAGTTCTTTCCTGATTTACATAATTCACATTGATAGACTTCAAGACTGACACTGCCACCACAAATGATAATTTACAACAGCCTCAGCTCTGATCTTTCAGTGTGGGTTTTTAAGGACTAGAGCCAAGATTCACCACAAGCAAATCTGGGAGGAAGTCTACTTACTATGAATATTAATGAATGTTTATCTACTATGGGTTAATTTGTTAAACAGCATTTTGGGGTTTTGATAACAGGTCAGTTTATGTGACACCAAGCCTGCAACAGAGGGAGTACACCTGTCTCAAAGGGGCAAAAGGACAAGAAAGACATTGAGTTGCTGGAGTGCATCCAGAGAAGGGCAATAGAGTTAGTGAAGGTTCTGGAGCACATAAGGAGTGGCTGAGGGAACTGGGATTTAGCCTACAGAAAAGGAGACTAGGGAGACCTTACCATTCTCTACAACTACTTGGAAGGAGGTTGTAGCCAGGTGGGGGTTGGTCTCTTTTCCCTTGTAACAAATGATAGGACAAGAGAAAATGTCCTCAAATTGTGCCAGGGGAGGTTTAGATTGGACATTAGGAAACATTTCTTCACAGAGAGGGTGGCCAAGCATCAAAACAGGCTGTCCAAGGAAGTGTGGATTCACCATCCCTGAAAGTGTTCCAAAAAGTGTGTAAATGTGACACTTGGGTTTTTGTGGTGAACAAAAATTTCAGTTTGGTTTATGATTGTACTCAAAAACCTTAAAAGGCCTTTTCCAGCCTTAAGGATTCTATGATTTAATTCAGAACATTGAAAATGGTGCTATATGGGTGAAAAGAAACAGCAGTCATGCGCTCAATTAATTTCAAAGATAAACTTGGTTCTTTATGGTGAACCTTGAAAATAAGGAGACATGGCAGAATGGAGAGTGTATAAGCCAATGACAAGTGGTGCTTCTCTGTTCTCTCTAATCATGAAATAAAGAGAAAGTGTTCATCTTCACCTTTAAGTCCTCCTCCTGCATTGCTCTTCCTATGCAATGGAGTGAACCTCTTCAATTTGCTACTTTCTTTCTATTCAGACTAATATGGAAATACTAGTGGAAGTGATTGAGACTAAGGGGTGTAGCAGCCTCTTGTCACTGAAGAGCATTCATGGAAGCTGAGTGCATGACTCCCCAGAAGAATGAGAGAATATACAGCAGAACCATATTTTTCTTTGAGTGTAAGAAACCCAGGAATAGCCAAGACATTACAGATTGCTAACATTTTCCAAGTTATAGCATATAAACATATTCTTTAATTTTCTATTTTGTTAATACAAAGCCTGTACTACTCTTGCTTGTGATCTCTGAAAAAACTATGTGGTTTGTGAGATTTTCTTTCAAAAGCACTGACACAAATTCATTATATGAGTAACAACACCATTGGTGGAATGGTAGCCTCAAGTCTCTTTTCTGGCATCAGCTCTTCCCTCCCTGAAAGTATAACCTTAAAAACCACTACTCCTCCTTGAAGAGGGCTGAGTGCAAGTGAATGTTGCTGCTACCCCCCTGCACCAGCTGCCCGTGCTGCCTTTGCGGCTGGGTTGCACTCCCCAAGCAGCACAGCTGGTGCTTGCCTAACATTGACTATGGAGAGGTGTGGCAATGCTGCTGGAGATCCTCCCTCTCATGTACCACCAGGTGTGGCTGGCTCTCCCTTTCCTCAGGCTGCTCCACAGAGTCACCTTGCACAAAAATTCTGTGCTCACACAATGCAAATAGGCTTTCAGTCTAGCCCCTGTCCTCCTTGACACGCCAGCCCCAAGTACCAAGTCTGCACCAGGGAGTTCCCCAGGCAGGCCAGTCAATAGACCCTGCTGGGCTCAGGCCTTTTGCACAAAAGGATGAAGAAGCTTCCATCTCCAGTTGATGAGGACTGTTGTGCTGGAATGCCTCTCTTCCCACCAGCCCATGTGCAGAGCACAGCCCATCCTCAGCCAGCCCTTTACAACTGGTTTTTCAAAGGGCCTCTCGCTTGCTGCTGCTTTCGTGTTGCTGGCTGCTCTCACCCAGCAGGCACAGCAGCCTAGTGAGACGTTTCCTTGCAATTTCCATGCAATGGTATATGTTAGATAAGCCTTAAATAGACTGCACCTAGTTCAGTAAGTAGCTCGAAAATGTAGCATACCACAGAAAAGAAACCCCTTTTTTCCACTAAATTAGATGTTAGGCATAATGCAAACAGCTTTCTCCTTCATCTACACCCAAATTTCATCACTGAAGTCAATTGGAGCTGCACCTTTACAAATAAGAAAATAATTTGACCCAGTTAGGTGTCACAGAACAGACGTCAGTGGATTGCATAGACTGAAGAGAAAGCAGAATGTTACCCATTGAATTTACTATCATGTTTGTTTTGGGAGCTAAATTATTCTTCCTAATTCTGCTAGCAGTGTAATATGCTGTCTCAGTAATGGAAAGCATATGAAAGCAAGCAGATGGTGAAAGCAGAAAAAAATCCCAGCATGTCCTGATAATGTAGTAAGCAAGTTCATTTTTTTGGCATTAGGCTTTCATAACCAAGGCATGGTGATAACAAGTACAGACACATTTTTAGAGCACAGTTCATCAAAAAATACAGCCAGTTTCATTGCAGGGCAATGAAAGATTACTTTTTGAGACTTTATATAGATAAAACTAGATGTGAATGTTGTTGAATTAGACCCATCATTTATTATTGCTAGAAGATGAGTGACAGAACAGATACTGGTCAGATTCCATCACAGATCCTGTGTTCTCTCATATCACTGCAAATGTAGAGTCTTTTGCCCATTGATTTGCAAATATGCAGCCATCCTGCATTACAGAACTACCACAGACCCTTCAATATAGGTAGTGATCACAGAGGGCACTATTGGAAATTAGAAGTATTTTATTTTCCTTTAAAAGTGTGCACCCTCCAGGCTGAAATTTTGAAGTATGAGGATGTTGCTTCTTGGATATTCATGTATATCTACAGTGCATGAAGCTCCCAGTCTGCCTCTAGCAGCCTCTTGCTTCTCCTACCCACATGTCCCATTCTTTCAGAACAGAAGGCAAAACAGCCTCAGTGGGAAAAACACACATTTGTTTAGCAAGTCTGAGAAAATTGAGACAACCTTGACTCACTGGCTGAGCAAAAGGCCCTGAATGTGGTTTCTGGGGAGGACACTATCCAGCCTGATGACCTTCAGACTACATTTTTAAGTCACAGGACAAAACACAGGCAGAAGCAACGCCAGATTCACCACTTATCATTTTAAGATTTGTCAAAGAAGGGCTAAATTTATCTTTTTTATGATTTTTGTTTGAAGCAATGGGGCCACATCTTCATGTAGCTGCAACCTGGACCAACCTTCAGCTTCCAGGAGTTTGGTTCAGACAGAACAAGTGAGGAGGAGACATGAAAACCACTGCTGCAGTGCGGAGTTCAAGTGCCAGTGTACAATTGAGGGGATAAATTCAGATCTGACCTCACTGGTCTCTTCTGTTGGGAAAACGGGTGAAGAGAGCCCCATTTCACATTACAGTATCTAGCTGGTTACAGTCCTTTTTTTTTTCCCACATTGCACTAGTACAGCACATTGAGTAATGTGAAGGTTTCATTTTTTAAAACATTTCAAATGCACTGGTTCATTCTTGACTTGAAGGAAAAAAGGCAAAAGTGTGGTTTTGATTGTTTGATCCATCTGAGGACCTCTGTTTTCTTCTTCCTGAGGGATGTTTTTGTCCTTTATGATTTTAGTAATGGGTTGCTGATTTAACCTCCCAGGAGGCTTCTTCCAGATTGCTTTTAGTATCTTTGGGATGTGGTGGTGACATAATTCATATTTCTTTGATGTCCCTTTGTTCCCTTCATTTCATTACCTGGGCAGGACATGGAGCAGGGAAGAAATGGAATTGACAATCTTGTCCCCAGGTCACAGCTGTTTTCCTGCTCCATTGCCTTGGCACTGTTTTTCCTGATGTCACCTCTCCTTTCCAGGTCTTGGAGACATGGCAGAGCAGGAAGATGACTTTTGCTGCCAAGGTCAAGTGGCTTTGACAGCCTGAGCTGGGGTGAAGCCTGGGCATTTCTCATGGCAGAGCCTTGGGCAGGGACTGAGCTGGGGATGGGCCCCAAAACATCTGCTCAGCCCCCCATGCCAGGGCAGTGATGGACTGGGCAGAGCCCCCGGCTGAAATGGCTGTCAGGCCACTGGCAGCAGGTCATGTCAGAGTATCACCTTCCTCTGCTGTGCTGCCATTCTGTAATCCCTGCATCTCTTACAGGACAAGAGCCTGAGGTCCCTCCTGCAGAGAATTGAGACCTTGATCCCAAATTGCTTAGGCTGAGCTCAGCAAGCCTGTTTTCAAAGCAAAGCCTGCTTTCCATGAGTAAATTTCAATTTTTCCTTGAAAATCCTGCAGCAAATGGCTTTAAATGCAGTGTCTGTGTGTAACTGCTCTTTTTTGGTGCATTTCCTGTAATGAGGCATAACATATGTGTGTGTCTTTACACACCTCGGAACAATGCTATGCAAGCATTAGGGGATTTTTCTAACAACTAGTGAATGTGCTGCTTTTCACAGCTCACCCAAGCACTCCCTCCTGATAAGCCTGCCTGCAGAGGGATGTTATCTGTATTTCTAGGATCAGTGGAAAAGAGGGAAAAAAAAAAGTGGGAGGCATATCAGAATATTTTAAACTGTTAATTCTGATGCAAGCAAATCGCATAAAGGACACTTCTTGCATGGGGAAGCCTGAGGAGGTGTGTTTGTGGAGCTGTAACACTGTCCAGAAAAGGAAGTTCAGTGAAAAGTGCAGAACCTTGAACTCTCTGCTGTTTCCTATCTCTGTTTGTCCTTGAGTGAAATGTTCTGTTTCTCTTTCTGGCAAGCACAATCAATGCTGGTATATTCTCCAGTATAGCCATCCTCAGACATTCTAATGCACAGGAAGTGAATTAAACCCACAGTAGCACCATATGTACCTAGCACATGTGTATAACAGTGCAGGAGCAGTATTTGCCCCAATGATGTCCTGTCTTCATTAGCACAGGGAAGTGCAGCTCACAGACGGTCAAGAGCCATCACTCACCACGGCACAAATGGCACCCCCAGAGCTGTGCAGGTTGGGTGTTTTCCCTGAGCCTGACTTCCCCTGAACCCTTAACTCCTGAACTACCCTAGTGAGAAATGTTCTAGCCTTGGGGCTCAGGAAACATCTTTTTCAAGTGTAAGAATTTTGCTGTGTTTCTGATTTTTACCTGGAGCAACCCAGCCTGCACTAGCTAACAGGCATTTTTCAGATGGATCTTTAGGCTAAGTCCTTCATATTTTAGTATAGAGCTGCACTGTTATTCAACACACTTCATTTTCCAGGAATAGACACTTCCAGGAAAATGTATCTGGATGTTTTTGCCCAGTGGTGGTTCTTCCATCTTTGGTTATTGTCAAAAACGAAAGATCTTGCTGTAATCCACCTTCCTAGTGAGGATGAGCCTCTGAGACAACATTGTTCCTACAGGAGAAGTGAGGTAGGAAGCAACACTTGAGAACAGAGGACTGCATGGCTGGAAGGCATGCTTGCTGGGCAAAATTTCGTGTGTACCTTTTTTAGGAAAAATCATCCAAGTCCAATTCTAGCTTCAGCAGGCACAGAGCACCAACGTCCTGACCATGTCCAATGCTAGCACCAACTCCACAGCCCTGCCCCACTCTCTCCTGGACCACGTTACTCTGTGCAGAGGTTTTTGTGTGCACTGAAGTCAGGAAATTCAGTTATAGTTCCTACAACAATCATAAATCCATGTATTCTGAACAAATACTGTAAAACAACTAGCTAGTTGCACAAGTGTTTCTCAGTAGATGCATGAGAGATCCAATGGTACAGCAGGCTTGGAGATGCTGTTGGCTACTTCCACACCTGCCCCTGCAAAACCTGACCACAGCTGAAAGAGGGGCTTGGGGGTAAAACCTTTTGACAGCTGATACCAGGCACCAGATGTTCTGGGGTAGCTGTGAAGTTTCTGATGACTTGAGGCTACAATCCTGGTATTGGAGAAAGTGGCAACCACACTGTAAATCAGAGCCAGGGAGCAGCAGGTGTCTTTTGAACTCCATGGCAATGCAGGCGTACCAGCATCCTCACACAACACTGTGTCTTCTGCTCTATTTACTGCCCTTAAGTGGACTTCATTTTTGTAGCTGAGGGCTTCACACTTGTTAACATTTATCTCTGCAGAGGCTCTGTGAAGTAAGGAAGAACTGTTATCCCCATTTCACAGGACAAGACTGAACCAGAAAGAGGCCATACATCCACCCAAGGGTCTCTGAGAGTCTGCAGCAGAGTCTGTGCCTCCCAAGTCTGAGGGTCATAACCTCATTTTCCAGTAGTGACAGAACAGATACAGAACCAAAATTTCACAAGTAAATAAGTGCAAGGACCTGCTGGCTGGAGTCCACAGGCTGTGGCCTCCTGTCTCCAGCAGCATCCATATTTTCCTCCGTTATTTCAAATATTTTATTGTAGCACTATCTTGTCTAGTCTAAGCAATGGTCCCACTTGCTCTTGAGAGTTGTACTCTGTGAGGGAAAATGTTGAAAACTGTTGTTATCCCCAGTGTTCGGGTGCAGTCACAGAGGGATGGATGTTCCACAGTCAGGATCCAATATCCCTTTGCAACCCCAGCCTCCACTCTCTGTCTGCAGTTGCACAGTGCAAGAACCACCACCAGCCCCCCAGTCCCTCCCCACCTGGTTCAAGGCTGTGCTCCTTTCCCAAGCACAGGGACACTGATATCTCCCAAGTGACAAGGACGTGTGTGGCGTCAGTGGCATCAGTCCAGATACATATTAATGGCAGAAGAGAGAAAAAACTGTGTCCCACATTCTGAGATGACCCATCATAGTGAAAGAATGGAGCTGTGATGTTCCTGCCTCTGATATGCTGTCTCTTAGAGCAGGCAGTTCAAATCTCCAGCTCTGTTTCAGTCCTATCCACTAATAAAAACCCCAGGTATTACTGGAAGTACTATTGATGTCTGCTTTGGCATGTGAAGTGTGCATCACTTGCCTCATTGCTTTATAAGCAGTAAATCTCTGTTTATCTTGATGGTTACTTAGTAATGAAAACCAGTGGCCAAATCAGTTATCTGAAAGAAGCTAAATGACAACTTGCTCCACACCCTATATAAGTCAGGCAGATAGCTACAAAGCCCTTATCTGTTCCACGTGACTGGGTCTATCCAGAGTGGTTGAAACAGGCCAGCATACAGCACTTTTTCATCCTGGCATGCCCAAGCCGTCCTGCTGATGACCAACCAGGGACAAGTGGGTATTTCTTAAGTTTCCACTGTGATCAGACATAGCATCCTGCGACAGTTTATGAACAAACAGCAGCCGTATTTAGTCATGCCTTAAAATTAGGTAAATGTCCTACCCAGCTATCTCAAAGCATTTCACAAACCTGGTCCTTCTCTTCTCCTGACTCAGGAATTCATTGCAGTGGGTAAGATGCCTTCACAGAGATTTGTTTGTGTTTTCCATTTTCAACCTGCAGATTGGGAAGATGGCTATTCAGCCATTTGTGTGAAGGGATTTGGGAACTCTGCAAGGAAAGTGCAGTTTAGGTATCAGATATCAGTAGTAGCCTGTCACATTGAATTCAGCAAGGGAATGGCTGGCTCTGCTGTTGCAGCACTCATGGAGGACTCAACTCACGGATGAATTAAGACTCTCTTGTGTGACTTTGTCTTTTTGCATATTCCTGCCTCACCTGTAAAATGGAGGCAATAATGTTCCCCCGATTGCATGAATTTTGAGAGATAGTACATTAATGGTACTGAGACCATCACCGTGCAACACCATGCAACAAATAATTCTGCAACAGCCACACACACAGCAGTCATTTGCATTTGTATTCAGCAGACTATAGAAGGAACTGGACTACTTACACCGCTGCTCTAGGGCAAAATGCTTGGAGACCATATCCAGACATCCAGGTATCTGCTGAATTTCATGGGGTGTGGTGTCCACATTTGGGCTTGAATGCAGATTGCAAAGCTAATTTCTACTTAATTTATAACAGCCTGAGCCTCAACATGAACGCCAACCACTGACTTACTAGGAACCTGAATCAGCTGCCCATTTTGTGCCTTGGGTCTATGTGTTGAAATTACTCTATTGTCTGCTTCAATCTACTCTGAAGCTGGAGATTTGTTTCTACAGGAGGCAAGGGAACATTATGTTGCCAAACTACTTCCAGTCTTTTCCAGGATTACAAGTCAGGGAATGGTGGGTAGGTCTTGTGATTCCCATCCTACAATTTAAACCAGATGGGCTAGCCTTGCAGCATAAACATTTAAGCAAGAAAAGCAAAAAACTGGCAGAAGAAGTTCTGTTTCCTGATTAACTGTGTTATTACGACATTTTTTAACGAGATGCACATAAAGCTAGTTTACAAGATAACTTGATCACTGTCTTTGATTCATCCCAATAAAACGTGGAGGATTTTTTTTGCTGTACAATACTCCAGCCCTACTGCTTGTAACAGGTACAGGGGCTACTATCTCTGAGCTTTCCCTCTTGAGAAAAAACAAAGTGAAGACACAAAATGCATCAGCTGTTGCCCTGACAGAGCCATTGGGATGTGAGTAAGACAGGAATTGTTACAGGCAATGAGAGGAAGGATTTAACCTGAATAAAACCTCAAGATAAGAAAAAATATGAACTCACAAATCCACATTGTGTTTTATTGTTTGTTGCCACCATGTTGTTTATTTGCAGTTCCTTCATGTTCATACAGGTATCAATACCTGAAAAGTATTGAATGTGTGGCTGGCATACTGAACTAATACAATAGTGGTAAAAATCTCTTTCCTGATCATTTACCCTCTACATACCTGAAAGAATAGACAGTATCAGCAGATGCCACTCATCTTAGAACTTGAAAGCCAGTAAAATAACTAAGATGCTGTGAAAAAAATATCTGCCATAATTAAAATGGCTGATTGGTGAGAGCTGCAGTGAAGGCCAGTGTATGGGGCCATGCAAAAAAACATTGCTGGAAGAAGCCAGATCTACATACCTGGGGAAACTCAAAAACAGATGAAGTTATGTGGGAATTTCAAATCACAGGCTAGCAGGATGAATACTTAGCTTCAATGGCACACAGCAAATTAGCACAACACCAGAGCAGACCTGAAGCTCCTCCTCCACAGCCCTGGGCACCAGTACAGCTAAAATTGACATCATTTGCCCAAACCATGTCTTGGGAAGCTGTCAGGAACAGCCATGATGGCAGGTAAAGCCCCAGGTTTTGACAAATCCCAAAGTAATAGAGATTAAGAGATTAATGGTCTGATTTTCACTCTTTTGACTTTAAAGCATGTGCTGTTCTACTCAGGTCTGAGGCATTATGGCAGCTCAAAGCCTCTGAAGGAGATTTGGGGATGGAGTGGCTGAATTTGATGAGTTGGCAAAGAGCTCTGGGAGATCTGTCAGGACAGTTGCAGAAACCACTTGGAGCAGCAGCATAGCACTTTCTGACTGTTCCTCAGCCACAGCGAAACGGGATGCTCTGTATTTTTATCCATCTCTGTGTTAAATATTTGCTTGAACCACCTGAGGAAGTGGTCTGTGCTGAGCAGGATGACCTTTTGGTGAAGGACACTGGTGCTGTCACACAGGACATGATGGTGGCTCAGCAGGGTCACTTCAGAGGCAGAGCAGAGCTACACCAGGGAGCAAAATCCCTAACTCTGCCCAAGTCAGATTCAGAAAAGTGTAACTGCCTGTGCTCAGCAGTGTGGTGGGAGCAGCATGGAGGGTGTTACACTGAGAAGGATGAGAAGTGGGAGAACCACAGCGAAGGGAAAAGGCCTGGGAAGCAGAGGCTAATGTGAATGAGGAGGTATAGTGACCATCCCTATGCCTCAGGCTAGATCTGGAACAGCCAGAAAAACTGACTGAATTTTTGTGGTTGCAACCAAAGTAACAACTTGTAACTGCTGAGTAAATTCCAGGATGACTGATCAAAGAATTGAAAAGAAAAACTAATTTTACAAAATATTGAAGACTACCATGCTTCCTAATGATTCCTTCAGGCTGACAGCTAGGACTAACTTTGGAAATAGCAGAACAACTTCATAAATGTTTTCTTGTGGTTTTATATCATTCAAAGTTCTGCTTCTCATTTCTTATCAGTTTTTTTTCCCCACTAACCATAAAGTATATGCTGTCTAGTATCCTGGTTACATGAGATTAATAGATAACCTTATTTTTCAGAGTCAGTTTTTCAGCATTTCTGCCACTGAAGATCCTCTTCTACAGCTTCAAGTTGAAGAAATCTTTGTGGCAGATTTGGCATTGCCTGTAATAATTTATGAATGTGATGTGTTGACATGTTTATTGTGTGCATACATTGAGCTACTTCAATAGTTGGATTGTCAAGACGTGTACCCAGGAGAGAGAAGATGGATCCAGGCATACATTTTTGAGGAAGCACTTGGGAAACAAAGCAAGCGCTCCTCACTGTGATGTTTTGGCTGGGCCCCTGTTAGGCTCACTGGAGAGATTTCCCTGGGAGAAATGTGGCCGCCTGCAAAGCAAGACATGAAAGACCCCAGAGAATTTACAGAGGACCATTTAAACAGGCGTTTTTGTGAGCAGGATTCCAAAAGGGGTTGAAAGTGCTCAGATCTGTAGATGTTTAATTTAGTAGACATTGGCAAGATTACAAGGAAAAGTGCATGTGAAATATTTTTTAACCAACATGCTTTATTTCACTGGTTAACTGGCTGTTCTGTTTTAAAAATGCTTCAGTCACGTGGGAAGGCTGAAGGTCTCTCTTCTCATATATGTGTGTGAGATTGGAAAATGCATGGGGTATGTAGGCTGGAGCTTGTGTTTAGTGTAGTATGTGGGAATCAGATTATCCCATGCATGGAAAGGTAAAAGCTCAAGGCCTGCTATAAGCAGAGGGCAAGCCAGAAAGATCACTGGCAACCAGAAATACAACAGTAACCATAAGAAGACCATCACCTTGCTGGTAAGTCCTTACATATAGTTCTACTAATGGCTTTTATTAAACATTTAAGCCTTAGCATTCAAGAGATTCATATTTATTACAAAAAAACTGTCCCATTAACACAAAGTACAAGCTGAAAAAAAGCTAATGAGCCTTAATACTTGCAGGATAATTCAAAGTTTAAAGGTGGTATTAACACAAATAAAATAAGGAAGAGTGGAGAACTCCAGTTTCATTGTCCACTAGAGAACCTGACTTTTTTCCTTTTGGATCATAAAATTAAATGTATTGCTCAGCTCTTACACTGTTACTAAAGTACAGCAAAAACACATATATATGCATAATTGAGTACCCCTGTGTGACCATAAAAGGTCTCACTGGCTGTTCAAGGGGAATGCGAGTGGGACTTGATTCAGCAGCATGAAAGAGGGAATGGCATTACTGTAATCTTCCTGTATTTCTTTACTTTGATGGGGCTCAGCCTTATGTGGTAGAGTGATGGGGTGTACAGCAGTGGCAACTGTGTTCCAGTTCAGAGTCTGGGCTGTGTGCCCTGTGCATCCGAGACACAACAGCAAATTGACCTGGAACTGCACAGGTATTTATCCTGTGGAAATCATACCTCAAATCAGACATGCAAAAAACCTGAGGCACTAGGTATAATAGATATACCTAAAAAGTTAGATGAAATTCTTTATTTATTTGCCTTCTGGTTTTGCAATGTCAGATATGGATGGTAAATGTGTAAGTGGAAAAAAGTCACTGAGTCCTGCCCTTGAAAACATGATCTAGCTTAAAGCACTGGCATTTCAATCTTTGTGCTCAAATGAAGAGAACAAACAAGTTCAAGAAATAAACAGGGTAAGCAGCATAGCTATAAAATGACATTTTGGAAGTGACAAGTGACTTAGTTTTACAGTGACCAATCTCTACCAGTTATGCTCAATTTCATGTGGCCCCCATTAGCCACACCACCTGTCCTGGGAGCTCCACACACATCCCAGTCTTGATAAAAAAATTCTGGAAGAAGGGAATGGGTATCAACATAACACAATGGAGTTGTGGGGCAGGGCACACACAGGAGCACTGTTCACATCTCATGCAACACCTAGCTCTACTCCTTGATAAATAATCACATCTTGCTACAGCAAGACCTTGAAGAGGCTCAGGGGTTTTATGGATGGACTTAGAGCTACTCAGTAAATGCAGTCAAGCTCCTTTTGAGCTGCCTCCCCCATGAGACTGGAGCCTTTCCCAAGAGGGATCCCTGTGGCAAAGGGCCTCTCATCTGTTTCACCCTGGAGCAAGCACTGCATTGTGCCGGCAGCAGAGAGGAGGCAGCAGAGACATTTTTTCCTGAGGTAGGAGAAGAGTCACCTGTGCCCTAGGGCTGCTCTGGGGGCTGCAAACTTGGGCCAAGAGATAGAAATAACCCTGGAATTGTTAGCTGGAGAGCTTGGATTTACAGACTCTCCAGGAGAACAAGGCTAAATTAAAAACTCCAAGGAAGTTTTAAAATGGACTAATGTGGACATCAGAAAACTTCTACAGCATAAATCATAAATTCTCCCCAGTTTGGAAAGAGGTAAGAATTTAATCTCCATTAATTTAATCTGGCAGATAGAGATAACAAAGCAGCCCCTACATGGGAGAATTAACATTGCATGGATTGATACAGAGAGACAAGATGCACTTGCAGGCATAGGAAGAATGCATCTCTGAGAAAACTTCCACTATTAATATTTTTCCCTTGCAAATGTGGGTCTTCTAAAACACTCTTTTCTTTTGGAAGGATCTAAATGAGGAGGAGGTGGGAAGTAGAGCTACAAAGCATGTAAGAAAGCCTCAAATACATGAGTGGGAGGAAGGAGGAAGAGATGAAAGAATAATGAAGCTTGCATCACTGAAAGCAAACAAGAGAAGAAGGGAAATGCACGAACTTGTGGCTAAATTTTGAAGGAACTTAGGCTGAGGTTTCAAACAGCTGTGGTTAGCATAGATGCAGGCACAGAGTAATTCAGATTATCTGAACAAAGAACAAAGAAATGTTAAAACTGATTTCATTAGGAAATATATCTGCCTTAGAGTTAATGGATAAGCACAGGAAAAGATGTCTTGTTTATATTGTTGATATGAAGTAGCCCTGAGAGGATTATCAGCACTTGTAGTATCCAGGTTCATTACAAGACTTGGGCATTGCTTCAACGGGGCCAGGATTTTACCCTTCAAGGAGTTTCTGTAGGCATCTGTGAGATTTCCTTATGTGATGATGCTGCAAACAGGTATCTGTATTTTTAAAAACAAGTATCTATATTTTTTTTATTTTTTAACAGAAATCTTGTTACTAACATGGTACCCAGGGTCCCCAACTCTAGCTGCATCAATAGTTAAGCCCAAATACTCAGCTACTTTTGGAGTGTTGTCACTAAAACTAAACCAGGCATTTTTACTTTGAGAGCTTCTCCAGTGACCATCACTCCAATGGTTACCCATCTGGAAACAAGCCAACATACCCAACCAGGAAACAAGCCTGGAAGAGGAGCCTGGGGTTGGGTTCATTCCACACCTTCTGATTTTTGTCAGTGCTTTGTTGTACGGGCATTCCACAAGCCAGGCTGATCTATCCTGAAAGCCTTTGAAAGTTTTGCAGAGCTTTTGCAGAGCAGTCAGTAGAAAACTTTCAACTGAACAAGGAACCTATGTGTCTTACACAGGAATCCTGTGGGATGGGATTGTCTCTGTCTCTGTGTCACCAAAACCACCTACAAAATGAAAACTGTAACTTTGCTCAGGAAACCCCAAGGCTTTATATTCACTTTGGAATAAACTGAGCCCATCCATCCATTGAAGAGGTGAGCATCAGGGAATCAACAGGAAGTTTTGCCATCTGCACAGACGAACAATGCTCAGGGATATAACTAGGACCAAGATGGGGGCAGGGAGAAGTTTCATGCCAGCAAGTTTTACAAATGGAAAGACTATGATGCTACTCCATCCTGTACTGGCTTTTCAAAATCAGCTTGGAGACAGCAAGAAAAAAGGGCAGAGAAACAATTTTCCATTTCCTAGTAAAGCTATATTTGATACTGATAGAAACCCCCATTCCTTTTCTTTTTTAAAACCTTGTAATCAAAATTCAGAGTTGATACTTTTTGTACAATGTTGTGCAATGTTTTGTACAGTGTTGTGATATGCTGGTGCAAAATCTGGGTCTCCTTGTGTCATGCCCACAGCAAAGATCGTTGATTTAGGGTTGGCAGCCCTGTAGAGCAATGAAGTTTGGGTAGGCAAGAAAAAGAATCGGGAGGATACAGCTGTCATTCCCTCCTATGTCCAAGCTTTGTGTCCAGGAAAGAATATATCCCTTATGGGAAAAAGCCCTATAAACCTCATCCCATCCTGAACTGGCCATTCCCACATTATGATAAAATAAATCTAGAAGGATAAGCTAGGTTTTTCCAGTAATCACTACAGCAATCTCATATACCTCAAGTTGTCATTCTACAGGGTCAGTTAGAGAAAGCAAAGTTAAAATTAATAATTAAATGCCCATTACAGGCTTGGCAGTCTCCAGGCGTGTGGCAGTGCAACTCCAAGATCCTGCCAGCCTTTGCACTTGCAGACGGGTCTCTGTCCAGCCCAAAGCTCCCCCTCACCGGCTTTCACGGCAGCAAGGCCGGACTAGCAGCAGGGGGAGGCTGGCAGGGAGGGCTGCAAAGGGGCACGGAGTGGGCAGGAGGAGGCAGGTGGACCCTTGGCATCGCAGGCTCTTCTGGCATGGGGAGGTTTCTCTGTTTTCAGCCGTAAATACGATGCAAGGAGATGTCAGGCCTTGCTGAGGTTCCCATGGGGTAAGACGGTAAAAAAGTAACAGTTTTAGTTCAGCATGTCTCGTTTTCCAACGTGTGAAAGACCGGCGCCGGTGGCACGAAGGCCGTTCGCAGCCGCAAGGCGAGGGCCAAGGAAGGCGGCCGAGGCGTGTGGGCACTCACCGGGGGTGTGCCGCCACGGGCGGACGGGCCAGGCAGGCTCGGCCCCGGTGGGACAGCGGGCCCGACAGGGCTCCCCTGAAGGGAAAGGGACAGAACGCGTGGGACCTGCATCCTCCGCTCGAGCCTGCTGCATCCCCGCACACCGGCAGGAAAACACCCCCGAGGGGCCAGCACCTCGCAGTCCGCCCCCGCCAGCTTCCCGCTCCCGAAGTTTCCTTCGGGGAAGCCCTGCGCGGGCAGCAGCCGCAAGCTAAGGGGGCCGGCCGGCGGGGCGGGGCGGCGGGCGGCGCTACGGGCCGGCGGGGGCGGCGGGCCGCCGCGGGGGCGGGCTGGGGGCGAACCAGCGGCCGGCGCGGCTGCGGCTGCCTCCGGATGCCTCCAGCCCGCGGGGAGAGGAGCGGGGCACGGACGCGGGGAGCGCCCACCACCCCGCGGGAGCGCAGGGCACGCGGACAGAGGTAACGGACGGGGGCGTTTAGCCCGGTGTATCGGGAGCGCTTTGGTGACGCGGCCGCCCCGCCACGCATGGGATCGCCGCTTGTCGCCGCGCCCGTCCCTGCGGGCCAGGAGCCGCGGCCAAACTTTGGGGCCTATGGCGGCGGCTGCGCGGGCGGGCAGCGGCGCCGCCCGGGCGTTAGCTGAGGGATGCCACCGCGCCGCTGCCGCCGTCCCGCCGCGAACCAGCCCCGCCAACGACGGGGCGGTGGGGACGGGAAGGGGCCCATGGGGCGAGCCGGAGGCGCCCGTGCCGAGGCGGCGTCCCGTCGACATCCCGAGCGGTATGAGCCCCAGGCAAGCGCGGCCCTGTGGCTACGGTCCCGGCTCGGTTGGCGCTGGGTCTGGGGCAGGCGGCAGAGCCGGCGGCGGCAGCCCCCCCACAGCTCCCTTTTTTTAATACGTCGCCGCGGCCGCTGGATCCCCGCCCGGCAGAAGCCGCTCGGTACTTCCCGGGCTCCGTCTGTGCCTGCCACACCGCCTGAAGGGCATCCTCCTTCGGTAGTGTTGTCTGTCAGAGCCGCCGGGAAAGGGAGTTTTCCCGTTCTCACAACAGCTCACATTGCTTGACGGTTTCACAGTGTGGCTCTGCACTTAACTTGGACTTAGCGTGTGTTAATCCTTCACAATGTATGCGGGTGTCCCTGCGGCCCTGGAGAAAGGCATTTCCTTATTGGCCTTGACGACTGTGATGCGGCCAGGTATTATCAAATCATAAAAATATGCCGTGTAAATTGATTCGAGTGTTTACAGTGCGGATGCTTCTTAGAGCCCAGTTTGCCGAAACTTTTAATTGCATGGGCGAGTTGTGCCGTGAACCCTCCTGTCGG
>CM031861.1:45946706-46020459 GCA_018697195.1 Certhia americana | reverse complement strand
AAGAGGAAGAGATGCAAGAAAATGAAGCTTGCATCACTGAAAGCAACCAGAGAGAAGGGGAAAATGCACGAACTGTGGCAAATTTTGAAGGAATTAGGAGAGGTTTCAAACGCTGTGGTTAGCATAGATGCAGGCACCAGAGTAATTCAGATTATGCGAACAAAGAACAAGAAAGTTTAAAACTGATTTCATTAGGAAATATTTCTGCCCTTAGAGTTCCTGGATTAAGCACAGGAAAAGATGTCTTGTTTATATGTTGATATGAAGTAGCTGGCCTGAGAGGATTATCAGCAATTGTAGTATCCAGTTCATTTACAGACTTGGGCATTGCTTCAACGGGGCCGAATACCCTTAAGGAGTTTATGTAGGCATGTGAGATTTCGTATGTGATGATGTTGCAAACCAGGTATCTGTATTTTTAAAAAAAGTATCTATATTTTTTTATTTTTTAACAGAAATCTTGTTCCTAACCAGGTACCAGGGTTCCCATCTAGCCTGCATCAATAGTTCAGCCAAATACTCAGTCCTTTTGGAGTGATTGTCATAAACCTAAACAGGCATTTTACTTTGAGAGCTTCCCAGTGCCCATCACTCCAATGGTACCCCATCTGCGAAACAAGCCAACCTAACCACCAGGAAACAAGGGAAGAGGGCCTGAGGTTGGGTCATTCACACACCTTCTGATTTTTGTTCAGTGCTTTGTTGTACGGGCATTCACAAGCCAGGCTGACTATCTGACACAGCCTTTGAAAGTTTTGCAGGCTTGTGCAGGAGCAGTCAGTAGAAAAACTTCAACTAACAAGGAACTAGGTGTTTACACAGGGAATCTGTGGATGGATGTCTCTGTCTCTGATGTCACCAAACCACCTACAAAATGAAAAACTGTAACTTTGCTCAGCGAACAAAGGTTTATATTCACTTTGGAATAAAACTGAGCCATCCATCCATTGAAGAGGGTGAGCATCAGACGGCATTCAACAGGAAGTTTGCCATGCACAGATGAGACAATGCCAGGATTACCTAGGACCAGATGGGGCAGGGAGACGTAGTTTCATGCAGCAGTTTGACAAATGGAAGGACATGATGCTACTCTCTGTTACTGGCTTTTCAAAATCAGCTTGGGACAGGCAGAAAAAAGGCAGAGAAACAATTTTCCATTTCCTAGTATAGTAAGCTATATTTGTACGAGAGGAAACCCCAATTCCTTTTTTTTTAAAAACCTTGTAATCAAAAAATTCAGCAGTGATACTTTTGTTACAATGTTGTGAATGTTTGTCAGTGCTGCTGATAGCTGTGCCCCCCCCCCCAAAATCTGGGTTCCTGTGTAATGACCCACAGCAACAAGATCGTTGATTAGGGTGGCCAGCCCCTGTAGAGCAATGAAGTGTGGTGTAGGCAAGAACAAGAATCGGGAGGATACAGCTGTAATTCCCTCCTATGTCCAAGCTTTGGTATCCAGAAAGAAATATCCCTTATGGAAAAAGCCCTATAAACCTCATCCCATCTGAAATGGCCTTTCCCAATTATGATAAATAAATCTAGAAGGCTAGCTAGGTTTTGTCCAGTAATCACTACAGCAAGGCATCATATACCTCAAGTTGTCATTCTACAGGGTCCGTTAGAGAAAGCAAAGTTAAAATTAATAATAATATGCCCATACAGGGCTTGGCAGTCCTCCGGCGTGTGGCAGTGCAAAATCCAAGCCTGCCAGCCTTCATTGCCGACGGGTCTTCTGTCCAGCCCAAGCTACCCCTCACCGGCTTCACAGGCAGCAAGGCCGGATAGCAGCAGGGGGAGGCTGGGGCAGGGAGGGCTGCAAGAGGGGCACGGAGTGGGCAGGAGGAGGCAGGTGACCCTGGCATCGCGAGGCTCTTATGGAAGGGTTGAGGTTTCTCTGTTTTCAGCCGTAAATACGAGCAAGAGTGTCAGGCCTTGCTGAGGTTCATGGGGTAAGACCTGTACAAAAAGTAAGTAACAGTTTTAGTTCAGCATGTCTCGTTTTCCAACGTGTGAAACGATCCGGCGCCGGTCGGACGAAGGCGTTCGCAGCCGCAAGGCGAGGGTCAAGGAAGGGCGGCCGAGGGTGTGTGGGCACTCCCCGGGGATGTGCCGCCAAGGCGGACGGGCCAGGCAGGCTCGGCCCCTGGTGCGACAGCGGGCGACAGGGCCCCCCTGCAGGGGAGAAAGGGACAGAACGCGTGGGACCTGCATCCTCCGCTCGAGCCTGCTGCATCCGCACAGCAGGAAAACACACCCGAGGGGACAGCACCTCGCAGTCCGCCCGCAGGTTCCGCTCCCGAAGTTTTCCTTCGGGGAAGCCGGCGCCCGGGCAGCAGCCGCCAGATTCCGGGCGGCCGGCCGCGGGGGCGGGGCGGGTCTGTCTGCGGGCGGCGCTAGGGCCCGGCAGGGGCGCGGCGCCGCCGCCGGAGGGCGGCGGCTGGGGCGGCAGCGGCGGCGGGGCCTGAGGTGCCCCGGCTGCCTACCGCCGCGCGGGGGCGGAGCGGGGAGGACGCGGGGAGCGCCCAACAAACAGAGGGAGCGCAGGACGCGGACAGAGGTAACGGCGGGGGCAGTTTCGCGGTGTAGGGAGCCGTGAGCGGGCCGCCGCCCGCTGGGCTCGCCCCCCCACCCCCGCCCTGTCGCCGCGCCGTCCTGCCGGGCAGGGGAGCCGCGGCCAAACCTTTGGGGCCTCTGGGACGGCCGGCTGCCGCGGGCGGGCAGGGCGCCGCCCCGGGGCGTTAGTGGGGGCTGCCCCGCGCCGCTGCCGCTCTGTACCAGCCGCCGAACAGCCCAGGACAACGGACGTGGGGGTGAGGGGACGGGAAAAACAACCACGGCCAAAGGGCGGCCGCGGCCCGTGGGTCCGGTCCCGGACTCGGTTGGCGCTGCTGGGGACGCGGCGCAGACGGCGGCGGGCAGCCCCCCACCCGCTCCCTTTTGTTCTACGTGCCGCCGGCGCTTGGTCCGCCGGTGAAGAAGCCGACTCGGTACTTCCCGGGCTACGTCTGCTGCCTGCCACACCGCCTGAAGGGCATCCTCCTTCGGTATTGTTGGCTGTCAGAGCCGCGGAAAGGGATTTTCCCCGTCTCACACAGTCACACATTGCTTGACGGTTTTAGTGCTGACTCTTAACTTAACTGGACTTAGCGTGTGTTCAATTCTCTCACAATGTATGCGGGTGTCCCTGCGCCCTTGAGAAGGATTTCCTTATTGCCTGCCGATGTGATGCAGGCCCAAGTAGTATCTACATCATCAAAAATATGCCCGTGTAAGGGTAAATTGCTAGCGTGGTTACGTGCGAACTGCTCTTAGCGCCCCAGTGGATGCCGAAACTTAATTGCATCGGGCGAGGTTGTGCAGTGCATCCAGTCTGTCGGGGGGACGATACTACGGTGGGCTAACGGCCTGCCGAGGCAATCGCGTGGTCACGCAGGGACAGATCCTGCGTTTCATGGCATGACTCAGAAACAAAAATCACGCAAAACAAATGAATAAAGAGTTTGTGTGGGTTTTAAACAATCGGGATGGTAAAGTCTGTTAAGGGCGCCTACAGTAAAACGGCAGCAAGCCCCGATTCCTGGTGGCACAGCCCATGAAATCAGACGTAAAACAGCTTAAACTCGTGATCTTTGCAGCCGAAACATATGAGGCCAAGCTCGCAGCCTGGCTGGCCGGAGCGTTACGTGTCATTAAAGTAGCTCTCTTGGAGGAGAGGACTGCCCAGGAGCTACAAAATCTATAACACTTTTTGATTGTTTAAAAATTTAGACACAGGAAGTGGATGGTATCTAATAAAGACAAGTGGAGACACTCGTTGTCATGGAAACTGAGAAGACTCCCCGCCCCCCCCCATCGTAGTTTAAAAAAAAAAAAAAATAGGCCGAAGAAAACGTCTGCACCTATCATCAGAATGCCTGCAGACCGCCCTTGGCTTGCTGTTGCCTCCCACAGACATCCTGTTGAACCTGAGAACATGCCTGTCAAATCAAGGTCATTTTACAATAAAACTCTGCACCACCGCCTCCCTCTCTCCTCCCTGGACATTGCCCCACACTTTCCATCCAAGGAGGAGTTGAGGAGGTGCAGCCACCTGCCCCATGCCCACTGGTGTCCTTCCTGCCCCAGCCGGGCTTGCTGCTGGGGAACATGAGAAAAGGCTCAGAGCAGAATGATCATGGGGCTTAAAAGGCAAAAGTAACAAAGGACGACTTTTTTATAATTGAAGGATCAGGCTATGTTTCTTTCCATAGGCATCTATGGACCTGGGAAATAAAGTTGGGATTGATCTCTCTCTGTTTCCTTTCTCTTATGAAGTTATATTAAAATGTAACGATTTGGACTTGCATATTAAGGCCATTTTACAGATCTGCCGCACCTATTAAAAAAAAAGGTGGCAAATGACTCTGGGAAGCCCTTTGCAATGTTTTTATGAAAAAAAGAAAACAGTTCTGTTATAGCATGCTATGAGAAGAAAAGCAGAGATATGAGAATAAAATATACTTCATAGTTGCTGAATGCGGCATGAGAAAATCAAACTATTATTGTCGTAAATGGAAGTTTTACTTTGCTGGACTATTGAAAGTTTATTGTGTGTGAAAGGAGAGAGCTATTTTGCTTTTGAAGCAGGAGAGAGCTATTTCACAGCAAACTCACAAGAAAGGTGTTAATGTTTTTGCTTATTTTCTTGGGCAGCACCGTTGATTTCAGATGTTTGTGATAGAGAGATGTCTTTGAGTATTCACTACATTTTCTCCAAAACATTTCCTTTTGTTGCTCTCTTTAATCTTCATTTTGTAGTGACCAAGCTGACAAATAGCACTTCAGTGCTTCAACTACTGTATAAATCATCACTTTGAAACCTTAAATGACTGGTTTGCTTGCATATTACGCTTTTTGTGTGATTATTTCTTAAGAGAACCAGAGACTGGTGATCGGGTCTTGCAGACCATGAGGTAAATCTTGCAGTGAAGAGTGAGGTGAAGATGATCAGTAACCTCTTTACCCACACCCTTGAATCTTGCTGTCCAAAAAACCCAAGGCCTGACTTTAAAACTTGGTTGCAGGCAGAGCAGGCTGAAGGGATGGTAGAGCCAGAGGGAGCAGTGCCTGCTTCTGATAGAGGAGTCCCTGTTGGCAGCTGGGCTGACACCAGAGTGCAGGAGGTGGGACCCCCTCCCTGTGCTGGGGAGAGGCTTAGGGAGTCAGGCAGTTGTTTAATCCAGCTCACTTGTGATTAGACAAGTGCCGCTTTTAATTGCTGTGAAGTTCAGATGGAGAAAGTTTGGCTTGGTAGCAAAAGTGTGCGTTTGCTTCTAGAGGCGAATTTCCTGTTGTTGGGAGCACCCTTATCAGCAGGAAGGTTCATGGGCAGGAAACGTGTCGGTTACTTGTTTTTACACATTGAAGGAAATGAGCTGGATTAGGTATCTTCTAGGTTGACCCTTCATCACCCTCCGTGTCTGTGCTACTTTATTTATCTCTAATGATTTTAGTTTGTAAAAGTTTTATGATGTCAGACGTTCCCAAGGGAAATGCAAGAAGTTAAATGCTTGTGTTGTCCTGTCATTTTTTTGCAGTTGTAAAAAACCACCCCACCAGCCTCTCTGGGCTGTGTTTTCAGATGTGTCCAATTTGCAATTTTTACCTCTTGAGCCTCGTTGCTCATACTCAGTTAGGCTTTTCTTTTTCTTCTCCCATTAGAATGAAAGATCAAAAAACGCACCAGTTATTTTACTAATAGGAGCAGTTCTTACAGTTCTGAACTGCCTTTCATCATGGATCATAAATCACTTTGCAGAAATTAATGTTCTAATGTCCACATAAGTTGTGGGAGCATAGGAAGCTGGAACTTAGCATTTAACATGGCCTGCACAAAGTTGCAAGGCAAATTAAGACTAGAGCTGGGAGTCAAATTAATTGGCCCTTAATTAGCAATTGCTAATGGATTAAAACTTTGAAAATATGTTCGCTTTCTTGGGCATACTCATGCTAATGAACCAATGTGGTGTGTATGTGTTTGGGATGTGGGACTGGGGGTGAGAATATAAGCAATGGTTCCAGAAAATTCCAGTTGTTTTCTGGTCTCTGCCCAGCATGGCTGGGATGCCAGGTTGGAGGTTTGTAAGCTTAGACACGGCTTTGGATAAAGGTCCAGAGCAAAGATGAGGGCTTGCAGTTTAGGTCTGTGTGTTTTCATAAGCAGGGAGGCTCAGGGAAATAAACATTTCTCTGATGTCATGTCACAACAGGGTTTTTATGGTGTAAAGCATTGCAGAGAGTTTTGAGGGGGAAACATGGAAAAGTTATATAAACTTGTGAGAAGCTGCTTGGCATGGTGAATGGGTTCAAGTGGTGGGTTTTGGTTGTAGGAGATGTCTTGGTAGTAGGAGCTGTTCCTGGCAGGAGAAACTACCAGGGCTGTCTGGAAGCCTAAACTGGACTGGAATGGTACTGTCGTGGTTGATGCTGGAATTTGCCAGTTTATGACTTCAGATGTAACACAATGCAGTGTGACTTCGGCTGCAATTTTGATGTATTTGTAATGAAGCTGCATTTGCCTTGTTACCTTCTCTTATGACCAAGCCAAAGGAAAATTGTAATAAAATAATGAAAAAAAAAAAAAAAAAAGACTCCAACAGAGCAGTGTTTCAGTTAAGTGTAAAATTACAGCTGTGTATTTTCAGAAGTGATCAGCTGATTCTGGGAAACCAGCCTGAAGCTATGCAAGGCAGGGCAGTTTTTGGGAAGTGATTCTCTCCTAGAGTTTTGGAAATTCTGCTGCATTTAAAATGCCTCAAGTTGAGCTGCCAAGCACGAGAGCAACTCAAGCCCTCCTTAAACTCACTTTAGGTGCCTTTAACATCCTTGGGACTTATAACTGTTCTGAGCTGAAGCTGGTTGTCTAGCCAGAAGTTTGTACCTTCTTGTAGTCAGTGTAGCCCACGAAGGAGTGAGGCTCCCTGTGTCCTGTTTGTTCCCCCTGAGGATGGACACAGAGCAGCAGGATAGCCCTGCTCTGAAGGGGGCCTGGGGAATGGCTGAAACTCACCACGGCTGGATGCACGACTTCCAGGTGGGTTGTGTGGGACCACCCTCACATTAGCCCAGGTGGTCTTGCCACTTGGCCACTTGCTTGCTGGGGATCACTTTCTCCCCACCACTCTTAGGGAGGTACATAAGGGACACATTATGCTTTTAGAAAACTCTATAAAGTGCATCTATTCCATAATGTCTGCGAAAATTTGATAGGCTAAGTCTGCTGGAGGCAAAGCTTCTGCTTACTGTGTTGGACAGTATTTTGTTGCTCTTTTATTTCTCTTGTCTGTAGTCTGAGTCCCTGCTGGAGATGGTTTTCTCTGTGTCTGCACTGACTGCAGGACAGACAGAAGGCAAGGTTGTAACCTCTGATCAAGCTTGGTAGGTGCCACTGAATGGAAAGGTCTAGATGTTTGACACTGGGATTTTTTTTGCTACATTAGTAGGAATTTATATTAGTGTTAGCTGATACAACGAAATTTCCAACACTGAATGTTTTACCTTTTACTGAAAATAGATTAAAGCCAAATAAAGACAGATATTATTCCTGGAGTGGGATGCATTTGGCCTACTCCAGTTTCTTCCTTTGTCCACCTCCCATGTTCTGAGTTGTGGTGGGACCCTGCATTGAGCTGTTTGCTCAGGAAAAGTGTGAGATTCCCTACTGGTATCCTAATGGCAAACTGCTTACCTGCCACCAGCTTGCTGATTGAGCCCACTCACCATGTCTGGGCATATTTACTTTTGCTGCAAGGAGAACACTCCAGATTTCCTAACCGATGGGACTTTACGTACAAGGCAGTCCAAGCTAGACCCTGGAAAGCATTTTACAGAATGGCAGAATTTTCGTTGGAAATTGCTTTTTAATACTATGTGGCAAAGCCCTTGTTCTTTTTAGTGTAGTTCTCTGCCAGACCTTTGCCTGCCCCACTGCAAGCAATGGCCTCATGTCTCCTCTGACCCTGCCTCCAGTCTCAGGCTCACCAAGGCTCCCCTCTGCAGGACCCCCACTACAGAGCTGCTTTCTGGTTTATTTCTTGGACTTCCCAGTGAGGCCAAACTTTTCCCTGGACAAAACTGGCATAGCACACAGACATGAACTCCCCAGCCCAGCCCATCCCATGGAGAGCCCTGCTACTTCCCTCTGTGAGATCTTCCTGTGGAAGATTTAATAGCTGGCTGGGCTTGCTGTCGAGAGGAGCAGAGGCATTAGTGGGGTTATAAGAGGTTATGAGAGATGGGAGGAAGCTGTAGGTCTGACCCATTTAACTGAATTATGTCTCATTTTACCCTCAATTCCAACTTGTTTTGAACTGGGTTTTACAGTAGATCATTTGTAGAAGCTACTCAATTAATATGTTAATTTTAACACCAGATTTTGTAAAGCTTTTATGTTGGAGGTGGTGAAAGGATCCAAATGTTTTGATCCTGTTTTTATCATTATCTTCTCTGTGTTTTTCTTACTCTCTGCTTTGCAGAGAGGAGTGAAATTTTAATAATTCACTAATATACTTTCTCTTCATTAACATTTTATCATTTTGGCATGGTGCATATGGTGAGGTCCTTAGTACTCTCATTAAAGACCTGATCTTGCCTCCACGTTCTTGCAGCCCGCCAGGTGTGGAAAACCCTAAATGCAGATGCTGTTCTACTTTTTGGAAAGTGCTTTTCTTTTTTTTTTTTTTTTTTAATAGATAATAATTTTATCCAAACATTTAAATGTTTTTTTGTGTTTTTTTTTTTTCTTTTTAAAAATTGTTGTTTTTTTTTTTTTTTTTTTTTTTTTAATATACTGGAAACATTTGTACAAAGATTGCTGCAGTGGTTAGGTCAGATCTGCTAAGTGTCAAGTCTCCAGCCATTACAAAACTTAACTGTGTGGTCTAAAGAGTGTGAAGACACGCGGTGTTACTGTGGTATCCATTGCATCATTTTATACTGTGGCATGTTTAGCTTAAGCAGAGATATATACTGGTGTTAAAGTGGTTATGAAACTTTCAGCTCACCTGGGATAGTGCAGTGTTTGGTGTTAGGGGTCACAAATAACATGTAACGCTTCATGTAATCATGGTGGCACGCCTTCCTTTTTTAAATTATTTTTAAAAATTCTTTTTTTCTTCTGTTTTATCATAAAATAAATCTGTGAATTAGTGAATGATTTGCTACTGTTAAGTAAATATTGTTAGCCCACCACATTATTTCAGGTATATTCAAAAGGCTTAAGAAGCCAAGCACTGGCACTGGCTGGTGACTGGAAGGGAATGTCCTGGGTTGGGAGCAATGGAGAGCTAAGGACTGTGTAAGAATTTCAGGAGGAGTCATGTTGTGAAAAGAGTGTGGCTGTTGGGAGTCCAGAGGGCGAGAGATCACAGTAATAAATACGGGAGATGTTGAGGGAACTGGCTGAAGGTTTTTACTTGTCAAATAGAATATATTTGCTTTTAGAGGCACCAGGACAGAAACTCATCTCTTGTAAATTGGTATAATGCCATTTGAGTTAGTGGAATGACACTGACTTATACCACCTGATGGTGTGTCAGGTGGTATTATCAGAAGAGTGAGGCTGTGAAGAATGGTGGAACTGGAAGAGGTTGTAGGCCTGGGCAACAGGGAGGGTGAAAGTTTTTTCAGAAGGGATAGAGAGGCTGGGCAAGCAAAGGAAGATCACAAGGTCTGTTACAGCTATATTGAGTTCGATTTGATAATGAGATGCCCAGCAAGAGATGTCAGGAAGGCAGGCTGAGAGATGGGCTTAGCTGGAGAGGAGAGTCAGTGACAGAAAGTACATTTCACATTGGCACAGGAGGAGTTAGTGTCAGAGTGAATAAGATCATACCCAGGGTGTGGAGGATATACAGAATAGACCAAGACTAAGGCCACAGCAGGAGCTGGGGGAGAGGACATAGAGGTAAGGTACAGAATAATCGCTAGACAAGGATGAAGAGGGACAGAAGACAACATCTCACAAAGCCAAGATTGGACAAATGTCTTTTTGTCTGAAAGGAGGACTAGCAGAACCATAAAATATTACTCAGAGTTAAGAATAGAAAGGGAATGACACTGACTTCTTTAAAGACATGAATCATGATTAATCTGTATTAGTTAGTAAACTTTGAAAAGCTGAGCCATAAATTAGCTACATCTTCACTGGTATGTCTAATTTTTCCTCTCCTCACTTCTGTTACTGCAAAGTAGTCTCATGTAATGGTGCAGCAGACCTTAATGTCCTGGGGGTGGTCACAGCAGCGTCACTAATGGGCGCTGCGCTGTGGTGCTGCTGCAGCTGCGCTGTGCTCAGCTCTGCGCCAAGCTCTTCTGGGGTGACGTGCCCTGTCAGCCCCAGCTTACCCTGGGGACCCACAGCTGGGTGCTGTGCCTGCTGCAGCTGGGATCCCGGGGCAGGCTGCAGTCATGTTGTTGCTCAGGAAATTCAAAGAGGTGCTGGGAAGTCACAGTGTTGTGATTAAATGCACTGGCGTTGTGGCTGCAGTTGCTGCACCCCAGATATTTTAGACCCCAGGTCAGGGAGTGGTGCAGTGCTGAACCACCTGTGGGTATAGGGAAGCAGGGGAGGCAGCAGATGGGTTCCTGCTGATCTGCTGTGTCTGGCAAGAGCAGGGCTGGGTTGTGATGAAGAAGGTCTGAGAGAAACATTGCAGCTTCAGTTTGTGTTGTGGCTGAACAGGAGATCTCTCTCAAGACGTAGTAGCTTTGTGCATGGAGGAAGAAAACACAGACTTGAAGAAATGAGGTAAAATGTGGGAAAAATGAGATTAAAATATAGGAAAAACGGAAAAATATAGAAATTAGGCGTATGTATTAGGATGATCACTCTTGTTCATGATCCCATCTTATTACTGGAACAGCTGTAAGCCATTCATGGTCCTAGGGCCCAGTGCAACAACTGGAACCAGCCTGACGGGAAATGGAACCAACTTAATTGTACCAAAACAAGAAAAAAAGGCCCTGAACAATCTAGCACGAATTGTGAAAAGTTAAGTGTGTTGTAAAAATCCTTTGTTTTTGCTAAGCCATGGTACCATTTCTGACAAATGAGGAAATGCCCGTTCCTGACAGATGAGGAAATGCCCATTCCCTGTTGGTAACTCTGGTGATCTCCCAGACCAGCACCTCAGAAGCAGCCAGCATGGGTGGAAAGTCAGTGTCTTATAAACAGAAAGGATCTGGGCTTTCCAAGTGGAATGATTTCTTTGTTTCCTAGCTGTATGGAAAGCTGCCATTGCAGCAGTTTGAAAAAGAAGGCTGAGCATCTTGAAGCCAAAGTGGTTGAGAGAATGACTCCTGGGGAAAGCAAGGAAAGATGTGGTGGGCTGGAGGCTTCAGATGTGAAGCCTTTCACTGTGGGTCACTAGTGAGTTTTCCCCAGACAGCAGTAATTCCCCTGTTGCAGCGCCTGTCTGAGGCTGGGAATCTGAGGGCCTGCTCCTGTTCCAGTGCAGTTGCCAGGAGGAGGAGGAGGAGGATTGGTGTGTGCTGCTGCAGCAGCCTTGCTCCTGTTCCTAGAAGGCTGACAAGGAGGCCATGTGCCCTCAGCTGTCACCCAGGCTGATTAGAGACTGTGGCTGTAGGATCAGGTTGTCTGGTGGTTCGTGCCTGTTCCATTGAGGGAATGGAGCAGATGAGAGAGCCAGGCATAAGGATGTAGCCCCCGAGCCCCCTTTTGAGGATATAATTTTACAATGCTAGTTGCAGAGGCTTTTTTTTACCAGGAAAGCAGTGTTATCTTTCCTCAAAGAGCTGCCTGAAGCAGCCTTTGCTATGCTGATACTGAGAATAGTATTAATCTTGCCCACTTGCCCTTTCTCCCTTTGAGGGTTATGTCCTGAGCCAGTGGACTCTACCCACTCCCCATATGGTCTGCGCTTGGTTTATTTGATCCAGGCTTCCTCTTGTCTTGATTTTTTTTGCTCTCTGCTCAAATGAGACTGCCTGACCATGGTGTGATGTGGACTGTTCAGGAAATGCTTTGAAATCTGGAGCAGAATTTTTGGGTAGTAATTTTTATTCTGAGTTTGTGTTCAGTCTTGCTTGCTACTGTTAGCTACTAGTAGTTCTGTGGGGACTGCAGCAGGGACCACAGAGTAACAGAGATTCCAAGCACCCTGCTCTCTCAAAGACGTAGCATAGAAAAACAATTTTCTTTCTGACCCCAAGAACTTACAGTCAATATATGGTATTTGGAGCAAAAATTGCTATAGAAGTCTCTATACCAATATAATTATTTGTCCTGCTTTCATGTTTCACATGGTCTATTTAAGCTCCTGTTACCCGCTAATCACTTAGGGACATGGGGGAAATTTGGAAGCCTGTGGGTGAGGAGATCTCATAGTACACAGATGTGCTGCAACATAGATTTTTGCTGTAAGTGTGATATCTCTATTGTTCTGAACAACACACAATCCATTACTTGTTGGCGCAAAGTTCGGCATTTCACCGGCCGATGAAGCGAGGAGCAGCGGGCCCCTGGACTCGGGCCCCTGGGAGCATTGCATTCATCTTTATTGACCTGCAGTCTCTTAAGCCCATGGACTGATCTCAAAGTCTTGTGACACTACAGGAGCAAGTGAAGATGGGCTGTCAACACACTTGCCTTGTGGTGGGGAACTAACTCTGTTGTGTAATGACTGAACCCAGGTAGCAGCCTTTCCCCAAGTTACTGTCATCAGGTTTCTGTCTTGGCCACCATGCTATACAGAACTGCAAGAACAGAGATGTCTTTATATTTGGTTGGCTAAACTTTTTAAGGAGGAAACAGACAGACAGATGTGGACAGCAGGATCACTGAAGACTTTTGTTAATGGCTAGTAAAGCTAACTCCCCTAAAATGCCTAAGCATCAGTCTAAAGAACTGCTTTGTGTATGAACTTCAGAAGAAGGAAACGTGGTTAAACTTAAACTTCAGAAATGCATATAAGGAGTTAATTACAATATGTTAATTGCTACTGCCTTTAGTTATCTGTTATTAATAAAGCGATTTCCTTCAAGGTAAAGAAAGATACATTTTCATGTATCTTTGTCAGTCAGAAGCAAAAGAAGATATTCCTGTACTACTTCTCTCTTGTGTAAAATAATGCAACTCAATTGAATACAGAGGTGGATAGCTGGGGAGAAGACAGCTTCCTTTTTTGCTAGAGAGATTTAATACAACATTGTTTTATTTCTGCACATTAAAGTTAATAACACAGCAAGTGTATTTTGAAGTTAAGTCTTTCTAGGATCTCTATATGTTAAATATCTGCAAGCAAACTTTATAGTTGTTCTATAGACCCTCACGATATATCATTTTGAGATGCCTTCTATCTATTACGTTTTATCTGCCTGCAAAATCCATTTCTAATTCTGGCCATATCTCCTTTGCGATCACTTGCCAGAAATCTATTCCCAGGATTCTCCTTATTTTAGTGAAATATCTCTGCTTCAGCACCTTTCCCAAGGTGGCTGATCTAATCAGGGCACTATCAGTTATCATTTCTCATTTCCTTTGCTAGCTCTGTCAAATGCAATGCACAGCCTAACAGAGTGACATTCAAATACTCTCAGTGACCAAGGCTATTTCCCTTTCTTTTACCCTCCAAAAGTTGGTTTGTATGTGGCTTCTTAAAAATATGCCCTTTGCTCTCTGCGTGTGACTTATAAAATGCGCTCTGGGAAGAGTTAATGTTAAGCAGATGAAATACCTGCCTCTTTATTCATCACAGTTAAGTTCCATTGATGGTGACCATCTGGATTTAAAATCCCATATCCGCAACTTCATCTTTTCAGGTAGAGAAGACCAATGCTTCATTCCTGCCAGCTGTGTAAGAGAACCCTGCTTTACCATCAGAGAAATGAAAATTTTTACCTCCCCGTTGCTAGCTTCTGTTATTGTCTTTTTCCATATACATGTTTCTCTTTTAAATAGGAGTGTGACTGTGTGCAAAGGTCAGCATACACCAAACAGGGTGCTTGTGTTTCTCAAATAGTCACCTGTGTAGCTGGATCCCCTGCTAAGGTTAAATGTGGTTTCTATAGACACAGCAATAGCATCCAGTTTTGGCCTCTTTTTTTTTTTTTTTTTTTTTTTACCTTGGGTGACAAACCTCTTAGTGTTATCTTAGATTGCTATCACAGACTAGTGCTTGTTTTAATAAGTGTATGGCTGACTGTTCCATCTGCTCTGGAAGATGGAGTTATCCATGTGTGTCCTCACAGCCCCTCCTTCTTTGCACCATTTAACACTTGCTGTCACAAGCCCTACTTTGATTCAGACTCATTTCTCCAATGGTTTTTGTGAGGGCCGAAGCCTAAATCCTGCTTTTCAGGAGAACAGGGAGCAGGCATTCACCAGACTGGCTGGAAGTGGGAAGGGAACCCTCCATGCACCTGTCCTGTCTGCAAAACATCATGCAGTGCAGCACTGACATGATGCTGGGAGCTTAACCTGAGCTCATCTCTTGATTTCTTTTGAAATTCATAGAACCATGTCTTTTGGGTCTTTTTTCCCTCCACTCTGTGAATGAAACAAACCTGTCTAGCAGTCTGCAGCAGACCAACACATGTATTTCCCCTGTAGCCTGTTGCTGGCTCTAGAATTAAGTTTTTTAGTTGCAGACAGGGAGAGGAAAAAATAGGAAAATGGCTTTTAAGCTGACAAAAAGAAACAGTGTGATTTGTTATTTATGGCCCAAGATACAACCCCAACCAGGTGCTCTGTGTTCCAGCTCTTTGGCACAGCTTTTGGTGAACCATATCCCAGATTGGTGAGCTTCTGGGGTGGGATATTTGCAGTCCCTCCAGGCTGTCCCTTTGACAATGTCCCTCAGGTTGGCTGTGGAGCTGCAGACTGGGGAGCATCTGCCCTAGCAGGGGATGGCAGAGCGAGCATCTGGGTGTCCTTGAATGGTAATTTCCAGTGTGGCTAAATAACAAGAATGGTGTCTAATGGCTTAAAAAACTGCTCATAGCCGCATTTTTTCTAGCTATTTCTTCACTGTAGGAAGGTAGAGAAATCTGTGTTAAAATAATAATTAAATGCTGACAGTACTAAATTTCTACCCAGCATGAGTTGGCAGCAGTTGCAAACCAAAACATTAGGTCATTAAAGAGAAAAGAAAAACCTGATTAAATACCTCTGAATGTTTTTCTGATTAGGTATTCTTAAACAGAACATGTGGCTGTAAAAGAAGGGTGTACTTGACAGCAGCAATTGCTTTTGAGGGGAAAGGTAAAATACTCCAGTTTTAATGTGTGTATATGTGTATTTCAAAGGATTTCTTGCTGATCTTAGCAATGAGCCACCACAAAATCTCCCTGCCAGGAAATATGTGAAATTGCTTCAATGTTATATTTCTGGAAAGAACAGTTAACAGTGACTAATATGCTCAGGGTTTTGTTTTGGTCTCTTTTTCCTCTTCTCTGGCTAGACAGAGCTGATTTCACACTGGAGTCCAACAGGTGTGGTGGACCTTGCCATAGCATTGGTAGCATTGAAGCACTGTGAGGCTTGGGGCTGGCTGCGGTGTGCATCCTGCTGACACAGAGAGAAGGGTTTCTGCCCCAAGGAGCTTGCTGCCATGGGGTGGTATGTGAAATCATGCTGAGGATTCAGAGGGGAGAAAGAGTAATACTGGGTACAGAAACCCCCCTTTAATTCATGGCCAAAGGTCTACTGCTCTTAGAGGTGAGCTGAAGGCTATTTTGTTAAAAAAGCACTTTTATTTAAAGCACTGAGGAGACTGCGAAGTAGAACTTGTCAAAAGGTGCATGTATAGACTGCCACTTTTTACATCTTGTTTTTTCCTTTGATGCACTCTATTATATATTTACTCCAATGTACTCTGCAATGTTTTTTTAGGGGCTGATATCCACAGCACGTCTGGCACTCCTTTCAGGTCTTCTTGAAGGAATGTTAATGGAGATAGCAAGGAGGGGAGTAATCAGAGTTGCTGAGGAGCTTTGGTCACTGTAGCAGAGTTGTGGCTGCTGGCCCTGTGGGAAGCTCTGGAGCTTGAGAGGAGTTGGTGGGATGGTGAACATGCCCTCTCCAAGTGCCAGGAGCATCTCTGGAATCTGTATGACCTCTGTGGCCAAAACACACTTCCCAAGTATAATGCTGTGTGTGAAGGATACTCTGGCTCTTGTGGCTCTCATTGTATCAGAGCAACTCATTACCTGGTGTGTGTATTAAGGTGCCAGTCCTGTGAGACACCACAGGCTCATCCTTCCCTCTCCCTGCCTTCTGGCCTTTCTTTGCATACTTATATTTGAGAAACAGAGAAACATGGGGTAAAAGAGAGGATTCACAGATTATTTCAAACAGTTCTGTTGTTCAAAGATTTAGCATAGCGTAATACAACTTTTTCCTGTATTATACTCTTGCCTGCACCCAGAGTATGCATATGAACAATGGTCTCACAAACATAATTTCTGCTACCTCCAGGAGGTAGGGCAAAGGTTCCTCTGAAGGAGTTTGAAGAAGGCTCAGCATCTTGTGCTTAAAATTTTACTCAGCACTTCTACTGGACTCTTTTAAGGTCAACTGGCATATTCATTTTTCCCTTGGGAGCTGTATAAGTTACACTTTTTTTTTTTTTTTTTCCTTCACTATGCATTCCAGAAAGCAATTTCTCAGGAAGAGTGGTTCTAGTTTAATCTCCAGATTATCTATGGTTTATTTTCCCTCCTAGATAAAGGGGCTAAATAATCTGACTGTAATTAAGGCAGAGCTTTGGTCTCTGTATGGGCATATGTGTATTCAGATGTGAGAACTACTGCTTTTCCTTGCAGTGTTGTAGCAATATGGCCTGAGCACATCAGTTATTTGGAGGTGAGCACAGGTGCTTCAGTGAGCCTGGCCTCTGTAAGGAGTCAGGTTCTGAGCCCCCTGGAAATACCCTGGATTTGGAAAGCAGAGCAAAGGGCTTATTTCTGCAAATGTTAGAGCAGTGATTTTTTGCAGTTAAGTGCAGTAACCAAGAACAATGGAAGATTTTGGCTTTATTTCTCTCCTGTATGAAAATGTGCCAAGCAGATGGGGGCAGGGGACTATGTAAATGACTGCGTGCCTGGGGTTGTCTGGGTCTTGGGCTGACTCCATCATAGCCCTGGTGGGAACAGAGTGACCTACTCTTATGTCTGCTGCCTTTCGTGCCCTGAAAGTTCCTGCCTCAGTCACTGCAGAGTGGCACATGCCAGGATATCCAACCACAATGTGCTGTGGGGCAATTACACTCTCCCTGCATGAGGACTCTTCCTCATGAGAATCGGCCACCAATAGACCTTAGTGACAGAAAGTGGCTCCAAGAGCCCTCGTATCTCCAAGTTCGTGGGTCTTTGTAGTACTAGCACTGAGTTGAGACAAACTATTTCTCTACTGACATTAATGTACTTGACCCTATAGAGTGCAAAGTAGCCAAGCAGTTACAGGCCATTAATCTCCAATTGCTCTTGTCAAGTATTATACTAATTAACTGGGGCCAAACAGTGGTTTAGTTTTTGGCATGGACCCTAAGATTTTTTATCTCCTGGTTAGTGGTGAGTTAGTATCTAGTTAGCAGCTTTTACAGCCCTGTATTACAGATGCCCTCAAATTCCACCAGTCGCTGCACCAAAGCTGAAGCCCAGGGTTGGTTCTTCTACTAAATGTACCTTCAGAACCATCTTCTTTTCCTGTGCTTGGATGGTTGGCTTAGGGAAAACCAGCTGATGCACAGGTACCTGTGCACAGGGGCTGCCTGCTTTTAGTTCTACATAGTGCATCACTTTGTCTCAGACACCCAAGAGGCAACTCCCAGATGGGCTGGTTTTTCACCCTGTGACCTCTTTAGGCACAGCTGGAAGGCAGGTGGGTTGTGTCTTTTCTGTACACATTTCTGTGCACATTTTATTGCTTCACTTAGCAGAGGAGAAGCACTCCAGGCATCCCGCAGCAGAAATTCCCCTTGTTCTTGGACACTGCCCAAGGGTTACTCGTCAGAACAATAATTGCTAAAAAATAAGGATGCTGAGCAGTAAGAATTGTGAAGTGCTTTGATAAGCCAGGCTGTGATGATTGTGTGTAGAGGGGTGTCCTTTTGTTGCTTGAATGGCTATAAAAGGCTTCAATAGCCTTTCTCTGGCAAACTGCTGGTGCGCGTAGTCGGGAGTTCGTCTGAACAAGTTTTGCAAGCTCAGTGCCACCATACACGTACTGATCTGCAGCTGTTACTGAGGTGAAAACTGTTTATGTTTTAATGTATTAAGTTCTGCCTGCACCCTTCTGTATAGAAGTCTTGTTTTGAAAGTATAAGAAAAACAGGAAGGAAGAATGTGGAGATGTTTTAACATAGCAAAAAGTATTTTCTTCCTACACAGTGCCATTTCGGAGAGGGAACAGCTTCTCCTACAGTTCTGTTTTGGTCTAGGTCTCTCTCTTCAGAGATTTAAACATATGCTTGTATCAGTTCCTCAGCTGGTGTGTATCTGTTGACATAGTGTATATACTGACATAAAGCGTGGTCTGCATTTACACCTGATGTGTTTGCCATGCATCTTCAAACTTAGCAGAGTCCTTAGGTTTTAAACATGGTCCTTTACAAAGCTGTAGCATGAGGGCTTTGGGGTTTTTTGTTTTTTGTGAGAGGAACATTGACATTATTCTCAATAGTAAAGGAAAAAGATTGTAAAGTTGCTTTTTATCCTGACATCTCTAGGACTTTTTTGGGTTTCACAAAGCAATTGCCCTTATACAGCAGATGGGGATCATAATGCTCCAGGTGGAACTGACTGTGGCACACCTGGAGCAAAATCTGGATGTGCTGGGTGTTTGTGAAGAGTTGTCGCTGCAAGACATGTCCTTCCCTTGGGAAGCTGCTTGCAGCTGGAGGCAGGTTCCATGCTGGTGGGGCACACATAACATGCTCTGGTTTTGCAGCTAGTGCTGCTTCAGGTCTGGTTCAAAGCAGGATTTCCGGAAGTCCATGAGTAAAGCTGGAGCACAAACCTATTGAAAATCCATGTGTGTCCAGTTAAGTGGCTGCAGTCACTCACAAGCCATTGCTCTACTCAGAAGAAATGGCAAAGAGCATATTTGTGAAATGTTGGGACTGCTGTGCCTGGCCATGGGAGGTTTGCTTTTGGGTTTTGTCTGAAGGTTTTTTTCTAGCTGAAGTAGCATTTGGGGAGATAGGGTAACAACTTTGACCTCTATTCAGGCTATCTGTAAAGAAGAAGGTAATTTTCAGGGACTGGGATAAAATCCTGGTCTTAATGAAGGATGTCAATGACTTTTGAAGATGCTGAGATCATCTGTGGTAGGTTGGCCTCATCAGCTGTTAGATAATCTGTAAAGGACTGTAAAAGAGGAATGCAGTTCTCTAATTTTTTTTTTTCTCTTGATTGCTCTTGTTGCCCTGGTTTTGTTTCTTGTTTTCTCCCGAATCTTAAGAATTTTTATATTTTCATCCTAAGTCTCACGCATGCATTCCTTTACTAACAAAAGAAAGGAAATTGTCATGCTCAGATTTCAGTCTTTAGAAAAGAAGAGCTTTAGTTTGATTCTGTTTTATTTTTGACCAGGTTACAAGGGATAGAGTTGACCTTGTCTGAAGATAAAAGATACTATTATACTTAAAATTTACTAAGTGCAAAGTGATTTGGAAATAAGCTTGGGTTTCTTTTCCTATAAAATTCAAAGGCATCAAATAAGCTGAAGTGTCTTTGGATGTGGTGTTTGTAACTCCTGTTTTCCTTTCAGTTCTTCAAATTTGTGCTACAAAGAGCAGGTTTTTGAAACTGTTTTGTGGAAATAAGTAATGTCTAAACTGTGTTGTTTGGGTGTAAGACTTGAAGCTAGTTCAGCTGTTAGTAGGACCACGCTTAAATAAGTCCTTTAGGCTGATGCAGGTGGTTTCCTGACATAAATACCATGAAGTTTCTATTTTATGTGGTTTGATTTAATTACAATTCTCACTCGTTCATCTGCTCTGCTGTGATTTCTTTGTGTGTTGTGAAAGCAACATCCACCACAGTTTTTGGGGTCCTACATGTTACCTGACCTCAAGACCTGCCCTCATGCAGCAGTTGTTCCCAGTCACAGGATAAGGCAATCACAAAGTATTTCCATCCCATGGATGCATCCTCTGCTTCTCCAGCTTGGAGACTGCAGTCAAAGAGGGTTATTTTACCTGCCTGGGTCCATGAGAGTCAATGCATTTTGGTTGCAGCACTGAGGACTGTGATTGGCAGTTGTGGTGACGAGAGTAAGACTACAGGTGTTCTGTCAAATCTGACGGAGTTGCCTGCTTACTTTTTGTTTGGCAATTCATTGTAAAACCACAGCTCCAAGAGGATGTTTCTTTTTCTTTTCTTTTTGTCTTTTCTATGCAACCTAGGGAGAACTTGTTAGAGTGTGCTCCTGTCTGTGGCTCATATCTGTCATCATGCTGTAGAGAGACATCCTCTCTTCCACCAAAACATGGAAGATTTCCAGTTAGTTGTGTGGAAATTGGGGAGGGGGCAGTATTTTTTCCTAGAGTCTTCTTGTTACTCTCTCATGTAAGTTGTTCATTGTTTTACATTCACTGTTCATGCCTGAAGAGGAGGATTGATACTTGCACCCTTAAAGGACAAAATTAGGCAAAGTGGAAATGGCTTTGATTGCCTATTTGGACTATGATGCTGTGCTCTTTTCACTGCTCCACAGATGAAAGCCTGTGTTTATTCCAAAAAAAATTTGATGCTCTCCTGAGTTCAGTTATTTACTTGGAGGAAAAAAGTTTCCTTAGACATGAGAAGGCTGTTCAAAAATCTGTGTTGGACGTTTTAATTGCAGCAAGTGATGAATCCTTTGAAGTTTTATTACCTATTATATACTTGATTCAAAAGTTACCTTTTGCAATAGCTTAAGGTTTTTTATTTGCCTGAGATTATTAACATTTCTGTTTCAAGCTTTCAAAGAGAAACTTTCTGAGCATGATTATGAACATTAGGTTAATGCATAATCCCCACTCAAAGGTTCTCCTAGATTTCCATGTGCTTGTTTAGAGGCCATTCAAAGGTGCTTAGCTTTAATTGCCATTATGTGAGCACACAGAAATGAGAACCCAAGAGTGTTATCAATTATTCTGTTCACAAACTCATTTTTAGATTGTCCAATGAGGTTCTGAGTGAAATTTGCATTAAAGTTACTGGGACTTTTAAAGTTATTTATCCTATTGGGCTGAATATTCAATTGTCTCCTTATTTCACTGCTCAGTGGTTATACCTTTCTTGATCTTCATGTAATTGCTGAGGATTTATTTTTTGTGACATTGTTTTTGGAGGTGTTTTACCTGCATGCAAACTCTTATCTGCAGACGTAGAAAAAATACAAGCCTGTTTAGAAATGGCACAAGTGCTTGAGTTTTTGTGGCTTTCATTGAGCTGCAAGATCTTAAATATATGAATTGGAAAGGAAAAAGGAACCTTGTCTTTTAATATCCTACTCAAATATGACTTGGAGGACTATAAATGGGAAATGAAACTGAAAGGTAGCTGGACCTACATCTTCCACCATCTGTGAGAAGCCTATTCTGTAGTCACAGCTCCTTTAGTGTCTTAACTAAAGATCTGTGAGGTTCACAGGGGAATTCAGAGTAAGTTGTTGTCAAGTAATAAACTGGAAATACATTTCTAAGATGCAGGAAAGGTCTGGTGTGTGGGGAAGTCTCTTTGGTGCAGCCTGCTCAATACCAGAAGGTCACAATAAGGCTGAGAGAGAAAAAAAATCAACCATTCATTACACTGCAAAACAGAGTAGAAAATATATTTTTATGTCCTTATACTGTAAAATTGAGAATAGGCTTTTAGAAATAATACCAAAATACCCTGTACTTCATGCGGTGTTCTACCCAAATGATGAACAGCTTTCTAGCACTCTAAGATACTAACACCAGCGTCAGTAGCAGTGAAACACAACAGAATTCTGTCACATCAGAGGATTTCAAGCCGTCCCTGACCGTGCTTGTCCCACCCACGTGCATCACTGAGCATGGGGCACTCCAGATGTTGGGCTCTGTTTGTGGACTCTGGGCTATCCATCTTCTCATACGTATGTTGGAACCAATAACATGGGCTGGCGAGGAGTACAGAAATGCTGGTTTGAGCCTTGTCTCAGCCAGATGTTAGGAGCACAAGAAGTGCCCCAGTTAATTGGAATTAGTTAGTTAAGCTCAACACCCTGCTGTCAGGCAGGCAGTGGGAGATCCCACCCAGGAGCCTCCATCCCTGTCCCTGTGGTGGTCCCAGCCTGGGTGGTGGCTGTTCATGTCCCCCCAGCACAGCTGCAGCAGTGCTGTCCCTGCTGCTGTCTGGGGGGAGCTTGCACTGCAAGTGATGCTGATCTGGGAGAAATAAATTATGCATGTGTGGAGGGGTATCTTCAACAGCTCCCTTCACTGGCCTTCACTGGTCACTGTATGGCATTCATCCAATGGCATGGCCTGACACCTTAACCTCTGATTCCCATTCAGCTCATCCGTTGTTTTCCATTTTGTCATTTCATATTTTTTTTAAAGCATTTTTAAACTTCGGGGTTGCTAAAACATTTTATGTTTTGTATGTTTTTTAACATTAGTATTTTTTGCTTAGTTAAAATTCTCCTTTTTCTGACAAAATACTGTGTGTGTGTTTGGTGAAAGAAGGTTGGTCAGTTTTTCAGTAAAAAATACCTGTTAGAATAAAGCTTCTCATTTGCAAAAAATACCAAGGTTATGATGTTTTGGATTTCAAGCCCAGTACACATTCCCAGGTTATCATGGAAAGCAGTCTCCCCCAAATTTTCTCCAGGAAAAGCAAGTGCAGTTTGTCATGAATCCCAGCTAATTTATTCCCTGTTCCATAAATGTTATCCCCTACCAGTCCAAAGGCTGTCATTACGCTGCTGTCATTAACCATCTGTTTAGCATGTAAAACTCCTCGGGGCAGGGATCACATCTTTGCTTTGTACTGTGTAAAGCTGAGCCTGTGGCTAACACTTGAGAAACAATTAATGGTAATGTAGCTCAGTAGGGTACTGGGATACCAAGCTAATAAGAGTGGTATAAATGCCTGGCTGGATGGGATTAGAGGGAACTTCTGTGTTCCAGTGGTGTGTCTCCAGCAGGTGAAGGGAAGTAATCTTAAAACATACAACAAGGAGCAGTGAAAAAATAAACAGCATTTCTGAAGGATGTAAAAGAGAGAAGAATGCAAGAGAATCACAGTTTTGGCATGTGTTATGCTTTATTATTACGATTTTAATGAGATTTTTATTAAATAAATATATTTTTGTCTACCATAAAAATAAGGGATCACTTCAGAACATTGGTATCATTAGTGCTTGCGTTGTCCTTTGTGTGGTCTTCTGCATGCATTTTAAGTTGATGCTTTGTTGTATTTTCCTTTGTATCTTAATGAACCCCGTGTTCAGCGAGAGAGAGAGAGAGAGAAGCTCGGTAGATTTTCATTTTATGTTAATCCATCAAAATCAAGTTAGTTGCAAGAGATGGAGGAGGTGCGTGTGTGCGCGCAGACGTCAGCACCCAGCCCAAAGCTTGCCAGTTGCCCAGCAACCTTCCCGGAGGAAGATGGATGTCCTGCCACCCGTGCTGCTTTCAGCGGAGCTGCAGTGTGTTCGCAGCACCGCATCCGCTGCACACGCAGGGGACGGGCTCAGCTGCTGGGGAGTGTCGCCTCTCTCCGTGGTTGGCTCTCCTGCCGAGGCTGGAGAAAAGGCATTTCATGCCATCTTCGTTAAAACTATTAATTCGGTTGACTACATCACGTTGGTTTGGGAGCAGGTGCTGTGAGCTCGTTCGCATTGGTGGTATTGCTCTTCCCCTCCGTCACGGTCTTAAAGCCATACTGCCAGCAGAATCTCACCCTCCTTTCCAGAAAGGTCCTTACCTGTAGTTACAAATAAAAGCATGGGCTATAGGAGCTCAGCAAATCCTGTGTGTGTCTCTGACCTCTCTCTCTTTGGTAGTTTCTTTTGTTCCTGAATTGGGCTCAGCTGGCATGGCCAGGTCTGACCTCCACATTGGCTGTGCTTCCCTGTCTTGTTGGTTGACCAGCATTAGGACACTTGGCCTCACACACAGTGGACCAGGCACTGTTGGATTGCAGCCTAAGAAGCCTTTGGAGGAATCAGAGGGCTCTTTCTGTTGAGTGTTATGCAAAACCAACATTTTAATGCCAAGTAGGACTTGATGGTGTCTCCTCAATTTTATGGAATATTTAATTATAATAGGATACAGTTGTTCACTATTTGGATTCCTTTAAAGGATGTGTCAATCTTGTTCTCAAGGATGAATTTAAAATCCTTGCACATTTACAATGGTTGGACTAAATTCTGCTGAAAGCCTCACACAAAATGCTACCTGTGTCATTGCAGATATCTTTCATGGTCTGCCTCTGATACCTTTATTTACGTTGACAAGCCTTTTACTTAGGGTTTGATTCACGAAAGCAGTTACAAATATACTTTACTTTAAATCTTTCTATAGTCCTGTTGAAACTAATGAACTTCTCTACAGGTTGAAACTTAAATGTGTGCTCTGCTGGATCTGGACATGTGTCAGTGATGTTGAGAAAGCAGGATCTGGGAGCCTGAGGAAGGCAAAAAGGGCTATACTGGCATAGGTGCTGTTGTATCAGCTTCTTTGACCACTGCAAATTAGGGTACAGAAACATAAAAGGGGTATCAGGGAATGCACCAATTCTCCTAAGGCAAAAACATTTTACAGCCCCTTAAACTGAGAAAAATCTGCCCCAGCCCAAGAAACATTGCTTCATCTGTGTTTGCCCCTCTGTCACACCCCTGGAGCAGCTGTCAGTGGGCATGCAGCTGCTGTGAAGCTGTTTCGTGCACCTGTGTCCTGGGGTGACTCAGTCCATGTGCCCCTGACCTTAGGGGAGCAGGGACTGCCCTCAGAGATGGTGTTTGTACGGGCAGGCAGGGAAAACTCGCAGCAGCATTGAGCTGCATGTCGGAGGGCAACGTGGCTCTTGCTTACTCTGGGCTTTTATATGTGGCAGTTATGTGTCATCTCAAATGCTCTTTCTGGTGGCAAGCTATTTATCAACTGGCTATTGAGCTTGTTATTTCCTAAAGCACATAGTATGTGGCTCTTGATTGAAAAGCTGCTGTTCTGTCTCTTTGTTCTTCCACCTTGCAAGGATACTTTCTTATTCATTTTGTTAAAATCCTTCAACTCTAAATTGATAACTTCCATCACCTGGATGGTGGAGCTTGATTCAATGACAGCTGTTGGTTTTGTCTGTGCTTTTTCTAAAATGGCTGTGTACAGGGTGGCAGAGGAAAGTACCTGGAAGTAGGGCATTGGATGGCTGAAGTTCAAAAGAAGGAATGTTTTTTGAATGCTGGTATGCTTATTTGTTGAGAAATGAATAGGGAGTATGAAAAACTACATCATGTTTACCAGACAAAAGCCTGGATAACAGCAAGATGCTACATATTAAGATTTTAATTCAGTGATTCATGGATTGTTGAGGAGAAACTTTTCTTGCAGTTGAAAGTGTGATTGGGGAACAAGTGGTTCATGTCCCAGTCTCAGCACAACTCTTGTCATATTCATTCCTAATGAGATTTGTGTCTTGTCATCTATTTAGCCAAATTCAGCAGGTATGGGTCCCACTCCTTTTGACTGAGATAATAGTTTGCTGCTTGTGGGTTCCCATTTCAGGACAGGTCAAAGAAAGACTTTCCTTCTCATGGTTGGATCAACTTTCTTTTTCTGCCTTCACTGAGAAGTCAAATGGGAATGTGCTGTAAGCTGAACACTGAGAATGGCAGCTGGGGTCTGGGCAGGGAAGTACTCTCACCTGTTCCAGTGCTGGTCCTGATGAGTACATCATTAATCTGTACTGTGAAGACTCGTGGTGAACCTGGTTATGACCTGTCATCCTGCCTTTTCTCCATGTTCTATAAACACAAAACAAAAAGGACTGTTTCCAGTCTTAAATGGATTTATATTATCAGAAACTACCTTGTAGTAAGTGCAGGTAAACTGTCACCTTAGAGCCTTTATTGCAGATGTTGGAAGTGTTCCATCCTGGCTGTCTGTCCTGTGCAGTGGGACTCACCTGGCTGGTGGCTGTGGGTGCACACACGCATGCAGGCAGACAGGCAGTACCCCTTCACAGTCCCCAGAAAGAAATGAGCATGCAGGGTACAAACTGGCTCAGCCACAGGAGTGCTTCTAACGAGATTATTGCCTCTAGGAATGCTGCTCTGCCTCTCCCCTGGAGCCAGGTGAACAGTGCAGTGGTAGGCAGAGGTCAGCACTTTGCAGCCTCTTGCATTATGTGATACAGATCACAGGTGTAACACCAAAACAGGCTCACAGTGTCATTTTACTTATCTAGGATATCTTCAGAGCTTGATTCTGCTCAGTGCCGGGTATTTCTACTGTCCCTTAGGATGGAAAGAAATTGAGAGCACCCAGTACAATCCATGATGTCCTGGAGAAGTGTGGAAGGGTAGAGAAGCAAGGTAGCTGATCACAAAGAGCCACTAAAGCAGTAACAGGAATATCTTCTCTTTTTTGAGACCATTTAATCTTTTTGAATGAGTAATACAATATTTATAATATTATAGTAGCTCTAATAACTTGCTTAAAAATTAAAAATAGTTAATGGGTGAAGTGGAATAAGCATGGTTAATGCTTCTCACTGATCTGCTGCTATACCTTCTGCTAGAACAGTTTTATTTAAATGCGTAATTTTCTCCCATTTTAACAACAGTGACTGGAGCAAGCATGCTGGCTCTCTATTACCTTGGATGGTACTTATAATGCTCCCTCTCTGGTGTGTGTCCCAGATACCTGGAGCACCACATCCTTATGTCAGATGAATTATCCTTTAGCAGAGGAGGGCTTTTCAGCAAAATGCATTGATCTGTAAGGTCCCTTTTGAAGATGCAATACTAGGATCTGTTGTGGTAGGTGAATTTTGTGTATTATTTTATGTCTTATTAGACAAGATTTCCTTAATTCCTGTGAGGTTAGCCCCAGACTCAGTCCAGCTGTCAGGGAAGTGCTGTTTCCTGCACTGCTTTCCCAACTCAGTAGAAAGCTCTAGTGTGCTTGAAGGCACAAACTGCTGATCACAGTTCTCAGCTGGGCACTGCTGGAGATATTGTAGGCAGCTTGGACCTGTTGTGTGTGGACTTGGTGACTTGAAGACACAGTTCTGGAATTGATACAGTTGGGTGGTACAAATCTTATAGGACAGCTGCCTCTTACATTGCTGAAGATGTGTACCAGAGTGTTTTGTGGCAGTCTCCTGAAGGCCTGGTAGATTGCATGGCTGTTGCTGAATGAGAGGTGATAAAACACAAAAAGTTGCAGCAAGGTCGCCATCTGTTAGAATAGGGTAGAGATTCTACCCAAAGTTGATGGCAATTTTTTTTTTTTTTTCCCCGGAAGAATTTAAAAGGATTTCTGTGGGATAGTTTAATGTTGGTGGGAGTTGTAAGCTTGGCTGCAGACTGGATTGAGCGACAGGGAAGGGTTGGGAGCAAGGCAGAGCATTCCTTAAAATGAAGGGATGTTCTCAGTGTGAGCAGACTCCTTGGAGTACTGTCCATTTTCCACCAAGCTCATCTCAGTCTTTGACTGGTCAGTCTCTGTCCATGGTCTGACCCTGCTGTGCATGGTGAAGTCCAGGGAGAGCTACATGTTGTGTCACAGCACCCACAGCTCAGTCTGTGCAATTTGATGAAGTGAGGTAGTGCTTAAAGGTTTTCTGGTGGTCAAAACTTATGGTCAAAAATTCTAAAAGAATTCGATAGGGAAAATCTCTGGTCTGTTTCTGTTAACTTCTTAAGCCTCTTGGAAATTCACAATGAGCAAACGTGCAAGAGGAAGATCCTGGGTAACTGCCGGCAGCTTAGCCTGACATCAATCCCAGGCAAAAGAATAGAACTGAGAGAGGATTTAGAGAATTAAAGGTAGGGAATATAATTAATGCCATTCAACACTCTTTTTTGGAGGATATGTCTTGTCAAACAAACCTGATTTATCTGATGAGATTGCAAGTTTGGGGGATAAGATAACTGTGTAGATATAATGTACTTTAACTTCTGTAAGGCGTTTGATTTTATTCCACATGACATTATTATTAAAATATTAGTACTATATACTTTTACTGAAGCATATCTTAAATGTATTAAGAACAAGGTAACTGACAGAGCTCAAAAAGTAGTTGTCAATAGGGAATCTTTACTGAATGTTAACATTTTTTAATGTAACTCTGCAGGGATCAGTCAGAACCTTCATGCTATTCATCATTTTTGGCAGTGATATGGAAGTAAATATAAAATTATTTCTGATAAAATTTCTGGGTGACACAAAGATTGATGAAGTGAGAATGAGGGCAGTAGGATACAGTGCTTTTGGTTAATTGTCCCTGCTGAAACAAAATTCCAAAATTCCTTTAAATCTAATTAAATAAGAAAGTTTTTGTGCATCTGGAGAGGAATGTAGCACAGAGCTGTTGCTCGGCCTGGAAAGCAGAAGGTTAATGAGAAACCTTTCCATGTGCTGGCCTCTGGAGAAATGGGGCTTTCCTAGGGAAGAGGCAGTTTTCCTGTAGGATCCCATGGCCTCCCTCTGATAGCGGTGGTGGTCCCTGGCTTGGCAGAGCTGCTGTTAAAGGAACCTCACTTAGGAAGACCTAAGAGAAATATGGATTGGACACTAGTTAAATTTCTGTCTTTGGTTCTGTATCTGTGAGGTCCCCAGTATGTTTTCTTATTAACCTTTGTCCATTGGAGGTTTTTTGAAGGTGCCCTGCATTTGTATCAGAGGAACTAGACTTGGTGGCAGTTTAGCCTGAACATAGAGCAGGGTCCATACCAGTGAGACTGGCTTGTAATTCTCTGTTAGCACCTCCAGACATAAAGTAGGCTGCAGCAGTGAAGGGCATACAGCACTCAAATGAGAACACAGAGGTGTCACGTACCCGTATCATGGCTTTATTACTTCAGAGGCTCTTCTTGACTGTGATGCATTAAGTTTTAGCTTTTATATTTTTCAAATTGTGTGCTGTTTTAGTGTGTAGATCTGGGTTTCATAGTAAGTGCTACTCATCTCTTTTCACAGAGTAGGTAGACAAACCAATTCCTTTTCTAGCTTGGTACCAAGGACAACTGATACAACTTTCAGGCTCAAGAACAAAAACAACGATGAAGTGAGAAGAAAAAACAAGGAGAACTTTATAACCTGAAGCTATAATTGGACAATTAACAACAATATGTTAATGGACCAGAACTTATAAAAGTGAGAGACCTTATGATTGGCCATTTATTTTGTGACTATTTTGGGGTACACCTTGGGTGTGGCCTGGCCGGGCTCTTGTGCAGCCCAGGTGTACCCATTGAGGTATTTTAATAAATACTTGCTTTATCCTTTTGCCCTGTCTAGTCTCTGTACCAGGTCAGCCTCCAGAAGGGATCAACTGCACAATCTCCTTGCACTCACATTACTTGCTCACCATAGGTGCACATGGGGGCAATCTGTGGCATGTCAAGGCTTTTCTTGCTGGTGAGATGAAAAGAGTAGTGTACTCAGGTGTCGTTCAGTGACACCATTGGCAACAGGGGCATAAGGTACCCTGTTATGAGGGCCATACCAGTGCCAGGAGCCTTCAGCAGTAACCACGTGTAAGTTCACAGGAATAAGATGCTGTAAACATCTCCAGGTTTGTTGCATTTTGAAGAGAGAGATTTTGAAAATGCAGAGGAGGTAGCTACTCTTTGGCTGCTGCCGTTAGCTTTGACTGAGCCAGGTCTGCTTGTGCATGCAGTGTCGGAACCTTCCTTGTTTCCAAAACATGACCACAGCATCAGAGAGTAATAATTTACACTGGAAAGGACTGCTGCTGGTTGTCTGGTCCAGCAGTCTGCTATGGGCCAACAAAAGCCAGCTGCTCCCAGATGGAGATTTCACAGCCTCTGGCTCATCTGCTCAAACACTTTGCTACTCTCATTGTAGTTTTTGTGGATTTGTTTTGTTCATAATCCAAGTGGAACTTTCTATGCTCAGCTTGTGTCTGTTGTCTCCTGCCCTGTTCCTGTAGTCCTGCAAAGGAAATCCACTCAGCCTCTTACCCCCTCCCAAACCCAGGTGGTTGTAAAGGTGTTGTCTCCCTGGAGCCTTGTCTTATTTTGACTGAAGAAGCCGTGCTCCCTTGGCCTCTCCATATCTATCCTGTCTTGCAACTCCCTGACCATAGCAGCCATGCTCAGGTCTTGTTCCAGTGCTTCACTGTCTCTGCACCCAGTGCTCTGAGGTTGTCCAGCCAGCACTGAGCAGAGGCGAACGGCCATTTCTGTCAGCCTGCTGTTATGCTTTAAAAGGAGAGAAATGAAGGGAAAAAATCTGGTTTATTGCTATAAAGCTTAGCTTTTCTCAGCAGGGTCCCAGCATGTGACTGTTTTACCACCCATATAGGGAAAGGGGAGGGGGGCAGTCAGACCAGAAGAAGGTGCCCTTGAGGCAAACAACCCAGCAGTGAAGTGTCTGCTGGAAATGTCCACCTCAGAGTTATCTATGGCTCAGCCAGCCCTCTGGGATCCTCAGCTGCGTGACTGCCTGGTACCAGTGGTACAGTGAAGATGGAAAACCCTGTGATGAGGCTGACAGGAACTTCAGGTCCAAATAGCAAAGTGCACCCAGGCTGTGTTCTGTCCTTCCCTGTGCTGCATTGCTGCTTGATGTCCAGTGCATGCAAACAGCTTCTCCCTCACTGTGTGAAGGACCAGGGGCCATTCATAAACAGACCAACTTTCAGCATAGCTTTCCAGCCACTAGTTTCCCTAAGCTAAAGAAAACAGTGTATCTTACTAAATAAATGATTAGATGTCAATGATTTTCTGCCTTCTAGAGCAGAGTTATTTGGAAGCATGAAAGGAAATAGCTGCAGCAGTATAAAACCGCTGCCCTTTGCACTTGCATCTTTCCCACAGAGTAATCCTTCATTCATTGTTTACTTAATGAGAAAAGAAAGAGGTTAATTTATAAAACCAAATAAAAAACAGACAGAGGACTTTATTTGTGGAACAAAAAACTGAATTAAATGAAAAGTCTGTCCATTAATGCTGCTAATTGTGCCATGCTCGACTGTGGAAAATACACAGGTCTGCTAGGATTCTGCTCTTGCTGGTGGAATCTCCAGTAAGGGTTCAAGCCAGCACTCTGTGGCAAGATTTTCCTAAAAGCTTTTCGTATTTGGTGAATTAATTTCATCTTCCAGTCTGTGACAGTCTCAGCGTCTCAGGGGTTTCTTAAATTTAATAGATAAGTATAGGAATAAGTGGCAGAGCTGATCTTGTTGGTGAATGCTGCTGTCTGAATCATTTGCAGATTCTCATGAACATCCATAGAGACCTGGGACAAAGAAGAGAAAGAGGCACTGCTTAATTAATTTCCTCTGCTCCAGAGAAGCCTGTAGTACCCATGCTAGAATTTAGCAGTTTCTAGGTTAGTTCTGTTGGCTGTAGAATGTTGCAGAGGTTGGAATTAAACTCAGGTGGGGAGAAGTTTTCCATTTCATGTGTGTGTTTCCATCTTTGCTAGTCAGTGCGTGTCTGAAATCTCCACCATCCCTGCTGGGTGTGGATGCAAGGTAGCTGTGCCCTGATGTAGGTGGGAGTGTGTTAGATCTGCGTGGATGAGGGTTACTTGATGCTGAGACTGGCTGGAGGCTGAAGCTGCCCTATCTCCCTCTCTTTCCTCAGTCAGCTACAGAGGAGGGAGGGAACAGGGAGAACTGGTCCAGAGTGGGTCTATGATGGAAAGAGGGATCAGTATGTAAAGGCATCTACAAGTAGTTCATGAAGACTCCTAAGAATAATGTTTGATTCTCTTTGGGAAACTGAGGATTACTGTGAAGTGTAGATGAGGAAAAACATGTCTGGAAAAAAAAAAAGTTGTTTTGCTGGAATTCCCTCTGGTGATTCAGAAGATTTTTTGTTGGAAAAGATACTTTCTTCTGGGCTGTAATTGAAATGAAAGAAAATACATAAAGAAAGTTAATCTATCAACTGAACTATACCAGCTGTGCTGTGAATATTGAGGCTTCATGGAGCTTTGAAGTCTCCACTGCCATCCTGCTGAAAGTTAGTTTTTCACTAACTTCTCATCCCCTTAAGCCAGCTTGACCTTCAGTTTGTGATAGCAAAAGTGAAATGATATTTATGAAAACAATTAATGAAATTTTAAACCAAACTGATACCATAGACTATATGCAGATTTTAATGCAAAAGAAAGGCCTGGAGCAGAAGTTTTTCCCATTCTTATATCAGGCAGATTCATGACTTTTAAATTTAATCTGCAGTTTGCTTTATTTATGACATTACAGAATTCTACTTCTTACCTTTAAGTAAGACTTGTTTCTATATATGTGTATTTTATGTGTATATAAAATACATGTATAAAGTATATGTATTTATGAATATAAATTAATACATACTTACTGTAAGTGTGTGTATATGGAAAAATATGTAGTTGTTGCTTCAGCATATCTTACTGGCACACAGAATTATATGTGGTCTTTGGAAAGTGGATTTTTTGAAATGCCACCATCTCTTTGTTGAGTATTTAAAGAACATTGTAATTATTGCTGTCAATATATTTTAAATGCTCAGTGGAAAAAGTTGCAAACATTTTTGTTGGAACATGCATTTGTTTGTAACCTGCTCAATACATCACCTATTTGTATGCCAGCTGGTTTCTTTTCAAAAATGTACTGTTGAGAAGATATATATGTTGGTTTTTTTATCATTGTAATATACTTCTGCTTTTGTCACACATTGGGATCCAGCCCCTCCATAATATCTTCTGGAAATATTTGGGAGACATAAGGCTATCCTTTTTCTGGATATATTGGCAAAATTGCTCTTGGCTTCAGTTTGGGAATGCAAGTGATTTTTTTCAGTTCAAAGTAAACGCAGTTGTGCTTGCCAATGGTTACATCAACGTGGCAGTGTTCATTTTGTCTGGAAGGTACTAAGCTGTGATGTCTGCATGTCTGAAACTGTTGCTCTGGAACAGGTCTGGGTCCTGGGGATGGACAGCCAAGCAGATGGAGTCTGTGTCTGATGATGGCTCACACAGGGAGCTTCGGGTTGAGGAGGTGCCTCCAGGCATCGAGTTCTTGCTTCTTGTTGTCTTCCAGTGCAGCAATGGTTGTGGTTCTTCATCTGACAATGCTGAAGGCTGTTTGTGCCTTGCTTGAGGTTTTGAGCATTTCAGAGTGTTATTTTCAGTGTTTGTGTTTCAACACAGGGCTGCAAGTTGGGAGGGAAGAATAGATTTGCAGTATAACCGATCTCTGTGTGTGAACATCACCTCAAAGGAAGCCAAGGGTTGTGTTGCTGAAGCTGAGCCTTCCTCCTAGTTGGTGTCAGCTGCAGCTTGCTCAGGCTGCCTTCGGCTGAGCACAGCCTCTTCCTGCTGTGGCATGAGCCACCTCAAGGAGTGGCTGGGCAAGTCCTTCTTCTGGTGAAGCCCAAATTGAAGTTAGGATCTGTATGAAGTCTTTTCTGGTTCCCCAGCCTCTGGGTGCAGGCAGTCATTGAGTTTGTCCGCTCAGTTTTGTGGTTTTTTCTGCTTCCTTTCGGAGAGCAAAGGTGGTACGTTTGTTTAGTGGAAGTGGGGGCAATTCAGCACCAGAGGTCATTTGGCTGGTAGATTTTCCCTGCTCACTTAAAAAGTGAAGCTGGCACCCCTTGGAAAACATATTTCCTATGTTGAAAATACTTAACTGTGCTTTTGTGCTTGTGTCCTTCACAGTTCTTCAGAGCCTTGTCTGAAGAACTGTCTGAGAAACCCATCTCTGTGGTGGGCTCTTTTTCTCCTTAACTCACCTTGGATTCTGTTGTGGTCTCAAGGGGGAGGCTGTGGTGTTTTATGGATGCATTAAAAGAGGCTAATTTTTTGTTAAATCTGGGAGAAAACTGTTGTAGGTTGAACCTAAAACTGGCTGTCTGTAGTTAGCATGGCAAGGGCTGTGGGATGGATATCTTTGGCCACTGCTGGCCAGGCTGCGTCATCCTGTCACAGCAAGCAGCCAGAGGAAGAAGAGATACCTGAGATGCACAACATGTAAATACTCCAGAAACACTAGGAATTTGGCAAGAAGGCCAGCAGTGGCTTCCTCTCTCCCTGAAGATACCGCCATATGCCCAGAAATGAATCCAGTTTTTTTAGCAGTGTTGGCAAAATTAGTTTTTGACTCCCCGCTGCTCCCAGGCTGGCATGAGCACTGCCCTGTCTTCTCAGGGCTAGGGGGCTGCAGGGTGAGGAGGAGACATGAGAGACCAGGGCAAAGCAATGGCATGGGAGTAGCAGGACCTGTGGGATGGCAGCCAGGTATGAGGGAGCTGCCTTGGGCAGAGGGCCTCACTTGGGCAGTGAATCTTCATGATGAGTGTCCCCTGTACAAACCCCCTGACCTGGTTTTGGGGTGCAGGATTGAGGCTGGCGTGGGGGGTGAGCGCTGGAGGCAGGACACACACCTCCTGCTTGTGCCCTGTGCTGTCTCCTTTGTGTTTTGAAATCTGATGGGATTGTGCCACAGTATGGAATAGCTGCAGGCAGGTCTCTTTTACGGCATATTACTGCAATAAAATTACAAATTTATGGCAGTCAGACATCTAGGCACGTTCCCATAATTTTTCCTTGCTGCTGTGTATTGTCTGGTTAGTTGGCACATGAACTCAACTGATCCATGGGAGAAACAGATGATGCTGGGTGTGCTGCCCCTTCCTGCTTAGTACCTTGGGCCCTGGCATTCCAGCCTGGAGCGTGGCACCGCCAGGGGTGCAGGCTGGCAAAACACAGCAGGGGATTTTGAGTGGTTTGGACAGTCAGAAACAAGGTACCACAGCAGCACCTCCTCTGAGAGACCTCCTTTATCAGCTTGTGGCAAACCTTGGGCTCTTGCTCTCAGCGTACCACTTTTATGGCCTTGTTACTGCTACAAATGGAAGGTGCATGGTGCTTTTTGGGTTTGGGGCTTTTTGTGGGTTTGTTTGTTTGTTTGGATTTTTTATGTTTCGGGATTTCTTTGGTGGGTTGTGGGGTTTGTTTTTTGTGGTTGTTTTTTGTTTTGTTTTCCTGCAGTTTTTGTGTTGTTTTGGTTTTTTTGGGTTTTTTTCCTTCATTTTTAATGGGAGGGGTAGATATTTCACTGTATAGGAATGTCAGGACCAAGAATTCACATCCAGCTCCTAGTTCCACTCTTCTGTACATAGCCCTTCTCCCTCCGTGCCATCTGTCTGTTGAAATTAATGCTTTAATACCCTCTGCAGAGTAGCATTGCTGTTTATTTATTCCAGTGTTTAAGTTCTTTTTGACTTTTGGGATTAAGCTGGAGTGCCCAGGCATCATCGTGGACTGTGAAAATCCTAAGATAGCATGTCACAGGCTCTTGAAAAGGGGGGAAATATGTGAAATGCTGCTTTTGCCTGTGTTTTCCTTGACTTGCTTTCCTGGCTATGGCTCCTGGGGTAGGGGACCAAAGCCCTTGTTCTTGTGGTGTGACCCAAAGCAGAGAACATTTGGTGTGCAATGCCCCAGAGTCCTGATGGATACCACCTTACTGCTCCTCTGCTCCTTGGAGCCCTTGCCTGCTGGCTGTACCCTGGAATTCAAGCACCGTGTCCTCAGAATAGCCTTGGAACTGCTAGACTTCTGACTTGTATGGCTTTTTTTCCCTTCAGAGGTAGCCAGAGCCTGAGACAATCCCACAACACTACTTCTTTAACAGGAGAAACATTAGAAATATCATAACCTAACTAGCAATCCTGCATTTCTCATCTTTATCTGCCACCAGGAGCATCTCCAAGGGTGGGATCAGGGTTGTTTAGATCCCACTTGAACCTGCAGCACATCCTGGGAATTCTGTTCCTTTCTATTGCCTTTCTTTGTTATATTCTGGTTTTTGTCTGTGCTTGGAGGGGTGTTGTTTGGATTCCATTTCACTCCAGTTTAGTGTGTGACTCAGCATTGCTGCAGGTTTTGTTCTGCTGCTGGTTTCTGCATTCCCCAAAACCTCCTGATGCTTTCAGCTGATAACACCAAAGGGTCTTACCTAAATTTGTGGCTGTGGTCTCCCAACCAGCCACCACCCTTCTTTGCCTGCTGAAGTCTTCCCTTGGCCATGCCGTCCTATGATGGAGACCATGTTTACTTTGAGATAGCATGCACATTAGACAGTAATTGTCAGTTAATTAATTGCTTCATGATAACTGCATGGTATCAAGCAGGGTTCATGCAGATAGATTCCCCTGCTTATCCCACTGGCCTGGGTGCCCTGGCCCTCTGTGTGTGCCCACTCAGCTGCTGGGAAGCTCACCTCCTGCCATCAGTATCTGGGGATGGTGTTTTCTTTCCCGTGTGTCTGGATAGGATATGTCCTTTTTATTTTGCATCCTGGAGCCTTTAATTACTCTCAACAAGTCCCTTTCACACTTCGAAAATCCTGTAGCAATTTCAGTTTGAATTGCTTTCTCTGAGGCTTTGGTTTAGATGAGTGCACCTGCTCTGGGGTTCCAGTGTAATTGGGCTGTAATAGTTATGATCCTTTAAATGCACTTAAGGTACCACGAGCTTTAAGAACTGATAACGATGCAATCTGGCATCTCAGCACTAGTTTTGTCTTGTCTCTGAGCATTTTGGTTTAAATTGTATTGTTTTGCCATTTGTGAAGATTACAAATATTCACAGGTTTTTGAACTTGGATGTATTTAATCAAATGCTGCCCTGTGCTCATATACCCATCCCACAGATCTGGGTCCTGGGCTGCTCCTCATTTCCCACTCTGCCAAAGCCCTGCTGAGCTCAGTGGGAGTTTTGCCAGAACAAGGCCCTAAAAAAGAAATATGACTCATTTGAGCAGTTGTGCTCATTTGTGCACCAGTCCAGGCTATCCATGTTAAAAGGATATTAAACAAAAAATACTAAAGAACCTACTTGTCTTGTCCTTGCCTAGACCAAACATTTATCCTGGGACTGGTCCAGCAGGTTAAAGATGGCTTTTCCTCTGGTTCATGTGTTACTTAGGATTTTGTGATGTGGATACTGTCAGAGCTTTTACAGTTCTCTGCTGCCTTATTTCTCCTCTAAGGAGGCAGAACTGGAAGGGGGACAAAGAAAAGAGAAAGACCTCTCTCTCAGGCATGTACAGTAGCAAGAGGTGTGCAGCCTGGATCCTGCTGCTGAACTCAGAATATAAAATTTCCAAAATTACCATTTTGTGAGGGTGATAATGAACTGAAAGTAAATATGGTTCAGTTTGCAGTGAATCATTCTTGGGGGGTTTAATTGGACTTAGATGAGCTGGCATTGTTGCAGTGCAAGAATAGTGTTGTTTCAGAATTAGACAGGCATATCTGCTTGGCAATGCAGAGCTGCAGCATCCCAGTGGTACTGGGGAAAATTCGCCTTTAAAGAGGCTTCCTGGGATGGCTTGAGGAAGTTCTCTGGGTGAGGAAGGAGCCAACTGCTCCCACAAGGCCCTAGGACTTGGGAATTCACCTGCTGGTACCGAACACTGTGTCCTCTCATTGAATTGCCCTCAGATGAGCACTTTGTATTAAGGTAGCCACTGTGAGATGGAAGATTTTCCTTCACCAAAAAAGCCCTCTGAGCTCTCCTGGCAGGGAAAAGGGGCCATGAAATTATGATAATGGTAACTGCTATAATGAGATGTTACTGTAAACAAAAATAAGCATTTTTGTGCTCTTCCTTCCAGCAGGAATTTAAATTCCCAAAGCAGAACTACCTGTTCAGAATGGCTCAGACAATGTTCTACATCCAGGCAAGGAAAATACTTGCCTTAGGAAAGTGATTGCAGTTTAGCCCCATGAGAGGTACAGGTGTGGGGTGATGCCCTAACTTGGTGTTTGACTGGTGTAGCTTTGATGTGCAGAGAACTTGAAAATGGGAACTGCCCTGTCCTGTAGTGGGGAGACACAGAAATTGCATATCGCCCTCTTTAAAGCCATGATCATGATTATGGGATGAGGCAAAGAGATTTATATAAGCCATTCTCATTAATGCCAGTGGGAATTACCCAGAGCTATACAAGTGCATCACAGTAAGAAATGTGCCTTGGCAGTTCACTATTAATATTTGAAGATAGTGCAAGCAAAGTCTCCTTCTCTGAGTCAGGTGGGCAAAAATTAGAGATTTGGCAGGGAGCAGCAGGGGGAGGGAGGGGAAATTCTGTTATTTTAGTCTTTGGAGAGGTTATAGAAAGGTGAACCATTCATACATACAGATCCTCAAATACAAGGAGTTGCACATGTATGGCATGTTAACTGTTCCATGATTATAACTGCAGGTATTTTCTTACTGCTGCTTACTGATGGGCAAGAGCCCATCTCTCTTTTTAGGAGCTGCTGACCATCTTTGCTGGCCAGCATCACTGCTGGTGCTCACCATGGGCAAGAAAGGCTGCTGCCATTCTGCCTGCAGTTACGTGATGTACTCAGACAAAATGGGGAGACTGTAGGCAGCAGAAGCAATGCACAAGCAAAGTCAGAATTTGTGATTTTAGTCTAGTGAAATATCTCAAAGAGCTTGATTTCTTTAAAGTGGCCATCGAAGCGGGTAAAATGGACTCTCTATTTATGTGAGGTACTGTGAAAGGCAGACATTGGCTTCTACTTGATGTTTCTGAGTTAGTCATTATTCCTCTGGTTTGTTTCACTACCAAGTTGGTTTCTTCACATTTTGCCCTTTTTTTTTGAGTTGGCATGTAGTTTCAGTCTTAAAATGTGAGTTCCAGTAGGAAGTGTTATTGTATTTATAGGTCCTGTCCTGCAGTTTTGCCCAATATAGCCATGCACCCTTCTTCTCCAGTTCACCCCAAGGCTGGCAGAGTGGGGGCTGCAGTTGGTAGCAGTGTGGTGCTGTGGTTCTTGTCCAGTCCCTGTAAGAGCTCTGGCTAATTGCTGCCATGCTGTTTAAACTAATTTTCTTTATTATTCTTAGGATTATTTACATAATTTTTTATGGAAACTCGTTCCACTCAAACAAGATAAAGTAAAATTTACTATTCCTAACAGATGTTGACAGCTTTGGAACAATGCAGGACACGCTGATTGCATCCGTGCAGTGCCACTGGCTTGGAAGAAGGTTCACCAAAGCAGACGAGTCCTGCCTCTCACCCTGCGGATGATAAATGCCAGAGGTAACCTTTATAGCAGCATGTTTCAGGTGACAGTCCAGTCTGAAGCCCAGGGTTCCCTCCTGACAGGTCCTTGCTCATGGTTGCACAAGTTGAAATTCGTCAGTTTTCACATTCCCAGCAAATGGACTGGTGAGGTAGAAGTTGGTGCTGTGGATGCTTGATGCAAACCACCTTCAGGACTTTTAGTAAGAGTTCCAGGGACTTGGAGATCATCAGCTACACGTAACGCTGAGGATGGTTGTGTGTACCCTCAAGTTGAAAGCAGAGGATTTAACTAGAGGACAGCCACAGAGAAAGCACATATGTCTCTTTTAGCTGAGCAGTGGCCAAATCCTGACCCAGTATCTATACCTCTTATCACCCCTATAAGGCAGGAACTCTGATAGGGTTTAGCAGCACAATGGTATGTGCTGTTTTGATACTTCAACAGAGATAACAGAGTGCCTAAATGAATCCTGTTTGATGCTTAAATAAGGATTTCATCCTACTGTAGATAGATATGAAACAGAGTTTACAATTCACTGTTCAAGAATTTGACCCTTTCTTTTTTTTTTGCATTCCAACTTGGAATATTTTAGCTAGGCAGGAATTATGGAAAGGAAATAAAGAACATAGTCACATAGTCATATGGAATAAAGTTAGCAGATAATTAGGTATTGGAAACTGTGGACCTCGGAAGGTCCAGTTACTTCCTTAATACTGATATTTAATTGGACATTAAAAAGTAGAAATTCTTGAACGTTCACTGCTTTCCTGTTGTTAAAAAACAGTCAGACATGTGAGGGTGTATGTCTCCCATGCCTTGCTATGTGGCAATAGTTACAGGGTAAAAGTGCTTGAACACCTTGCAGCTGTTACCATATCTGCTGCTTAGCAACTGTTAAGCAGCTGGGCCAACCAGGAGCACCACACTTCTAAGGCCAGAGCAGCTTCTAGACTACAGCAAAAACTTCTGCTTTTACTATTCCTCCTCCTCCTCGTATTTTGGGTGACTGAAGCTGAACCTAACTGCAGGATGGGTAAGGCTGCAGGATGTTGGCTGAAGTGTGGTTCCCTCCTGAGTGCAGGCATGGGCCAGTGGTGGGAGCTGGGGACAGCCGTGAGCACCAGGGAGAGAACCCAGGTGAGGGCAGCTCAGTAATAAAAAGATTTTTTTATTCCAGCAGCTAAAACCCTTTTGTATTTTGGGGTTTTTTTAGCAGCTATTTATCCAAAACATTTGGGAGAAAAGCTGTCTCTTTATTAAATATTTAACACCCTTGCCTTCAGCTGTGGGCTGAGAAAGCTCCCAATCCACTTGTGAGTCACCAAGAACTCCTCCGACAGAAGCAGAGGAATTCCAGACTGGAGATTGCTAGAGGAAAAAAAAAAAAAGTTTGCTGATTTGGAAAAAGTCCAAAATGGTTCACATCTCTCGTATATCATAAAACGAGCACTGCAGTCAGTCTGCTGTGTATGTGGACAAGGAGAATCCCAGATCTGAAGTGGAGAAGCTCTCATAATGCTAGGGAGCATCACACCCTACATAAGACAGATGAGAAGTACACCCAGTAAGTGGTCTTTCATTAAACGCTGTCTGCTTTTGGATCCTGACATGTCAGAGGTGACAAGGTGTAGACCACTCTTTCCTGTAGTAGTTTGTTCCATTGGTGAATTAGTGCTAGTTTTAATCTGTTCAGCTTTCACCTCCAGCCATCCCTTAGCAGGCGTCTCTCGGCAAAGCCAGGAGATCCATAATTTGGAGATGCCCCGCTCTCTCAGGATGACAGTCTGGGATTCATGTTCAGAGAGCCGGAGTGCAGGCTCCTCCAAAAAGAGTGTATGGTAACAGAAGGTGTGGTAAGAATGATTTGTGGTAACAAAAAAGGTCAGGGCTATCTTAGCACTGCTGGTGGTGAGCACTGTGCTTACTTGTGCTATACAGGCATGGAGCGTGTGATTGACACTTCTTATTTCTATTAAAGTGACAGGAACTGAATGAATAAAATAAGATGAAACTTCTTTGGCATGTTTCTCCCTTTGGCCAAATTATTTTATCAACATCCCAAAGAAATTTTCAGCTGAGGTATATGTCAATCTCTGTTCCGTAGCTAATTACAGAGGCATCTCCAGCTGTTTTTTTGCACCTCTTCCCACTGTGGATCACTTAAAAATTTTTACTGGTGATGAGGGTTCCTCATATAGCAAACTTACACCTCCTGACAGGAGGTTTACTCGTCCTATTACTATTTGTAGATACTTAAATGGAGTTCACAGTATATAACAGCACTTTCACTGGTTGAAAACTATTGGTCTGTGACACAGGTAGTTTCTGTGCACACTGAGATCACTCCTACAGGGAAGACATGGCCATTAAACATTTTTTTAGGCCATGTGCTCTGAGTACTTAAAAGGATCTTGTAGCTAATGTGCATGATTCAGATTTCAAAGCAGTTTCTGTATTGGCTTGTCTTGAGCTTATTCCTGATTTAAGATTAAGAAAGAAAGAAAGATCCGTTTTCTTCTGGCTCTTGAACTTGGAAGTGCAAACCTTATAGCCTCACTACCTAGCCCTGCATGGTGCTTATTGGAAGGGAAGGGGTGACACATATTAATAACACATCCTCAGTTGGGCAGTGCTGACTGGCCAACATGCTCTGGTACAAATCACTTGGCTTCCTTGACCAGGACCTCTGCCTTGTGCAGGTGGGACCTGCACAGCTACCTTTTGTATGTGCCTGCCTTTTGGGTAGAAAAGGTTGACAAATATGACTCTTTCTGGCCTGTGCTGTGTCACCCTATCTAGGAAGGAGTAGATGAGGTTGTCAAAAGTCAGTTTGAACATTAAAGATTGGAAGTGGTCAGATTGGATGGGCATTTTCTGAATAACTGGAGACAAGATGACCAGGAGACAGCTTGTACCAGCACTATGGAAAATGCAAAGACCCTTTTTAAAACTCATTGACCAGATGTGCTGCAGTGTGTACCTGGATGAACATGTGTGTCAGGATTCCTTACAGGAGGAGCTGGTGTGGCCATCCACCTGTGCTTGAGCTGGCCGACACAGCTGGCAGCCCCATTCCGTACCCATTGCTCAGATTGCCCAATACTGCAATCACCAGCTCTTTGATGAAAGGCAGGTTCATGTATCAGATTGTTGAGCATTAGGGATAGGGGATTAGATTTGCAGTGTAATCTTTCTGTAACATGCCTCTTGATCCAGAGGCTGTGCTTTAGAAAAGAGCTCTTTTCTCTCTGACATTGGGGGGTCTGCTCAGGGACGACTGTCTTCTACCTTCATTTGGAGATTGTAAGGCTGCTGCTGACCTGATGTTTGTGAAGGTCACAGCTGCACCAGGCAAAATTAGTTCTGTGCAGGACAGTTAAGTAGATTGGATTTTCTCAGTTGTAACTGATTTGCTTTCATCTGGGTTCCTCTTGCAAAACCATTTAAAGTCCATTCTCCTCTGCCCCCCACTGCCTGTTTATGTAAAAAGACTGGAAGGGGGATATTCCTGCCTGGGGTTCAATTCTGCTTCAAGCCCTATTCTTATATCTTTCCAGGAAAGTGTCTACAGGGGCTGGGCAGGCTGTGTAATCACTCTGGAGCCTTGGGTTGTATTTCATCCCATCATGAATGTTGTAAGGCCAGTCGGGCTGCTCCTCCCCTGTGCCAGCTGACTGCAGCTTTGCACTGTCTGCTTTGGATCCACAATCCTTCTGGGACCCTTCTGCAGATTCCTGGTAATGTCGTTACAATTTTAACTGAGCCTCTTTCCAGTCCAGCTTTGTTTCTGGAGCCTGATGAAGCCAGTTAAACTGGGTAAAAATGCATCAAAGCCCATGTCTTCTAATCAAGGAAAAAAAAACTTCTGGTTTGAGTAACAGAATTCGGTTGGTTATGTTTTGGCCACTGGGAAACCTGTCAGCTACCTGGCTGTGCTGGCAAAACATGACATATGGTTGTGCGTGGGAAGCCTGTTCCTTGCAAGCATGGTGAGGTACAAGAGGGAGAGTGATTTTCACCCGGCTGCGTTTTGCTTCAGTGCCTTTGCCAGCGGGATATAATTATGGTGGATCTTTGCCTGCTGCCTCAGGTGGCAAAGCAACCACCAATGGAAAAGACCTCTTGTTTCTAGCATCCTCCTGTTTTCAGTCCCTTTTATTTTAAGGTGTAGTGAAACCTGAAGTCTGCAGAAATTGTTGCCTGGTACATTTGGGCAGAGATAACTGGAATTTGTGGCAGACAAGTGACAGAGTGAGGGCTTTGCAACGCTGATGATAGACTGTATGATCCTGGTTCATCTCCATGGTGTGAATGGGAAAAATTCATAGGTAGATTTGCTTGAGGGCCTGACAGGGGCAGTGCATTGTGTGAAGGGGATATTTCCTTCTTTGCCAAGTCACCTTCAGCCTATCAAAAATCTTTGCTGCCTGGGACTATATGGAAAAATGGAGTATGGAGATAATTGAAGCAAAGGAGAGCTATTCTATGGTATGTTCCCACCTCCCCAAAACTGTAGCTGATCAGAGTTTAAAGGAGATGAGTTTTAATTGCTCCCAGAGCTTCATGTCTCTCCTCTCTGGATACCAGAACAGTGCTGACAGCACTTCTGGGTCCTGAGGAGTAGGGTCCAGCGTGCCTGAGGGGGAGCCAAGAGGACCACAGAGAGCAGGTTTGTCCCTCAGTCCGTACCTGCCAGGACCTGCCAAGCAGGTCCCCTTGACCTGGTTGCTCTGATCAGCTTTATTAACACAGAGCCTGTGTAACTCTGGGACTGTGGCATTCTGCAAACTGGCCTGGAACTGATGCTGGAATGTCCTAGTGTAGAAACTATTGGAAAAGAGAAACACTAAACCGAGATTTTTTTATTTCATTTTTTTTTTCTAAAAGCTTTGCTAACTACCCTTGTCCTGTACTGCACTGAAAACATGCAATAATTCCCATTTGTCTTTGGCATTTTCTCGTGCTTTTTGTTGGTACCGCCTCTCATGTTGTGACAGTATGTCCTGTACTGAATTACAGGTATAAATACTGCTTTGGGGTTGGGCTTTTTAGTCAGCATGCATTTGGGAAAGGTGTTAGCAGCTGTCAAGGGGACAATGTGCAGCCTGTGAACGTGCAGTAGTTGGAAACATCAGCATCCTTTGTGTCTGTGTTTCAGAGTAAGTCTGAGGCATGAGGATTTTAGGTTTTCTATTCAGAGAGTATTACATTAGGAATATGAAGTATTTGACAGTTCTCTTATATTTGCTCTTTTAATGTCAAAATGTGTCACATCTGGTATTAATTGGTGGAAAATTATGGCTCTAATTTACCAATTTGATTGTCTGAGAAATCTGAAGAGAGTGTAACATAACAAATGAATGCCTATTAATCTTTAAAATTTGTCTGTTTACAGTCTGCTAAAACAGCCTGTTGTGTGGGGCTGTAAACAGCTTTCTGGAAATACTGTTATTTGTGGAGAGGAATTGTCACCTGGGAGGGCCATGGCCAAAGTGTTTCAGAGTCACTGAGGGGAGGATGTGGCCTGCAGAAGTCCTGGGCCAGTGATGGCTTAGACAGCCACGTGAGGAAGGGTCTCCTGCAGGAAGGAGGGAGGCTGCCATTTGTTAATAACCCTGTGGGGGTGCAGGCACAGCATCCCCATTCCCTTGTGCCTGCAGCCTGTTCCACACTGTCCTGGCTGTGGGGCAGGGGGAGCAGCACATGGACACGGCCTTTGCTCTTCTTCCCTTCACCTGCAGCTGTTACCTCCCTGTGGGTTTATTAGTCTGGGGCACAGGCTCCTGCTTCATTGAGGCCCAACACAAATAAACAGATTTGTCCACAGTAATTGTTTTAATCATTATTAATGAACATTAATTTCCAACCAGAGCTCTCCAAAAGCCCAGATTTTTTCAAACTTGCCGACACAGAAGCATAGGCAAAAGAAGTCGGGTTGTTCTTCCTGGGGCTGCAGATGAAACAGTTTGTCTCACTGGCAGCAGGGGGATCAAACCCAGAGCGCAGATACACTTTGGCAAGGCACTGTCACTCTGTCCTGACAGCCCCAGCTCTAACCAGACAGGCCTCCACTGTCTCTGCAACAGGCAGGCAATGCAGAGGAAGCTGGTGGCAGCACACTGTTACTTGGTTACTGTGTGTGGATGGTGACAGGCTCAATAGCTTTTCTATCAAAAGACACCCATGTGTTTGTGAAAATACGTTTTTGGAGGATCAAATACCAGGTGCTTATTTTAGTAGCAGAAAGCCCTGAAACATGCCAACTCTGGAATGAGCTGATTCTGAGAGCTGACATATTCTGTATGATTATTCTGGTATATGCCATCTGTCAGTAGCGTATCCAAATATTTATGTATTTTGATTATTATAACTGTTACTATAAGGGCACTGAAGCTCATAAATAATTTCATTTTCAGCAATCATTTTATTACTCTTCCATGGTTTGATAATGACATTTTGCATGTGCCTGTTCAGTCTCTGATGCAAGGAAGTGTCACAGCATGGCTACTCAAGTGACAACCTTCTCACAAAAAGCCTGTGGCCGGGGGATGCCTGAGCCCATGTCCTGCCTGGGTCTGTGCCAGTTCTCACTCCCTTCATCTGCTTGGGCTTCAGACTGCACTGCGCTTTCATTCAGCTCCATCCTGCCTTGTCAAGTGACTGCACTTAGATTGGCAAATGATATAATATGACTAATTATGTTTAATGCAGATAATGTCTTATAATCAAAATAAAGAGTGGATTGCAAACAGATCCTTAAAGGGCACCAGGCGTAGAATTGACGCTGTATTTATTACCAATAACATCGCTGAAGTGCTAACAGCTGCTCGGCTCCAGCAAGTGCGGCCCCTTTGTGGAGTTTTCCAGAAGAAGGGCTAAGTGTATCAGAAGCACATTACTGCTGATAATAGTAATTAGTTCAGTAGAGCTCAAAATGTTTTGTAAAATATTATTATCTTGATTTTGCTACTCTGCAAACCGTGGCAGAGAAACAGCCTCTTTGGCTCAGAGGAGTCACTGCTGTCTGTAGGGATGGCCCTGGCTCTGGTGCAGGGCTGCTGCCCTCTCCTTGGACCATTTTGCTGTCTTCAGCTGAGTCTAGAAATCTAAGGGATGTGTCTGCTGTAGCTCTGCCTTCATTTTCACCAGCGTTAGCAAAGAGACTTCAGTAGATGGAGGAGTGCACTGATGTGGGAGTAGATTTGGGTGTTAGATTTTTGAAAAGCCATTGTTAAGCTGAAAAAGGAAACCACAAGCTATAAAGGTTGACAAAGCTCCTCTGTAAGAGACTCTTATTTTGCTGTGTACATTTGTTTTCTCTTGCTTACTAAAGGGATAAAGTAGAACCTAGGTTTCAGAGAGAGATGGCTGATTAATCTGTCTGCCAGGTACATATGGAAATAAATTAGCAAATGGTGCATCTGGGATTAGACTACAGCAGAGATGATAAATTATTGCCATCTTCCATGGCTGTATTACTGAAGCTTCACTGGGTTCCCAGAACTCAGTTATTTGCTATTCACATGGTATTACTGTGGCTGAGGGATGGAAAGCCTCTGTATTTGATACAATTTTCTGTGATATGCTAGTTTGAGAACTGATCTGGCCAGACCCATAAGGAGATGCTGTATACTTGGATTAAGTAAAAGCAAAGAGATTTGATTTGGTGCTTCAGCTCTGCATGAAATTCTGCTGATTTCTGAGTACAGGAATGCTCAGGAAGGAGAAAGGCAAGGACCTGCAAGAGGTTTTTTCTGCTATCTGTGATCACCGTCCACCCTTTATCCCAAATAGCAGAGTTATTTATCTATGCTAACACAAAGTTGTGAGGCCCCGGAAGAGAGCATTCTCTGACCTAAACCTCTGCCACACTCCTGGCTTGACCCAGATGTAGTTCCAGATTGCACAACTCCATTTTATCTCTGATATCAAGAGTGGAACACCACAAGGGCAGGTAGTATTTGCATTGAGTGCTGATACAGACTTCTCAGCTGTGTCTCTGCTTCTGCTGCATTTTTCATGTCTGTTTAAACTGATGTGTAGCTGATGGGCTGGCAGCTGAGACATACCAGCAATACCTACAACAGGACTTGCAAGTGGAGTAAATGTGACAGAAGACACGTGGTGTACTGCCTTTATGGAGGAAGAAAGGGTCATGGAGAAGTTCTCATCAAGTCTGTGCACATAACAGCTGTGGTGCAGAGGTGCCAGATCCTGTGGCACACCAGGGACCTGCAGGAGTGGTGGCAGCCTTGCTGGAAAAGCTGCAGTGGGGTTTTTAACAGGAGTTGGCAGCCTGGTGTGGAGACCTGGTGTCTCCAGGTTGACCTGCATGGGCCTTTCTGGTCTCTCAGAACCAGTGCTCGTGCAGGAGCTGTGCTGGGGACTGCTCCTGCTGCTCACTCTGGGGCACAGGGTGGAGATGAGCAGGACAGAATTCTTGTAGAGCTGCTGGGTGCTGGTTGTTACTCAGCTCCCACCTGTGGCACTGGTAAGTGCACAGCCAGCCATGTGCTGCACCAATCTGCTGCACCTTCAGGTGGGGCAAGGGGAAGCGCTGGGTTGGAGGGGCAGTTACTGGGTGACTGTGGTTTTCTTCTCCAGTCACTCCTTGCAGTCCATGAGTCAAGCACAATTAGGATGTGTGTGTTTGTAATTGAGTAAGGCTAACGAGAGCAGTGCCTTTCATTACAAGATGCATGGGTGGATGCTGAGCTGTAAATCTGAGCTAGCGAGGACTCTGAGAGCTCTGTTCAATTAATCCAAACACAGAAATGTTTACTAGAAATAGATTTATTTTCCAGTGACTTCGTTTACAAATTTTGGTTAACAACAACAGTTTACTCCTAATACGATCATGTCAAGCAGCAAGTGGGACTTACTGTTGTTCCTGGCCTTTCCCACAACGTGTTTGGAGCAGAATGTGGAGTGAGTCAAAGGAAACACTGGCTGATGGATGAACAGATTGCAGCACAGCCATCTATTCTATTGCGCACTTCCAGGGAAACCCCAGCAAATTAGTTGTGCAGTTTTTAACTATACAGAGAAAACTAAGGAAATTACATTACAAATGAAAAATTAGGTAGCAATGTCTACTGTCTCATAAACAATTCAGGAATAACTCCCTCTAAAATATTCTGGTTTATGCATGCATTTAATTTGTGCTCTGGGAGCAAAATAAAGTTGCTAAGATAAGAGAGTCTAATAATGATTTCTGTAGATTTATTTGAACAAAGCAGTGATGTTGCCTATAGTTGCCTATAGTAAATAGTTTGGAGTGTGAAATGGCATTTACACACTGCTTCTTTCTATATGAACACAATAGATGATGGGGGAAGCTACATGAAGAAAACATAATTTTACATTCAAAAGGGGCTCTGATGCCGTGTCTAGTGAGCAGGACAGCCAGTCGAACAGATTGCTGAGTTCTGATAAAATAATCTCTAGTTTGATTCTTCCTAGGCTATTTATAGCACATGTTTAATTTAAAATTTAGGTCTGTGCTGCAGATGACCCTAACAATCGTACCAGGGCCGTGTATGATAATACAAATTGTTTGTCTTATATTGCACATATGCCAAAATTTCAAGTTGCTTTGCACACAGAAAGTCAGACTCCGTATCCTCAAAATATGGCTGAAAATAGGAAAACAATTGTAGTCCCCAGCTGCTATGGGCATATGGGGCCAAATTTATCCCATCTGTTGAAGGTTATGGAGTTCCGGCAGGGATGACTTTGATCCCGTATGTCAAGCGAAGTGGAACCAATATGTCAATATAAAGCATCTTGCTACTTCTGATGTTCTCCCAATAAAATATCATCATTCAAAAAGCCGTGAATTTCCCAAGTGCCCAAGTCACAAACACAGTCATGGGGGATATTTCAGAAGTTCTCTGACTCTTGCTGTGTTGATGTAAAAGCAGTAAACAGCAAATTGGCTTTTTCCTCAATGAGGGCTCAAGCCTAGGAGCTGGAGGTGTAAGTCAGTGTGTATCGGCCCCAGGCACAGAAACCAGGGGCCATTTGAAACATTTTTAGCAAAACACTGCAGAACAGAAAACTATTTCTGCATTCAGGTATTGCAAAGAACATTTCATTTGAAAAGCTTTTTTCAAATCAGGAATGATAATGCCGTGTAGGCATAGTGGGGTTATTTACTGTATTTACTTTGGCATACCGGGGCATCTCTAGATACCTGGTGATGAGCAGGGCCACAAAGTCTGCATTCAGCTTCAGCCATTTACAGGTTTAAGAGACATTTGAATCCCTTGCTTTGAACAGGGCTAATTTCCTAGTCCCCAGCATCTGCTCTCTTGGGGACTAGAAGGATTCAAGTAAAATAATGCTTGTCTTCTGTCTAGGTGGTTCTGGTGTCATTTTTTTGCAGTTAAGTTCCTCCTGGTTTATTCTGGACAAGTTCTAATTGTCATGTGTAGGAAAGCTATGTCTTCTGCCCAGGACTTCACTGGTGGCAGCAGAATGGTCTTTCCAGCACCAGACTTGTGTATTAAAGGCAGTAATGAACAGAAGGTGCCTCTCTTTGGTCTCATTCTTACAGTATGGTGGTTCTTTTTGGCCCTTCATGAATATCTGAGCAAGTCTGGGGAAATCATATAAGTGATGGTATAAGATGCTTGTAAATTAGAATCTCTGACCAAGCTGGTGTTTATTTTCAGCAGTGCTACATTGAACTGTGTGAAAGGCAGATCTGATAAATACTGTTCCTCAGCATAGCTGACAAAATTTTACATAAAATTATCCTGGACGATGATTGTAGAGTTTAAAATGTGACTGCAGACATTTATAATCAAATTACTTTGCTCCCATTCAGTATATAGTACCTTATAAAGAGGACTTTGAATGCCTGTGGACAGAACCACTTCAGTCTCTGTTCAGAAAACACATAGGCACTGTTAACCTGGAGTGAAGTGGTATGAAAGTACAGTGGACTTCCCCCACAAGCAGCAAATGGAAGATCATCTATTTTGCTCTATTTATTCCTTTGTGATCACTCTCTTCTTCCTGAGGCTTTCTCATCTGCACACTCTGCATTACTTATGGACTGCTAAGCCAAATCTCCAAAGACATCTGAGAAAACCTGACAGGTTCAGTTTCGAATCTCGATCGATGCTGTATTTCCCTCCAAACCAGAATTAGCCCCTGGAAATTGGGGTGAAGGCATATGTGCCTTTTGTTTGGCTCTTTGGGAAGCCATTCCTTTGCTGCAGCAGGTGAAAAATCAGGGAGATCACCAGATCATTTTCTGAGATTTCCTCCAGAAATATGTGGTTAATTCTAATAGCTCAACTATTTAATGTGCCAGGTTATAGCTAACACTGTCTATTACTTGTAATGAGTTAAACTGGGACATCTCTGTCACTTGAGGGTGCTACAGCTGAAAGGAGGGTTTCATAAGAAGCTCTTGATCTGTCAGTGGCGACCACAGCTCTCACATCTTCAGGTGAGATAAAAGCACTGTTTGCTTAACAGGATTGAATTTTCCTCAAAGAAATAATTGAAACAATAGGAGAATCAACCAAACCTGCACCAAGCATTAGCAGATGAGCTGGTTTAGAATCGATCCATTTGGAAAGGAAATAATGTGCAGATTGGTCAAGGTAATGATGGTATCGGATGATAAAATGGACGCAGGGGTGGGGAAAGCTTGTGAGGGATATAGTGTCACCTAAAAGCTCTGCAGAAGTGCTTTTATTACCCTGAATCAGCTTGGTTTTGCACTGACACTTAGCTGTTTGCAAAGAATTATACCTGCTTCTGAGATAAATACATCTGACGGTGAACTCTTAACCCCTCTTTTTCAGGCCCCTTCTGGGCAGTGGCCATGGAGAATGAGATGCCTTCAATTTTTCCAAATACAGAGTTAGAGAAAATGGGGTGCAGAACTATGGTACATAATTTACTAGTGAGCAAAACACTTCAGGAAAATTAGAGTCATTATTGAATGTAATGAAACCTGACAAATTAGAGTTTCATAGGCCCTCCCTGAGATTACCGTGATCCATTAAACATGCTCTCTGACTGCTAAATGGCATTGTCCCATTTCCCCATAAGAACTTGAGAAATTCTGAGGTAACTCTGGCTAACAGCTGATTGAAAGCACCCAATCAAGAGCTCCTTAAAGTAAGAGGAGAAATTATCCTGATTAACATTATTTCCAAGAAGGTAGTCTCTAAGTAGGCTGTAAATTGTGTTAGAAGCATTTGGGTATTGCAGGGAAGGCTGAATTTGACACTGAAGTGGCCACAAAGTAATGTACGAAGTGGAGTGATCAAGGGAAGAACATTTTGTTGATTGTGGTGGGAAAATTGAATTACTCTCAGTTGCATAGCTATTCAGAATATGTACATTAAAGTGAGTGATACACAGTTTAAGAGAAGAGCAAGCAAATACAAAGAGCAGAAAAAGCCCCTTTCACTAATCCTTCTTGCCTCATTATTTATATCTTAAGATTGTTTTCACAGAGCTGGTCTTGAATGCCTTATCCATTATGCTAAGACATCCCAGTGATGCAAACTAAATCAATACAATAGTATTCCTTAAAATAATTGCTTTTTCCTTGACTGATTCTACATTAAAAGCAACCTTTAAATGACAGCCATTAGCACGTGAGACCTGGTCACTGGTACTGACTGAGCTGCATGAGATAAATGGTGAAGGGTCTGTGTGATAGAGTTGGTACTGAATTTCACAAGAAAGCCTTCAAACTGGGAGTCAGTGAGAGAGTGCATAAGATGCCAGTTTGGAATAGAGGGTCTTTATATTGTAGAAGAGGTAGCACATGGATATTCTCTAGTGCCTAGTGCTTCAGGGACCACCTTAGGCTTCCTTAAGCAGAGGAGATGCTGTGGCTGTAGCTGAACACAGTAACATTCCAGCCCAGATTAACCTCTCTGTTAGAAAAATGTCTCCAAATCCTACATCTAAAAATGTTGTATAATGTCTGTGTGCTGGAGTGATGAGTCTGCAGTTTAGTTTTGCTTGTTCCATGTCTTGGTCAAACCCATCATCCATCCTGTGTTGCAGTTTGGGAGATCCTGCATACTGCCAGGCACAGTCCATAGTGTCATTCAGAAGCTTCCAGTGCAAGGATGCATGACACTGAAATGCAATAAAAATTAAAACCTGGAATAATGGCAGGCATTAATAGTTATTTCTGATATTTCTGCGTCAAATATTTAAGTGAAATGCTAAATGGCAAGTTTAAAGAGCCACATGACTACAATTTAATGCTAAGAATTGTCTAGAGTGATAATATCATCTCATTTCATGACATCCTCAAAGCTGACCAAAGCTGATCTAGAAGATTGATTTGTGATATTTTTCCAGGATCACTTACTAAAATGGCACAGCTAGTGGTGCTTTGAGTGGTGTTTCAGCCAGAGCAATGGGTACTGGTACAGTGTTAAAGTGCCATCATGGCATGTAAAGAAGAATTGAAGGAAGAAACTTTGAAAGGTTGGAAAGGAAAACAATCACTTGAAATACAAATATGGTTCCTGTAATCTTACCTCTTCCTAGAAAGAGTCTGTCAGCATGGCTGGCGTGGTGCAGAGCAAAACATGATGAATGTGAACATAGTCCCAGAGAAGTTACGTTTATTCCCCACTAATCTAACTGCTTATAAACATTTATGGTGCCCATCCCTGTAATATCTGAGCTCTGTTTGACATTGTTGTTCAGGATTGGCAGCTTGTGCCTGCTGTCAAGAGGAGATCTTTAAGGAGGATCTCTCTTGGTTATGAAGTAGTTTATACGAAAAATATTTATGGTAGCTGCTTACATGTATCCTCTTCTAAAAGATAAAGCATTGAGTGCAGGCTGAATGCCTGCTACCTTCTCATCTCCCTGATGTTCATTATAAACTAAGAAGACAAGTTTTTTAAAAGCTATTCAGATGTTTTGTGCCGTAACTTTCTGTAGTAGATATATTCCTATTGATTGCAATGAAACACACAGAGTAGAAGAGAACAGATCAATTGAAAAGTAAAGTTAAGACAGCAAGCACACTTCTTTTCCACTTACAGTAATGGAGGCAGTTAGGGCTGGATCTATCCCAGGTGTAATGCTGCTGAAGTCAATGAAGTAGTACCAGCGATGAATTTGGCTCCCAGTGTTTTGTTTTGACCTTTTCAGAAGGTTGCTCTCCAGGAGTGAAACTATTAAATACAGCCAGCGATACCTTAAGCTGAAATATAGAAAAGGCAAAGCTAGTGTGCATAGCACCTTGTTCATTAAGGAAGAGGCCTGACTTTTATAGAGTAAGGGCAAAAGAATTGATTCCAAATAAGTGCTAAAGTTAGTCTCAGGTTTCCCTGGTGAATAACAATCCCAAGTTGGCCTGAGACTTGAATATCTCCAAATTTGTGCATGGCTGTCTGGAAGGGGCTGCATTGTCTTTCTGTACACCTGTCTATCAGAATGGGTTTGAGTTGGATATCAGAGCCTGCAGGCACTATTCACCTACTCAACAATGATCCATGTAAACCAGTTGAACATACTTCTTCGTTCAGCTTCAAGGGTCCTGACATTGCCTGGCAGTGCTCACTGTGATGATCCTGGTACACTTGAATTTCTTCACACACTGCAGTCATCTCAGGAAGGCAGAGACTAGAGCTGTGACTTTGGAGTACTTGCAGTTTCAGTTTTGTATCTTTGGGTGCACTAATCGAGGCTAAGAGAGAGCAGCATGTTCTATGGCAGCTGACAGGCAGCAGTGCAACTGAAAATGGGCTCTCCTACTGCCCTCCACTGAAATTTCCAGTGGTCTTTGGGAGCAACAACAGCGAGCACTGTCCACAGGGATGGAGGCTTTGCTAACAAAGATGGAGATGGAAAAGCTCTGGCTCCTCCTCTGATAGTTGAATTAGCAAGGATGGCAGAAGTCCACAGAGGGGATCAGAGGTGTGCTGCAGGAGGTCCCTTTGCCTGCAGTGGGATCAGGGCAGCTGGAGCAAACACTGGTGCTGGTTCTGTGGGAGGGGGTGCCCAGAGATGTGTCACGCTGTCACACTGCCTTGGCCCAGAGGTGATGCTCAACAAGCACTCCTGGGGTGGCTGGCTGTGTGCTCCTACCCTTCTTCTCATAGCTCCATCTCTTTCTCTTTTCTCATGTCTAGACCTCCCCTGCCCTTTTCCTTTTATGGCCCCTTTCCTCCTCCTGTCCTTCCCAACAAAGCTCCTGCCCAGCTGAGCTTTAGGCACAGATGGCACTAAACTGACTTGTGCAGCATGTCAGCCTGCTGATGTCCGCAGCACTACCATGGGCTGTGGGCTTTCTAGTGCCAGGGTCTGATCCCACATTGCTTGGCTCAAATGGACCAAGGCCTCCCCTTCCCCTTAGCTACTTGTATAGTAAATGCACTGATATACAGCAAGTTCTGATTTTGCTGGTGGGACAGGGAGGAGAAGTAGGTCTGAAGATTCCTTTGAGCCACTTGGACCTACCCATCCTGCCACATGCATGTGAGGTGAGAGGATTTCAACACAAACAGCTCTGAATAAGACCATTCATGTTGATGGAAAGTTTTTAGTCAAATACAATCTCAGTATCCTCATCTGGCCTATTTCTTGCACCTTGTAATTCCTCCACTAGGTTAGGTTTGAGTCTCAGTCCCAGAAGAGGTTTCCAATCAGGAGACTGTGAAGTAGTCTCCTGCAGCAAGGGCTTTCTTACTTATGTAGAGTCTACAGCACTGTTTACTAGTTTCTTCTAGAGTGTTATCATAAATAATTAAAGCTAAACTGTGCTTGTTAAATAAATGAGGAATGCACATGTTCAGATGCATTATCTATGTTTTAATTGCACTCATTTGTTGATGCTGTCCTTGGATAAGGAGGTAGGTGCCTTCTGCCTGAATGAAAGGCTTGGGAGCTGCAGGGTGTGGGCTGATGGACTGGACCCTCATTTGTTTGCCCAGGAATTTTTAAAGTTAGCATATTGGTGAACATCATCCAGTGCACGAGATAATGTTCCTGGAGACAGGTGCCATCCTTCTGCTATGGGCTTTAGAAGTGTGGAGAAACTACTTCCTGGGGTGAAATCTTTACAGAGGTGATTTCTTACACCCAGGCTGCTGCACAGGATGTGCAGGCCAGCCAGGTGAATCCCAGTGTCTGTCATGTTTGCAACCACGTATGCTCGTGCTGAGGATTTTGCAGTGGGCACTGCCCATGCCTGCCCCCCACAGCCTGCCTAGGGCTGGGCTGCCCCCAGGGCTCCCTGAGGTGTCCCCTGTGCTGCTTCCTGCACTGGGGGCTCTGGTTGTTTTATTTCCTCCTGTGATCTTCTCACATGCTGTTAGTCTTGCTGTGCCTGTGTGACACACACACACTGGTGCCTTTGCTGTGTGTGACCCAGCAGTCTGCACACACTGAGCCCCACTGAGCAGGGGTCACTCCTCCGTGGGCTTGTAGCATTCCTCCCTTTCAGAAAGCCATCCTACTTCATCTTAGAACTGGTTTTAAAACTAATGGCTGCATAGAGTCTCACTACTGTCCTGATTAGTAATTTGAAACTTCTGGACTTAGTAACTCCATCTTCATTTGGAAGATCTGTTCTTATAATAATAGTCTCTAAAGAGGGCCTGGAGGATTATTAAGAGATGGCATTCATTATCAGTAAAAATACCATGAAGGAATTTCATAGACAAATGTTGACGTTCTGGATGATGTGGATTTTCTTCTGCAAGGAAACAATTTTATCTAAAAAGCATAATTATCTTAATAATTATCTTGAAAACTAATTGGGATTTTGGGGCTTGGTCAGGGTTTTCTAGGTGGTTGACACCTGCAGTGCTGAGCAGCTGGGAAAGGTAGGGCTGGTTATTTGGGGAAAAAGCCTGAACACAAACCAACAGATAAAAGGATGTGGAGGAAGAGTAGTAGTAGTGTCATTGGTAAGGAAGGGCTTTGGTAGAATCTTAACATTTAGAAAGCAGGCTGAGTTGGAGAGGAATGAATTTAGGCTGCAGACACCGACTTTGGAGCTTGAGGGCTAAATGCTAATAAAATATGGCAGGTGGAGAACGAAGGGGTTCTGTTTTTTTGGGGGGGTTTATTTATTTATTTATTTAACTAGAGGGTTACAAGAGGGGCTAGTAGCTACAAGATCTGCTGGACAGTGTGATGGATCAGTAACCAGCAAGAGGGCTTGCTGGTGGGAGGTAAAGGTGCAGTAAGGCTGCCCTGGATTAGGAAGAGATGGACAGAGCAAGGTGATGAGGAAAAGGAGTGGGTTGCTTGCTCAATTTCTGGAGGTTTTTAACTATAGAAAGTAAAGTCAATATCAAAAGCATTTGGTGCATATCAGAAGGAAGAACAATACATTGATAAAAGGCAGCTGTAGGATCAGTCAGATGTCTGTATCTATGGTCACTGAAGTAATGTAAGTATCCTTAAGATACTTCCTCACAGCATCTATACTGTGTTTTATTAAAAGACTTTTGTCTTTAGAGAGTTAATGATAGAGCAAGAGGGAACAAATTGATTTGCTCTTTTTTTCTGTACCTCAGCTTTGCCTTCTTGATGTTTATTTTGGGTATTGTGGTTTCTGAGGCATTTTTAATTAATATTCCTTTCTTAAACAGGGTGCCTGTGAATAGTTCAGAATCTCATGTCCGAGGCTGCAGAAAATATTATTTTACTGAAAAGGAATGGGAAAGTGAATTTTCTCTGAGGGATACATTTTTGAATGATTGTTTGTATCTGCATCTAGAAGAAAGGAAATTATTATTTTTTATGGCAGCTGAGAGATGGTCATGAGGAAAAGGAAGCCATTATTAATTAATCATCAATTATTATTTTAATATTTATGTAGCACTGTGTGACTGGTGCCCCACAGGGATGGCAGATCATCTCTCTGCCTGAGGAGCCTACATTCTAAATTTAGCCATGGTGATGGCTGCTCATGGCAGATGATATGTTTTCATCATTCCCTGCTCTGCCTCAGCTTTTCAGTTGAATCCCATTTTAATTCCCCATCCTTAATAGAGGGGAGCCTGCACTAAGCAGGAATGGTGAGATCAGAGTCTAAAAGAGTACAATCAATGCAGTAAACAGAGAGGCAGGATTAGAGGTCTGATCTCACAGTTACATCTTGCAATCTTTACCCAGAATTGCAATAATGTAAATAAAATCTTTCCAAGAATAAAGAGTGCAGGATTTGGCGCCAATTTGGAAAGATCTGCCCTTTCTGGGCCCTCAGACTGATGTCCAAGTAAAGTTTTGATTTCTTTTTTCTTTTTTGACACACTTAATGGTGAGACCTGGCCTCCATGGAACTGGTGGCAGCCATACTGAGGTGTTTCTCTTACTGGTGTTTTCCCTGACCTTACCTCTTGCTGAAGTCCCATTCCTATTTCTGTGCTTTGAAACAGGTATTTCTGGGTACTGTGCCTGTGCCTGATGCTGCACTCTGGCAGCAGTCAGTAGGGTAATAAACTCTGATAGATGCATTCTGATAAAACCCATATATTTAGATCCTAAGAATTTAGATATATCACAAGGGTTGTATCATGTAAGGTTCCACAAAGTGTCAAATTGGACTCTGTGATTCAAAGAATACATTTATTGTGGCAGCTGCTTGAAGTGGAGTGGATTTGAAAAAGCAACTGAAATATATAGTACTGAGAAAAACCAGCCTTTATGTAAAGTACCTATCATTGTCAAAGTGTGGTGTAGTGGCTAGAACAGAAAATGCGAGTCAAACAGTCTAGGGTTTATTTTTGGCTCCAGCATAACTGTACTGAAGTCAAATTAATTGGAGCTAAATACAGAAGTCTTCTCCTTCTAGTGGATTTTTGATCCACTTTCAGAACTCTGTTAGAGATATGTGCTTTTTTGTTTTTCTAGAGGATGATCTAAAAGCATTGAAGGAAATTGCTACATTTTATATTCATGTATGCAAGATTTTTTCCATAAGCATGTGAGTTAGCATGAGATGTATGACTTCTATGCTGGGAGGGATGAATGTGTGGAAATCTATAGCTATTGCCAGGTGCCAGTCTTAATCAGAAACCTGTTGGCTTCACTGAAATTTTGCATAGATCTTTTCCCCTGTCAGGTGACCTACTTAAATAGAAGAATACTGTATAACAGTCTTACAGACATCCCTGAGCAGAGAGTCCCTGTTCTGCAGAGTAGAAGTCCAGGACAAAAAGACAAGCTTTAATTTATTGGTACATTTTTATTCATTCAAATAATAATAAAAAAATGAATAAAGGAATTTTAAATATTTTGAATGTGACTTTTAATTGTCAAAAAAGATTCTTTAAAAAACCAAACCAAAACAGTTTGATGTCTCCAGGAGAATGCCTGCATAGTGCTCTGCAAAAGGTATCCCAGTGAACTGCAGGGGAGTTCTCTTGAAGAAGTTCAGCCTCCTGGACAGTGAGTTTGTCTTTGGGACATTGTTTACAGGACGTGTCATGGTTTGGCTGTCCCTACACTGTACTGTGCAGGGGGTAGCAGATATAGCCTTAGAGATTATCACACGAGAGGATGTTGTGGTTCCCTTTTGTTTCGACTTGCTTCCAAGTCGAGAGGGTTGCTCAAATGTACTCCCAAGAATGAGGCAAGAGACAGCCTAAACATGTGGGCAGTGGATTCTACAGAGCTGTGATTTGAAATGGTTTCATCCCTCTGGGCTGGCTCAGGCCTCTGTTGCACTGAGTGTGCTCTCTGCTGAGAACTCATGCCCACAGAGCTGGGCATGTTCCCTTTGGGGATCAGTACCTCATAGAAGTAGGACCTAATCAGCTAACCCAGTACTTGCAATGCACAGTGAATTGAAATAATTCACAGGAAAGAGTGTATAACAGGGTGTGTTACTATCTTGTTCATCTGATTAGAAACAAAAAGCAGAGCTGTCAGAGGAGAGGGAGATACCAGTTTGGTTGCCTGTATTGCCATCTCCTGCTGGCAGCAGAGCAGGATGGGCACAGGACGAAGAGCAGCCACAGCCGGTTTGGCCATCCTGGTTTGAGTAATGGCTGAGGGCCAGATATACCCAGGACCGTGTTCATTTCTGTGCAGGACGGTGCCCCTAGGCAAGACAAGCATCTTGTAAGAGGAACATTCTGCTGTAATTGCCCTCCCTTCTCACAAGCATTGTGTCAGCAGAGAGAGAAACAAACCTTCAGGCAGGGCTATAAGATGGCACTTTTGAAAGTACCTGAAGGCTGAAGCAATACTAACTTCACTGAAAGTCATTTAAAAGTCAATGAGACTTGGGCTTTTAAATCTTCCTAGTGCTTTTCTTACAAGTTACCATCAGTACTTGAAAATCTAATCTATTAGCTGTGCCTCCATTGCCCCATCCATCTGAGGATCTCTAATCAAAGCTGTAAATATCTATAAATCTGTAATACCTTATTAATTTTCTATATTGACTTGAATTTTGGGATGTTTACTGTATGAGTGTATTGATTTAGGTTAATAGGAAAAATAACCCGGTCTGTAATAAAAGCTGATGGTAAATCAGCCCAGTTCAGGTGGATGACAGGCAAGGATGGAGAGATCCAGCAGGCAAAGGCCAGCAAGTCAGCATGAGCAGCTTGTGTGGCCAGTCCATCTTTTCCTCACTGTTACAAGGGACAGTCCGAGGGATAGCTGCTGAGGGGAGAGCAGTGGTTCCTAATACATGAATCAGCTGTAATCATGTTACTGTCAGGTGACACAAGGTACACCTGTCTGCCCTTCTTTAACTTGCTGCTAAGCAAGTTAAACCTCTGATTTAAAGGCACTGACAGAAGTCCAGCAAAGTCCTTGCAGTTAGGTAAATAGGTTCATTCTCAGGATCCTGCTTCTCATCTCAGGGCTGCCTGTCCCAGTAGGAGCAGCTGCAGGATTGTGCCCTGGGACAGAGTGATGCCTCGAACCCCAGGGGGGTGTTGTCAGAACAGCCGAGGTGTCACTCACCACAGCACACTTTTGGGGGGAAAACAACCATAGGATATGGACCTGTACCATTTTACCTGAAACCATTCTGTAGACTGCAGGGAAAAATATTAGTGATCTGCAGGAAAATCTGAGCTCCCTGACATGGATGTAACATTAGGCTTAGTTCCAAGACCAGAAGCAGTAGAATTTGTAACCCGAGTATCTTCTTTTCTGGTCGAGCTCCTAGGGATATTAACTCGGGTTATTCTAACTCAGTCTTTTATCCTTGTGGTTTGTAAAGCAGAAGAGCTTTTTTCACTGTTAATTTCCAGTATATTACTTTCTTGTTTTAAATAAAGCTCCCGCTCTGTTTTTGAATAACATAATGAGTGAAAAATGACTTTATTCATCCTGGTGGCAGGACAGCAATTTGTTACACTGCCAGCTAGAGGACCTGGATCAGAAACAAATTTGGGTTCCCAGGCTCTATGCCAGAAGAGCTGAGACATATTTTTGAGGTGATGTACTTGGACTCTAGGGGGAGATTGTTGACTGAACTGAGCTGCTTCCACAAACATCCTGCCAGCTGAGCCTTGACACACTGCTGGTCTTCGCCTCAAATGGGCAGGTCCCTTGCCCTGTATTGTGCACCAGGCTAGGAACTGTCCCCAGGAGCTGGAAGCACACCTGAAGAATTGAGGATGCTTGCAGCGGAAATTAAGTTCATGCATTCATGCTTACTTATCACTTATTATTCCATTGATCCAAGCAAAAGGATCACGTTTAATGATGACTGTGGGTTGTTGGAGGGGGGGTTTGTTGCCCTTTTCGTGTGGGGCCAGAGCTGAAACTTGAGCAGAAGATGACGCAAGGCCATTGCTTCCCACATGACCACCCCTGACTTGACCTAGTTGCACATCACCCTTGGAAAGCACTCTCTCTCTCTCTCTCCCTGTTGCTTCCCTGTAGCCCTTCCCACCATGCTCCATGGCACTTCCTTATCTCCCAGACCATCACCTTGGCCATGCTCCTGCTATCTTAGGCAGCTGCAAGGTGGAAGCTGGAGACACGGGCCTCTGGTGGAGCAGCCCTGAGAAGCTCTGTAGCTCTGAAGCTGCAGCTTTTTTAAAGGACTGAACCTGCATAGGGCCTGATCTGTTATTGTTTGTGTGAGGCAGCATCTTCCAGCTGCTGTTCTCTCTATGGATAAAGATATCATCATCTGGAATGATCTGCTTCCACATTTTGTATAGACATATTAAGTGCTTGGAAAAGCTCCAGGTACTTCAAGTGAGTCTGTAAGATGAAAAGCTACAGGCTCAGCTAAAGGCTGAGACTGCGAGGGAGAACATGTTTTAGTATCATTTTATTGAAAAATCTGGGCAGATGCAATACTGATAATTATGATGGCAGGATTAGATGGTCATTGATAGCTATGTTTATGTATTATTTTCTGATGTTTATGCATACCTGTAGTTATTTCTGAGGGTGAAATGCAGGTTATTAGTAGCACTGTTGGAGCAGTAGGAAGGTATTATAAAATCAAGAGATGTCTGCATAGACCTGAGTCATATGTCCTAGATATACAATAATTACCATAGTACACAAGAAATAGGGTTTTCAGGCAAAGCTATGAGGTAACACATTTAAAGCAAAGGAAGATTTTTTTTTTTTCACACAGTCAGTAGTTAAAGTGTGGAACTTCTTGCTGCAGGCTGTTGTTGATGCTGAAGCTTACAGGAACCTTTCTGAAAATTGATAGGAGAAAAATATCTTCTGGTTTACAGCATACCAAAACATCTGATTGCATTTTTAGCTTCAGCTTTTAAGCAGCAGGTCTCTGGAAATACAGGAGAATGCTGCAGAGTATCACTGTGCATTTTCCCTGTTCTTCCTTAAGATGTAGCTGGAACGAGGACGTGGACAAGAGGAGCTTTGCTCTGACTGACTTCTTCAATTCTTACAGTAAACATTAAATGGAGTTATGTGTCAGGGAGTTAAGGAAGAAATAAAGGGAGAGGGTTGGACGCTGATTAGCACTGGCATACAGTCAAGGATGCAATCAAGTAGTGCACAGAGCTACAGAGCACTGGGGTACCTGAGGACAGCTCTCTAAGGACTCTGCAGGCACCAGCATCATGCTTCCCGCTCAGTAAGACAAGAACAGGCATAAATTTCCACCTGGCCAATTTCAAGATTTTATTCCATCTGCCCAACCTATGAGAGAAGAAATGGCTTAAGGGGAACCCATTAACTTCAGTAAGGACCCCCTTTGGATACTTAAGGACAAAAATCCTAGTCTTGAACAGAGTTGGGCACACACTTGCCATGGTGTGTGTTTACACACACAAATACATGTTTCACCAAGGGCCCAGCTGGAGACCCACACTTCACACATGAATGCAGCATGTCTCTGGCACCCTAAATATGATGTGTGTGTATGGGAATTCTGAGTCAACCCTGGCTGTGTATAAGAAGTGTGCAAGACCAGAGCTGTAGCAGAAGAACAGGTAGAAAATTACTGATGGCAGTGCTTGTTTCAGCCCAGTTGTTTTGCCTTCTCTATTTTTGTAGAGGTTGTGACAATGGTCAGAAATACATAAAAGTAAGGGTGATGTGTGTATTCTCTGGCCTCATCTGGTCAGCACTTACAGATTTTCTCACTTGTCAAAGTGACTACCCTATAATCACTGGAGCATATAAATCCTGGCTTTTTTTTGATTGGGACCTGTGCGTGGTAATGGATGAGTAGAGAGGCAATTTCTTTCATAAGGAGGTGAGTATTATGCAATTTAAAGGGGCCACAGTTTTTCCTATTTGTTGAATCTATGAGTTTTTTGCATTGTCAGCATCTGAATTTTCTACTGGCAAGTAAGAAATACCTACAGTTTGTTGTAATGATATATCCAAAGCACAGAGTAGCCCAACGTTCCCCACTGATTGTCATGCACTGGGATCTTGAGAGCTGTGAGATTATGTTGTTTGGAGAGCAAGAGGAAGGAGGAGTAGCAGGACCATTTTCCAGTAGAGGTAACAGCCACAGAGTAGTTTTGGATTGAGCTGCATTTGCCCTGGTGCCCAGTGTAATCCAGCTGCCTTTGCCTCACTGGCCCCAAAGTGGTGTCAGCGTTACCCAGTGCTGGCTGTGTGCCCTACCCATGGCATGGCAGTCTTGCAGGAGTTTGCAAAGACTGGTATCTCAGGAACCCTCTGGTGACCTCCTAGGTCAAAGCCATCCAGGGCACTCTCAGCAAGAGTAGTGGCATTGACCAGTGTAGAGATTCACTGACACTTGTAGCCAAGTTTTGGCTTTGTAGCACCGCAGTTAAAAGCTGTCCTGCCAGTTTGTTTGCTGATACTCCCCCAGATCTGGCATTCCTCTGATTATGTAGCCAACTGTAGTTTGTTATTATTTAGACCAAATCATGCCTTGGGCAAAACTGTCATCACTGCTGGGCCTCATTAGGGAAATAAGGAGCAGGGTGTGGGGAGCCGGCTGCGGGAAGTGCCACTGTTTCCCACCACTGAACTGGGAGGTGAAGGGCCCTTGCCAGGCAGGTTAGTGGGGTCTGTGGTTTCAGTGTTGCCCTTTGCCAACGCCCTTCAGTTTCAGGAGGGGTAGGAATCTCACTAGGTGGAGAGCTTTTGTCCTGGTTTTAGCTGGGATAGAGTTAATTTCTTCCTAGTGGCTGGTAGAGGTCTGTGTTTTAGATTTAATGTGAGTGGAATATTGATAACACACTGATGTTTTAGGTGTTGCAGTGCAGGGCTTACCCTAAGTCAAGAACTTTTCAATTTCTTGTTCTTTCAGTTTTTCTGCTCTGACAGTGAGCAGAAATAAACTGGAAGGGAGCACAGCCAGGACAGGTGACCCGAACTGACCAAAGGGATATTCCATGCCATCGAACATCTTGCTCAGTGAGGGGGGAGATGGCTGCCAGCGGCTGATCCCTGCAGGGGTACGGGCTGAGCATCAGTCAGCAGGTGGTGAGCAATTGTATTGTGCATCACTTGTTCATCTATTATTATTACTGTTGTTTTATTAATATTATTATTACTATTATTGTTATTATTACCTTTATTTCAGTCATTAAATTGTTCTTAACTCTTGAGCTTTACCTTTTTCCAGTTTTCCTTCCCATTTCAACTGGGCCTGTGGGGCAGTGAGCAAGTGTCTGTGTGGGACTTAGCTGCTGACTGGAGTTAAAACACGGCAGCTTTTGAAAAGTCAACATGCATGCTGTGTGATGTAGGCTGCTCCATTGCTGTCCTGTGTTTGCTTTTTTCTAATCACTATTTTAAAGAGCAGTACTAATAGAGCAACATGGTATCTGTGCATCTCTGGTAATTTCAGAATCATGGATTTAAATAAATGAAGACTAATCACGTAGTTGTTGGTAGGTGGTGAAGTCTTTGTCTTCAAGTAATGCAGATTTCTTAGTCTGCTTAGTTACATGGCCAGTTTGGAAGAAAGAGAGTGATTAGTGAAATAATAATTTCATTTGCAAACTTCTTTTGCTAGCCATTTTTCTTTTTTTGTGTTTAAATAGCACCTTGATGTTGCCTTATGTCTCCCATACTTTACCTTACTTTATGCCCCACTGGACTTTAGCTATGTAATTCCTGTCTTTCCTTTTTATCTAGTTGTTCCTGACCTTTGGAGTTGTTTGTGTAAGCAGAGGTGCAAGTGATGTTTTCCCACTGAAGATCAGACATGTCATATAAGACATTGTCTTTAATGTCACTCTGTAGGGCACTCTTGTCTTGCTAGTTCAACCTGCAACAAGTTACTAAAGTTAACTTATACATGGTGTAATTTATCTTATTTATCTTATGAAGAAAAGTACTGTTTGAAGAGAGTAAATGCCTGTTCCAGCCACCAGAGCAGCAAACTCCACTGCTCATGCTGCTAACATCCAGCCATTATCTGCCTCTTACTTCATACTAAACAGGATAACAAAAGCATTACAAATAGACTGTTTCTAAACATATCAGAAGCTTTTTTGGACCAGCACCTAAGAAATGAAACTGTATTTTTAAGATCTCAGTTTTGATTTTGGCGCAAATTATAGATGTTCACAGAAGTATCAATAAGTGCAGGCACTGGAGATAGGTTGCTTTTCATTAAACATGCATTGCCATTGTCTTCTTACTTCTTTAGACCTGGCCTTCATTTTGAGGTCTGACTTTAATTTCTGAAGAATGTAATTTAAAGCTATGTATAGTGCTTTGTGATTACCTGGAAGTACTAAAGAAAAAGACTTGACAGTGGAAAAATAAATATGTAGGAGCTGTAGCTGCCTTAACTCTGCTAGAGGCAGTAAAAAAGAAGGTCTAAACATTTGAGTGATTTTAACAAGGGGCCAGAAGCAAGTGAAGTGTCTGTTGCATTGCAAAATGTTTTACAGGCAGAAGTTGACAACAGGAGGAGGCTCCTGCTCCCTTGTATTTAAAGTTTACTTTGCCATTTGTCTTGAGTGGGTTCAGTGTTGTAGTGAATAATTTATAGGCAGTATGAATGAGCTCATTAGTCACCTTTTCAGAGCTGAAGTGAGTTTTGTGGTTGTCATTACATGGGTCTTCTGTTTGCAGGCACGACAGAAGGACATCGGCTCGGCAGCTGCCTGGTTTGTGCTGGCACAGCCCCGACTGGCCTGTCTGCTGCTGAAACCCCAACTCTGCTGTTCAGCAGTGGTCCAATAACCTGCAGGGCTTTTTCCAGGGATAGCTTCTTTCTTTTCTCTTACATGTGGTGTTTGGTTTGATATTGTGTTGTTTTCATGTTGGGGGTGTTTTTCATTGTGAAAAAGAATGTTGACGATTATGTGACAGGTGATGTGAATAAGTAAAACCCACTACTTGCCACAGGCAATAAAAGTGACTTTTCTCCTCAAATGTTCTTAAAAATTTTGTTATAGCTTGTCTTGATTTTGGCTGTGATGGAGTTAGTTTTCTTCCAAGTAGCTGATACAATGCTGTGGTTTGGATTTAGTATGAGACTGACATTGGTAACACGCTGCTGGTTTAGTTGTTGCTCTGCAGTGCTTAGCCTAAGTCAGGGGCTTTTCAGTTTCCCAGGCTCTGCCAGCAAGCAGGTGCACAAGAAGCAGGGAGAGAGCACAGCCAGGACAGCTGACTGCAACTGGCCAAAGGGATATTCCATATCAAAGAGCATCATGCCCACTAGATAAACTGGGGGAGCTAGCTGCAAAGGGCTGATCACTGCAGGGGGACGGGCTGGGCATTTCTCATCAGGTGATGAGCAATTCTATTGTCCATCATTTTTGTGTCCGTCTTAGGATTTATTTTTCTCTCTCACTCTTTCTCATATCTTCCTTTTCACTACTACTATTAATGCAATATTGTACTTTATTTCATTTATTAAGCTGTTCGTATCAGGTTTTACCTTTTTGCGATTTTCCTTCTCATCCAACCAGGGGTGGGAGGAGTGAGTAAGCACATGCATAGTACTTAGTTACTGACTGGGATTAAACCACAACATAACCATAACATTTTTTTGTCCTTGAAATACTTATGGAAGTGCTAAACTGTGCTGGAATTAGCTGAACTTAAGAAAAGGGCTTAACTATCAATGTTTACAAGACTGCAGATTTAAAGAGAAAAACATTCCCAAGATTATTTCATAGTGCTTCAGCAGCTGAGGCCCACCCTGTCCTTGTGGCATCCCTGTGAGAAACCTGTGGAATGTGAAATTTATCTGTGAAAAGTCTGTGAGGTGCCAGATGCACCATACCTCCCAGATCACTGCAGCTGCTCACTGAAGTTACCTGTTGCAAGAAAGACTGGGGCAGTGCCAAAAGGCCTGACAGAAATTAATGTCCCAGTGAATAAGTCAGTCCATTATAATAATGCACTCTTGTCACTTGTAGAGAAGCCAAAAACTGCTTGCAGGAAATCCCACCTCACAGGACATGAATGTAGCAGCCAGAGGAGTGGTTCTTGGGCCACAGAAGTTGTTGCTGTGATGTGGATACTTGAGTTGTGCTTTTTTGCTATGCCAAAGGATTTCCTCCTTCCTCCCAAAATCTTGCTTACCTGCTTTGCCTGATGGCTGCTCTCTGGTTCAGCCTTGGAGGCTGCCTCACTTGTGGCTGTGGAGGGGAGCACAGGACAAGACAGAACCTTTCTGCAGATGATACTGACTCCTTTTAGTCCTTCCACTGCATGCAGTTTTTCATTGCTCTCCATTCCTTGCTCCCTGGTGCTTTTGGTGGGCTGGTGTGTAGCACTAAAAACACACCAAGGCTAGAAATCTGCTTGTTCATTTTACGGCACTTTGTGTGTTTCCCACAACCTGCACCCTCTCAGCATCTCTTTGCACACACAATTGTAGGTCAGCATGGCCATGCTTGTGCTTCATCCCTGCACCACCTCATACAGGCTCTCACAGTTGCCTCTGTGTTGCTGCAGTTTGGGAATCTGCATTTCACAGGATTTCCTCTAGGAACAGTGTTCAAGAACCATACAGGAAGAGTAGAGACAAGTACTGAGTAGAGGAAAGAACCATGGAAAAACGGTGGTTTTTCTGTGCTACAAAAAGCTGGAAGTCAAGCTGGGACTCACAGAAATATAGCTGTGGCTAGGAAATGCACCTGGCACAAGCAAATGGTCAGAGGAGAATAATTGCCTTCTGGCTCTCAGCACTAGTGATGGTAAACGATGTTTAGTGTCAGTTGCTGAGAACTTTGGTTGATGAGATGTGAACACAAACTTCACTACCTGTGAGATCCTGTTGAAAACTTAATTTTGTATGCATAGATACACAAGTAAAGGACAAATTTATAAAATAATTGATGAAGTGAACAGTTTGTATTCAGGAAAGCTGAGGCAGAATTTGAGATGTTGACTTGAAATAATTTTGTCTTAGTTTTAGAAATTCCACTTGGCAATGCAGTTTGGGAGCGTTATAAAAGGAACATGATTTTCCATTGAAGTTTTCCCTAAAGCTTCTGATCTTTACTTGTCTGCAGTGTTGGCTGCTGCTTTTCCTCCACACTGCTTTTGAGAACAAAAATACAGTTGATTCCTGGTTCTGCTGATTACTTGTAAGTTTGACTTCAGCTGCCAAGTGGTAAATACTGATGTTGAGATAACACCAGGCCACATTTTGTGGCATTATACCTTTACAACAGATAGCAGAGTTTGTTCTTTCATTTTTCAGTCTCTTTAAACACTGCAGCTGTAGTAGAAATGCTGGCTTGTATTACAGTTAATGTACCAACTGAGTTAGTTAGGTGAGTTCAGACCTTTACAGCAGAATACTCCAGTAAAGATATGTTTATCCCAGCTTTCCACTTACTAGGCTACTAAAAGAAGCTGCACTGGCAGAAGCTTCCCTTTCCCAGCATAAGCTCGCTTTGTGCTTGGGGTCCTTGTATGTTGTGTAATAACATTGTGAAAGCATCTCTCATATGGACCCATTTTAACAAATGTATGTAGGACAAACAAGCATGCATGATGCTCTCCTCCCATCACACTCATGCACAGAAACACAATTGCTGGTAGCTTCTCAACTGTATATAATTTTAGCACTAAGTATACTCATTTTCCTAGAGATTGCAAGCATTACTACAATAACATCGTAAATGTGCATATATTAATTTATAAAGGAGCTATTTAAAAACTGTGGATTTTATTGGAAGAAATTAATTTCATTTTATCCTGTGAAACAGAAATGCTGTAGATAGTTCCGTTTGCTCAGACTTCTGACAAAGCTTTGTATTGGTGCTCCTTTTCTTACAGATTGTTCTGTTTCTGTTGGGTTTTGCCTGCTGGGGAAAATGAGAACTTGAAGACTAATTAAATGCAAGGTTGGGAAAATACTTTGTAAATCTGATTCCATGTTCTCGAGTGAGTAAGAAAAAGACATATCTGTTGGTAAGCTGAAGTAAGCTGGGCCTTCACTGCATGTGCAGCTTATAGCTCAGTGCTTGCTGTGGTTGAAGAAAGGGGAGGGCAGGCTTGCAAAAGCCATGGGATGGGCAGGCAGGTACAACTGCATTCAGAGCAGGTGTGAAGCCAGAGTTGCTCTCTTTCAGGGCAGCAGGGCACTGTTTGTCAGCCCATTAGGTGTGTTACTTTTGTACAGGGCAGAGACTCTGGCTGTTCTGGTACTGTTCCAGGAATTTAGACACAGCTGTTTCTCTGCCCCAAAAGCAGGCATACTGCAAAAAACAAAACCAGGCCGGTCCGCTGTGGTTAAAAATAAAGAAGTGTTGATACTGCAGGAGAAGAATGCTGAGAACAGGAGTTGGGAAAGAGGAAATGAATAAACACATACTGTGTTCATGATTTAGTTTTTATAAGTTCTTGAAGGTATCCAATGTGCTTGTGCTCTGTACAAGATTAAATTTGTTGCCTCAAAGAAAAGAGAAGATTAGAAATATCAAGACTGATGGGAACACACCAGTCATTCTGCATGGGGGAAGAACTGACACAAAACAAGGTGGTCAGTGTACAGGTGTCAGGGCCTGAGCTGTGTTCCACACTGAGGGTCTGATTGCAAGAGTCAGCAGCCCTGTCCACATCACTCTTTGAAAAGTGTATTAGGACCCTTAAGAATTAGGAGGGATTTTTTTGTACTAGTGTGTGTCTAATTCTAAATCCTAATGAGCAAGCTTTGCTGGCAAACTTGCAGCAGATTTCAGGGAAGAAATCTGACTCTGATGTAGAGAGAATAAACATTGACAAGGACACCAGTCAATAAAGACTTGGTAATTGGAGACCAAGTTAGGAAGAGGGGCTGAAGTGTGGCAGGTGAGGCCAGAAGCAGAAAGTAGAAGTATTTGGGAAGGTTATCTGATGTGGTGTCCTGCTTTTGACTGAGACAGTGGTGCTGTATTTTTGGATTCAGTATGGGAATTAAGTTGATATCACAGTGATGTTTTAATTGTTGCTGTGCAGTGCTTGCCCTAAGTCAAAGACTTTTCAGTTTCCTGTGCTTTGACAGTGAGCAGTGCACAAGGAGCTGGGAGGGAGCATGGCCAGGACAGGGGACCTGAACTAGCCAGAGGAATTTTCCATACCATAGAGTGTTGTGCCCAGTGTATAAACTGCGGGGGAATTGGCCACGAGGAGCCAATTACTTCTTAGGGATGAACAGGACAGCAGGTGGTGAGCAAATGTATTGTGCATTATTTGTTCCTCTTGGGTGTTATTCCTCTCCCTGTCTCATATTATCATCATCATCATCATCTTATATTTTGTTTGAATTATGAAACTATTCCTATTTCAACCCTTGAGTTAAGGGTTTTTTTGTTTTTTTTAATTCTGATTCCTCTCCTCACTGTGTGTATGGTGGAGGGGAGCAATCGACAGTGTGGTATTTAGTTGCTATCTGGGGTTAAACCACGACACATGGTCATAATGCTAGCAAAGAAAGATGTTCCCAGCAGAGATGGAGATTGAGGGGGGAAGATGAGCCTGTGAGCCCATGACCCTTGCTGTGCTTGTGTGCTTGATGGCTTGTGGGAAATTTTCAAGGATTCCAATCTAGAGGAGGATAAGAGATAAAGGAGTATAGGGACATGGCTGGAAATCCTCATTAAATAAGATACTGCAACATCTGCAGTTGGTATTCTGAAATCTGAGTGGAAAGATTAGACTGTTGTATATTAGCCCACAAGGCTAAAGTGCAGCTCTGCACTGTTGGAACTTCTAATCAGCCTTCAGTACGGCAAGTACTTTGGTCTTGATGTGCAAACAGTTTCATCTGTCAGTGTTGCAAATCTTACGCTAAATGAATTAGTATTATTATTGCTGTCTCAGAAATGGGGAAAATCAACACCCTAATAAATGTGGGGGCTTGTCTGAGATTACAGTGAGTATTTAGTTACTTGATAGCCATATATTAATTGTTCTGCTGCTGCTGGAGTCTCTATGTCAGCAGTTAATGTTCTTTCAATGGAGCTGCATGAGACTGCTCCTTTCTTAAATTAGTTGTATTAGGTATTCCTAATTAGCAAAGAGTCAGAAGTTGGGGAACAGTCTTCCCAAGAGGCAAGATAGTAGTGTTTACCTGGTTTCTGGTATTTTAGTGCTCTGCAAGTCAGCAGCTCTGGTTGCTGTCGAGCTCAGGGGTTAGTGGGAGCAAGCAAGAGGCTGTCCTGCACTGCTGCCTCTGATGGGGCACCTCAGCGGGGAGCATCTGCCAACCCTCTGACCCAGTGGGCACTCTGTCCCCCTGCTCTCCTAACCTCCTCTGCCACCTGCTGCTGGCCCCTGTGCTTGATCGTGCCGGCTTTTCTGTCTACACAGTAAATGTCTCAGTGGCCCTTCAATGCAATCTCTAGTGTGCACTCTGGGGAAATTCCTACCTGCCATGGAAAAAATAGAAAACTCTGAAACTGATCACATTCCACCAATATTCATGGGGAATTTGGCCACTAATTCTGAACAGAACTGAGCTGAATAGGATGCATACATAATATATTCAGGGTATAATTTTCTTTGCATACCCTGCATCTCATGAGGCTTCCCCCTTCTCACTTCAGAAATACTTCTCATTAGCTGAATTCTTCTTGGTAGTTTTTCAAGACACTTGACTTTTACAAGTGATAATAAATGCAATAAATCTCCTCCTTACTTGCCAATAAAGAGGCATGTTGATTCACTCAGAAAAATGTCTGAAGCATTTGGAGTAAATTCAGATGGGTGGAGTTATGACTTGATAATTTAGTTTGGGTTTGAAACCAAACGGCCATGAGATAGTAAGAATTGTGTAGATGGTCTTGCTGACTGTTGGAGTGTTAGGGCAGGCTTGCCAGTGGGTAATGATGATACTCTGATGCCTGATAGGTATTCTTCCCATTCTGCAATTCAGCTGCTGGTGTGTCTTCTTGAAAATATGCAAGAATGTGAAATAGCAGTTCACTGGGTAGGGGAGGGAAAGCTATCGGCAAAAGAAGTCTTAGCTAGTTATGACAGGAATTTCTAGGTCTAGAGAATCAATGAAATGCTTCTTATCCCTGCACTTTGAGAATGAGGTACTTGCCACTCTTACCTAAAACTGTGAATTTCATGAGTATTAAAGAGATTAAAGGAGGTAACGCATCCATTGGGAAATAATGCAGAATTCCTTAAAGGCCTTGAGGCAGCTGTTCTAACTTTTCTAAATAAAACAGCTAAAATTTTTTCCTTCCTGGCTTAGTGACAATTTGTATGTCCAGGAATGACTGCACTGGGAAGGATACCTGTATTTCCGACTTAAGTGATATTGTTTATACATTTCTGTAGCAGGCATTTTCTATAGTGACAGGAAAATTTATTTTAAAGTATGCTAAATCCGCAAGCGTTGTTTACCCAGAGCAGAAAATGTTTCATTTTTGTGGACCAGCTATGAAACAGTTCCACGTACTTGTTTCGTGGGTAGACAGCCATACTTTAATTTTGTGCTGCGAATCACTGAAGCTACTTGAGATCTGGCAAGAGGAGACTGTGCGTTCAGCTAGTGCTGTCTAGGCTGGACAACTTCTTTATTTTTAAATCAAGTTAGTTCCCTTCAATTAATACAACTGATGGGAAGGGGTTTTTACTCAAATTAATACCAGTTATGTCAGGGTATAATAGCAGAGGAGAAAATGCACCATTTTTCTTAACTGACTCAAGCCTTCTTTTGAAGCAGATTTCCGTCAGGAAAGTTCTGCCCCCAGGTCGGCAGTTACTGCAGATTTCTGCAGCACGGTTCTTCACCGTGCGCCGCACAGCACGGCCGTGGTTGCGCGGTGCCCGGAGCCGGCAGCAGAGCCGCTGTGCGGGACCCCGCGCCTGTCGCTGCCCGCACACCCCCGCAGGGCCCGCCTGCTGCTCACACAGCGGGGCAGGTGCCTGGCCCTGGCCGGCGGACTCGTGTGCGCCGCCGAGCCCGCAGGTTTGCCCGTTTTCGGCAGGAATTACCTGCCCACTGGGAGGGTGTTGACAGATGCCTCCCCCGCTCCTCTTGCGGGAGAGGTAGAAGCAGGGCTCCGCTATGCTGAGCCGTGGGCTCCTGGGGCTCGTCCGTGCCTTCGGTGTACAGCGCGGTTCAGCCGGGGTCGGCCTGGCCGGGCGAGGGGAGAGACTCGCACAAGTGGGAGCGCCGCGGCTGCCGGTTCTCTGTGCACCGGGACTTCCCGAGCGCCTGCCGCCCCACCTCGGACAGCCGCCCGCCTCCGGCCAGCGCCGCCGGCCCGGCACCACCGGGGTAGGCGGGCGCGCTGCCGGAGGGCACGGCCGGGTCCCCGCCGGCGGCCGGCAGGAATCGCCGCCTTCCCCCCACCGCCGGCGGCCCTCCCTTCCGCGGCTTCTCCCGTCGCGGCTGGCCCAGCCCACGTTTTCCCTCTCTCCCCTCCCTCCGTGGTCATGTGTCGCCTTTTTTGTTTGCAGTGGAAACAATTTCTCGCTCTCGGGCTCGCACCGAGGCGGACCGCTGCCCGTCGGGAGCGCGGGGCGGGCGCGGGGCAGGCGGGCCCCATGCAGGCGGCGGAGCCCCGTGCGCCGGGACCCCCGCGGCACCCCCGGGGCTCGGGCTGAGGCGGGGGCGCGCCATGCCTGGCTCCGTCAGATGAAACTTTGTGCCACTGCCATGAAGGGACCGCGGTGAAACCGCCGCCCCCC
>CM031861.1:45771235-45944647 GCA_018697195.1 Certhia americana | reverse complement strand
ACTGGCCAACCCGCTGACCCAGAGAAGCCAATGGAGGAGCACTTAGCCCCCTCTCTCCCTACCTCCGGCTGGGGCCACCGGCCTGCTGGGCCCCGTGTGCTTGAGTGAGGCCGAGGAACTTGTCTGTTTGCTAACACAGGAAGGTCCTCATGGGCCCTTGCAAGGCAATCCTCTAAGTGGTGCCACGCCGGAAATTCCTACCTGCGCAGGGGGAAAAATAGAAAACTGCGGCAACTGATGCACATTCCCAGCCAATAATGCATGGGAATTGGCCACGAAGTCTGACATAAACGGACGGGAATAGAGTGCTACAAAGAAAATGTCAGGGGATAAATTGCTTGTGCAGACCCTCAAACTCATGAGGCTCCCCCTTCGCCTTCAGAATAACGTCTCAATGAGCTAATTCATCTTGGGAGTTTCTTTGTTCAAGACACGTGACTGGGACAAGTGATAAGACAAGGCAAGACAGCTCCGCACATACTTGCCAAACGCGGACATGTTGAATTCACGCAGAAAAGCTGAAGCAGGGGAGGAAAAGGCAGAGGGGTGAGTTAGGCTTGATAATGAGGGTGGGGTGAACCCAACGGCCGAGAGATAGTAAATTGGTGGAGGTCTGCTGACTGTTGCGCTAGGGAGGATCGTGGCACGGTGGCGTAGCCAGTGGGGAAAGATCAATGATGGATACCGGTTATATACCAGGTATAGGAGAGTCTTAAGGTGCCACCATGCGAACAATTGCAGCATCGAGGAGTGGGCACCGGCGTGAAAAATAAACTAAAATGTGAAAAGACAGATGGATCAACAAGGTGGTGGGGAGGGGAAAGCTATCGGCAAAAGAAAGGCTGACGATTAGACAGGAAGGTCTAGGCAGAGATCATGAACTGCTGCTATCCTGCACGTTGAGAATGAGTACGGGCCCGCGGACCGAAAACGGTGAAGTTCCAGATATTAAAGGCTTAAAGAGACCGCCAGTTGGGAAAGATGCAAGAATTCCTTAAAGCCTTGAGGCAGTTTCTAACGTTTCTAAATAACAGCGAAAATTTTGCCTTCCTGCTTAGTGACAAGTTGTATGTCCAAATCGGCACTGGAAGGAGACCTGGTAGGGCCGGACGGAAGGGAGAGGTGATACGGCGGTAGCAGCATTTTCTAGATGAGCAGAATATGGAGGGGAAAGAGCTAATCGGCCACGTTGGTTGACCCAAGACAAAAATGTTGCATTGGTGTGGAACCACTATAAACAGTTCCACGTACTTGTGGTCGGTAAACGAGCCAACGTGAATTTTTGCGGCGAATCACGGAGGCTACTTGAGATCCTGCAAGAAGGAACGTGCGTTCACGATGCTGTACTAGGCTGACAACTTCTTTATGTTTGAAAGCAAGTTAGTTCCCGGCAATTAATACAACTATGAAGGGTTTTACTCAAAGGAATAACCATTATGTCGAGTATAATAGCAAGGAGAAAATACCCCATTTTCGGGACGGAACTCAGCCTCGGTGGAAGGCCGAGTCCGCAGAAAATACTACCCACAGTCGGCAGTTACGGCAGATTGTGGCATGCCCGGTTCTTCACCGCCGCCGCACAGCACGGCCGTGGCTGCGACGGTGCCCGGACCGGCAGCAAGCCGCTGGGCGGACCCCCCGCCTGGTCCTGCCCGCACACCCCCGCAGGGCCCGCCTGCTGCTCACCCGGCGGGCAGGTGCCTGCCCTGCCGGCGGACTCGTGTGCGCCGCCGAGCCCCAGGTGGGTGCCCTTTTCGCAGGAATAGCCTGCCCACCGTTAGGTGTTGCAGATTCCTCCCCCGCTCCTCTTGTCGGGCGAGGTAGAAGCAGGCTCCGCTATGCTGAGCCGTGGGCTCCTGGGCTCGTCCCGTGTACAGCGCGTGCAGCCGGTCAAATGCCTGGAGCCGGGCGAGGGCGAGCTCGCAAACCCATTTGAACGGGGTCCGCGGCTGGCCGGGTTTCTCTGTGCACGGGACTTCCCGAGCGCCTGCCGCCCCACCTCGGACAGCCGCCGCCTCCGCCAGCGCCGCCGCCCGGCACCCAGCCAGGGTAATGCGGGCGCGCGTGCCGGAGGCCCGCCGGTCCCCGCCGGCGGCGGCAGAATCGCCGCCTGCCCCACCGTGCCGGCGGCCCTCCCTTCCGCGGCTTCTTCCCTTACGCGGCTAATGCCCGCCACGTTTCCCTCTCCCCCTCCCCCGTGTCATGTTTCGCCTTTTTTGTTTGCAGTGGAACAATTCTCGCTCTCCGGGCTCGCACCGAGGCGGACCGCTGCCCGTCGGGAGCGCGGGGCGGGCGCGGGGAGTCGGGCCCCTGCAGGGCGCGGAGCCCCGTGCGCCCGGGACCCCCCGCGCACCCCCGGGGCTCGGCTGAGGCTGGGCGCGCCATGCCTGCTCCGTCAGATATAAAACTTTGTGCCACTGCCTGAGGGACCCGGTGAAACCGCCGCCCCCCGCCAGGTAAGTTGCTGCTGTTTGTTGTTGTTGCGGAGGTTGCGCGGGGCGGTTGCGGGCGGCCGCGGGGAGGCGGCGCGTGCCGTCCCACCCGGCTCGGCCCGGCGCCCGCGCCACAACTTGGTCGGGAGTTTGTGCGCGCCCGGCGTGCGCGCCGCCCGTGACCCCGCGTGCCCTCGCCGCGGCCGCGCCCGGCACGAGCTGGTCGCGCCGGGGGGTCTCGGACCGCCCCGTCCGGGGAGCTTGGGCGCGCGCGCGCACTACTGCAGAGCGGCGCGGGGGCCGCGCGGCCGATGACACCCGGGCCGCATTGGCCTGGTGCGCGGCGCGCGCACGCCCGGTCCCGGGCACCCCGGTCGGCCTGGCAACGCCATTGATTGTCCGCGGCCGCGGCCATGGCGCCCCACCCCTCCGCTCCTGCGCGCGGCGCGGCGCCCCGGCCCCGTTGCGCCCCCCTCCGGCCGCGGCCCGCGTGTGGCCCGCGGGCTGGACGCCTGGTGTCCGGCCGTGTGCTCGCCCGTCACGGCGATCCTTTGTCTGCCGCTGCAGCCATGCCACCGGCCTCGCTGGCAGGCCCCCCGTACCCCCCGCTGTGGCTGCTGTCGGGCCCCGCCGCCGCGGGGGCTGCCCCGGGCACCCCGCCCTGCCGCGGCCGGCCCCGCCGGACTCCCCTGCCGGCCCCAGAGGGCTCCGCGGGGCCGCGGCCGCCCGGTCAGCCCCGCTGCCTGGAGCGGAGACAGAGACGGGAAAAAAAAATCATGAAGTGATACGGCCCTTTGGGAGGATACTGGCAAATAAGGAAATTAAACAGAAAGAGAGCAGCATGTTGTCATAGCAACAGTGCAATTAAATTACTTTACTGTCAGCCATCATATAATTTTCCTGTTTAGAAGCTCATGGGACGGAACTTCCATTTGGAGTCAAAGTTGAGTGTGCGGCTTAAGTAGGCAATGCCACTGCCCCTGGACGCTGGTGATTCCCTTGTTTACCTTCTGGTTGCGCTTGATGCGCTTTTGAAAACTAGCAAGTGGAGCCGACACAAGTTTGGCCTCCTGGCCTCGGCGTTTTTTCCTTTTCCAGATCCTTACTCGTGTAAAGCTGCACATCTTCACTGAACATGTTGAGTGTATTGATGGGCTTCTGTGCAGAAAAATTCTGTGTGTTTCAATTTTAGTAAATGTCTGCTTTCATGTAGCTTCTTTATAGAAAGATCCAAAGATCTTAAAAGTTTTCATTTTTGCCCATTTATGACAGCTAAATTAAATTCCATTATTTCTCTTTCCCATAATAGCTGTGTTGCTCTATTTTTCCCTGCAGATAGATAGTTCATTCTGTTGTTACTTGTAGCTTTTTTTGCCCTTCGTTTATGGTATCTACTGTGTGACTGCATGACTTCAGGTAACTGCTTGGGTTATGCTTTAGGAATAGGGAATCATTTTGTTCAGTGTTTGTGCAGAAAGTTTCACCCGTTTAAATTCTGTTCTTAACTCCGTCCAGTTTCGGTTCCACTTCTGTTCACGTTTCCAGACATAATTCCTGGCAGTTTGACTATATGTAGAAGCTAAGGGAGCCTGTCTCCTGCTTCTGAAGTAGAATTTTTGGGCTTGTCTGCTTCTCTCGAATTGGACAGGGGCACAACTTCGCTTTTCTTCTGAAGTGCTCAGGTCATCCTGAATACTAGTGCTCATCAGTGTCCCCCCAGGGCCTGCTGGTGCAGTACCCTCAGCAGCTCATCCCACCTCTCACAGGCCATTGTTGAGCATCACAGTGGTCTTTCTGATTCTTGTTTTCTACTGTGTTTGAGAAAAGTTCAGCTTATGTTCTCCGTTTGCATACATTTTTAAAGTGCTCTATTGCTCTGGCACTTGCTTCCCCATTTCTTGGCCCTGGGCACAAAACTATGGGATGTTGCTTTCCCTCCTACTTTCTCCTGACCTTGCTGGTTTTGAAGTTCTGGTCTCATTTCTGAGTTTTGGTGCAATCAAGTCAGTATGGATATTTGTCTGCCTAGGCCTTTAGCCAGAGTGATTTTATTCATGGTGCTGTTATATTGTCCTCAAATGTGGAACAGGTGAAATTAATCTGAAGCAACTGGACATAAGTCACCCTCTTTTTTTTTTTTCCTTTTTTTTTTAGTTCACATCCTTATTAAAGTGATACAATTGGGGTATTCAATGGTTTGAAATCACTGCTTCCTCTTTAAAGAGACATGGTTTGGAATTTCCTGTGTGGGGCTTCATGTGCATGCAGAATTGAAGTGTATCTGGATTATCATTCTGTACTGAAATTTCTTCCCTTGTGCTGACTTTAGATAATTTTACTCAACAGTTGTGGATGAGTCTTAGGTGAAACTGACATGTTTAATACAGATGGCAAAAGGCCAAGTGACCAGCTAGGGAAAAGCTGTCAAAATGTTACACAGGACCTTTCTACAAGCTAACTTTTCTCTCTCTCTCCCTTTTCTTTGGATTCACTCTCCCAGGAGCTGCTGTCTAAATGGGTCCAGTCATGCCTCCCAGTAAGAAGCCAGAGGGCTCAGGAATTAGTGTTCCCAGTGGATTGAGCCAGCGTTATCAAGATAGCGATTTATCAAAGGCACTTCATGATGATGAGGACCTAGATTTCTCTTTGCCTGCCATCAGATTAGATAAAGGGGCCATGGAAGATGAAGAACTAACTAATTTGAACTGGTTACATGAGAGCAAGAACTTGCTGAAAAGCTTTGGGGACTCGGTGTTAAGGAGCGTTAGCCCTGTTCAGGACATCGGTGATGACACGCCGCCGTCTCCTGCCCACTCTGACATGCCCTATGATGCCAAGCAGAACCCCAACTGCAAACCTCCTTATTCCTTTAGCTGCCTCATATTTATGGCCATTGAGGATTCGCCAACCAAAAGACTGCCTGTAAAGGATATATACAACTGGATCTTGGAACACTTTCCATATTTTGCAAATGCACCCACTGGATGGAAAAATTCTGTGCGACATAATCTATCCTTGAATAAGTGTTTTAAGAAAGTGGACAAAGATCGAAGTCAGGTGAGTTTGGAACTATGGGAACCTATCTGGCTCTAAAAATATTCACCTGCAAATCCCAGAATATGTCCTTGACTGTGAAATACAGAATGTACAACCCTGTGCCTGGTAAAGTAGTTGATTAAGTTCAGAGAGCCAGCATTTCTTCAGCATTGCTCATTCCGATTTTATTAGATTCATTGTCTAGACATCTGTAAGAAAGCGTTTGGTGTGTGTGTGTGTTTTTCCCCCCCAGCTGGTGTCTTCATGCATAGTGGTTAAATATTGTTTTTAGTTATCATGCTGTGGTAATGGTTTCCAGCTATACTAGATGAATGTAATCATGTTATAAATAGGCTGCTTGCTGTTCTTGGCTTATACAAATGTATAGTGAAAGGGTATGCCTTATGTAAGAGTCCATCGCTGTTGCCCTGGTCTGTGTTGTAATCCAAAAAAACTTCTCTTTCTTTTATACAAGGAGGGTAATGGTGATGAAGCTTTGTTCCATTTCGAGCAAGTTTTAGAGAAACTCTTCAGAGAGAGGAGACAGGTCTGGCATCAAAGGTGAAGTTTACCATTCACCAAAATTTCTGGCATTCTCTGGGCTCATGTAACTACTGCAGCTGATGTGGAGCAGCAGCCCTGGGAGCACATCTTTGCTTTTGGATTTCGGTTGTTGTCTCCTGGTTTTGTTGTTGATTCCCCAGCAGCGTCTGGGGGAAGAGGCTGTGTGCAAGGGAATGGAAAGTGAGCAGAGCAGTGGGGGCAGTCCCTCGCATAGCCTTCTACTCTGTCAGTCTGCCTGGGAGCAGGAATCAGTTTCCAAAGGGGGCCTTCTCAAGAGGCAGTCGGGCTGGATGAATCTTTGGCAAAGTACGAGTATACTGATAAAAATACCAGCTTGCATATTAATTTCAGAGGCCTTCTCACAGGTTAGGGAGATAAATAGCAGGTAAAATCACATCACTCATAGTCTGTCTCTAAAATTGGCTGAAGATCAGAAGGTGAACGATTTTCCCTGGCAGAAACAATAGATGCACTTAGCTTTTGTATTTCAGTGAGTTAAATGCTGTGATTGTCTTGTAACTTGTTACCCTGAAACTAGACTTCTCTTGGTGGTGCTGTTCTCCCTGTTTTGTGTGCAATTTAACTTGAAAAACTCTGGAGCAGAATTCAAGTAACTCTAGAGGAAGAGTCATACACTGTCCTAAACTAGCAACTTTTCATTTTAGATGAGTTAACTTTTTTTCCTTTCTTTATGGAGCTTTCATTTTTAAAGGATTGACATGTCTGTCTTTCTTTTCTTCTTTTCTAAAAAGTATTATTACCTAGAATCCACTGTCCCTGTATTGCTGATCACACACTGTATGTTTGTTTTTTTAATCAATTAATTGCTGTGAAAGCTCATGTGTGAGATGAAAAAACCTGTTCCCGAACTGGATGTTGTTTTGTTTCAGTCAGAGTCTTAAATTCTGGATTGGAAGTGAGACTATAGTAGCAAACGCCACAACAGACTTTTATGACCCTGTCCCAGACTATAAGAAATCTTTACACAATGCATTTAAAAAAAAATCATCAAAATACGGTAACTGGCAAGGCGTGTGTTTAATTCTGCTATTTGTGTTTTGTTCTGTCCCTCTTCCTCTGTTTACAAGTTGCCTATTTAGATTTCAGCTTCCTTCCTGTGAGGAATTTGACTTCATGTCTATCTGTCAAATATCCGGCCATCCACTGAGCTCATCTGAACAGTACCACACTGCACTGCTGCTCCGTGGGGAGGTGGTGCAGCACAATGCATGACTGGTCACCCACATCTCAAATTCATTACGGCCATGGTTACATAGCTAGGCTGCAGGGTGTGGTGGGAAGCCTTGCCTGTATGAATCTCAAGGTGGAGTTTTATTAATTCCAGGAAAATCCCAGATTTTGAGAAAATTTTTTCTACTTCCTGAAGATACTAATAACTGCAGGTAGCCAGCTTTAAGATGAATGGGATGGGAATCTCAAATGTAAAATGCACCACAGCAGGTCATTCAAGTCCCCCGCTGTGTTTTTCCTCGTGTCCTGGCCAAGGGATGTGGCAGACAGTCCTGAGTGCAGAATTGGCCCTGGGTCAGAGTTGCTGAATCAGGTGCTTGACAGCTAATTGTGGACTTGGAAAGCAGTAAATGTCAACTGATGGCTTTGAAAATACCTTCGTGTGTGTGCACTAGCACTTGGGCTTGATACTGTACCTTGCAGCAAATATCTCTGCTGTTCAGAAGGAAGGTGTCCATCTAAAGGGTTCTCTGGTTTAGATAAGGGGCTTGAGGCAGGGAGAAGGGGGGGCTTTCATCTGTAAGGAATCATTTTATGCTACTTTTCCTTTGCAGACAGTTTTTGCAAATTCCAGGGTTGAGGTCTGCTTGTTTTACTGGTTTTACATGGAAAAAAGAAAAAAAGCAGCATTTAGCAAATGGCATGTTATGAAATGCTAACAAGATGGGCTCTGAAACATGTACAGTATGGGGGGAAGGAGTTAATCAGTGCAGGGAATTGTAGGCATTTGTCGGTTGATGTGCGTTGACACATTGTGAAAAGCTAGAAGCTTTTCCTCTCATAGTTGTGCTTTCCAGTGTTTGTTTATGTAGCCTTTCAGTAATCATTTTTCTAAAAAAAGTTCTGCTGAACACTTAATTCTTTTTTGAACTCCCTCTGCATAGTAGTTTTCTCAGTCTTGAGTTCCACTAGTTTATATTCATAGGGCTAAATATGCATCTAATAGTCTGCAGCTTTTTCTGCCTGCATGTGAATGCTTGAATTTCTTCATGCGAGATCATTGTAATAGAGAGGGGGGTAAAAAAGAGAGGACAGGCTTCATCACTTTGTTTTTTTGACTTACCCTGTCCTGGTGCTTTTAGGTCTGGTGTGGAATGCTGGGAAAAGAGGATTTGTTTTTACATTGCTGCTATTCCACATCAGCTGCAGTGCCATCAGGCTTACCTGGCAAACCAAAAGCCTGGCTGTTCATGTAACTACGATGAGGCTGATCTGGATCGAGACAGAGAGCTGGGCTGAAGAAGGGAAAATGCTGAGCCCTTGATTGTACAAACCTCTTTGCATTGAGCTCAGCAGTTTAATAATAGTTGGCCAGAGTATGAAGTTATCACATGATGGGGAGTAGATGTGGAGTTCCCTGGCTTTGTTTATACTGCCAGACCTGTGAATTCACTTGTTCAGATTAATCCTATTGTGAACATACAGATCTAAATGTCCTGTAGTCTGTGTCCCACTTAGTACAGCCCGTTAGTCCATGACTTCCCTACCATCTGGTCCTTGGCTATAGAGAGGAATTTTTCTTGTATATGTGTCTCCATAGCAACGAGTTTGCAGTTGATATGGAAAGTAAGCAGTTGCCCTAGCAACGGAGTTACTGATGTGGCAGCTTCTCTGCTTGCAGGGAAAGGGCTAAGCTAGTTCAGACCCATTATGTAGGTTTGCTGTGATTATAGCTGTGCCCGCTAGTGCTGCTCGAGCTAAGGGGTGGCTGAAAAATTTTGTTACAAGCCCCATTTCTGCCTCCCTTGAAAATCTGGTTTATTCATATAGGGATTCCAGCTTTGAACAAAGGCTGGTAGGATTGTCTTTCCAGGGTGTGTGATGTGTCTGTGCCTTTTATGAATTCAAACTTCCTCAGTCATCGTTATCAGATGAGGGGAAATGATGTTTGACCTCGCTGGCTTCGCTGCAGTATTTTTGTCTCAGTGAACAGCCCACAGTTATAAAGGTTGGAGCTTTTGTCCCCGTGCTCCTCTCGGCTATTCTGCCGGTTTTTCCCTGGTCTCTGCTTCTTTGGGCATCAGTCGTATCAAGAGGGCTCCTCTTTGTGTCTGCTCTGCATTGTCTGAGATAGGGAAACACACACATGCTTCTGGCTGTGTGCATGCTGAAGAAAATCAAGTATCTGAAAGGTTTATTTGGCACTTATGCTGAGGGATGTCTTAATAAAAATGTAATGAGGGTAAAGGATATGTTCATGGGGATGGGAGAAGAAAATTCTCCTTGCTTGATGTGGAAGTTATTCTTAGAAGTACGTGGTCCATAACTGGGTCATGGAGAGCCAGCCAGGCTCCTCCTCCGTCTGGAGCAGGCTCTGAGATCTGAGGACTCCTGAGTGGTCCTTGAGCTTTGCAAGAGCCGATGTCCAACCTGTCCTCGTGTAAAGCACTGTCTCTCATAAGTGCTCTGCCAGGTCATCTTGACAGGAGCCAAGGGAAACCCTTTGGGCATGGGAGACTTTTCAGGAGTGCCTCCTGCAAATGTCTTTCCTCTGATGTGATTACATCTGCGTTTTTGGCAGTTAAAATCCTGTGGAAAGATCAGTGCTAGCTGGAGTGAGAGGAAAAAGACCCTGCTTGTTCTTTGTTAGAATCTCCTGCTCCAATCTGCAGATGCACAGAGGTGAGGGAGACAGGACCCTGTCCTCCCTCTTTTAATATCGCTGAGGTTTCCTGTGAAAGTTCAGTTTAACACTGGGAATAGAAATGATCTCCTCTGTTTTTAATGTTATCACCTAGACTGATCTAAATAACAGCAATGTCAGAATCTCACTGCATTTATAACATTTAGAGAAGGTAAAGTGAAAAATTACTAAAAATCAAACCCAGCTAAACAACCCCTTAGATTCACGTTAAAGGCTTCATGAAATATGGACTCCTTTAAAAAATTAATGTCCAAAATAAGCTGGTACAACTGTTAATTTAATTATTAAAAGAATATTTTGTGGTTTAAAACTGGAATTTGTCTAGTTTAACTTGAAATGCATCTTCTTATACTTTTGTCTATCATACAAAAAAGCTTTCTAGTATCAGAAATTTTCTTCTCAAATTGGTATGCGGAGAGACAAGGGTCATCTCTTTCTAGAGAAATCATAAAAATCTCTAGAACCATACTGTAAATGGAGTGGCAAGATATTAGACAATTTATGGAAAACTTTCCTTGAACCCTTTCAGTTTTATTTTTGAATTGCAAACCCAAGAATTATACAGAATATTTAAATAACAGATTTCCTAAAGCTGTGCATGGAAATGACACTCTTCATTTCACTGATTTCCAGCTGCTTGGCTTTACATCAGAGCTAACTCTTTGCACTGGAATCTGCCTGAATTAGCTGTTTTAGAGCTGTACAAAGCACAAGCAGTTCTTTTCAAGTAATGATGGCGATATTTGGGGAATCCTCTGAGTCTTATATCTAAGGTGTTTGTGTTATCTTGCTCTCAATTAAGGTAGCCTGCAGGCAGACGCCCTGCTGGTAACTGAGGTGTTGGTTAAGAAGTGAGTGACAGGCCACTGACCTACCAGAGGAGATTGGCCACTTAGGTTAAGTAAACTGGAGTAACAGTCCCTGTCTGTGCTCCTCACCCACAGCAAAGATGATGCAAAGTGTGTTGTGTTAAGCAGCACTGAAAGCTTAGGAAATCAGGAGTGAGCTGCTCTGGATCCATTGGGCTTGGGCTGTGGTGAGGTTGATGAGTCCATTTCTCAGCTGTGTTTGCTCTCCGTGGCTTCCAACTCTGCTCCATCACCTTCCTGGCACACCAACTTTTGTGTTTCTGTGACAAACAACTGATCTGGATGGATTTATCTTTCGCTCTACTTTTAATTCTTGTATTGCTTTTCAGCTTAATTCCCCAATTCAGATTACTCCACAGTCCAGGTAGCAGTTGTGCTGACATGACAAGGGGAATAGAGATGATGGGGAGACTGGGCATTGCCAGTTGGGATTTCTGAGACTAGCCATTCCTTATAAAAGCAGAGCTGGCAGCTGCATGATGCACAACTGCTTGGTGGGGTACTGGATGTAGTCCCTGGTTAAGGTAAAACATGAACAGAAGTTTAAATGCCATGGGACACTTTCTTCTGCTGGAGGTGTTTGTTTTGGTTTCCCTTTAGGAGCAGGACTATGTTGTTTGCTGTTCAAGTGGCCTGTGTTTGTGACTCTTCTTGGTGTTTTACAGCAGATTTGAAGTGATCAGAATCTGGGCTGCCATTCTCATGCATGAACCTGGCCTGACCTGGCTGCCTGTTCTCTTTCCTAGGAGGTGGAATTGATCTGGGGCTGTATTGCAAGCCCCTCTTCAGCTCAGACTGGCACATGTGTTACTATGTAATGAGCAGGCTGACAACTCTTTGTATGATTTTCATTTGGGTTATTTTTCATTGGGCTAATTCAGCTGGATTCATTTTCAGCTCCCTGTTTAGTTCACGGTTACTGTGGTCAGGGGAACACCAGTGTCAGCATAGGCAGTGGGCTCAGCTCTATTTAGTCTGGCATGAGGCTGTGCCTGCGGCTTCCAGCCAGCTCAGAACTGACCTGGTGACAGCAGGACAAGATGGGGAATGGAAAGGGTGGAGGATACTTTCACCTTTGAGGGCACAGGCTGCACTTAAACCACTGGTGCTGCTTGTACATTCAGTCAGATACATGCTTAGTGCTGGATTGGGTCTGTAAGACATGGGTGAAATGGTCCAACAAAAACTGCACTGGGATGTGTGCAAGTGTGTTTTTTCAAGATTTGTTTCTGTTGCCCAAGGTTCTTAGTTTTGGCAGTAGAGGTGGCTCTGTGTGGACCTGTGCTGTGCATCCTCTGAAAAGCTGTTATGGAAGAGGAAAGGATGTCTATAAAATCAATTGTCAGGCTTTTCCCATGCTGCTGTCATTATGTCCTCATCACCTCCTGTGTTTCTTTCCAATTGTCAGAGAGATAATGAAGCACTCTTGTCACTGCCAGCAAAGGAAGCACGGATCGTGGAGCTTTACTCTGGTTTGAGCACAGGAGGCCTCGCTGATGATGGGCCTAGGGATGTGGGCACACAGGAGCACTTCTACATATCCATTAGTGAATGTGGCAAGGCATGCCCCCGAGCACCTGTCCCATGGCTCTGCTAATTCCAGCTGCAGCTGAATGTCAGAGATGAACTGGGCTTGATGGTGTGGCTGAGTATATGCACTTCTGTCTTGCACTTCAGTTCTTCAGCAAAACATCAAAGAATCCATTTTAATTACTAAATATGTAACTTAGACTTCCCCCTTCCTTTCCTAAAAGGGAAGTGAAGTGTTGCACGTTGACAGACCCCAGCAAATTGTGCTGTGTGGCTTCTTTTCCTGGGTGAAGGCCTTAAGAAAAAACATTTAAAAGTCTTGGTCATAACTGAGCAGTTGAAATTAATTGAGGAGCTGAAAACACTCTTCAGGCAGCCTGAAGCGACCTTTGAGTTGCTGGTGAAGCTACCTTTCTTTTCTCTGGGTTCAGGCAGTTACTGTGTCCCCACTGAACTTTAGTTCAGTCCTTCAGCAGGACTGTATTTCTGGTAGAGTCATTCACATGACTGGCCCGGCAAGGTCTGGGCAGCAGCTTATACCTGCTCCTTCTGTGTTATTTTCAGCTAATTGCTGTATCTTCATCATAAATCTAGTTAGTACAAATGAATGGTATAGAATAACATAAACCGAAATCCTTATGAAGAAGGGATTGTGTGTTACTGTTTCTAATTTAGTTGGTTGTCATTTGTATGTTGAGCAGTGGTGGGTTAGCACGTAAAAGTTGTTGACTTCTGTCATTGCAAGACTGGGCAGACTTGCTGGAGGAGGTCATGGTGCAAGCATTGTGTGTAGCTATAACAAAGCAGTGTGTCATGAAGCTCAAAAAGTCCAAGTGCAGGGTGCTCCATCTGGGTCGGGGCAATCCCAGTTACGAGCACAGACTGGGAGATGAAGTCATTGAGAGCAGCCCTGCAGAGGAGGATTCGGAGGTTCTCATGGCTGAAAAGCTGGACATGCACCAGCAATGAGCCCTTGCAGCCCAGAAAGGCAGCTCTCTGCTGGGCTGCATCCAAAGCAGCAGGGTGAGGAAGGGAATTCTGTCCCTCTGCTCTGCTTTCGTGGGATCCCACCTGCAGTGCTGCATCCAGCTCTGGGGCTGGCCCCCAACATAGGAAGGACATGGACCTGTTGAAGAGGGTCTAGAGGAGGGCCGAAGATGGTCAGAGGGCAGAAACACGTCTCATGAGGACTGCCTGAGAAAGCTGGGGTTATTCAGCCTGGAGAAGAGAAGGCTACATGAAGACCTCATTGCAGCCTTCCATTATTTAAAGGGGACTTAGAAAAAAGAGGGAGAAGGTCTTTTTATACAGGCAGAGAGTGACAGGACAATAGGGAACAGTTTTAAATGAAGAGGAAAGATTTAGATGAGATGTTTGGGAGAAATTCTTTATTGTGAGGGTGGTGAGGCACTGGCACATACTGCCCAGAGAAGCTGTGGATGCCATATCCCTGGAAGTGTTCAAGGCCAGGCTGGATGCAGCTTGAAGCAACCTGGTCTGGTGGATGGCATCCCTGAACGTGGTGGCTGAGTTGGAACTAGGTGATCTTTGACGTCTCTTCCAAACCTAATCCTTCTATGATTCTGTTCAGTTACTCTTGTGAACACAAATTTGTTGAAGAAAAAGCCCCATGTGGCTGCCTCTGGTTAAGTTTTGCTTAGCAAGCATCTGGGGAAAGACATGGCCCATGCTTATATGTATTTTTAAGCTAATAAAGCTTTTTATCTCTTAAGTAATTTGCTTTTATCTTTTGATAAATAGTCTGGTATTTTTAATCAGTAAAAGTCTGGTAAAGATCTTCTAGGTAAAGTAAGATACTGAGGAAAATTCATTTTTATGAGATCGGTAAGAATCTTGCTGGTTTTGTGATACTTTTAGTTTGTCAGTTTTTAAATACTTTAGAAACAATGAGGTTTTGCTTTCTTCAGTAGCAGCAACTGGCTTGTTATAGTTCAGTAATTAAATTTTGGTCTCAAGGAAAGAGCTATTTAGCTTCCTGACATCTGTCATTCAATCTGATTCCCAGTTAAGTCCCTTCCCCAACCATTCCTCAGCTGCTCCAGTATCTCAGAGCTGGTTTAAAGCAGGGTACCCTCTCAGCTCCAGAGAGGGTACTCTGCTTCAGAGATGAGAAATTATTATGGGTGGGCTGGGGATGAGAGGAATTGCCAAAATTGATTGTCTGGTAGTGCTTCATTGACAAGCAGCAGAGAAACAAACATGGGTCATGGGTTCAGGTGCAATTATGAGTCTCTGTCCTTAATACTTCAGCTCTGACATCCTTAAAATGGATCCTGAGTATGTGCTTTGATGATTTTTTCAGTCTTGTAGCTTAGTTCTTTGAACTTAATTCCTGTTTGTCTTTTCTCTGGCTTGGAAGAATTCAGGCACAGAAGCAACATCATATGCTTTCTTTAATGGTGTGGGCAAAGGCAGATATCTGGAGGACCTGGCCTGTTGCTGTTGGAGAGTGACCCTGTGGGTGGTTTCAGCAGTCTGGCTGCCCTGGGATTGACTGGCCTTGTAGATGGGGACAAGAAACACCTTCCTCAGGTGTGCTGCTTTTAGCAAGAGCTTCCTGAGATATTTTCACTTAGGGCAAAATCAGCCTCCAGGACTGAAACTCACAGCAACTCTTACCTTTAATTACACATGAGAGAGTAGAATACTTTAGCTCTGCCATGCCATGGTATCCAAGATTCCTTTTAGCCTGTGGCCTTTGGATCTCAGTGATCAGGTGGCTGGAGCTGCTGAGTTCTTTGGTAGTTGGGATAGTGCCCCCACACATACTCATCATCACTGCCGTGTCTGGCCATTTATTGCAATGGCAATAAAACAGTGGTTATCCTTTCTGAAGAGTAAGCATCTTTATAAGAGTCTTGATGCTGACAAAGTTATCTACTAGCTGGCAACAAAACTGGCTTTTAAAGAGTCCTAAATTTCTTGTAGCTATAAGTGGTGTCAAACTCATCAGTGACAGAGGTCAGGTAAGATAAGCAATGGAAGAGAAAGAAAGGGAGTGACCTTCTTGCTTTGACATATCACTTTTTTTCCTCCTGAATTTTTTGTGGATCGTTGTTGGCCCTTCTTAGCCTGAACATTACTTGTTTTTTTCCTGTTTTCCCACCAATTTGGACTCCTGGCTTCAGAAAAGCTGCTTTTGATTTAATCTTGAGTATCAACTGAAGAATTGGGACTGAGAGCTGTGGAAAGTAGCTGCTGTGGTCATAAATGATGCCTCAGGATCCTGCTTAGTTATCCATAATAATAATTTTGTAGACAGTATGTTTTAATTAATTTTGTTAATTTATTTCTGTTTAGTTGTTCACATTTCATTTAGGCTCTTATGGAAAAATTGTCCTGGGGACTAGTGTAGGAATTTGTGGGAGGACTCATTCTAAGGATCTTTAATGTGAGTGGGTTTTTCCGTGTTGCAATAGAAAAGAAATCAAATTGCTGCCCTTAGTCAGTGACTTAAGATACCAAAACACTATTTATGGCATGCTGAATTGCTATATTTCATTGCAGCAGTGAAGAGTAGCAATTTACCACTAGCTGAGAGCTCTCAGGATTTTGAAGCACCAGTGTAACTTGCTGAAAGATGACTGTTGGTAAGCAGAGGAGTGAACAGGCTTCTGTACAGGGAAGTCTCAATGGCATGGAGACTTGTCTGTGGCAGTTCGTGGAGCAGAAACTTATTGATGGAATTTTGCATAAGAGAATCTAGTTGAATGATGAATTCACACTCATTCAAGCTTTGAGCAGAAAATTAGTCTGTGCTCCAGAGCTATGTTTATGAGATCCCACAGCTGCCTGCTTGTGGGATGAGGCAACTGTCACGAATATATTTCTGAGTTTACAGTTGGAAAAAAGTGTCTGCAGTGCAACTTGCAGGGGCTGTGGGGGTTAATGCAAGGCTAGGGTTAGTTGCTGGCATACCTTATCTCAAGCTTTCATTTACATGCTTTTATCTCTCTTCCTCAGTCTCATAGGTTCTGCATGCTTCAGTAAAAATAGGGAAATCATTCATGAAATGTTTTAGTTTTACATTAGCAGGAGGGATGTTAAGCATCATTTTTAAGGTTTAGTGGTTCAGAATGAAATAAATGTATCACTTTTGCAATTAGATCTCTTTAAATAGTTGAGAAGAACTAAATAGACCTTGCAAAGACAAGATCTTTGTCTTTAGGACTAAAGTCCTTGCCATGCAGGAAAAGCTGTATTTGAAGGATTCTCCTCAGCACTACTGCTTTGGAGTGGCTAGTTGTGTGCAGCCTTCTCAAGCCCCAAAAAAACACAGAATCACTGCCTTTCCAGAGATTCATCACTGCTCCTGGGAGCACTTTGAAGGCTTTTGGAGGGAATGTTAGATGGGTTTAAGAATTGCCCGCTGCTGGTGTGTATTGAGCTACAATTATACTTAGGCTTGGGAAAATACTGTGGGTCAAAAGATACTTAGTTCTGCAGGAATTCCCTTCAGACATAATATTTATAAATAAATTTAATTGGAAATAATAATATGATTCTTACATAATCCCACCCTTCCTGAAGTACTTGAGGACTAAGGGGCTGCACATTAATAGAATCACAGAACATCCTGAGTTAGAAGGGATCATTGAGTTCAGCTCCTGGCCCTGCACGGGACACCCCACGAATCACAGTGTGCTTGAGAGTATTGTCCAGGCACTTGTTGAACTCTTCAGGCTGGTGCTGTGACCACTTCCCTGGGGAGCCTGTTCCAGTGCCTAAGCACATTCTGGGTAAAGAACCTTATTCTGATATAATGGTGTAAGTAGTTTGCTGGCTTTCCTGCATAGCTGAAGTAAGGAGGACTACATGGTGTGCATGGAAAGTACAAGTTTTTAATCATCAGTCAGGAGAGATGGGGAGTTGAAGAGTCAGGATGTGGCTGAGATGGCTGAGAATTAAACAGATGTTGACATCTGTACTGTTGCATGATTTGCTTTGAAGGAGTAGGATGAACTTGTCCAAAATGTTTTTTCCTGTTTTGGCAATTAATTTAATGCATTAATTTTTATGTAATTGCTCATTACACTAATTTATTTGTGTTTTTTCTCTCTTACCTTTCTTCTATACGGATGAGGGTTTTTCCCCTTTAATGCTCAGGGTTAAATATACAGACCTTGCTTTTGTAAAAGATTGTAGGTTTCGTTTGCAACTTTATACTGATATGTAATACTTTCTAGACTTCTGGCTGCATAGCAGAGAAAGAGGAAAGAAGCTATCACAGAGACAAATTGCACAGAAGCATGATTTTGCACCATCTCATGACTTTCTAATAGAAACATCTAGAATACCAACATGCTAAAAATGCTATGAATCAGCAACAGTAAAGCCAGATCCTGGAGGTTGCAATAAAGCTATAATCTGTCAATCTTCTGTTAGTGGTATATTTAGTATTGGCTGAGAAAGTCTTTTGCAAGAAACACAGTAATTACCGAAGTCCTTCACTGTCCACTGCAGATGTCAGCATTTGTTGTCATTGGGTGCAACTATGAAGAGAGAAGGATGCTTTGGAGCAGCCAGCCCTTTTTATGGGCTGGTGCTTTGGAGCTGGTGTAACTGGCTTCCTCTTGCAGGGGCAAGCAGTGGTGAGTTTTTACACCCCCAGCATCCTCAAAGGCTGGTTACTGCTTTTTGGCAGTGTTTGGTACATTATGCAACTCTGAAAGGTGACATGACTGCTGTTTAAGTGTTTCAGTATTGGTAGGATGAATGGAGTCAATATAGGGTGTCCATTCCTTTTTGTTCAGCCTTTGGATAGGGCCTTCAGCAGTTTGGACTTAATTTTCTAGATAGGCATTTTTCTCTGTAGGAGTGTTTGCAGGTTATTTTTGGTTGTTTTTCACCTTCAGCTATTCAATTCCAATTGTTGTTTTTGTGGTTCCCGTCCCCCTTCTCCCAACACACACACACACCTTAGTTCTCTTTTTTTTCCTACCTGCATCATCTCTAAATGTAACTGATCATAAGCTTCTGTCTGAGGAATGCAGGGGCAAGTGCTTTCAATCATCATTGCACTGTACTGAAAGTGCGTTTGCATTTTGAAAAAGAAGAAAAGTGGCAGCTTTTTTTTGAAGCCGCATTTTCAGTTGTAAACTGTATGCTATTTTTGGTGTGTCAGATATGAAGGCTTCCTGTGTGAAACTGATCAAGAAGAAGATCACAGGAGACCTGGAGCAGTGACTCAGGTCACAGCAGGCCTGGTTGCATGACACCTGTGTCACCAAAATAGCCTTGCTTTGGCATCCCTAAATGAGATTTTTTTTTTTTTCCTTTAGATGGTAGATCTGTTCAAAGGCGTATTTGATCATGAATAATTTGGAGGAAAACAACTTTTTAACTTTTTGAGAATATCATACGTCTTCTCTTCCTTGTTACTTCTGAACTCCTTACATCATCATCTTATGATGAGCAAGTTGTTGATTTTCATCACTGGGTTCTGCTCAGAAATTGTTTCTCCCTGTTTCCTTCCACTCCAGGTATGTTAAGTCAGATAAATTCATACAATGATATTTAATCAGTGATCACTTCTCACTCTTGTGCAATATTTGATCAGCAGCCTTTTTGTATGCAATGATCAGAATGAGTAATAGCTGCCTAGTAAACACAGGAGTGGGAGGGAGAAGATGGTGACTTAGCCCCATGTAGAAGTTGACACAGGTTTTTTCAGAAGTTTCTAGATTCCATCCAGTTTCTTTTCCCCTTCCATACTCCAGACTCTGTTTCTTTCCTTGTTCTGTTCAAGCTGAGCATCAATCCTTCTTTCTGTAGATGGTGTGTCTTTCAGCATGTGCCCCAGTCCTCTTCTCATGGCAGCTGGTGCTGCTGAGATTGTCCAGTATCTCATTTTCCTGAGGAGCCTGTCATTTCTTCTTTCAGAACACTACAAATGCACATAGGCTTCCTATTTCATGGGGGCGTCCTGTGAACATCACACTGAAAATGAAAAATGACTCCTTGTGAGATAATTAAGTTAAAAAGAAGCCAGGGAAAACCCAAATAGGCAGGGCAGTGGTGTGTAGGTTGAAAGCTGTTTTTTACCCCCTCCTTCCTCCCACTGTTTCCTTACCAGGTAAGAGACCCGGTCTGTGCCTGAACTTGCTATTCTGAATAACCTCTTACCTGTGCACAGTCACTGATGCTCACATCCTGTTTGCTAACAGCTTACAGCGCCCTGAAGAGGGACATTTCTATTTCTGCTGGGTCTTTTTCAGTGAGTTTGCAGGCTGGCTCTCTGCTGCTGCCTCTCTCATATGCCTTTTTATTCTCTCCTGTGAATTTGAGGAAACTCACTTTTTCTTTATTGGTTCTATGAGATAGCAGAATCATAGTAGGATTTGGAATGGCATCTGGAAAAATGAGGTAGACTTTTAAACAGAGGAATAATTTATATTGAGTCAGGATTTGGTTAAGTATTTAGACTTTGATAAATGCTCTGCTAATGTAGAACTAGTCTGCCCAGGAAATAACACGAATAAACCTGTGAATTCTGTTCTTGCCAAGATGTATGTTTTGATTAGAGACTGCTAGCTTCCTTGGAAAAATTGTAGATTTAAATATTCCTTTTTTGCACACCAGTGAGTTCAGATATTACTTCTCTAATGTAATCACTTTGCTGTGTTTAATAATAAACTATCTGCACAATTTCAAATCTGTTTTACTGATGGAGGTGCTCAGAGAAGCTGATTATCCACTCTAAACTACACTTGATTCAGTGGCTCATGCTGCAGAAGTTTCCCCTGACAAGCATTGTTGTGTCTGCCACTTTCAGTATTTTACCAGTTGCAACCTGTGTAGTCATGCTTGCAAAATTGCAGTCATCTAAAAAAACCAAGACAAAAAAATCCTATAGTTGTCAAGTCTATTTTTGAGATAGCTGTTTGGAGATGAATATTAAATGGAGTCTTCTTACAGTTTTAATGAAGCTTACTGTGAATTAAACTTTGAAGACTAAGCAAGTTCATCTTCTTGCTCTTTTTACAAGCCTTTGCTTCTGCAGCAGACTTAAAGTGGGAAAAAATATAAGTATGCCTGAATTAATGTCTCCCCACAAAGAAAAGTTCCTGAATTGTTCTTTTTTAGCTTACTTCACCTAGAGGATGATGTGTAGGAGACATGACAAGGTAGCTTGCTTTCATCCCCTGACACTGCATGCTTCTGCTGAGAAGGATGCTTCTCACATGTTTCTCCCTCCCTGACTTCATGGTAAGTTGCTCATCTCCTGGGGCTGGGTGCAGGTTCCCCAGCTGTGGCACAGTGGAGGCTGGTGCCCTGCACTTTCAGGGAGGGTGAGGGGACTGTGGTTGCTGCAGGGGTGGAAATGCTGTGTTTAACCCACATGTTAACATGCCGCAGTGTCTCCTGTTTGTGCTTCTGGTAATGCCATGGCCCTGGCTATCTCCAGCCATCCATGGGCTGGAGCTGGTGTGGGAAGAAGTTTTGTGCAGCTAGGACTGGGAGAGGATGCTTGTAGTGACCTGTGACATGGCAGTCATTGGAGACAGGCAGGTTGCTTAGCAGCCTGCTCCCTGTCTCTGCTTGCATATATAATTTCCATGCCATCTTGAGACTGGAGCCCCCCCCAGCTACGTTAGAAGTCTCTGGTGCAACTGAGGTGTGTTTTTGACTCTCTCAGGAAGGCTTTTATGGCCAGCCCTCCAGAAGATGCAGGAAGAGGTTATTGCCATAGATGGTAGTGCTCTGACTCTGCAGATGGTCCGAGTGAGGGCTTGTTGCTCTCTGGCCATGTGTTTCAATGGTGTGCCTCTCAGGTGAGATTTCTTGCTCAGTTTGCATTACAGTAAAAATGGCATACAAAATCCCACTAGGTGAGGAAAGCCTTCTCCCACAGGCACTGCAGTTGTAGCCCCACCAGGGTGCCCAGTGTCTAAGAGGGAGTGTGTGTGTACTGTAGCTGCTAGGTTTTGACCTCTCTACAGGAGGCTATTTTGCTCCTAGAGCTAAACTGTTCTTTCCCTGGTTTGTCTTCATTGCAGAGCCTTGATCTTACTGTTTCATTTAGGAGGCATTTCTCCAGAGGCTTGTAGTACCTGGTGTTTGGGTGGAAGGAGGATTTGTGTAGGCTGCTTGCAAAAATGCCAAGTCATGGTGAAATCCCAGATTTTTTTTGAGTCCATGAGGTTTTGGGTTATGACATTTGGGCTGTTGAGGCTCCTGAAGCCAGGCCCTGCCTTGACAAGTTTGTGCTGATTTGGGCTGTGTCAATGAGATGAAAACTTCACTGCTGTCATGAGTTGTTTCATTAAGGAGGATGTTTGCAGCATGGGGAGGTGTTTTGTTTTGCTCTCTGGGATTTCATTCAGCTATGAGAAAGAGGAGGAGGAAAGATACTTATTAAGTACCTCTGAACCTAGCGTAGAAATGGGACACAATCAGTGTCGATGTGTATGTAAGTAATGTGTGTGTTGATGGATGTGGGTAGCACTGAGGTCTCTGTTAAAGGAGGATGGTTATTCTTCAGTGAGTGCCTGCTGGAGGTGACAGGGACCTTTTGGGGCTGCTGAGCGGGGCTTGGGATGGAGCACAGCTTTGTTTCTTTAAAGAGCCCAGGAACACTTGGAAACCCCACATCCAGGGAGCCTCTCAAACTATCTATCAAAGTGCCTGTTTTTTCTCCTCAATACATTGTGCAAACCAATATTAAAACTAAGCAAGGAAAAGCCATACATTAAAGAAACAGTTATGAGGGAAATGGTGCAAATCCATTAGCTTTTGTCAGGTCTTCCTTATTTCTATTTTTATTTGTTGCGGATAATGGATTTAGTAAAACCTACTCCCTCTTACACATTTCTGTTAGCTGTTAACCCCTTCCCCTGGAAATTCACTCACTAGCTTATTTTGTCATTAATACAGCAGTAGGCAAAAAGTGACCTGTAAACCTTTAGCACAGATATAAGTGTTGAATAATTTTTTTAATATCTGTTCTGTGAAGGGTTGTGTTTTAAAATTGTCCCTAGGTTTTCATGTATGATGTAACTATACATTTGTAAGAAAAGGCAATTTATGTCTTTTCCAATTGTAGATAATGTAGATAATATGAAGAGCATGGATAACCAGCGGATATTTAAATGAGGGGACCTCTGATATGAAATTAGCACACCCCACTAAATGGACTGTTGGTCTGGAGGTTTTTTTTCCCTTTCTGCCATGGATTTTATAGGTGACGCCGAGGACTTTTTTTTTTTTATTCTTTTGTTTCTGTGCTTTCTCAATTTTCTTTTCAGTAGTGTAGGGGTAATTACACTTCCCATATATACGTGGAAATTCTATTGGCTGAAACAGCATTATTAATGCTACTTGCTGCTTAATCTCCCTCAAGTATGCCTGTGATGGCCTGTCATGATGACAGGCTTGTCTTCTGGGCTCTCCTGCTTTCCCAGCCCAGTCTCCCTGCATCTATTTGATCTTGAATTTCGTTCCTCCTCTGCAGTGTCTCAGCCCGTTGTCTTCAGCGCCTGTACTTTGCCTAGCCTGGAGATACTTTGGGCAGTGTCTGGGGTTGCTAGGTACTGGCATGAAACAACATCAGCTTTATATAGGAGGTGGGCATTGTTAAAGGGTGGTTAATGACACTGCTTTCTTCAGCTGCTTGTAGGGTTTCCAAGTGGCGGCCTTAATAGCTTTATAGGGTGGTTCGCATATAACAGGGAGAGCTCTAACTAACTAAGCTAAATTTTTCCTCTCTAACCATACTTCCATTGTCAGGGAAATAATATACTCACCCAGCCTCTCCAGTCAGAAAGATAGTGCCCATTTTGTGACTGGAAGAACAGCAGAGATGTGGAGGTGGTTCATGTGGCTTCATCACCTGGGGAAGAAGCAGACCACTTTCATAAAGTCAGATCAGGGGAATAAAAGGTTAATGGCTGGGTTGGTGTCTGGGGTAGCTCACTAACCAAGTGAGCTAAAATACCAAGAGATGAGTGTGAAAACAAAGACTTGGACTTGCATTATTTGAAGTAATGGATGTTTTTACTTGGAGCAAAATAAGATTAAAAAAGCCCCAACCTTTTGTTTTCTTGAGAAATGCTGATGATTTTTGGATGCAGCTGGCTTACTTGGGTTAAACACTATACTACAGCAAGATTTTGCATCAAAACTTTCTTTTCATGCATTAGATGAGCATATGTTTATGATCATGTATTTGTGATTTAGCTAGTCTCTTCTCGTCATGCTTCTTCACCTTTGTGCTTGAGCTGAGCTGTGACTGCTGCTTTACTGAAAAAAGGTTGGAAACATGCAAAAGTGTTTGTGAGGGTTTCGTTATGCTGCATGCAGATGCTACTTTAGATTTACCTCAGCTTGGTGTCAAGCTGTTGCCTAACATTGCCAAACTTTCCTTGGAAGACCAGGGGAAATTTCTAGCTCTTTTAAGTTCATAGGTTGGGGGATTTTTATGAAAATTAGAAGCTTAATAAGCAGTTGTCACTGTCATTAAAATGCAGTGGTCTATAGCGCAATTCTTTAAAGCTGGACCTAGAGCATTTCAGTAGTCTGTGCTGGAAATGTTAAAAGAGAATGAAGAAAATCTGCCCTTGAACCGCATGAATAGTTACTTGTAATTTTTATGTAAGATTGCAGTGAATCTAAGGAATGTGTTTTGTAATAATAGGAATCACTGGCAGTGGCTCTGTTTTTCTTTCTGTAAGGATTCCTTAGCTGTTGTACTTCTTAATTAAAAAAACCCCAAACAATGGAAAACCAAAAACCAAACAAAAAACAATCCAGAAAAAACCTAGCTGACCTCAGATGATTCAACACTTTGTGTGTTTTTGCAAATAAGTTCAATTGTTTAAAAAAAAGAGTAACTAAAGAACCCACAAGATTCATATGCAAGGTATAGGCAAGCTGCTATAGAAGATAAAGTTTTAGTAGTATCTGCGACCACCCATAAAAAACTACTTAAAACTGGAGAATCTTTCCAGTGGAGCAGAGCAGAGAAGCAACATTATGACTTTCTTGATAACTTGAAATACCAAACTTGAGTACTGAGTTTTAAACAGACCAGCAGACCAACTTTGGCATCTAATCTTAAATCTTCCTGAGCGCTTGACAGGCAAATAGTTCAAAATTTGTTATGTAATATATTTTCCAAGTTTTGATACTAGTATGCTAATTCTGCCTCATGTAAATGAAGCAACTACTGTTCTGAGTAGGTTTTATTTTAGGACTGATACCCTTCGTTTGGAGGAGCATGATGCTAACATGAGGGATGGGTAGTTGAACTTAAAAAGTAAGGTGTGTTCTTTGTCAGTACTTTCTGCAAGTGAATGACATAGAGCTGGCCTTTGAGCAATGTTCCTGGTTGCACAGGTTTTCTCTCCTTGGATATTGAAAACCATCTCTGCCCTTGCTGTCGCATTGCTCATTCAACACAGCGTCAGTGGTCAAAACAGCCTTGCACTTTCTAGTCTTGGTGAATTTTGCAATCATGAACCACTTCTTTCCCCTAGTGTCAGCACAACGCTTGCAAACCTTCAAGAGTAGAGGTATATTTAGTGAAGTATTTGTAATCTGTTTTGTATTGTGAGGTGCCTTCTTTGTTTAGTACAAGAAAGTTTTTTAAGCAAGTCATTCTCTCCTGAGGTGGATTTTGGAATGAGTATTGTATTCCTCTCGGTGGATTTCAGAGCTGAAGACTGGGTATCATAAGGTGCAACTTGCAAAGTATTTTACTCGCCTTCTTTCTGCTTCTCCATTTCCTCATGAAAATACCTCAGTTTTCTTGTTAAATATGGGTGAGAAAAGGGGAATTTGTGTTTAGGAGGAATTCCTGATACTTTGCTGTTCCTGGGAACCAGCCAGGAACTTGTTTGAGTTGGTTTCCAGAATGTCTCTGTCTTCTGGGTGGTTGCAGTGTCAGGTGGTGAGTGAAGTACTCTACTACCCTGTTCTTTTTGTGAACAGAGTCCTCCATCATGCCTTGTTCTCTTGGGTGCTTTTGCAGATCCTTGCTGCCTGACAGCCTTGGGTGAGCTCTCACCACCCCCAAGAGGCTTCTTTCGCAGGTGTGAGCAGTCAACAGTGACAGCAGTGTCAGCTGATGGTGGCTGATGGCTGTGTGCTGTTGCATTAGAAGTAGTGCAGCCATAGAAACTGAGAAATGTGCGTTGGGTCTAAAACAATTATCATTTTCAGATTCTGGTCCTGGGATGTAGTTACGCAAACGGTTTTAAATTCTGTGGTGACATTCATAGTTCTATCACACAATTCTTTTTGCTCCTGTAGAAACCATTCTGTGTTCATATTGAACACTTGGACCTGTAGAGGTTGTTGGGCATTCCCATGGATAAACTTGGTGGCAAATCTGTGTCAAAGGTTTGCTTCAAGCCTGCTGTTGCAGCATAACTGGACACAATGAGCTCAGAATAAATATTTCTTTAAAGTAAGAACCTTTAATATGCAGTAATCTCTCCACTATTACTTGCACAGAGATCACCTGTTATAACAACAGTAGGTTTCATGCAGAGAGAAAACCTTTTGATGGTGAATTACTGACAACAAAAGGTTCCTAATCACTGAAGAAGGTGTCCTTAATGATATTCACAGGTCCTGTGTTAACAACTGCAGCAACCTACATGGAATTAGGCAGGGACAGATGTCACAGTGATGTGATTTTAGTATTTGATAGCTTTGGGCTGCACTTGTTAGTTGGAAATGCCCTTTTCTGAATAATAGGAAATTTCTGCTTTTTCTCTTTGCTTTTATGGTTGCTGAAGCCAATGTGACATACTTCTCAGATGGTGTACATCTGCACCCCTTCAGTCTGTGTAGCTGCCTGATTCATACTGCTAATCATTTTGGTTCAAGAAAGCCTTAGCTATGGCCACTCATCCCCTCTTGATTTGATAGTGGAGAAGTAAAGTACACATCTATTCAGTGGGCAACTATTGTTTTGGAGTAGCAAGGTCCTTAACTCAGCTGTTTTAAAATTCTCAGCTAGTTGGCATAGCTCAGGTGCCTGAGCAGAGCTCTGGAGTCACTCATGGGTGTCTTGTTTTGATTTCTCTCCTCCCAGCTTCCAGACACCTGTGTTGGTGCCCAGCTCCTCAGTGTCTCTGGTTTCCCATGCACAGCCTGGCCTTTCCCTCAGGGCTGTCTGCCAGCCTTGCTGCCCAGCTCACCCCAGTTCTCCCCTGTACCCCTGCTCTGTGCCACACTGGTTTTGCCATTTGTCCAAAAGCTGCTTTGTATCCAGCCAGAATCCTGATTTTCCTTTTTCAGTGTGCTGTTTCATGAGGTGCATCAGGATGTCTCCAGGGCTCCTGCTGCAGAAGGGGAGAGCTCCCATTCCCCTCCCCGACTCCGCACATCCATCCTCTGCTTTGCCACAGCTCTCTGGATGCTTGTCACACCCTTCATGTGAGCCAGCTTAATGAGTGTAAATTACATCAAATTGTGTGAGAAAAGCAGTTTTCTTTGAGGAAAATGACTGAAATGGGCTTATGGAAGAAGGCCCAGGCACATGCAAGGCATCACGGAGGAAAAAGATCTCCCTTTTGGCAGTTTTCCCTTAGGTTCTGTTCCCTTGTGGACCATCTTGGTGGTGATGCTGCTGCAAGAGATATGGGTGCCTGGAGCTGTTCCTCCCTGGTGCAGATTCAAAGTCAGCATGTTACCAGAGTTTCAGAAGGGAAAATTTGGAAATGCCAACATCTCCCTGAGCCCATGTTTCGTGGTTTCTGTATCCGCTCTCTTCCCAAAGCTTTGTTTTGGCCAGACTTGTTTAATGGCAGTGAGAATAAAACTCTGTGAAAAAGGTTGCATTCCTAGCACCTTTCAAGTCTGTGCTAAAATAACCAGGAAACAAAATTCTTCAAATAAACACTATTTGGAATTTATATATAGATGGATGTAGCCACTGCAGTATCAAAATCTGGTTATGCAAACCCAGTACAATGGATTGTGTATTTTTTTCCCAGCCACTGGTCTTGGAAAGAGTTCAACACACAATTCTTTTAGTTGAGCTTTGGGCAGACAGTAGCTGATACGTGAGGCCAGGCAGTTAGTTGTGAGGTACATGCAGGTAAAATCTTTACAATGAGGAGTTTTAGTAGTGGATAATGCTATTAATTCCCAGCTATAACAACAGAAAGAGCTGAAAAGAAGCATTTTAATTATTTAAACATTTCGATCTTTTTTTCAATTTTACTAAAAAAAATGACCAAAAGTAATACTAATAGGTTGTGTAAAGTAGTATATAAAACCTTTTTTATGCAGTCCATTGGAAGAAAACACAACACTGAGTGTATCATGTACCTTTTCATGGGAATATCCTGATGGAAGTAGCTAGGAGGGAATCAGAATTGAATATTTGAGATATTAGAAAGAGCAAATTTATTACTAAATTGGGAGTTAGTACACAGTATTGTGCACAATCTACGTATATATTAAGTGACGTAAAAAGGAGTAGCAACTCCTCCGTATAAACAATAATCAGAATTTTTTAAAATACTCAGTCATAAACTTCCGTGGGCTAGCTATATTTTTCTCTCTCTCCCCATTAGCACCTCTGAAACAGTTTACTCTCAACTATACTCTTGGACCACATGAAGAAGACTTGTAATGACATTCCCCATTTTTTAATCCCCTTAACCAGGACTGAATGCAGAAGCTGTAACCTGTGAGTTGCAGGAAGGAGGTGGCTGTGACTGGCCCTGGGAGGAGGCATGTCGGGAGGTCTGAAAGCACTCCAAATGCTGAGGAGATCAGGGGGCTGTTACCCACTCCTCAGTCACTTGTTGCCTGGGAGACAAATGTAATCCTGAGATTTTTTTTTTTTACCTTTTCTTGCTGGTTTTTGATTGGAGTCACTATTGACTTTTGGCTTGGAGGAGGTAGTGAAGCAGCACGCCAAGTGTCATAGGATGGAAATTAATCACTAACCGATGGTCTGAGCTCCAGTGATTTCCTTTCCCGTGATTGCTCTGTATATGGGAAGACTAATAACACATCTGAACAGACAGTTAACGAAGCTGTTCACACCTCCTGGCAGTCAAGAAGGTTTCTTAACCAGATGTCACTTCAGTTTTCCTTTTTATTCACGCTCTGTTATGTGATTGTGGAAAAACAAAAATAACTATCTTAAAACAGAACTTTGCAAAGTTGGCGAGCTTTGCCTTAAATTACATTTGTTTTTGCTGGTAAATTATAAGTCAGCTCAGTTGCAGTGCAAGTATAGCAAATCTGCCTTCCCAGTGTTTTTTTTTTAACGAGGAGTGTACTTCTCAATATTTTTTGTGAGAGTTCCTGTTTTTCAAAGAGATTATTTTTGGCTTTTGCAAGAATATGGGCAAGCCACACGAATTTATCTTAACAGTAATGGAAGGTTTTGAAGTCACTTTTCAGTAGTGACTTCATATTGTAAGGCCCTCAGCTTAAGCTAACTGATGGGTTTTGAGGAGTAGTCTCTTCCTGGTAGATGAAAAGTCTGTCTTGGAAATAAGTGAAATAAACGGAAAAGTTTGAAAACAGTATCTGGTGTTCCAGTAAGTACAAATAAGGTAGATGGTTTTTAAGTGTAGCTTTTTTTATAAGCTTATCCCATGCTGTAAGAAGTAAGGAATCCAGCAAAGGTTTTGTCCTGAAAAATGTTCCTAGTTTTGCTCATTGCTTGCTTAAAAGGAAATTTTATGTTCTTAGTCTGGGTCTTGGATAGAGCATGGAAATGGAATGTGAATGTTTGAATTCTATTTTTGACTTTGTCCTTTGCCTAAAAATCACTTACTGGGCTTATCATGTGTCTGGCTCATTGTCCGTATTTAAGAGGGCTAAGTGTAACAACCTCTTTATTGCAGCCTGGTTTGAGAAGTGTGGTGCAGCACTTGCACAGCTGACAGCAGCACTGGATCTCTCAGTCCTTGGCTGTAGTGCTTTCCTGAGAAGAGAGCCAAAGAGCCTTGCTTGCTGTCTCTCTAGCCTCTTGAGTCTTGGGCTTTTTGGCTGTCTCAGTGCCTTGCTTTGCTTCAAGTGCTGGAAGATGTGTCCCCTTAGAATCTTCTGTGGCCTCCTTGTAGGGCAGCTTTGGGCAGTAAAAGGATGGATGGGCTTGGACCCTGGAAGTCATCCTGAAGAGTCTTGACTCTGTGCTCCTGTTCCACCAGAGCATCACACAGCTGTGCTACTTTCTGACAGAAAACTGTCACAGCTCCTGTGGGTTGTGCTGGCTTTATTTTTTTTTTCCCTTCTTCTTTTCTTTCACATCAAGTGTCACATGATGCAGGAAACTTTGTAGGTGCACATTCAGCCATCCAGTGACATGGGGGAGGACTTTTCTTCATCATTTATTTTTGTGGAGGAGAATTTAGTGCAGTTTTGCTCTTTGGAAGCACTTTGCATGTTGCACTCTGTGTATCCTAAAGCTGTCCATGTGGCAGAGGAGCGTTTAGGAGGTGGTAGGGCAAAGATACAAGTTTTCAAAAGGAAACAAGTGTCTGGTTTTGGTTTTCTATATGGTTTCAGAAAATAATGTCCCTCTTCTCATGTGATTCTATGTGTGTGTGTCTGTGTGTGCTTGTTCTTTAGCATGTTAACTGAGAGCATTTTTTCACTGACAGAAGTTGAAGCAGAGAAAAGGGATGGTCCTGGGTTGAAAAGCAGCTAGAGGCAGTAACACAGCCTCCCCCACCTGTTCCAGAAAACATAATTTACCAAAAATATTAGCATAATGCCTTGAAAGCCTGCCAGTGAAGTTCAGTCAACAGTTAGGGTTGGTGTTCATTTTTATGTATGTTCAAGCAGAGCAAGACTGCTCCTGAACTATCATTCCGTATGCTTTCATAGTGAAGCTGAGGCAAAGTTTTCATATTTGTTTGAGAACTCACACAATACAATCTAAAATATCCTCAGCCTGACTTCCAATGGGATTGAGACAAGAAATGAAATTGCACTGCTTGTAACTGCAGAATAAACACAGAATTTTAGTGTGGTCTTTACCTTACAGATGACTGCTTGTGTTGTTCCTTGTGTCCAGAAAGGGTAATTACAGTAACTGTTGTTTTAGCTGATCACAATTTCACAACACCCTTAAATGGTTATACTGATTATACTATGGGCTTTTTTTTTGGTTTGGTTCGTTGGTTTGTTTTGAGTATTTTTGAGTTGGGGTTTTGAGCATTTTTTTCCCCTCTGGGGAGAAAAGATGATTAATTTCCTCTTGTAGTATAATGACATTGATGTCATGTGGGTTGGAGGATTAAGTCCTTTTATTTTTAAAACAGTTGCTAGGATGTTTAACCCCCTCCTTTTTAGCCTTGTTTCTTTTTGTATAACAGCAAAAGGAAAAGAAAACCACTTCCAGAACCAAAATAGTTTTCTTCAAAGTTTGCATATTTAACAGTTAACTGTAGCTTCTTATTTTTCCAATATGGGGTGATTGGAAAATTGCCAGATATTATTAAATCATATTAAATAGTAACAAGAAAGAGGGGGAAAAGAAGCAAACATTCATTCTTACTCTTTTCCCCCCTCAGAATTGTGATTTAAATCATACCGTTATAATACATTATTAATGGAGCAATAATCTCTGGCAAACAAGTTATGTTCTCTTCTGTCAGACACAAAACCCAAACCCCACTGGTTTTCCTGACAAAAACTGCTAAATAAATAAGGCTGTGCCATTAGATCAAATATTTGATTTTTTTTTTAATTCTTTTCTCTTTACAGAGTATTGGAAAGGGATCCTTGTGGTGTATAGACCCAGAATATAGACAAAATCTTATTCAGGCTTTGAAAAAGACACCCTATCACCCATATTCGCATGTGTTCAATACACCTCCCACATCTCCTCAGGCATATCAAAGGTAAGAACTAGATGCATTTTACAACTCTGTTTTCCTGTGGTGTTGGTATGATTCTTGGGTAAGACACTAAATGTAATCGAGCGATGTAGTTTGGAATGTGCTAGTGCAGAAAGCCTGGGAGCGCTGGCGGTGGCCTGTCCTTGTTCAGCGTGCCCAGGACACCTTTTACCTGCTCATGCCCCTGCTGGCATCAGCGAGTATCCCCAGCAGAGCCTGCAGGCTTCCTGCCAGAGGAATGCCTGAAATTAAAATGCAGATAAGCAAATGGAGAGCTCTGAAGTGCCCACTTAGGCATTTGGTGAAGGCACTATCCTCTCACTTACTCAGAGGAAATAGGCTCGTTCTTTTCCTGGGAGAGCTCTGGGCCGATGTTGCCTTTGCAGCCACAGATATCCACCGGGTGAGCCCACGCCCAGGTGGCTTGACCAGCCCTTGGTGGTGGAGAGGTGCTCGTGGTGGCCCTTAGGGTTAGCCTGGATTTTTCTCCTTTGCTTCAGTGACATAGATATGGGGTGGGGTTTTTGTACCTGTTTTGCCTTCTTTGATCTGGCCTTCACTTACTACCAGTGTTAGCAGAGATACATAATCTGTGGCTGCCATCCACAAAGCAGGAAAGCAGGCTCTGAGGTTTGGCAGAACTGCTTTCTGCTCGATGCTAATAAGGGCCAGGAATGCGGTTCATGGCCCGTCCTGGCCCACCCCCCCTCAGATGGGGTAGGTGTGGTGAGCCGGCCGCAGCAGGGCCCGCATCAGCACCGGCACTGAGCGGTGACGCTGCCGGCTCTCGTGGCGGCTGAGGTGGTTTTTATTATTTTTCCGCGTTAGCGTTGAAGGTGGCGGCCCGGGAGGGCAGCGTGATGGTCGCTGTGGCGACGGGGCGTCTCCCCGGCAAGGCGCGGGCCGGCGCTGCCGCCTCAGTGCCCGCGGGGCTCGGCCGCTGCCTTGCCGCGGTAACGGCGATCCCGGCACGGCGCTGGCAATGGGGACCCTGGCCCGGTGCTGTGTCGGGAATCGCCCCGCTGCCCGGGGATTCCCATGGCTCCCCGGGTTTTCCTCTGGAAACCAGCGGGGTCCCGACGTGGTGCAGCCGGGCTGTCCTGGTGTTCTCCATGGGGTGCTGGGGAAACGTTGTCCCTAGTGTCACCTCTGGAAGTATCCCCACTACTGTGCTCTGCAGAAGGAAAGCTGAATAATTTAGATAATGGATTAAAACTGTAATTAGTGCATTTGAACAAAGGATGTTTCCCTGGCCCCTGCTTTATAGTTACTGCTGCCTTTTTAAGAGTATTTTAATTATGCTCATACAGATTTATTGATAAATTCTCATATTGAGCAGAAGTGTAATGCACATTTGACGTAGAAATGGAGGGATTTTGATCCCTTCTAATCCCCCCAAACAAAAAAAAATCCAGCATACACATGCAATTGAAAGCCAGAGGATCTCCTGTTTTTTAATGGCTGAAGGGACTGTTGAGTCAATGGACTGGGTTTGCCAGAACCGCTGTGCAGTTTGGTGGCAGATGTTGCTGGCAGGAACAACGACCTGGACAGCTCTTCTAGGCTAGGCTGAAGGAAGCAATGCAGCAGCACTGCTGTGGGCAGTCCTTGCAGGGATAAATCCTTAGAGACACCCTGTCTGGGTGTCAGGGAGCACACAGTGGGGCAGCTACGCTGTGTCCTGCACAGCCGTGTGCCCACCGCTGCTCTGAGCTTGCTGCGTGTGGCAAAGGATGCCTGCAGAGTCACAGACCTTGGGCACAGCTTGTGCTGTCCTCTTCCAATGGGCTGTGTGTCCAGAACCTCATAGCCTGTTTTCATGAGTGGGAGAAGAGAGGAGTACTGGCAGGTGACAGACAGGTGACAAATCCCAGTATGGGATTTAATAAAGGGGTTTCAATCACTACCTGCTTTTGTCACTGCCCAGTGTAGCTGAGCAAGGGAGAAGGAGGGGTCTAGTGGAACACTGGAAAATGAGTCCCAAAACTGAAAGGGAAGCCTTTTCTCCTTGGAACCCATGGGATGTCCAAGCTGCTGCTACACTGCTTGTGCTGCCAAGTGCTTTGGAGTCTTCCTTGTAATGACTGCATCATAAAACAAAGAGCTTATGTGGTTGAAGGAGCAAATGCCTTGTAAGTACACTGGAGGCCAGGTTTTATATGGAGAAATTGTGGTCTCACTGTTACTCTTAGTTGGCTATCTTTCAGCATTTCCACTGTTAAATAAAGTTAATAAGAACTTAATATCCCCATAGTATTCTAAAATATTTTTTCATTCTGCTACTAATGACTGGTGAAACATCAATATGAAGTTGGTCTAGGCTATCAGTGACTTTTGAATTAAGTCTGGATTGGCAGTTACATGGTAATTTTCAGAATATATTTCCAATATATTCTCAACAAGTTGAACATTCCCTGTGCATTTGGAAAAAAACCCCAGTAATCCCACGTGTAAGTGATTGCTTTCTCATGTGTACAAAGACTTCAGTAAGGGTAGAGAATGTAGATCCACTTCACCATAGTCAGATCTCCAGAGCAGTACATCATCATAGTAACAAATTCCAAGGGGAATTTTTCTTATGGTGAAGACAGTACATGTAGAAGAAATCCTTGGGTGGCAGAGATTTTGCTGACTGTCCATCTTATGTAATGGAAGTCTATGATTGAGAGAAGCTATGTCACTTGATATATATTAAATATATCTGGAACCAGATAATCTACCAATATTATTCCTGTCTCTAGGAACAAGGTTTATAAGGGTCAATTGGTGAAATTCCACAGGGGCAAATTGACCTATTCCTTGTCTTTATCAGATATTTTAAAAGAATAAAGATGCACAAATGAATCATGTGTTCTGTTTAGTGTCTGCATAAGCAGCTTAGGGTTGAATTGAGCACAGAGTGGAAGAATGCATTGTAAAAGCAACCCAAGCAAGATGATCACTGAATACACAAATTCTCCTTTTCTTGAACAGAGTTAATGACATTAGATAATTCAGTTTCATGACTTCAGTAGAGCATCCTGCATAAAAATGACAGGGGTGGACCTTTTATGAAGGAGTTTCGGGTTGTGAACCCACACATTTGTGTGGCTGACTGAGTGTTATACTAGCACCATTTGAGATAAAAATGACTCAAGCCACAATATTTGGACTACATGGAGTTCCATGTATAGAAGACATTTTGGGAGAAAAGGCAACCTTGGTGTGTCTGTACATAAGAAGGAACTTCAGACTGCAGTTGTCCACCTTTCTGCTTCAATTCAGGGCAAAGTTTATCTGTAAGTTCTAAGAAGAGAAGAAGTAGAATACCAAAGGTGAACATTATTTAATTTTAATTGGCTCAGATATGTGTTCTTTAAAAAACAATATTCACAACAAACAAAATCCCATGTGTTTTTATCTGGTTCTTCTAATTGAAGCATATGTCGTGAAGCATGTCATTTATGATGAATTTAAAGAGTGAACTAACACTGAAACACATCATTTCAAAGGAAAAGCTCTCCTTGGTGTGGAAAAATAGGTTTGTTAGACTAAGGTGTTTTTTCTTAAATTTTACAATTATGCTGGCAATAGCAACTTGGAAATATATTTATAGACACACACTTGGTTAAGTAACTGTACTAGTCAGTACCCTGATACTTATTTTATGTGTTTTATTTCCAGTTTTCTGTCTCTGACTGAAATGTAGGTGGGATTTTCTCTTCTAGTAGTGCTTGGAGGAGGTCATGAAATGGAATTTTTTCCTGTGTATATTACATGGGGCTATTTCTCAATTGTATTTCTCTTTGTACTCCTGAAAACTGTCAGGAAATGTAAAAGAACAGAAATTATTATTTTCACAGAGTAATAAAAAATATTTGAAAATTTGAGTGACTACCCAGGAATATTTGCTTTATAGACTTGTGGGTATTATTTCATGGCTTTTCATTTTTTCAGTGTGTTTTCCTAATTGTAGTTTGTTAGAGCAGTGTCAAATGTTGACAGATCTGTCCTGAAACTGATGAAATTGCTAACATGCCCAAGATAGAAACTGAAGAGGTGTTTCTTTCTTGAGCTGCCCCAGACGGCCTGTTCATAAAGGCTTTGTTGATTTCCATGTTGGTTTGTTCCTTCCCATTGGAAAAGCTCCTTGTGTGAGCTTGGTTGAGCTTCAGGAAGGATTGAGACCTCGGGCAGACCTGAACTAGATGTGTGCGTGGCTTTGGGCATGGAGTCCACCTGTGCACATCGTAGCATTTGTGTCAGAAAAATACTTCTTTTGGCATCCATCACTGCACATCAGCCAGGCTGCCCTCTGTAGGGGATTTGAGCCTTGCAGGGTTGGAGCCAACAGGAAACCACGTAACAGAACTAACCTGCAGCACAGTTTTGGTGGTTGTAGGGCATTTGGTGTAGGTGGCGTCTGCTAAAGGTTGTGGAGCACACCCTGCTGTGCTGCCGGGCTCCCAGATAGTGCTGCAGCCTTGGTGGTGGAGGAGAAACAGGCCCTGCAAGGAGTCAGCTGAAAACCTGCTGCTTGTCACTTCTCAGAACAGTATTTCGTTTGAGTGTGCGTGGCTTCATCAGCTGGTTTACCATTCCGCTTCCCTTGTTTAAGTGTAGGTTATAGAGGTAGGCCAGTGCATCACAGACAGCCTGCAGGTCCATGAGGGATCACATTTTTTATGAAGCATTACTAACCTTGGATTTAAAAAATTTGGAGTGGTTTTTGTTTTATTGAATTTAGTGTCTCTTTATGGCATTTCCTTTTGCTACTGTTGGATTCCCAAAAAACCCCATGTGCTCCTTAAACATTAATCACTTCTCCATTGTCTTGTCTTTTGATACCTCTTTCTGATAAAAATACTCTTTATCTTAAGGTTGAGATTAGAAAATGGGACTCTGTGATTATGAGCCCATGTCTAACTTCTGAAATTTATTCTTAGAGACACAGAGAAAGATCTGTGAAACATAGTGACTAAAACTTTGTTCCTGAAAATCCAAGTTGCACAAATCTCTGTGAGAAAGTGATGGCCATCACTGTGAGCCCTGTGGTAAATAGCAGGAGAGGTGGCCTGGGCATTCTTATGTTTGCATTTGTCTGTTTTGAGACTGACAGCACAGAGTCTTACCACTCAGTCCTGGCTTTCTGCTTTCATCCCACCAGCAGGAGCCCTCCCAGTGCAGTGCAGCCCTGCCGTGCGAGCTCCCAGGCAGTGCCTGTTGGAGCCCTCGCTGCGCCCACACCCCAGGGCCCTGTCACTGCTGCTGCAGCACCTCCAGCAGTCATGTCGGGACTGCCAGTGCTGTCGGGATGCAGTTTGCATACAGTCCCCTTAGCATGGGGAACTTGGAAGCTGTTCCAGGGATGTGAAGTGGGCTCGTGTTCTTAAGAGGGGAGGCTGATGGAGATCAACTGCTGAGGAAACCACTGGAACAACTCCTTCAAATATTTGCAGTTTTGAATTTACTATCACAGCTTCCACCTTTCACAGTTGTTTATTGAAGCCAAACTGCATCAAAGTTGTAGGTTATCATGTTAGACAAATTATAAGCACCCTTCCTATCTGTACACTTTATAAGTTGAGATCAGAAATGATCTGTGGCCATTTGGGGAAGCTGGTGAAACAACCTTTTCCCATTCACTAAAAGACTTTGCAGGGTGTCTCACTGCAAGTAGAAAAGACATGATTTGGTTGTCCTTCACAGTCTGGAAACATGGATATAATTCTGTATTGCTGTTTTTGCTTTTGATAGGAAATGAAGCTGATCGTAGGGTGGACTAACACTAATTTCTGTGCATGTTACTACCACTTTATCAAGAACAATCTAACTATTTTACTGCCTGTGTAGAGTCAGAATGAGTTTTCTTCTCTTGGTGTAGTGTTAAGGTGGAGTCTTTGGGGAATTTTTATTTTGCTGTTTTCATAGTTCTGTAGTCTATGAGATCACAGAAGATACAAGTTCTTCTAAAGTGTGCCCTCTGCCACTATCACACGCCTTAATTTAAAGAGCGTCTATACTTTGGGATTGTGCTGTTTTAATTCTGTTTTCAGGCAAGTTATATAATATTTGTTTAGTTTAGTTTCAGGTATACATAGCAAAGAGAACATTTGCTTGAGTGAATGCATTGGTGAGTGCATAAATATTTGAGGATCTGCCAATCCAGGATTTGGTTTCTAACATATTCTTATCAGTTCTCTAAACATTAAACTTCTGTGATCCCATTGAACATAGTTATTACATAGTTTCAGGAAACAAAACTGATCAACTCGTCTTACCCTTTAAAAGGTGGGGTGGTTTTTTGTTGTTTTTTTCTGGTGGTTTCTTTTTTTTGTTGTTGTTGTTTTGGTTTTGGTTTTTTTTACAGCATGAAGGATGTGTGGGTGGGAAGATAAATTCAGAAAGGTGACCACAGATCCTGGACAGAAAAAGAAGAGCAGAAATAACATAATAGTTTCGTGCAGGAACGGCTGGTAGAAATACAAATAGCCCACTATTCACCTCTTCATTCCTCTCAAAATTAGTGACATGCCTCTGAGCCTTCTCAGCTGAAATGTTTTCAATTCTTTCTCATTCATACCCCCCAAAAGAAGAAATGTCATGTTTTCCGTTTGCCGAGCACATGAAGATTTGGTTGAGTCTTTGTTTTGTTTGCATGTGTGTGTAGACTTTTGGTAAAGTACTGTAAAGCAGGGTCCTTATTCTGTCATCTTTCTCTAGATGCCAGGCAAACAGCAGTTCCTTACTTTATGTTGTTTTTCATATTTCCATTTGTTGAACAGTCTTTCCAGTTACTTGGAGTCTTAGGCTCTTTTTCCCCTTCTCTGTGCCTTCTGTAGATAAATATAGCTTTATTTCAAAGATAACTTGGGATGGTACCGTAGATATTTCCACTAAGTTCATGGGAAAAAGAAAGTGTAGAAATGTGTTTTGAAATTTTTGTTACTTTGTTTGTAAAATCCTCTGTAGGCCTGGGTGTTTCCCTATGAAAATTTTTAGGGTGGCCTCATTGACAGAGCTGCGAGTTGCTGACTGTAGAAACTTGAAGCACGAGTGCTGTGCTTCTGAAGCTGTTTTTCTGCAGTTCCTCATCCCTCTTCCTCGCTGTCCCTGGAGTGTGTGCTGGTGCAGGTAGGGCAGGATTGCACAGTGTGTGAGCTGTGTGGTATAGCAAAAAGCAGAGGTTGTGAGGGACACCTCAGCTTTGGTCCTGGGCAGTGTGAGTGGATCTGTCACCCTTCATCCCCTTAACAGCCATCGTGTCACTGTGACACATGCAGCAGTTGTGTGGATGAGGAGGCCTGTGCAGTGTTCAGTAACAGTTCACTGCAGTTTTAGTTGTTGAAAATTCAAACTCAGGAAAGAGTGTTTGTGCAATGAATGAACATGAGCATCACATTTGTTAATTGTATAATATTACAGCCGTGGAAATCATCTGACTTCTGAATTTGAAAACAGACTCGTAAAGCTTGGGAAGCCGCAAAGAGTAATCATAGTGTGTCACACCTTGCTGCTGTTGCATTAAGAAAAGGGTTTTTTTGTATTTCCAATACTCAACTTACATTTTTTAATTTAGTTCTAGTCATGCTTTTGTTTTTTCTTTTGGATTTTCTTCACTCTCATGGTTTGAAGGACAGGTGTCTGCTAAAGAAGGCAGGAGCCTCCCTTGGAATGGAGAATTTAAACCGCCTCCCTCTGAATTACTACAGCATTGAAATTAAGGGGCTCTCAGGTGAAGATATGGGAATAGGAATAACAGCTCTTTATTAGGGAAACTAAAATAAACAATAAAACCAAAACAAAAAGAGAAAAAGAAAAAACAAATAAATAAATAAACCCATTGACAGAGTCAGGATATAACCTGACACCCTGTGGGTCAGGGTGTTGGTGGCAGTCCCATTCAATGGTGGCTGCAGTCCTAGTGGCAGATGTGGGTCTAGAAAAGTAGAATTTTTCACTGAAGGTCCAGTGGTGATAGATGGGCCTGATCTTCCTCTGAGAATCCAGTGGAAAGGCTGCCTTCATGTTCCAACTCTCAGATTTTTATCCAGGTAGGAATGCTTGGCTCCTCCCCCTGGCTGCAGCATTTCCCAGTGGGATGATGTAATTCTGTCAGTGAGACTCAGTGGCCCATTAGTAGAAGATCTCTCCCTGGAGGGAGGCTGGGTTGTGGAAGAGATAAGAAAACTGCCCCAGCAGGTTTATTGACAGTTGGCCATTGACAGACAATTACACCACCCCTCCACACCCCAGTTTCATCAGATGGTGATAGAATACACAGTTTTGGTTACATTTTGCACTGCATGAACTGAATGTCACAAACCCATGACATTCAGTTTTCTATTAATTATTAGACTTTTCTTTCCTTTAATGCTTACATAAAGAAAAATTGACAGGGAAAGTCACATTATTTGTAGTTCTGTTGTAAGACTGAAGTTCACAGAACAGTTTCTAATGTATGCTAGTAGTGATAAACTATTAGTAAAAAATATTAAGATAACCTGAATCTTTCAAACAGTAGGCAAGGGATGGCTTTCTTTGTAATGGTTATGATTCTAAGGCATTTTAAAATCTTCATTGTTTATTTAATATTTGCTTAAACTCGAACCTAAGGGGCATTGACTATTTCCAAGAATTGCAGCTCTGTCTTAAATGAAAGCCTGTGTGGGCCTTCCATCATTTCACTTGGCATTTTAATATATTTTTAGGGAATAGAGAATATGTTTAAAATGTGAGGCAGCTGTTGTAGTTTGTGCAAAACTCTCAGTATTTGTGTAACCAATTTGTTCCATATGTAATTTTTCTTTGATAATGTCAGTTTTGCACGCAGGTTCAAAGGCCTTGGCAGACTTGGGATAGTCTTGAATCCTAGAGCTGTAGGAACTGATTGCTTGTGACCCATCTTCTCCCAGGTCATAACAGAAGGTGACAGATGTACTGCAAATCCTGGTTGTCCATAGAAAAATGTCCCGGGAGGTGAGCTTGGCCAGTGAGAATCTTTTCCTCTTTTGTCTACATGGAGTTAGTTGGAAGCAGAGCATAAGAGGGACACAGTTGGTTGCTGCTCACAGTATGACTGTGGAGAATGCTAACAAGGTGGCATCCAGGTGATCAAAGTGCTCCATCAGGCCTTGTGTTAGCCAGCAGGTACAAAACTGAGCTACATGGTGGACCATCAGCCTGGGCTCAGGGCCAGCTGGGAAGACCTTCAACTTCAGGGGAAGGTAGGCTTACATTTGGACGTCGCAGACCAGCTGGTCCTTATCCTGAACAAAATCCTCTGATACCCTCATCTCCCATTTATAAGAGTCACCTGTGTACTAAGCCAGGCTTGCTCCAATGGTGTTTCCAATTATCTTACATATACAGTTAACAGAAAGTGCAGTTTAATTTCATATCTGTATTGGGTGTATTCATAATCCCTGCCTGTGTATTAGACCCAGTATTTCTCAGTATTAATCAGTCTTTCTCTGAATTATTTTTTTTTAAAGCACAGATGTCCTATTTCTTCAGTATCTATGTGGTTTTAGATAAAAAGCTCAAAACGAGTTTTACTGAGTTAGTCCTTCCAAATCTTTATTGACCAATTAACTTTTTCTGGGATGTGTGTTGTATCCATATGCATATGTGTATATACAGGGTGCTGTATGGTGATGGTGTAGTATCTTTGTATCATTTGGTATCCTTTCTGGAGAAGGCGTGTTTATTAATTTTTTTATAGAACATGTATTTTGACATAATTTCTTTGTCAAACGCTTGCATCATGATTTTTGTCATCATCAGTTATGACTTAACTTCCAATGTCAGAAAGCCTCAGTTCAAGGCTGGAGTTGTCTCATGCAGGTTGTGATAACTGACCATGTTTTTTTCTGGCTTTTATAGTTCTTATCACCATGACACCTAGATTTCTGTTGTATCCAGTTTTCAGTGTGTATGAATCTGCCCTCTGTATGATCCCAAGTAAAAGTAGTATTCCTCCCATTTTGATGGAACTGGCTTTTGTAAGAATAAAACTTGCAGGTTTTGCTGGAATTGTTTCCTTTCACAGGAACCTCCAGGGTTCAGATGAATAAAACCAGAAAGGGTTTAACTGGTATTAAAACATATTTTTCTGAACTTTTGGAACAAAAAGCGTAGAGTCTTTCTTAATACAAAAATTTCTTTACACTTGGGTTTTGAATTTTGACTTGGAAAAATCAATCTGCTTGTTGCATCAGAATAAAGTACTTATATAAAAACTGGTTTTTGGAGGTGTTGGAGGGTCCTTAATAGAGGAATTTCTTTTCTCCTCCAAGTTATCTGTGCCTGGGAACGCAGATTATTTTCCTCACCACCTGTTTATCCTGCAGTAAAAGAATGGAGAGTGAGAGATACGGCTTTTTGCCTGTTCCATGTGTCCAGTGCTACAGTGGCTTGGTAAAATGGCTGTTCCCCTTTCTCCTTGCTAAACAAGTACTCAGCACTTGCACTTCTTGTTCTTTTTCAGTAAAGCTGTGATGGAACTCTGGAGGTTATGTTTGATTATCTGTAGTGTATTTTTTCACAGATGTTTTGACTTTATTTTGGAAACCCCATAGTTCTGTCAGGCAGTTTTGTTACAGCAAAAAACAAGTGACAATTGAGGGGCCATGTTTTAGATAGATTTCAAGAAACTCTTGTCAGCTTTCTTTCCATTCCAGGTGTGCCTGAGACCAGTCTGTATTTGTGTGGTGATCATTGGTGGCATTTGTGCTGTTTCTGAATTGTGAACCTGTTCGTAAAATGCAGTGTTTTCCTCTTTTTCTTTTTTTTTTTTTGCTACTGGTTTAAGAAATGGGGATGGTAGACTTAGGCAGGCTGTAAATTACTTGGTGGAACCCTAGTGGTTACCGTAGGAGAATGTTGAGGCTAACAATTAAGTGGTGATCTCACAAAAGGTGGAATTTTGTTTAATTACTATGTCCACAGGTAATACAAGTGCATCTAGAAGGAGATTCTAGTCCTTGTGGGATTTTTAGGTTTAAATCAGTCTCTCCAGTAGTTCAAGTCCACATGGGCTGTAGAAGCAAGCACAGATTTACTGTGCTACATTACATTGCTCTTCCACTTTCTGGTAAAAGTTCATCTTTGGCATTAGGTCATAGAAACCGTAGACTAAACAGGCTGTGGGTTTCATCCAGTATGGTGGTTTTCGTGTTGTTCTACTTTTGATAAGATTCCCCATTTTGTGTCTGAGCCTTTTTTCCTTGCTTATGGTTTTTAGTAATAAACGTGCAGATCTCTGGGGGTTTCAGTGCGCAGATATGTGTATATACTGCAGTGCACGTTTTATGTCAGAAGACAGCCTGGCTTCCAGGGAAGCTGTTCTCTCTTGCACTTAGAAACAAAATGTACTGTTTTAGGGCAGGTGACCTATTTTCATTACAAAAGAGCAAATACTCAGAGAACAGTGATAGGAGAATTGCTTGAGACAACTAGTCTGAAGTGGGTTTGTGCGAGCGGTTTGACTAGCAAACACATTAGGGAAGTTCATTTTGTTGATGAATAACTTGGGGATACCAGATGAGGAGCATGGGTAGGGCTGCATCCCAGCACTCTCTGTGGGGTGAAATTGTTTGGATTGTCACTTACATCTGTGTATCCGTTTACATGGGAGTATGGTTTTCACCTCCATGTGTTAAGATCCTTTATTCCTTTGTGAAAGGGAAACAACTGAAGAGGTTAGCCAGCTTAGATATGAGTGTGGATCAGAGCTTTATAAAAAATCTTTCCTTTCTTTTCATCCTGACTCATTTCTGGTTTGTTGGCAATCCCCTCCTGTTAATTGCCAGTACTCACTCTGTCACCTCATATGAACGGTGCAGTTATGTATGGTAATTTTTTATTGCTCTGTTCTTAAAGCATCCAAGATAGCACAGCCAGTGGGTCTTGCTAATATAACTGTAAATGTATTTCTTTGTTGGCTTGCCGCAGCACGTGTGCACTTGTTCAATTTTATTTTCATTAGCTTGTATGACATATTTTTGGTATTAGAATCATGACTACATGGACTTTATTTGTAAAAGTAAAATAACTGTAGTTTATTATTCTGCCCACTTTTAAAGGTAGTAGTGAGTGTCCAATTTTATGCAGCTGCTGGGGTTTTGCATTTGTTTCTTACGCCTGCTAATACCTGACTGCTGTTGTCAGTTCTCTGTGCTGCAGTTTTTAACCTCACTGATGGGTTCTCTGTGTTGTCTGCCTGGGTGATATAAATATTGCAGAGTTCTACGCCTCTCACTGCTTTTTTTATCCCAATTCCATTATATATCCTTCCAAAAGAAATTCTGTTCAAAGAGTGGTTAAAGGCTTGGTGTAGAACTTACTAAGTTTAGTTTGGAAAGCTAAAATGCTCAGAACAGACTCTCTTTTTGACACTTCCACTTCAGTGTTTAGACATGTGTATAATTCTGTGGTTTAGTCTAGTGTGATGGTGGTGCGGGTGATGTTTGTAAAGACACAACATATGAAATTTGGAAAAATGAATTATATAGTAATGTGGATACTGAAGGTTGTGTTATTAAAAATGTAACAGTGCTTTAAAATGTCCATGGAGCATTGGGCATTCATAACTGATGGCAGTGCAGGATGCAGGTTCTAGTAAAAGTATATGAAAGAGAAATGTAAAATTTGGCAAATTCGACATCATTTGTGTTTCATTAATTTTTATGTTTAATCTGGATAAGCAGATGGATAAAAAATACAAACAAAAAGGAATTGGGTTACTTTTAATTATGTAACTTTTCTGAAAAGGTGCCTTTTTTTCAGGAAGCTGTCTGATGAATGGCAAAATTCATAACAGCTCCCCAAGTATTTAAGATCTCTATTAATTGGAATTCCTTCTCTATATAAAAAATTGTTCTCTCTTTAGCTGTTTTGCATATGAAAGATGAAGACCATTTTTCTCATGAGATTAAAAAAATAAATAAAACAATTAATTAGAATGAAATCATTTTCTAAACTTAAGGGAATTAATAACAAACAAAGCTTCTGGAGTAACCAGCTTTTATTTTGCGTCTTGCACATATAATATAATGTAAATGTAAATCTTTATATAAACACATTTATTCCATGATTGCTTAAGAGCCACAGTCAGCTATATTGCTAAAGCGATACAGATCTCCTGATTATTAAGCACATTTTGCTGCTTCTGCCTTCATATGTAGGAGTGGACTTGGTCAGATTCGGGGGGAAAAAGAAGCCAGAAGTTTCTCCTGAAAGTGTTAGAGCTGGTTTTCTTCTGTCACCCTGGTGATATCACTATCAAAACTCTGCTTTGAAAATGGAGCAGTTTGTATTGATAAGCTCTATATTTTGTAATTACATGGAGCAAGAGCTGTAGGAATTTGGTTTCTGTTTGAGCCTTGAAGACCTTTGGAGCAGTATCACCTGGTTGTTCAGTAGAGCGTTGCTTTTTGGGATTGATTTGGAGGTTTGTTGGGGGATTTTTGGTGTGTTTCCTTGGTTTTTTCTTTGCAAAGTCATTTTAAGATGCTCTTGCTGGCCTTGTAGAATAACAAACTGTCCTCATAGTTGTGCTGGTGAAGACACTTGTGTAGTTGCTCTGTGTGATCCTGGTGATTTGTTGTGGGGGTTTTTTTTAAGGTATTGGGGCTTGTCAAGGAGGAGGGTTTTCTTGAAGCATTCATACCAGTGAAAACCTGTCATTGAACCATAATCTTACTGAGATGGCACAGTGCCATGCTAGTGAATTTATGGTACTTTTGGCTCCTAAAGCAGATTCTCTCCAGAAGAGCATGGAGGCATCATCATCAACTCCATTGTATCTGGTGTGTGTGTGCTACAAACATGCCTTAAAGGTTTCTTGATTTGCAAACCTGTTTTTTCAAGTTACTTAAATGCTATAGAAAAGTCTTCCAGTTCCAGGTAAAGCAGGGGAAAAAGATGCTTTACCTCAATTTCATGATTACTTGGTGTTCACAAGCGTGGTGTAAGAGGGTCATTTGCAAGGCATAGCTTGGCATTCTGCTACATCTTTCAGCCTGGTGATCTAATGCAGTGGCAGTGCAGCAGCCTGGGCTGGCACAAGCATTTGGACTGTGTTGAAGCAGACAGACAGTACCTAGGGACTCTGACCTGAGGAGGGGGGACTGGGAACAGGAACTGGTCTTCACTTGCTTCTGCTGATTACCAGGTTTCAAACTGCAGTGTAGAAAAGGGAGGTTGCTTTGATACTATAAACAAGTTAATAATATCTCTCAGTAGACACAGTTGCTTGATTTTCATGGGGATGTCTCTCTGCTGCTGCTGTGAACAGATTTTGACACAAGGATGGAAAACTTCCCATTTTAATAGCATATGAGGAGACAAGTACACAGACTGGCTTATCTTTCCTTGGTGGTTGACCAGGTGCAAATAATGAACTTACTAGACTGAATTAGTCCCTTAAAGTAAATTGTCTGAAATCCATCTGGTAGAGTACGGAAAAGCAGACTCAATTAAATTCCAGAAAATTGACTGTAGGAAAGAGTTTTCTGCTGGCAGAAAGCTGAATTGGATGACCTGAGGAGAGCCCTTAGTCTCAAATTTGTGACATGAAGGCAAGCAGAAATAAGTGATGGATCCCGAGCACATTTGCAAACTGCATTTTCAAGAAATGGAGAATTTAAATGCCTTTATTTCATCTGATCTATAATATGAATTCCTCAGGAAGGTGTTGCATTGTGGATGGCTTTAGTGTGGTGGGAGAATCTAGCATTCTGAGGATGGAAATATGTGCAACTGACCCACTGAGACACCACTTGACCTCAAGCTATGGTGCAAACGAAGAAAAATCATCAGTAATTCTAGCTCTGTGTTCATGCTTGCCATTAATTTCTGTGACAGGAGATAAATGATGTGTTCTTACTGTGTAACAGTTATATACCCACACCATTTCAGAAGGTTCTTGCAGTGACAGACTGCTTTTTTCTCCAGTGGTAGTGAGATGCTGGCTGAGCATTCCTTTCTACACATGTATCTTTGGTGTTGTCTCTTCGCAGTAATGGTAGATTCCTTAAATCTAGTGAGACTTGAGTGTCTTGTGTGCTGACTTCTGCAGGAGTCTCAACATCTGACAGCTTGTCTCTCACTGGTGCTCCACAAGAAGTGTTGGTCTGTCAGGAGAGTGAAGCAAGTTGTATCATTTTCCTTTTTTGATGTTAATCCCTTCTTCGTAACTTATCTCCTTGTAGATGTCTAAAGACAATAGTGAGTAGGAGTGTGGGTTTAGTCCCAGTTGTGGTTAAACTTGAGAGCACTGCAGGGGGACACGATGGAAGCAGTGTGTATCTCAGGTGGCGTTTCTTGTGTTGCCCTTCAGCTCCAGGAGAGTAGAAGGCACTATACAGTATCAAAGTGTCAAAACTTAATGCGTACACTTGGTGATGTAAAAACCAAAGAAAACTTCCGAAGCTTTTGGCTTATTTTGCCTGAATCAAAACTTGAGATTAGCCTTAGGTTTTGCTGGAAATGAACATACATTGGAAACAGCTTTTTTATGGTTTTGTTTTAATGCACTTCCTAGATTGAAGTTTCCAAATACAGAAAAACTAATTTTGCTTCCAAGTCTGAGAAAATGTCAGAAAATGGAAAACGGTCAGCATTGCTATTCCCTTGGTAAGAGAAGTAATTGTTCCTTTTTGGCACTACCTGAAAATACAGTCATGAGCTGAAAAGTAGCAGGCTTTCTTAGATCTCTTCTTTGCTTGTTATTCTTCAGGGAATTGTATTCACAGACTGTCCTTTTACCACGCCAGCTCAGTCCCATCACACTGGGTGCATTCTTTGACAGCTGCTGTAGGTGATGTGTGTAGGGTGCTCCTCATTTCCCTCCTTCCTGCCCTGGGGAGCTCTGAAGAGGCTGGCACTGCCTGTGCCCCCCTGTGTCCCCAGTTGGGAGGCTTGGCCCAGGCTTGGCACCCTGCACACTGCCCTCCAGCCTGCACATCACCCACAGACTTGGGGAGCTTCATGAGCAACAGTGGAGCAATTCTCTGGCTCTGTGAAATCGTGCTACTCATGCTGTGCAATTTAAAGACAAAATGCTTCCTGCTAATTATTAACAGTTACTCTGTAGGAACAGGCTCATTACAGGGGCACTGAACCCTGGCCTGCTGTCCTTTTCGGCACCTGAACAATGCAGTAGGGAGGGGACAAAAATGGCGAGAGAAACTGGAGTGCTGGCACCAATTAGTCCCGAGATTAGTCCTGAAAGAGGATTGCAATTTCAAGGCCAAAAAGAGAAGGGAGTGGGTAAAAGGATTTCAAATGAGATTATAGGACCTAAAAGCGCCTTTCTTTTGTTAGGGAAATAATTCAGCAGTTTTGCTCGAGCCAGTGAGACAATCCAGTTTAGTGGCTGAAGCAAGAGATGTGTGTCCTGTTGATTTTTAAGGTTCTTTAACGAAGTTGATCCCCGTTTGTGTTTGTTACTGCTTCCTGTGAAATCCAAGTGTTTTCAACAAACAAACAAAAACATGGAGGAAAGCTATTACCTCATCAAAGGGCCTGTTGTTTTTCAGGAAGCTTATTTGTATTCTTTACAAGGGAAGCCAAGAAAAGGAGGCAGATTGAACTCCCTCTTTTCCTTTGGGGAAACTTTTTTCCCGGTGCTTACTATGAAACTGGCACTGGAGTCACCCTTTCACAACCCATCCTACAGATGAAATTCAGTGCCAGTTTTTGTTTGTTGGCCTGCTCAAAGATGCAGATCAGGCAGTTTCTACTTCAGTTAAAGCACTGCCTCTGGTCAGTGCCATAGTGGTGAACATCATTCTCTTCCTTGGAGAGGGAAGCAAGCACTAAGCCTTGCTGTCCTGTTGAAGAAATCACAATGCACGCTTGTAACACTGTAATGGTCTCAGACTGAAGACTGGAGCTTGCTTGGAGACAGCGGAAAGAGAGGTCTTCCCTCTTCCTCTCCCTCAGAAAGAGAATTACAAAAGGGGGAATTACCAAAAAGAATTACAGACGTTGTGAACGTAATATGAAATGTTTTGGTGCAGTCTATTCATGCAAGACCTGCATGAAATAGTGACACTTCTGCCCTGCCCAAGAAGCTGTTTCTCTTGGAGAGGCTTAGAGTCAATAGCTGTGTAGGGATCACACAACTGTTACATATTAGCAGCTTTTTTCTTTCTTTACTTTTGCAGTGGAACTTCTTGGTGCAAAACACCTGTGCAGGCAGGCTTGAAACCTTTGCTTTCAGATCACTGTGCCTACAAGTTTTGGGAAGTTTCTCATCATGAAGATGTAATGAGTTCTGCCATGCTCTTGATTTCCCTTCTGCATTTCACATAAGCCTTAGTTAAGACTACTTTCATGGGCAAGTAATTGAATCAGGAAGGATTGGAAAGACCTCTGAGTTCAATGCTTAAAAATGTTTTCCAGTTTCCCACTGAGAGGTTAGCAAGTATCATCTTGCCACTCAGGCTACTGTAGCCTGCATAATGGGCAAGATTGGGTTGTATGGGGAGCACATAGAGAATATCCTCTCCTTCAAAAATAGGGACCCATTATCTCTAGACAAAGCCATTAAAATAGTGCATTCTGCATACCTTTCTTTGAGCTGCGTTGTCATCTTTGGACTTGTTTTAACCAAGTATCTTAGATTCCATCCATAGCCCTTGTTAAATGCTAAATTTTCGTCCATTTTGCTTTTATTTCATTATACTTCTCTCTCATCTCACTTGGATCTTGCTGCTTTCTAGCCTTCACAACCTGGTCTAGAGTTCCTCCAAGAAAAAAAGGGAGAGACTGAGAGACAAACCCATCCAGCTGAGTTTCCACACAAGTTGGTGAAGAAACATAGGCCCTTGTCCTGTCCATTGGAGTTTTGTAAATAGCTTTAATAAGACTTTAGTTGTGAAGTTATCCAATACTGAGATGCTAAGGTCTGTGCAAATGAGCTGTAAAATTTATGAAATAAAATAAAGACAATAATAAAACCAAAAAACAGATTCTGCAGAGGAGCTAATGTGAAGGAGGAGATGGTTTATAAACAGGGATTGGTAATGACAACAAGGGGTTAAGAATGGAATGAGATAACAGCAATTTCTAGCAGCTGAAGGTATCCAAGGCTGCTTTGCTTCAAGTCAAGCTTCTCTGTGATCTGAAATTAAGGTGCAGGTATTTCTGAAAAGGAGTTGTTGCTTGAGCATGTTCCAGTTGAATTGGGAACTGCAGGTGTATTGACCACATCTAGCAGAGGCAGCTATCTGGATGGTTCAGTCCTGCAAATGGCTGAGCTTGCTGCTTTCCAGTTCATGCATATTTACTAGTAGCCCTTTGTTGGCTGGAAAATTCAGTGATGTTCTGTACATAACATTTTAAAAAAGACTTAGCTATCAATGAAACTACCAACATGAGAATTAACTGGAGTGGTTTGGCAAAGTAGTTTGTTCCATTTTTATCTTCCCTGTTTTGTCAGAATTTACAATTGACACATGAAGAAAATATTTCTGCTTAATTGGTTGTAGTAAACAAATACTTTATAAAGTATTGCTTCTTGACTATTTGAAAGATTGTGTCCCACTCATTTTATGACTGATTAGTATAGTTCTCTAGAAGGAACAAACTTGCATTGTCTGATGTTTGAAAAGCATAGTTTGGTAATTTCTGTGATTTGCAGCTTTAGAGGGCTTAAATGCTGTCTGGGGATGTCAGGGTGTCGCTGTCTCTTTCTAAACACCAGTGGGCCATAAGTAATTGTTTCCTGTAGTGTCTAGCTCAGTGATTTTCTTTACTTGAGGTGATCCAAAGAACAGCTTTATTACAGGGATTAATTGCACAGAGAGAAAGTGCATACATTCTTGAACATAATTTTGCTAGTTAATATTAATAAGGGTATTTTGCAACTGCATGGCAGATACCAATTCAACTGAAAGGAGAATTACACAGTATCTGGTAGGTAACCATGCCCATCCTTACCAGCTCCTTTAGGTGCCTCCAAAGATTGTGCTCTTCACTAGTGAAATATCTCCGGTTTTGGGGTTGCCCACCGGCTGATGGATTTACCAGAACCTCTTGGTTTGTTGAGAACTGATGGTCTCTTCCACTGGCTGCTAAACCAGAGCTGTTCAGGGAGGGGCACTGAGGATTGCTAAATTGCCATATTTCGGTTTATTCTGTAACTTTCCTGGGCTTTGTCAAGAAAGAGTAGATGGCCTAGACTCTCCCTCTATGGTTTTGTGTTTTAGCACAAGGTTGCTAACAAACTGCTGTAAAGATACACCATGCAGAAAAAAGAAACTCTGAGATTTGTGACTTTTCGTGACTTTTTTTTCCACATTCATGATTTTTTTTCAACCTTCCCCATATGGAGTCACAGGAGATAAAACAGAAATGTGGAAACAAGTATCTCATTGCAAAAGCAATTGTAAAACTTCATTTTTTTCATACTTCCTTTATTCCTACACCTCTGCTTTCTACTGCAAATCCCCAAGTGAAGAGCAGTGTTAAAGCCTTGTCTTACTGAGTCCATCTAACTTTTGTACAAGCAGCTGAGGAGAGGCAGCAAAGGGAAACAGACATCATGCATTCCACTGGGGAAGCTGAGATTAGTTGAAATGACAATGTTTTAAGACAATTTTGGTAAAAACAGTTTCCTTTTTAGTGATGCAGCTTCACCAGTCATATGAGAAATCACTGGCCTAAAGGTAGAAGAGAGACTTCTCACTACAAATTCTGTGAAGGTCAGCTTTTCTTTTCCTCACTGAGTTCCTTCATTCATGTAGATAATATTGTAACTCAAAAGAATTATTAGAATATTATTAAGTACAATGTTAGTATTCTCAACAGGCTGAATAGCTGTTCATAGAGGTGAGGATTAGGGATAAAGATGCCCAGTGAATTTTATTTCCCATTACCGGTGGGAGGTTTATTTTTCTGTTAAATGAAAGTGGCTAAAATGAGTCAAAATTAAGTCCTTTGAGTATTTGTCTACAGTTAGGTGTGCAGAATGTATGAAATTCTTTATTTCACAGTTCTGCTTTGAAAATTTTAAGTAGAAGATACTGAGAAGTTGGGTGCTGTGGTTTATTGCTCCTTTAAAAGTAGCTAGGAGCACTCTTGTTTTGGAGGCCAGGGAAGTCCAAATCACACGCACTTCCCATCCACAGTTCAGTGGGTACTTCATTTTGGCATAGGCTGTAGAGAGGGAAGGGACTTCTGCAGTGCAAATATCCCTGAAGTCTCATTTGCTCTGCCCCTTCAATTTGAGGCCTTGTTGAGTTGAAGAGTTCTCAAGAATAAGTGGATAGTTTTCATCTTCTCTTGACTGGATTGAGCTGATAGGAATAATTTGGTCAAACTTGTGCCATTTGCTTTAAATTTATTGTAAAGTGGAGGGCATATTAGAATTCGGCTTTTAATTTCACCTGCAGCCTCCCTGAAATGTTTGGGATACCTTTAGGAGAAAAGCTGAGCTATTGTAGGTGCAGCTAATATCAATCAGTGATGAGGAGCCCTGCCAACAGCAGTGTGGATTGTCAGCAGGGGCCCAGAGCTGAGAGGACTCTCTGGGGGCTGGTCCTACTCTGCCACTATTTACTGGGTGTTTTTGGAGGTAACTTGTTACCTCTGTGTGTATGTTTTCCTTTCTCTGAATAGAAATTATTTCTCTATAGCTTGGTGGGTGGGAGAATTGATATAGGTATCTCTACAATGCTTCTGAGTGCAAAAAATGCTATATTCTCTTTTGTTGAGTCTGTAGACCCAGACCCTGAGGTGAAACAGCCCTTTGTTGGATGCTGTAGGCTTTTCTCTGTGTGTATTGAGATGTCTCTCCCCATCCCTAAAATACAGCTCACAGTTCTTCAAAAGGAATAATCTTAGGAATATGAATAAGTGAAAACTGACACATTTTGATATTAAATTTTTTATGCCTTAACAGTTTATTTCTAAAAATGTATCTCTAAGGATAACACATTATTTATGCATTAAACTGTTGTGTTGGTGATAGCATCCGCAAACTATCTGTCATTCATCTTTTGAGCACCTTGCATGCTGTGCAGTATGGTCCTTAGGCTCAGGTCTTCTGGGGGATAAGGGTACTACCCCTATGAATGCTGCACTCATGTAGTAGATATGCATGAAGAGGTAGAATTGAGATAATGAAATATGTAATTGGGGCTTTTCTAATATGTGAATACTTCTGTTTTGATGCTGTCATTATCATCATCATCATCATTGTATTTTCTGCTTTTGCATGACTTTTTGACACGTGCATCAAGCACTTCTGTGTAAGGCCCAGTGAGTACAAATCTCTGCAACCTCCTCTGCAGCAGTGTTGCAGATCCTATAAGCACATTAAGCTTCCCAGGGAAAAGTACTGTTGGCATCTGGGAGAGGTTAAATGTTCCAGGGGAGAGGTTAAACATTCATTTGTCCTCTGCTGCTGTAATTCCAGAAGCCAGATTAGTTCTGAATCATCTGAACCACATTCATTCAAGATTAATGAGAAAGACCAAGTATGGAAAATTTCAGCTGGTAAGCGCCTTGGCTTTGAGCAAGTGGTGGAGGGGGAGTTCATACTGGCAGCAGCCTGCGGGTCATGCTTAGTTTTAAGTTCCCTTAGTTATAAATTGGTGAAATGGGGAATCACACCATTCTGGATAAACAAGAATTTCAGCAAGCGACAAGAAGCAATTGGCAGAGCATGCACACACACACTCAACTTTAAGGCCTCACCTCCCTCTTTCCCATTTATTTCTTTTTCATTTGAGTTCAGATTTACCCTTTTGCATATGCGTGTTTATAACTTTGTGCATGCTCAAGGTACATTGGTATCTTTAAAACAGACAAGTGGTGTGTTCCCAGGAATGGGTGACAAGCCATTCCAGTGGAGATGTGCCTATCATCACTCTCAGGTCCATTGACTGACAGGCCATGGTTAGGCTGTGGTTAGAGATGTGAGTGGGAGCTTCATATAGTAAGTACTTCTGAAAGCCAGGCAGGCCTATCAGCAAAGCTGTTTGAAATTCTGCAAGATAATTAAATGGAAAATTCAGGACTAGAATAACAGAAGTCAATTTTGTGACCTTGGGATTTTAAAAAAATTTCATCAGTTTTGATTTGGGAGAATCCTTCTAGAAGAACATTGCAATGTTGTGCCTGGTTAATAGATCTGCAGTTTCACTGCAGTTCAGTTGTTCAGGTGGTCAGTGTGGATGTTTTCTAGAGCTTTGTCTGTACTGTAGCATTAACTATCTGAGCAGGCTCTTCACATTAAGTTTAAAGTGGAGGGAAGCCTTAGGTATAGAATGTCTAGGACTCAAGTGTTTTCCAGAACCTGAGATTCAAGAATGTTTTCTCTTCCAGGGCAATTTTAAGGAAGTGAAACCAAACCAGAAATGAACCTCTTCTTTCCTACTTGTTTTGCAGCAAATGGAGGCAGAAAACTGAAGTGTTCCATTTCTGATTTCATAGAAGAGAATCAAACTTCTCCCTGTTGGCCATCAAGCGTTTGATACTGCTATTGCCCAAAAGAGGCCAAAGTCCTCTGTAGTCTCAGAGGCCAGTGGCTGTCTGTAAAAGGAATTTTCTATTCATCTGCACTTCAGGGCACTGACTTCTGGTTCCTGATTGAGCTGGCACAGGCACGCTCTGTAGCACAGGAGCAAGTTTAGGTAACTCCAAAGTTTCTCCTACCTGACAACTACCAGTTATTCATCCAGTGATAGTCTAGGAACCATTTAATAGCAGTTGAGAAATAAGGAGAAACACAGCACATCAGCAAGTGAAGTAACCTTATATTTTTCCTTACTTTGAAATAAAGGAAGTTTGAACAAATAACAACTGTGCTTTAGGAGTGAGCTAGGTTGGTCCCTCCTAAACTACATGCACTTCAAAAGACTATTCCCTCATCTATTGTGTTGTTACTTAACAATTCTTTATTCCTTCCAGACATATATAGTCTGTGTCAGTAAGCCTGTTTTTAGTACAAAAGAAGAAAAATAAAACTCAGACAGAAAGGATGAAATTACTTGCCTGAAGTCACTGTGTGATTTCAGTGGTAGAGGCAGAATTAGAACTGGAGGCTGATAGGCAGCTTCACCCAATTCCCAATGGAGACGAAGCTTTTTTAATTAAAAGTAACATGGGACAGTTGCCTCACCGTGAATTTTCAAATATATCTGGACTTTCTCTTGTTTCAGTATTCAGCCTAGAATTATCTTCTGTTAACAAAATGCATCTTAAAATGTTTAAACACAGATTAATGAAAGATTTTCATTTTGCGCTGTGAGGCTGGTGTACTAAAATAGCCATCTCCCTTGAAACAACTGCTCTCTAGAAATTATGATCTTCTCATTTATTTAAACAATTCCTATGTTGTTGGCCATAAATATATAATATTAGGCTCTCAGCAAAGACCTGGCCAAAGGCTAGAGAGTCTGGCCAAAGGCTAGAGAGTCTCACACAGGGGAGAAGGCGGCTTCATGTATCACATCCAGCAGTGAGAGGGGCCTTTTGAGCACCACAGCTGAGTCATTGATGGGCTCCAAAGGACATATGACCATGTTTTTCTTGAAATTAGGAATTACCAGTTTTATCCCTTATTCTGGAAGTTTGAGGAGCTTTCTTTTAACTTTTTTTTAATCTGCCCTGCCTCCCCCTTCCCCTGCCTGTTCTTGCTTAATTACTTAAGTGAAGACCATGGCAGGAGAATGGCTTAGGCTATTTGGAGAACATAAAGATTTGACCAGCTTTTCACTTCATCCTTCAAGAAGCATTACATTTTATTTTCAGGCGTTTTGTTCATGAGTGGCTTTCATGAGCAAGTTTTCTTTAGTCTTTAATGAAATTTAGATGTAGTCCCTCTGGCAGTTGCGTCATATAGAAAACTCGTTTAGAGTTCGCAAGGGATCAGAATTTTATTGTTCACTGGAAAGTGTGTTAGACACCCTAGAGAAACCAGGAAAGACTCCATCTAGGAGTTTAAAGTCTCGATCTCACATGTTGCAGTAAGTGAGAGATACTGAGAGACAGTAAAAGAGGGAATTGCAGAGAAAAGAGAAACATTGCCAGAATATTAGATTAGCAGTCATAAATTAAAAATCTGTATTGTGAATTCATAAATCTCTTTAACAGTAATGTTTTGTCAGTTATGGAAAATTTGAGAAGATGGAGTAATGGGTTTGTATATTTAAAATCTCTAAAGTATTAATCAGTTTTCATTGAAGTCAGGAAATACCTTATCACCAGCCTTTGAGACTTTTTTTGTGTATTGTCATTGGCTTGGGTTAGTAGAGGGTTTTTTACTTTGCTTGGAAAGGAAGCTTGCTTGTTTTGTTGCTGGGTGATGGCTACTTGTGATATTAACTGCCAGCAAGCTGCTGGCAAGGATTAGATTTTTTCTTTTCCTCATTAGCAAAACACAAGTATTAAAGTATATGAATATATATACACACACATATATAGTATATGAATACTTCTGTATTGCTCAGAAGGTGTAATGACAGTGATTAATTCATTAAAACAGCTGTGGTAGTATACCCAGATGGAGACAATTAGATACTCTTTGCAGTGCAGAGGTGTTGTTTGCCTCCATGCAGTAACAGCATTAAAGTTGAGTGTAGGAAAGGAAGCTGATACAACAGTGGAAGGATGTGAGGTCTCTTGTGCAAGCAGTGAAGAGCTGACAAGTGTTAAAGAGCCACCAGTGAGAAGGAGCTGCTGTCTTGTGTTCACTCTACAAAGCTCGTGGCAGTGTGGTTTGGACCAAGTGATCTTCTGTGCCATTCAACAGCCACCCTGCAGACAATGTTTGTTCAGCACAGGAGCCAAGAAAGCTGCTCACCACTGTAGTTGGGAACATTTCCCATGCCTTATACAGGGTGATTGCCGTAAGGAAGTACTGTTCATTTTCCAGCATCAAGGAATGCTGTATTCCCACAAAAACCTACTTAGCCTTTTTTCCTCAGTTACAGCAGCATCCTAAATTTACTTCTCAAGTAATGGTAAAACCCAAAGTCTTCCAGCTTAATTGGACAACCATTTATATTCCTTATAGTAGCAGTCTGCACCCTGCTGGCATCAGGAGCTGAATGTGCTCGTCAGGAGTATCATTCCCTGCTGCTTCTAGATACAGAAGGCATCTACAATTATTGTTATCAGCAACTTTCAGAACACAAGACTAACTATGATTTAGTTGCTTTTCAGAAACTTTTGGAGGTGGGTTTCTATGCCTGCAAGATGCTTCGTTGGTTGCTTTTTGACAGTGGTTTATTACTTCTAAGTTTGGTGTTCTTGACATTTCCTTCAGTTCACTCTTTGTCAGAGTTGTTGGTGAGACTTGGCAGAGAAGCAGTTTGCGCTGTGGATGGTTGGTAATGGAATACTTACAGCATAGGTACAGGAATGCCTTCTTTCCCTTCACCTGGCAATGGCAGCTTCTGTTCCCAGAAATTTTCAATTATATAGCTGTCCTCAGAGTTGGTATTGCCCCCAGGGCAAAGACAAGTAATTGCAGTGTATTGGGTTGAGCTGGATGTAGAGGCACTTCAGTCCATCATTTTTTCTTGTTCCCATCATTTTTGCCACTAGTAAGGAAGGGTTGGAGAGTACGTCCTCTGTTTCCTTGCTGCCTGATTGTGGTCTAACAGCTGTTTGCTTACTGTAGACTGTGTTGGGTATTTTGTGGGCAACAGATTGTTAGCTTACAGCTGACACTGTTCATATTTCTGTCCTTTACCAAGCTGTCCTGCCCTGTAGTACAGGCTTTCCTGAAAGCCAGGATGTACTTTGGCACCAGACATGCCCCACTCCTGTTGGCCATAGTGGGCTTGTGTGTATGTGGAGCACTTTCCCTTCCTCTCCACTGAGCTGTCCTTCACTGGGCTAATAAGTGTCAGCTTCAGAGGCCTTTGAAATGTATGTTCAGGGGCTGGTGTTGACTTGTATGTTTGCTTTCCCCACTTTTTGTGTCTTCCTGCTTTACCAGCACTCTGTGGACATATTTGGTAACGGAGTCATCATTGGCCTGTATTTATTGCCTAGCTTCTGTGTTTTCATAATCCCTTAATTGTGGTGTATAGTCCAACACAATTGAATTTGGTTTGAATTTTTAGTTGTTTGGGTTTTTTAAATCTATTAATCAAGCCGCTGTGACAAAGAGGCCTGTGAGAGCTTTTGGCATAGTTGTGAAATACTGCAACTGTGCAAGAGAATTCTTACTCTGGCTTTTTTTAGTGCTTGGCTTTAAGACTGCAGTCTTCTTGCTCTAATGTGAATTCCAGAAGACAAAGGATTTATGTTAACTTTTTAAAGTTTCTTGAAGCCTATGCACCTTTTGAAGATTTTTATAAATGTCTGCTATATGTTTTGATAGAAATAATTAACCAGGGGCTCACACACATTATTATTATGCCCTCGGAGCTCCTGGTTGGGCTGGCCAGCTTCCATAAACCCGCACTGGCTGAATAGTCTTCATATTGGCCTGGTTTCCAGCAGAAACATTATTCAAATCAACACATTCCTGTAGAATGTTTTAGATTTCAGCAAAGCAGCATTTTCCTATGGAAAAGCCTATCCTCAGAAAAATCCCTGCAGTCAAGAAGCTTCCCATATCTGGGGCCCACTGGCACAACAAAATTTCCTGCTGGTTGTGTCTTCAGAGAAGGAATAATTCATCGCTTGCCTTGGGTGGAAATCAAGTCCCACTTGCCATTAAGAATTGCTAGCACATCCATGGAAAAGGTGGGCTTTGATCAGAGGTGGCTCCCAATTCCTCAGGGATTAAACACCGTCCCCCATCAGTTCTCTCAGATTCAGGTTCAGCAGGCTATGAATACTTCACTTGCTCCCTGTGGTGCTGCACAGATGCCACAGTGCCAATGACTGTGCTTTGGAGAGAGGTAGATTCTGCACTGGATACCTCTGAACTTTTACTCCTGGATCCTGTTTTATGCATTTGATACAAATGTTGCAGCCTGAATGTCCTGTTGGCTGAGTGTATGCTTCAAACCATAGTATTTTCTGAAAACCAAACCAATGGTCCTTGGCAGGTAATGGTTGATGTTTCACATGTTGTCTAATTCATCAACCATTCTTTCAAGATGTTTGCTTGAAATCCCATCTTACTGTGATTGATCAAGGTCAATTTTCTACCACAAGTGCCTTGTGCTCATCTGCTTCTCAGTTAGGCCAGTCCAAACACATCCAAAGCAAAAATGTATTAGGCCCCAAGTTTCTTTATAGAGAGATAAGAGTTCAAACTACTTACTGCTTTTCTTCCAAGAGATATTACTTTAGTCAGTGTGTTTAGTTGGTAAGTTTGGGGGAAAATTCTTCCATCAATAACGCTAATGGCATAAATATTAATTTTATATCAGGTATTGATTACAAAAGAAAATCGTAGACCCAGATTTTGCATTTTTATTTTGCCTAACTGCAGAATATGCTGTTACTTCTGAGGTGAACCAGCCATTCTCCACGTGTAGGTTACAGGCTATACTGAAGAAACAACTTGTTTGAAAAAAATGCCTGAGATGGACCAAATGTTTTGGGGTTTTATTGATGGTCTTTAGAAGCATGAAGTTCTTGAAATGGTTTCTTAATCTGTAACAGAGAGAAAGCAGCTTTGAACACTTTTAAAGTGAAAGATTGTTCAACTCTGTCATTTGTCAACTTGAAATATGTTTTAATAATTAATAACCTCTGAGACTTTACGTACAAAAATTTGGGAACAGGAAAAAAAAATTACCCAATGCAGATCAGACATAGGTAGACTTCTGCAAAGCCCTGCAAACACAGAAGTTTTGAAAAGCTTGAGAGTCATTGCAGTACATTATTTACATGCTTTAATTCTTTAGCTTCCTTCCCTGAGAAGATAGTTAATTTTCTCAGTTCATGGGAGTTTGTGCTGAATTAGTTGGAGATTTTTATGAGAGCCTGGGCCTTTTTTCAAATTGGAAAATAAGATAAATCACTATGGCTTTGTTTCTCTAGTGGAGACATTTTGTCTATTCAAATATATACACATTTCCCACTCCTTTCTTTAACCCTCTTCCTCCCACTTACCACAACCGGGGAGTGAATTTCTTTTGCAGTGTCATTTCAGAATTTCAGTCATTTTTTTCTCTTGGAATTTTGAAAGGTCATATTGTGATTTCTGATTGGCAAATCTCTACAGTATCAAGACCATGCTATGGCTTTGCATTTGTAGCCTGATGGGTCTTTGTTCTAGAGATCACACAGGACTCTAATGCACTGTAACATATGTTACAGGAGTGAATCCTGCAGGAGTGTGAATGCCCTCAACAGCTCTTGACCTTCCTATGAGTTGAGGAGCTACACTGAAGAGCTGGTGCTTGCTGTAAGGAATGCAACAATTGGTTGCATTAAGTACTATGAAGTGAGCATGTGTTCAGACAAGTGTGTGCCCCATGCTCTCCAGCACTTAGAATGTATACCTACTTACCTTCTCTTTGGTCATTTTGTTTTCTCTCTCTCTCTCAATTCACCTTTTTGTTCAGGAGTATTGAAGGTTTTTATTACTCACGTAATTGGTTTGGATTTATATGCAATCCTTATTTTAACATGATGAATTTTTTATATATTTGCACAAGCCTATCTGCAGAATAATTGTGGAAGAAGTGGTTTTCTTCTGTATGGTATTTTAACAGAACTTTGCTAGTGCTGTCAGTGTAATAGACAGTGCCTGTTTTCCATTTTGCTGCATTTCATTGTAGCAGTTGTCAGCTTAAGAGGAGACAAAAGTGACTTTGAGTAGAAATGGATTGTAGGGCTTGGTTCACACTTTGTGTCCGTAGAGGAAGGATTGCCTTTTTTAAAACTGCAGAATACCTTACAGCAATTTTATTGAAGGATATTTTAGTATCTTACTTATAAATGGTGCAGAAATTTGGGCATAGGGCAATTATTTATATATTGATAGTATAATTTCATGATGCTAATTTCAGTAAAAGCGCAGCATATTAGAACACCTATGACTGTCTTCAAGCTGTAGAGGATTTTGAAACCTGTTTCCTGACTACAGGAAAGACTCTGGCAGCCGTCTCTACCACCTGCCTTGACAATGCTGCAACAAATAGTTACTTGCTCTAGGTTCTGTGGTTTTAAAATACTCACTGTGCCTGAGCCCTTGGATCCCATCAGCAAAATTGTACAGGCAATGTGTCCTGCTGAGGATTGCCCACACAGCTGGAGACGGAGTAGCAGTGACATTTCTGCTCTGGACAGCACAATCTGCAGATGGCCCTGGAGAGGATGAGCTGTGCCATAGGGGAGGGAGGGGGTGCACCTGGACTACAGTCAGCAGGACTGTCAGGAAAAGAGCGTGCTGGTTTGTAACACCAGCAACAAATTAGGCTCCAAATAAGCCACTCCTCCTTTCTTCAGCTCTTGGAATAAGGGAGAGACAAGAGTGGAGACTAGGAGTTAATTTACTGAAAGCAAAAAAAAAATAGAATAAGAAATGCACAGAACAACAATGTTAATACCAGAAGTATGCAAAAAGAAGAAGGTATTTTATCCACAATAAAGTTATTCACTACTGGAAACAAAAATGTGATGGTGGATGCTCCCTGTAGGTTGTATCCATGTGGCTTCCCCAGCCAAAGGCAAAATGGTGATTGTACCTGTGGTAGTTGAGAACACTGGCAAGATGGTGAGGGGGATCCTGTGGATAGCGTTTTCAGCCCAAAACAACTAAAAACAGTGACAAGCAAACCTCCCAAAAGCTAGGTCGTTCAGATTGGGTTGTGCTGCCGCTCTACTGGGTTTAGTTCCTTGCAGGTGCCTGTGCTGCCATTTTTACCACTCTAATGTGCTGGAGGTCAGCCCCAGAGTTATTCCTGCTTTCCAGCCATTCCACTGCTCTCCTTTTGGGCTTGGTTTGGCTGGACAACATTCAGCTTTGCTCAATGGGCTCAGCTGGGCTGGGGTCACCCCCACTGCTCCTTTTCCCCCCAGCAGTCTCCATGTCTGTTCAGCACTGCTGTGGATTTGAATTTTCACTGCTTTTTTTCATCACCATGTCTCATAAGTGTATTCCAGCAAAAACAGGAGGGAGCCCAATGGTGGTGGTAGGGACCAAGTCCTCAGAGGCTGATCCAAACACATTACCACTGTGGAGGTAAAATGGTGCCCTTCCAGTGGGGCACCTGGCTTTTCCTCCAGACCTTGCCTACAGTGATGATGTGGTGGGTGTAGAAAAACAACTTGGCCCTGCCACCTCCTGCAGCCAGGGCAGGAGCAGGGTCGCCTCACCTCAGTTCTGTCACTGGGAGAGGTGGTGGTGGGTGGCTGCTGCAGGGAGCAATGCCTGCTCCTTCCTCACAGCCTCCCCTCTTCTCCAGCTCGCCAGCACCTCAGGTTGTTGGGGCAGATGCTGCACACTCTTACTGCACACAGCACTGTGGGGCTGTTCCAAGGCATCAAAGACAGCAAGGTTTAAATGATCCTGCCAGCCTTCCCTCTTCCTTTCCCTCCTGTGTTTGAAATATTGTTGCCTTCAGCTGCACTTGTGGTTGGAGCAGCCTCTCCGGGGCCATCACCTTCGGGCAGGCTCTGTGTGAGCAGGAGGTGAAGCAGATGAGGGGCCGGGCCCTGTCTGAGTTCAGGGCAGGCAGTGACACCTGCTAGGCACCCAGTGGCCACTGCCCTGACAGGGTCTCACAGGAGTCACTGTGGTCACCAAGCACTTGGCAAAGGCTGGGATTTGTCGGTGCTGGTGCTGGCAGGCGATGTGTCGAGCTGTGTTTTCGGTGTGTGCACAGGGGTTTGGTGGGTGAAGCACGGGAACTGCCCGCTGTCTGGCTAGGGCTGTCCTGGGCAGACACGCTAGCTGGGGCAGTATGTTGTCACAGGTGAGCAAAAGCCATCAAACATTTGAGGTTTTAGCAGGTATCTTTGGAAAAGCACATGTATTTTGCTGTACTGAGAATTCAGTAAATAATTTTGACGTTGATTTAAGGGTTTTTATTATTTATTTGAAATTGCTTTTTTCTTTCTTCCTTCAAGAGTGTGGGTGTGTGCTCTGCTGAGGAGGTTTTTCCTCCTGAAGCAAATGTCAATCTTGAATGAAATTAACCTATTTTTAACATGAAATTTTAGACCCTTGCTTGAAGGCAAAAGTGTCCTGATGTTACATTAGCTTTAAGAACAAAATAGATTTCATGCAAATAGTAACTTATAATTGCAACTTGTAATGCAAATGCGATTTTCTTATCCCTTGTTTCTTATTCCCTTCAGCACATCAGGTCCACCCATTTGGCCAGGAAGCACCTTTTTCAAGAGAAATGGAGCCCTTCTACAAGGTAGGTGATAGATACTACATCTTGGAGTAACTGTTCTACTTGAGAAATAACTTCTGCAAATTGCACAGCTTTTCTGATACTCACCCGGCAAGAAATAACCAAATGTTTTTTTTGTTTCCTTTACCCTTTCTCCTTTATTGCGCATCTGGTGCCTTGAAAATGACGGTTTACCACGTACAGTGAGTGTAGTCTGTGAAAGTTGCTGCTTTTTTTTCTTTCCTCAGATCATTAAATTGCTTGCTGTAATATATGGTGAAGGGTGGTTTTTTGGTTTTTCCCCTTTGTGTGGATAAAGAGTGCCCAGAAGGAAATGTTCCAGGAACAACGCTTTTAGCTCTGTGGATGAAACAAGGTTGTTCTCTGAGAGAGATCCTTTTCTTTACTCCTTAATTGAGCTGATAGCAAAAGATACCAGAAGGTAGGTAGCCATGATGTAGTGGGGAAAAGAGTGTCAGAGAGTTTGTCTCAAGAAAGCTGCCATGCTTAATAGTGCTTATATTCATTGAACAGTGTTAAATATCTAATTTAAATATCTAAATTTCCATTGTATGGACAATATATACAGAAGCTATATGACTACAGTTTTGATAGCTGAAAATTTTCAGTGTACTTTATCAGACTTCTTAAAATAGTTTTTTCACTGCTGTGTGTTTATATTTCTGCCATTGAGTGCATCACTCTTAAAGGAGCTGTGCTAGGAACACAGAAGGCTGTGTCCCCAGACTGCGAGTGGATCTCTATGGTGCAAAGTAAAGTAAACTATCGGGGATTGTTTTAGGGTCTTTGCAAGGATTTATCCATGAATTGTCTCAGTTTTCTGTTCATTCTCCTGGTGCCAAGACTTTTCTGGTCTTTCTTCTGATAGAAAATGCTATATAATGTTCTCAGGAGTATTTATCCAAATCACCTACAATGGAGCTTTGCTCACAACGAGACACACAAGCGAATAATTCATTGTCAGGCAGTATTACCTTCTACACACCAAAATAACCCTATCATCTGAGGTTTACCTGGGAATATTTGTCAAGTTAATTCCTCACACATATCTAAGCATTTGCCTAACTCTGTTAAATATCTATGCTGAAATTTGTTCAAGTGAATTTTAAATACATTAAAACATTCGGATTATTTCTTAGCACTAGGAGATGGTATAAATTGTAGTGTTTAGCTGCTTTTGTCTTTAGTCTAGTCAGATCTGCTACCTTTACAGACATTCCTAATGAGAAGAACTAGATTTTAATTTTTTTTTTTTTTTAAGGAAGAAGAACTGTAGTGAAATAGCTCAATTTGTTTCACTTTGTCAACAATTCTGATTTTGACTGGGTATCTGCATACATGTAGTCTTTGTAATCTGAGCTCATAAAATGTAAACTTGTTCTATCCAGTCTGCATGACAGAAATGTTTTACCTTTTCTTAAGATGCAAAATACCAGGAATTAATAACATCTGTTTTTGTAGTCCTCCCTATCTCAGTTGTTGCTTAAAGCCTTCTCACAATGAAGAATACATTGTTCTCTACCATTTTCTCCTCTGCCCTTTTCTCCCTTACATATTGGTGTGGAAAATCTAAAAGCCCAAAACTTTTTAACATATTAAAGAAATAGAGAAAAGAGCTGACTGCCATTTCAAGCAACTAACAAAGCCTAGCAGACCTTTAACTGAGTTGGCATTCTGTGTTGCCATTTCAAGTGGAAAAAGCAGCCAATTTGGACTGTAATATGCATGATACAACTGAGGTTGGAAGGATCAGAGAGTATGAAGAAAACCCTCATTAAAGTAATTTTTTAGCACTTCCCAGTTACTATTTTAAAGTAAGAAGATAAATCAATGAAGCCTTCTTTTCTGTCTTTTTGCTTTCATTTCTGTCTTTGGATTTTTCCCTGCCCTAGGCTCTTTAATATGTAGGCTTTAGCAGGTTGCACAGAAGTAGTGCATCCACCACTTTGCTGCTTCTAAACGTCTTTTTCCAGAAGACCCTTGTAGAGAAATGGTAGCAGTGCAGGGAGGTGTGAGATGAGGCGTAGGTGTTTGTCAGTACCTGTGTTACATGACCATCTGAAGTCTTCTTCCAGTGCTTATAATCAGCTTAATGCAAACAGGAGAATGAAAAAATTGACTCAAGTATTGGTTTCAAGTTATAGTACTGCTTTTTGATTGGCAATAGTTGAGGTAACAATGGGATTTTAAACTTTTTTTACTTGATAATTTTTCTACTGTGTTTGAAAAGAATGTTCACTGTGTTATAGAAAGTAATACAGAATAATTCTGTAATTATAATAAATGTGATATTCACATGCACTTGTCACACCTCATTTCTTTAGTCATTAAGAAAAATGTTCTTTTTCTGGTCTGAGGAATTAAGAGAAAAAAAACCCACAATGTGAGTAGTGCATTCTTTAGCCAAGAAGACTTGTAGATGCTCCTGTTTCCATTCATTTTATGTCAGAACTATTTGGCAAAATAATCATTGTAAAGAGTTTAACGTATTTCTTCTGAGAAAGTGACTGAGAAAAGTTATCTATGTTCCTCAAAATAGCAAAGGAAGTTTAGAAAGGGAGATTAAAATTAATTTTAGCTATTCTCTGTCCTTAATATTTTTGACATGAGCTGGATTAATTCTCTTTTACTTTCTGGCTTTGTATTTTTTTAAGAATTTTGAAATATAGTTGCACTGTTCTCTTTTTGCCTATGATTTTATTAGATATGAGATGGCTGCCTTAGTTTTGGAGTTTTTTTGTAAGGATCACGTTACTTTTGATCTTAACTCTCTAACCAGTTACTCTATTGAGTAAGTCACCTACCTAGGTGCTTTATTGAAGTGTTGAACAGCTCCTGCTAGGTGATGGTTGTTCCCTATATCTTTGTGCTGCTTGGTCTTCTTGAGAAGAAGTCCCATGCAGAGCTTAATTTAGGTAGGACCTTCAGTTTTACCAGACTTTAATGTCTTCTCTCAAAACTTACCTTGTGTCCATGGAAATCGCTGTGTTGTAGCCTTCAGAATTTCCATGTAAAAGAGGGTTTTGCTCTTGCTGTGTTTCTAGGTTTTTTTCATACCTTGTTACTGTACATATTGTGTGTTTGTTTCAAATCATGGCTTGGTTTTTTTTTGTTTGGTTTTTTTTTTAATCTGCTCTATGGAGAATCTTTGTTCCCACTGTTTTTTCTGTTTTGATCTGTCAGAACACATTCATTTTTGTATAATAAAATATATGCGAGGAAAAAAATCCTTATGGTGGAAAATATCTAGACATATTCTAAACTCTTCAGGAGCCTATACTAGGAAACATAGGTGGGGCCATAGTCACATTTACTTCAAGTCCTTAAAACTAATATATGTTCTGAAAAAGGGCAGTTTTGTTACCTCTGCTCTGATCTTTGGTGTTAAGCTCATGTTACAGATTTGAGCATGCAGTTTCTCACAGATCAGCAGTAATAATAAAACTGTTTCACTGTTAATATATCTGACATTCTTCTTGAATAAACTAGAAATACATCTTCAAATTACCTTTTAGCAGCAGTCATATAAATTCCAGCGGCTGAGTGCCACCTCTAAGATGTAACTAGCCTGTGGAGGGGTTTGGGTTTTTTTCTTATAGATGTAGCTTCCCTTTTGAGGGAAAAGACCCCAAACCAACGAAGTTATTACTCTTATTTAATCTTACGTGACCTCACTTTAATAAATTAAATGCAGCATGTTACAGTGCCTTTTTGTATCATATTTGTTCTTTCTTGATTTGTCTTCATTGTCTGGGGAAGGAAGGTGAACCTGGGTCACCAGTCCCTATTGCTGTCGAAAAAAAAATTTGAAATGGGCCTGCTCACTGAGACTTGATGGTCCACCTTCCAATTGTCCCTGACCTGCTGTAAGTAGAGCTGCAATCCTTGCCCAGTTATCTGCTTTCTGGTGTGAGCAAGGTCTTCCACTTCCTCTTCTGACAACACAATTTAAATCTGCTGCCTGTGAATGTTACATCAAAGGTAGGAACTCTTTCTTCAGATATCCTGCTGACCTGGATTCACGCCTGCGAACTGGGTTGCAGCAGTCAGTGAACTGAATTCAGACAGCATGGCTTTCCTTGGAAGCCATGATTCTGTCTGAATGAAGATGGAAAGAAAGATTGGAAAAATCTGTCCCCTTGAGAATGTTGAAGGGCAGCAGTGAGGAGTTGCTTGTGGTTTCTGGTCTTTTTTGGCTGAGGGAGCCTGAGAAAGGAGGTATTGGCCTCCCCACATCTCACAGTCTGCTTAGTTCTTTCTCTACCAGCAGCTGCAAAGAATAGTCATCCTCATGCTCCAGAACAGAGCAAGGGATAGAATGCTTACCTAGGGCTGACTTATCCTCTTCTCCTCTGGGAAAGCACTGTATGAGAGAGAAACTTCCTTCTCTGATACTTGAAACAGCCTGTGTGTTACGTGTCTTGGTCCAGCTGCCATGGCTGTAGCTGGCACCATGTTTGAGAAACTGACAGGAAAGAGTTGGAAGACACTGTCTTCACAGGGTCAAGTGTCACCAAAACCAGTGTGAGATGGAGACTTCACAGTTTGTTGCAGAGTAGAAATGGAAGCTCTGGGCACTGCTACTCCACTGGCCCTTAATGCACTCAGTCCGGGTTGGTGGCTTTCACATTTTATTGTGCTGACATCTGACACTTGGCCATAATGTGAGACTTTAAGGAAGATACCAAAGCACATGGATCACTTTATTCTTAGTTGAAAATGGTGAGTTATTTGAGCTAGAAAATTGCATTCCTTATAAGAAAGTTTATTTTGTATGAACTGTGGATAGACCAGAAATTAGATGCCTTACATAAAAAGATGAGGAACCAGTTTATTTTGAACATGTGCATACAATTGTAGAGAGATCTTTTTCTTCTCTAGTAGGCTTGAGAATCCTTGAAATGTCCAAACAAGCGGTTTTATCTCTTTCCCATTAAGTATTTATAAGAAATGAGAGAGGAGATTTGGGATTTCACCTTTCCAAGCATTGGCTATTAGTAGCAGCAGTTGCTAAGGTAGAAATAAACCAGCAGGGAGGAGGCAAAAAGGGGGAATTTGTTGCTTATTTCCCTTGAAAACGCTAAATTAGAAAGTTTCACTCTTATAAATTAAGACATCCAGCCTGTGTTTTTATGTTAATAGTGGCATTGGGATAAGAATGTAACAACAGCAGGGCCCGTTTTCTTTGCACAAGTATTGCCCACACCAATTAGTCAGCCTTTACTCTGGAGATGCTGTGAAGGAGTTGCTTTTTTAACATTCTAGAGTAAAGCCTTTCAAGAGGGAACTTGGCAACAAAATCACTTAAGAGAAGATGCCTGCATGCATGCAGCCACATGTATTTTTTGTCTAATAATGGTAAAATTTAGAATGTTTGTGTCAACACCGTCAACAAATACCCAGGAGCACCTGGAAGCATAGTGGGCTTCTTTTTCCTGGTGGAAATTCAGTTCATCTGCTCATTCCACTGGGCAAGCAGAACAGGTGCAGGTCCTGGGCATGTAGGGGAGAGGTACAGCCCATCCTGGAATACAAGGTATCTATACCTTCTGGTGCTGACAGGGCTGAGGAGAAGGAGGAACAGGGGAGAGCTGAAAGATAAGCAACTTCAGCAAGTCTCACATGTGTTTAACTTTCAGAATTGCATGTCACACCTCAAAAGAAAACTAACCTTGCAGAGAAATGCTTTCATTTCTTCTACTGCCTAGAGGTGCAAACAAAAAGAACATGGCAAGGTAGCATATGTATTACAGATACTTTAATATTATATAATACTTAAATGTCATGCTGACCGTAAGAAAAAGGCCAAAAGCAGTACAAAATAATCCAGCCTTAGGATTGGTAGATTTAGGTGCTGTGATCTCTTAACACAGTCTTGGGCAAAACTCTAAGGCCCAAATCCAACTAAACCTTCATTTCTTACTATGTATTTGGGCATCTCCTGTTCCCAAGAATCTAAATACATCTTCTTGTTTTGGAGATACAATTTCTTGATTTTGTGCTCTGTGAGATGAGGATAAAAATTGTGCTTTTCACTGCCCAGAGCTGTCAGTCTACAGAATATTATCTCTACATCATATTTTGATGTTACACTGGCGGAGGAACTTTAGACAGGGGGAACATAACTGTAAAAAGCAACAGAGCTGTCTGTTAGCTTTTGGTGGGAACTGAATTTTGGGTTTTGGTTTATTTTTCTTTCCCCCCTCTCTTTTCTCTGAGATATACGCTTTCTATAGAGACTGGGGGGAGTTGAGTGTCTAGTTCCAACATAGTTACTTTCTTCAGCAGAGAATTAGACCTTTTGCCTTCATCATGTTTTCTCTTCAACTTTTGCTTCTCTGAGCTGCCATTCCGCTCTTTGAAAAAATGGTGACAGTCATGCTCTGTTTATGGTGACTTGCTTTGGGTCAACATACTGAATTAACAGCAAAGCTACTATCTCTCCTTGTTAAAATAAATCACTTTTCATTTTCATGGCATAATTATTTAAATCAGCTTTTATTTTTCACTTTTTTTTTCCTTTTTTTTTTTTTTCTTTTCCCCCATGCGCGTGAAGGATACCTGACAATCTCTTCAAGAGTTTCTTTTCAGAAAGATGATTCACACGGTACTTCCGTAGAGACTGAATATTTGAATAATTTATTTATTATTAGTATTCAGTGTGTTTGCAGTGGTATTATTGAAGAAGTAAAATTAAGTCAGAGGGGTTGTGCAGTGTGTCCCTAAGGAAGTAATTTGAACAGCAGAGTTCTCCTTTGTTTGGGAAAGTGGGTAAACTCCTAGTGGGGCTACTGGGGTCCTGAGGGTGCTGGTAAGGACTCCTGTTAGTGAGAGGATTTTATAATGGCCTTAGCACTGCACAGTCAATAAAAAAATCCTAGTGAGCAACTGAATTTTACAGTGAATCATACAGAAATCGTGACTTTGGGGTGACATTTTTAGCTCTGCTTTGTGTGTAGGGTGTGTATATTGCTGTGCAGTTAGTATGCAATCTTTTTATTCCTGTTTTTCTAGATGAGTGTTTAAAATACGGCAAAAGCTGTTATTTATTAAGTGCCTGAAGTGTGGTTCTGCTAACATTGATGTTAAAGCCATTAGTATGGAAATGGGACCTCTAGCTAGTTTATATTCCCTGTGACCAAAAAGGCTGAGCTACCTGTGCTCTCTGAAGTTGAGAAGGAAGAAAACAGAACTGCATCAGACAGGTGTTGGTAATGGTAGATCGTGTGGTAGAGTACACAAAGATAAGTTGAATTCCTAATGTGTTTAAACTCAGTAACTTATGTTTCATATCTGCATGGGTTTCATATCTGCATCTACAGATAACTCTGCTTATTTTGTAACAGTCCTGTGTAGTGACTTTTGAAATTATTACATTTAAGTGACTCACGATGAAGTTTACTGACTTTGTTTACTTCCCTTGACAACTGGAGAGTGTGGATGAGTGCTGTGAGGCAAGTCCTAACCACGGTATTAACTTTGGGCAGAGGATCTGAGCACAGGTCTACTCACCTGTTCTGCCTTCAGTCAACTGCTGTGTGAGTGGTGGCAGTAAAACAGCACTTTGCAGAATATACCAGAGAGAGAAGTAAGTGCTGCAAGTTTCTGCAGTTACTGGCCTGGCTGCCTCAGTAACTGCTGTTGATGCCTTAGGTTTTAGCTATTATATTTTTTGGACTCTGTGCTGTTTTGGTGGGTAGTTTTATGTTTCATATTAAGTGCTACTGAGCTCTCTTCGTGGTGTAGATAGACAAAACAATTCCTTCTCTAGTTTGACACCAAGGACAACTTTCAGGCCCAGGAATGAAAACAACAGTGAAGTGAGAAGAAAAAACAAGGAGGATGGAGCTTCATAACCTGAAGCTATGGTTGGACAATTGTTTCTAATATGCTAATGGACCAGAACTTAAAAAAATGTGAGACCTCGTGACTTGGGTGTCCATTTTGTGAGCACTTTGGGGTGCATCTTGGCTGTGGTCCGGCTGGACTCTTGTGTGGCCCAAGAGTACCCATTGAAACTTTTAATAAATACCTACTTTATTCCTTTGCCCTGTCTAGTCTCCATTCCAGGTCAGCCTCCAGAAGGCATCACTATAGTGTAGGAAAGAAAAGATATGGGATGTTACCCCCAAAGCATGAAGGAGGTAAGGGGTTGAATGGTCCTTGCTTGGGCAGTTCAGTGCTGAGGTAACCTACAGGTACTGTTTTTCCAAAGATGCTGCTAAATGGCTTCAGGTCTGTTCTTAGTTTGTTTTCAGGTTGGTCCTGCAGGTGATGTGGCTATGACTTTGCAATCTGAACACTAGAATCTACTTCCTTTAGATTACCAGTAGCTGATCTCAGCTTTTTTAGGGGAAGTATTTTCTGTGACTGACCCTTCTGGTAGGCATCAGCACAAGTGCTTTTGTCTAGAGACATGTTCCAGTGTTCCTCACACAAACACATACAGGACTGACTTACAAATGGCAAACTGACTGGTGCTCTTGGGTTTCAGTTGGGTGAAGGAAGATGGAGACAAGGTTTCTGTTCAGTGACTTTTTCCTTTACCAGGACTGCCAAACATCCTCCAGTGTTTTCCTTTCCATGCCAGGAGTTGTAGTCTGCTCAAAGAGTCAGGGCCATTTGCCTGTTGTGATTGTTTGCATCCAGGATTACTGTGTACCTGGTGGCACAGTGAGCATCTCCTAAGGGGCTGTTATGTAGCTGGGAAGTGTACTGGCTGTGATCACTGCAGATATGGAGACAAGACCAACAGCAGCTGGTATCAGACCTTTCTTCTAAATGAAGTTTGGGGCCAGGCTACTTCTGCCTAGGCTGGGGCTTAGAGCAGTAAATTTCAGTGGCCTGTGACAGGAATATAGCACATTACCAGTTAGACCCCATTTTACAGGAGACATTATCTGAAAAAGTTACAGCTAGAAATTAGTGGTGAAATTTGTATAGTATCTTGGAAAATGGTAGAGTATGGAAAGACTTATTTTCTGTAACTGTGAAATTATTGTGACTATTGCCATCAAAATCTCTGGGCTGATGAGCTGGAGCATATGCTCCATGCTGAGAGCCTGTAAATGTTTGGCATTCCTAAAATGTGAAGGTGGCTGATATTAGAAGCAATCTTGGCTTTCGTAATTCTGGAGTCTGAGAGCACAGCTACAAGAGAGGCATATGCTTGTGCTTTACATGGAGATTACTAAAATAAGAATATTATTGCAGTTGTGTTGCTATGAGCAGTTTTGGTGATGTGCAGATTGAAGTGAGTGAGGGAACACTGTTGTCAAGTTGTGCTGTTCCTTGACTATGTCAGATTTCTTGAGCCAGACCTATCTTCAGAAATTTAAATCAGAAGGTCTAGGAATTTTTGAGATACTCTCTTGCTATGACCTGCTTGTGTGATGGGCAGTCACCTGTTTTTGGATCCCTGGAGAAGCCAAAGCTTCCTAACTAGTAAAAAGAGGAAAATTATGGGACAGACAGTGATGATGATCAAATCTAAGCTATGTTTGTGTCTTATTGGTTTTCTTGTATGCTGTCTGTGTTCGTGATGGTCATGGTTAACACTGGCAATATTTTTTCCCCACTAACATGCTAGAAATTTCTTCCTGTTGGTCAGCAGATCTCTGTTCTGCTGGTAAGTTCTTGATTATATACAAGGCATTTCTTAAACATCAAAAAAATGGCAAATTAACAGAATATTACTATGAGAGCTTAATTTTATTTGAAATGTTGAAAAAAGTAGAAGCTATCTTAAATTGATTGGGTAGTCAGTGGCTTGCACATTTCACTGCTATGCCTTATTTAAGCTAAATGTGAAAAAAATCCATTAGTTTCTTGCCACTGGAAATTCTTGGGCTGTACACTCTGAGAGTATGCAGAGCTCTGGGCTGGCACAGTTTGTTCTTACAACTATGAATTCATAATTTGATTTTCCTGAAATTGATAACAGACTAGAAAATTAATTGAGACTGCAAGAGAAAAGGAGCCAGGATTTTTTTCTTTTTCAGAAACCTGAAAACCAAAGACAGGGCATCTTTTGGGGTAAGTAGAGCTTTACACTACAGGTTTCAAGGTACTAGAAGTATACCTGCCAAGATAGTAGACTGTGAACATGAACCTACTGTACACAGCACTTCTTCCTCACATCCTTTGTAAAAGAAAGCAAAGTTGTACGTGGATCTCAACAAACTTTTACAAAACAGTCCTCTCTAATCAGTAGAGTGGGATAAACTCATTTTCTTACAAGTGTAAGAGTCTGTGAGACTTTTAGAGTATAAAAGAACTTACCCTCTCTTGAATGCATTTAATACTGATCACAAATTAGCATAGAAAATGCAACTTTTCTTTAAATTGTTTTAGGACAACTTCTGTCAACTTGGAAATGGGATTATAGGATCTTTGGCTTCATCTACAAGTTATTTCTCTTAGTTTACTTTTTTTTTTTTTTATTTTTTTTTTTTGTTAGTTCAGAATGTTATAATGCTTGGAATGTTATACAGTGAAAACAATAAATTCTGTTTCTCTCTGACAATATTTATTTCTGTGTCTAGCTCGTCATTCTATTCTCTAATGCACAAGAAGGATAAGGTGAAATTGAAATTAAAATTATTCATACAGCTATGGGAAGTTCCAGTCCTGATTTTTACATACACTCATATTTTGTATTAAGATACTAGCAACACTTCCTGCATATGTTTAATTTTTATATTTCAACATCCATGCTTTGCATCTTTTAAACACGGTTTATTTATTTTGTATGAACACATACATTGTTTTTCATTATAATAAAATAGGAAGTGCTACTTTGGGAACCAGAAGTTAAGTTTTAACACTCAGTTTCTGATTTTAATAGATTAAGTAATTTGTTTCTCCTGAGAAACAAGAGCAATATGTTATTTTTCTTGAAGATGAGAAAGCACTAAGGTCAGACCCTCTTGATCAGCTGTGTGTTTGTACAAATACCTCTGTGCCTGTGTGAATTTCAAATGCATTTAATTATCAATATAGATAGTTATCTAATGTATTGAACATATACAAAGAAGTACACAATTATGTAGAAACTTTCCCTTTTTGTGCTAAAGATTTGCATCTGCCCCATTCTGATTGTCATAAATGAGCTGTTTGGCTGCTCAAAGAAACACCGTCAAAGATATTGGCAAAAGAAGGGTTTAACATGAATTTGTGAAAATACAACTTTACAGAGCTGGATGGCAAGGTTCACTCCATTACCTACTGCACAGTTAAAGCCAACAAAGGAGGATCAAATTAGAAGCAATTTAGAATGATATACATGGAAGCCAGGAATGCAGAAGGGGGTAAGGGTGCCAAGGATATGGATGCAATGGGGTTTGGCAACATTCAATCATTGATTGAGTACTTTAGCATGAACAAAGTGATTTCAGTAGGGTTCACTACCACTGTAACAATGACTTAACTGTAGGTTTGGGTTAGTAGCATCCGTACCATAATCAATACACACACACAGAGGAAGAATAATAGGTACACCTCCTTCTGTGTGTATAAAGGTGCCTATCAAAGATTCCTCTCAGGTGCAGCGAAATACATCAAATCCCTTTGGGTTTCCCATAAGGCAAGGATTGCACCATGAGGAGCACTGGCACATCTGTGAGAGATGACTTTCAGCCTAGGCCTCATCATCTATAATGGTGCTTCAAGTATCACAAGCTTAAGGTTTTCAAGCTCTATCAACATTTTTTTCTCTTTATTATTTTGTGTTTCTGTCAGTTCTTCCTTTCAGTCCTCTGGAGCAAAAATGAAGTTGCTCCCCTCGTGATTTTTCCTCCCCACTCCTATTCCAACAGTTCAAGTTTTGATTACTGGAGTTGACATTGCTAATGACTGAGGCAATTTGGAGTTAAATAAATAAGGTATATTATAAAAGTGTTTTGGTTTTTTCAAGAATGGTTTAATTTTACACGAACATGAATTTGTGTTGACATTCTGTCCATAACAACTTACTCTATTACCAAAGGTAGGTTTCTATCTGTGTTTTAGGTAGCAGACACCTTATTTGTTTTATTAAATCTCTATAGGGAGGTTAGGGCATACTTCTGGATCCATCTCTTACAGATTTTGCTAATGAGAGAGTTATTTTGTTTTGGGGTTTTTTAATGATAGTATCACAATTTGCCTTGGTCACTAAAAAACCACAAGCTAGACCTACATTTTCAAACTTACTGTAGAAGTGTAGAAGTGAGTTAGTGGCTTAAAAATATAAATTAGCAAATGCTGGCCAAGAGGAATGATTGATTAAGTAATTAAAGAGTTTCATACATTTATTTATTTTATTGGGTTGTAGTCAGTCTGTGAGGTGTTCTGGCTAATTGGTTTTCCTTTTTGGCTTCTCCAGATAGTTCCGTTTACTGTTTCTGTAACTTAGCTGCTGCTTTAAACGGTTTACAGTGTCTTTCACAAATACAGCTCTTTCTACTCTTCATGTACAGATGAAGCTGTTGTATTATTTGTAAAAAGATGAGGCTTTAAACATGTGAATTGTTGTCTTAGTAAAGGCTTTGACATGACTGGTGCAGAATACAGCACAGCACTTACACTTGTTCTTAATGCTTTGGACAGTCTTAATCACTGACAAGGCAACCTGTGTACGACAGGGGTGCTCAGCAGACAGTTTCATACAGAAGGGTACTTCTACTCAAATTGATTCTCAAAATACCCAGCAAACCCTTTAATTTCCCCATACCATCTGTTGAACAGCTTAATTCTTGGAAGCAGAAATGAGACAGGGCAGAACTGGATGGGGACAGAACTGAGTGAACACACTGCAAGGTCACGACTCCATGGCTTTTTGGTTAAGTCACGATGGGGCTAGCAGGGCTCCAGTTACTTCTGAAGGATAGGATCCAAATTTACTGGAAGATTTCTGAAATGAATCCTTCTGAAATTTTGTTCCTACGATCAGCGGTTACTCTTTTGCCAGACTTGCAAGTGCATATAGGTCCATGGCATCATGATTTATTTTGTAAACATTCCATGATTTGACTGCTATCTTTAGAGATGCCGCTCTGTCTACATGGAGATGTTTTTCTTGAAGTGACACACATTAAACTCTTCCGTGTAACTCTTAGTTTTCACTCTTAGGAGGATCACCAACAAAGATTATAAAACAAATATTCCTGAGTTTTTAACTGATATTTTATTTTTAAATATGTGATTAACTGGAACAAGAAATCTTTTTATTTACCAGAGGAGGAAATTGAAATATAGAGGTCCAGAATGAGACTTGCTAGTACACAAGACGACTGAACAGCTGTTCAGCAATCTCCAGATTGAGTAAAGTAGCTTAAGATGATGCTAGTGAACTACTAGTCTACTAAAGGCATCTCTCTTTTTTTTCCTCAGCGTTTTTTTGGGGGGGGATTTTGGAGGTTTGGTTTTCTGGTAAGTTTTTCTGTAGTTTATCTGAAAAATAAAGATGTAGGCAGTACTTTGAGTGGATTTGAATTTTCACTGAAAATTAGGTTAAAATAATAAGGAAAAAAGTGTGACTTAGAAACAGATCTTCACAGTTACATAAAAACAGTTTACAGTTCCTCTAGATGTTTTATTCAGCTGGTAACCCTGTTTTATAAGCTGAAATTCTCTTCCACATAATATCTTATGGGAGTGTACTCTGAAAGCCTGACAGGAGGAGGGACAGCTTTATAGACACAAGACAATATGCAAAGAATCTTTACACTGCTTTTTTGAACAGCCCATAACTTGCAGCTGAGGCCACACCCAAGCATTGCAGCCCCTGGTCAAGGATCCTGACAGAGGAGTAGAGCTCAGGAAGTGCTGCCTGTCTGTCACCTTGGAAAACTTGGGCTTGAAACAACTTGCTCTGGTTTCATTTTGAACTGAACTCTTGAGAGCACATGAGTTTTACAGACGTTTACATGTCTGTAAATGTGTAACCCCTCCACCATGCTTTTCTTATACATTTATTACTTCACAAGTAACCTGATGAAGGTTGGACTGTTGTCATTGAAGGATATGAAGGGCTTGAATCACTCACTGTGGCTGCTATATCTAGTTGGCATTGTGAGCCTTCACTTCTGTGTGTGTACTGGTCAAAACAGCCATCTATGCTGCTCAAGTGAAGCATCCTACAGACTTCAGGCATCGTCATATTACAGGTATCTCTTTGAACCTCAGCTTGCCTAGATTCTTCATTTAGGTTGTTTCTCCAGTATTTATTAATAAAAAATCAGGAAGGGAAGTGCTGTTGACTTTACGTAGGAAGCCCATAAGCTGAAGCCTGTAGTTCTTCCCTGCAGGCATGACATTTGGTCATTCAGAAGCAAAAAAAAAGCATGTATCATAAGTATCTTGATGTATGCAGACCCCACGCAAAATAATAAACGAGTTTCCTGCTGACCTTGCTCACTGGAAGGAGGCAGTTTCCTTTGGCCAGGAGACTGTCTGCTTAGGGAAGTCAGTCCTTGGGGAAGGTGGTGATCCTCAGCTGGGCAGGAGGCCCCTTTGAGAGGCAGAACAAGGTGGCCTCTCTAAAAGGAAACGGTCACTTTGATCCCACAATTCCTGTGAGCAGCTACTGTTTTGGAAAGAGGCAATTTAAAAAGCAACGCTGGAGAAAGGAGAAACTAGCTGATGAGGGCTAGTTGGACTAAACCATGGTTAGTATTAAAGTTGTCTTAAGAAGCGCATCTGAGACACCTCTCTGAGAGTTTGGATGTACTTTTTCTTCTGTGCTTGGATTCCCTGAACTGGCTGGCAGGGAACAGTTTTACATCAAGTACTAAGTTTCTTAAATGACTCAAGATTTAGCTAATTCTAATGAATCCAGAGCAAATGCTGAAGTTTGTGAAGATTTTGACATGCTGTTCTTGTTATACCAACACAAAGATTCATCCCAGCTTTCACTGCACTGCTTTGTGATGGTGGTTTCACAAGTCATAATTCTTCTACACTTGCTGAACCCTGCCAGGCTGCTGTTCTGCCATAATGCATTCCACTGACAAAGCTGACTGTCAGTTACGTTAATTGGCTATTGGTAGTGATTTGTCTCCTACAAGTCAAATATAGGCTGGAAAAAAAATAAGCTTAAATCTTTCCATGCAATTTTAATTCAACTCTTCTGTTACGTGTACTTTAGGATACAGATCCTCTTATTATAGAATTGCTTAACCTGTGGGGTTTTTTCTTCCACTAGTCTCTTGCTTTATTCAGTACATTAACTGTGGAAACGGTGATTTAGAGGACTACTTCAAGTGCTGAAATGCAGCATTTTCTAGCTTTTAAGTGCATCACCTTTTGGTGGGTGGGGTTGGTTTGAGTTTTTTTGGTTCTGCCACCTTCTTTACTTTCATTTAAGTTTGTTGTTTGTATATGGAAGAAATTCTAGATGCAATTCTATCACACTTCTGCATTCCGCTTGTCAGTTCTTTATGAGATGGAATGAGTTAATGTATTGCAGTATCTAAGGGACTCAAAAATAATAAAAATTGAACTCTTGAGCACCCATTCTGAAAGTTTAAATCTACTCAAATTGTACTGAGGTATTCATTCAACAAAAAAGGATTCTTAATTCTTTAGGTGGGTGTTCCCTTTGCCTTTGCCCATGCAAGTGTCATTACGCAGTATTACATTCATTAAAATTGAAGCTCTGGGTCAGATATCAAGGAAAACCATTTCCATTTTTTAGGACTTCATGAGCTTGTTATTGTAATGGAAATATATGAGACCTAAGTTTATTTAGGCAGGGCTTTTCTGTAATTAGTATGGCACATGACAGAAAATCAGAATGAGAGACCTTAGCCCTGTGATACCCAGTGTCTAAATTTAACATGTTGGAACAGGACCCCTTAGATTATTTTTTTTTTATTTTTTTTTTTTAATTTCAAAAACTATGAAATGTTTTCAAGAATGATAAATTACTTACATTATGGTAATAACTCAGAGCCACATACAGCACCTCTCACTCTCAAAATACTTTCAAGCATTGTCTAATTAAATCACAAAGTGTCCCTTCTGGTGGGTTTGGGTGAGCACCAGTACCCCTGGTTTAAATGGAGAGTTTGAGCAACTTCTTCAGAGTGAGCATATACCTGTCAGGTGTGTCAGGAGCCACAGGATTGCAGAGTCATCCTTGATTCCTGCATACTTTTTAAAAATTCACTGTGAGAAAGATTCCCATCATAGTCCCAAAAATTATCAATTGTTAATAATCTGCTTGTACATTTTAGACATGGAGTCTCCAATGAATGAAAAGTTGCATGGTCTCTCAGTTGGGTAGGAAACTTGCCATAGGTTTTCTTTGCTGGTAGTGGACATTTACTGCAGGAATGTTTTACAGAAGGCCAGAAATGGGCAGATGTTAGAGGGGGTGGGGGACCTTCTGCACTTGTCCAAATGAGAAGATGCGTAGCACGATGAAGGAGTGGAGAAAGGAATTGGGGAATGATGGTTTGTTTATCTGTGAGAAGTGGTTATAAATCCCATTAGCACTTCCGTGACTAGAGAGTGTATCTTTTTATCTCCAGTAATCTGTATGAGTCTTTACTGTAGGCATGGCTGCTGTGTAAGAGCTGGACTAGCTTTCATGTTTCAAACCCCAGTGACACCTTCTGCTGTGGGTTCCCAAACTTTGGCATGTGAACTCTGAAATTTCTGTCAGGACACCAGAAATATCTCAGGTGTCGTCCCTTGGGTGTCTGTACTGGTGCTGGGGCTGCACATATGTGTGCACATCCCTCTGCACATACAGCTGTTGGAGCAGTCACATAAGCAAGTATGAGGTCTGTAATTTCCTGCAGTATTTTCTCTATTTAAAGTACTTGAATCACAGAGCACTCAAATTAAGTAGTTCATGCACTTCGGAATTGAAGAGACTGCCTTGGAGAAACTCTCCAACCGCTGCTGAATTAATGCTAACCAGGCCTGAGGATTGCTAGAAATAAATAATGAGTGGATGAGGGGCTGAGAAACCTGGCAGAGTTTCAGAATGCAGAGGTGGGATGGCTGGGGAGCATTATCTTATCTAAATGGTAATTTCTATTCTGTACGTTAATTAAAACACATAGTATACAAACTAGCATTTAGGAAATCTTTTGGAGAGAGGATCTTTTCCTAAGGGGATGTTTTGCAAGTAAATTGTGAGTTGTACATGCCTGCTTAGTGCAGCCTGTAAGAACTGCATGGAAGCAAATAGTCCAAATTATACACCATCTTTAAGCAATGGGATCTTATGTATGTTGATAGTTTTGGGAGAACTGTTTTTACTTTGTTCATAATAATACATTTTGGATATCATTATGTCAGAGAAAGAACAAAGCCATGTTCATGAATCAGTAGAGATTAACAGTGTGACATTGAGGAATCTGGTTCAAGAATACAGAAACGAATCATTAGTTTCAAAAGAAAATTTTCTGTAGGAATTAAGATGTTTTATATATTTCTTTACTTACCGTGAAGACTGCTTTAACAGACTCATGAAGCAGTTTTGATGAGTTAAACCTTAAATATTACTGTCTATTTATTGTAGGTGTAGAAACAAGGTTCCCATTTAGTAATCAGAAATTGATATGACAGGCATGTTTTTTTGTTACCTTGTCAGTTGTGTTTTCTTTGCTGTCTTACTGTACATTCATGGCTGATTTGTCTTAATTTTTTGCTTCTGCGTAATATCCCTTTTTCTGCATCTTTGGTGGAATGATCCCCTGCCCTGGAAGAGATAGCTACTGCTGATATTTTACTGGTTACTATGCCTTGTTATGGTACATAGGCACATACCACCTCAAAAAACAAAAAAATTCAACAAATCCCCCTACAAAATGTTTCTCACATGAAAAACAGTAGAATTTCTCAGCTTTGTAGTAATAGCAATGACCTCAGGTGCAGCAAGTAAATAACAAGAGTAAAAAACCAGTCTTCCACTAGGTTTAGAGGCAGGGATTTTGGTTTTTAAACTTTTGCAATGGGACAAATATTTCCTATCGTGGGAAGAAGTTACAAGTGCCTTTGTGGAATTAAAAGGGATTTGGAAATGAAATATAACCCTGTGCCCCAAATATGAAATTGCGTGTGGCTTGCCTGAGCATTTCAGGAAAATCCACTGATCCACTGTCCTAATCTAATCCAAATAATTAGATTTTGGATTAAGGTAGGCTATAGTCATCAAAACCAGAACAGGTAGAGATAAGTTTTGTACAGTCTGAACCCTCTTTTATTATGCATAGGGGTTTTTTTTCCTGTTTGTAAACCTCTATATCTTTCACTTCAATGATTAATCTACAGGCAGAGACCAAAAGTTATTAAAGCTAGAAACAGACAAAAAGATAAATGCTGACCTATCTAATTGGCTCTTGAAACCTGAAATATTTACCACTCAAAGGATTTATAATGTTTGTGGAATGATTTGTCATTGAAATTAAGTATTTCTTGCTTCTTCATGAAGCCATGCTAACCTCAGATGAATAAATATCTGTTGGTGCCTCCGCATAATGGATTTTTTTGGCATCACAGTAGAAAGAAATCTAACTTCCAACCGATTCACAATAAACTCCAGTAGCCAAGTATGTTTTACTGTTGGTTCCCTCACTTGTTTTGCTAAGTGCAGTTGTGGCTGGGAATGAATGGTTCACTTCTTTATCTGAAGTCTTTGGCACCAGGAGTCAGGATGTAATCATTCTCTGCATTGATGGGTAGCAGAGCATAATGGATCTCTCAAAGCTGACAGGGTGGTATTTTGTTATTTGCACATGTTCTCTGGAGTTACTGGAGAGGGCTATGAAACCTGTGATTCTTTGCTCCGCTGTAGATTTGGGATTTTCAAGTCAGCCTCGGGGGTGGGTGGAGGTTGTTCTCCTCTGATACTGGAGCTGAGATGTCCAATAGTACCCTGGAAAGCATGACTGTCACCACTGAGAATGTGCTTGTTTTAACTGTGTTCTGCAGAGTGGCTAGGATTAACTATATGCATTGCGCTGTATTACAGCACACATTTTAACAGAGAATAGTAACTTCAGCATTTCACTGACAAATCGGTAGTCTCTCCTCACAATAAAGACTCAGTAAATGTGTTGAAATGGTTTGCCTTTTTGGAGTGTTGGTCTGTGAAAAGAATGCCAGAAAGTACTGTACTTTTACAAAGAGGAGGAAGATAGACAAGCATAAAAAACCAAAAAAGATCTTTCCTGTGGCTTTGTTGCTGTGATAAATGCAGTCCATTTCAGGGACTTAGGAAAGTGAGTCTTTAAAACTGGCCTAACACACAAAAGTGCAAATGCACTGAGCTAATCTTGGAAATTAAGTAAAATCACTTTGACTTTAAAAGGAGTGGTAAGTTATCCTACTGGGCCCCTGATGGATTAATGAACATTGATGTTTCAGAATCAAAGTATCCCATGTAAACTCATTCTTCAGTATTATATAACAGCCGAGGGTTTTAGGAGAATTATGACGTAAAAGCCTGATGCCTATTTAATAAACTGATCACTAATTACACTTGAACAATTTACTTCTGGAGTGGAATGAAGAGTAGATTTGCAGCTCTTTTCATTTTAATTGCAGCATCTGTTGCAAGCCTGTGTTTCTGTTGTGTGCTGCATTGATGCTGCATGTATATTTTTGGCAGTGCATTGGCATGGCTTGATTGTATTTTGGAGGAGTGATACATGCCCATGCCATGAGGCACTGATTGGTTTGCTCAGGAGAAAAACAAGGAGCAAATTCTTGAGCCACTCTAGCTGTTTTGGTCATGGTTTCCTAGCTATGTTTTCCCTTTTTTCCCTTACCTGTTAAATCATGTAGAGGAAAGCACCAGTCATTGCACCAGCCTTATAAAAAGATATGTTTCTAGGTGAATTATGATAAAATTTGCTCAGTACCTCTTATATGGCTCATGAAGGAATCCATCAGTATCTAGCAAGTTCTCCAAAAGCTTCAAATAAGGTGCCAGCTGCTTTAAGTTTGGGACCAGCTATCAGCTGTGTGTTTGAATCCACCATGTACTGTGACAGAGACTTCAACTTTGAACTTGCTCTGAAGTGAGAAGTAGGCTCACACTCGAAATATTTGAACTTCAGAATTGCCTCAGTTTCTGCAGCAACCACTGTCTGAATCAGAAGATGAATGGGCATTTTATAGTTACACTTTCCAAGGCATGAATTTCCTGACCTAGAAGGACAATAGGCGCAAGTGTTGGTAGAAAAGGAGGAGTTAGTACTTTACCTGCTATCAGGTCAGCAGTGTCCCAAAGCATTGGAATATGGAAGTTAATTACATGGAAGTTCAATTAAAAAGGAAAGAAATTCAGTATTATCTTGTTGAACTAAAACCAGAACATCTTACAACTTCATTTCTTCCTGAAAAATCTGTTTTTTTCAAGAATAATTAACCCCATACTTTGCAATGAAGACTTGAGGTTTTTTGTTATTTAGAGGTAAGTATAAAATTTTTGTTTCCTGAGAGAGTAAACAATTTCAAGGTAATGATACTTCTGGTTTCATCATAATTCCTGCAGGTTTTTTGTCCTGTGGCCATTGTGAAACAAAAACAAATATGTTGCTCTTACTTGAGCCGGTGGTATGAGGCAGTGTGCACAGCAAACTTTGCTGGATGTTGGTAAGAGCAGTTCGGGAGAAATTTTGACCAGCTCTTTTTTGATGGAAAACATTTTATTTCCTCCCCCACCAACCCTTCAAGAGTGTTGCTTTGCTTAGTTTTTTGGGAAGTCCTGATTTCACACAAAGACATGGAAAGGAAAGGAGAAAGGAAAGGGGAAAGGGGCATGCACAAGTTTTACTCTGTTTGATACAGAGAGCAGTGTGAAGGTGTTCCCTTGTCTAAATACAAGTTTTAATTGTTTTCTTTCTTGTATAAAGGGCCTTCAGGAAGTGATGTATCAGCTGATAGAGCAGAATGAAAGCTTCACATACACAGTGTGTGAATACTGGTACTGAAGCCACTCCTTTGTTACCATGCTCATAGCAGCCTGCGTGTCTGGTACACAGTACAGTGATCACCTATGGACTAATGGGTGCTGGAAACACCAGTGGTGATGTTCCTTTGTGTCACATGATGAACTGGAAGTCTGTAGAATTAAAGGAGCTTTCACCAAAGGATTTAAGACTGCGTGTGTTCTCAGTGAAAGAAATGCTAAGAAAACTTTCCCATAAGGACCAAGAGTTTGCTGTGGTAGTGCTGACACATGCCCTTCATGTAGCTGTAGTTTGAACAGGTGAAACTGACCTTATTTCATAATATTGGCATTAACTGGGGGCTTTAAGCTTAATTAGGGCATGTACATTGCAGTACGAATTGCAGGAGAGGAAAAGTTTCCAATGTTTAATTGTATTTGTACAACTTTTTATACAATAATTATGTGTTTTAGTCTGAACATGCATTGGGAAGTAAATGGTATAGGCTGAGTCTGAATTTTAAGTGAGAGCAATGTTTAAAAAGCAATTAACACAGAGAGGTGTACTGAGTGATAAATGGGGGAGGAGGCAAGCAACTGAAAATGAAATTATATTGCTGTAATAGTTTCATGTTCAAGAGATGCAATAGGCAAGCAACTCACACTTTGCCTGAATTTCTGCTGGGCTTTTGCACAAGACAAATCTTGGGGCAGCATGGTGTATGCAAGGCTTTGGCTGGCAGCTTTGATTTTTCACAGTGGCTTTCCTTTACCCACAGTAATGTTAAATGTTTAATTACATAAACATCATTTACTGAATATAACATAATCAATTATAAAAAGCTTAGATTTTACTGTGGGTTTGGAAGACATTAAGGAAGTGAGATTCTTATGGGTCTAACTTTTCCCCCTAGTGACTCATGGACCTGTATGCAGCACTCTGACAGTTGTACAATTTACGGCTGAAAATAAATAGGGTAAAACTCGGAAGAGGTTGCAGCAGTACTGTCAGGTTATCTAAGGGGCCTTTAGACTACTAATCAACTTAAATATTTTCTTTGTATGCAGTTCTGTTGCTGGTGCAGGTGTGTCTGACTGCCAGTCAAGTTACAGGGGGCAACATGTGTACAGGAGCAGAACAGCCCCCTGTGGTTTTTATTTAGTTGGATCTTTCAATCAAGCGTTTCCCTTCCCTCCAGAACTGACAGAGCTTGACGTAATAGAATTTGTGAAGTAAATTTAGAGAGATGCAATGGGTGATGAGTCACTACTTCAGTTAATTCAGTAAATCCTTTCTGTATTTTAAAATGTTTATTTTGTCTGTAACCTAAAAACTCTTCCAGAATGTTGGGCTGGTTTTAATCCTTTATGGTGTTCAGGAAAGAGAATGATTTACTGAAGATGGGGAAAGTAAATTATGATTCAGTTTGCCAAGAGAAAGAAAGCTAAGTTTCTGTACTGTATTGAGAACTAAGTTCTTTAAAGACCTTTCCAGATTTTAAAGCTTCTAATTCTTGCAAGTGCAGTAGAAGTGATTTAATGCACAAAGCACCAATGTTTTGAAATATGAGTCACTTTTAAAAGCATTGCTGCAATTACTATATTTAAAAGTACTTATTTGGAAATAATTCAGAGCTTTTTATTTTGCTTTATGGGTTATGCTATATTTTGTTCTACAACAAATGCAGAACTGTAGCTGTACCACTTGAGCACTAGGCTTGGGCAAATTTGTCTTGGTGTTTATTAATGTGGTTTTGCAGTTATATTCTCCTTGCAGATACACTATGTACCAGCAAAAAAAAAGTTTTGCTGACACAGCTGCATTTACTAAGTAGAGTAACTTACTTCACAATCATCATCAAATACAAATTGGCATGTGGTGACTCTATCCATGTTGCACTGTCCCTCACCGAGCCTTGGTAGTTGCTGAGAACTGGCTGCAATCTGGTCCCTTGGGACTGTGAGACTGCCTGCTGGGATCATGCTCACTGCATTCTTCTCACCCCTTGCTTCATCCAAAGGTGACATAGATGTGTTCCTGGCTGGTGGTGGGGCAGGATCTTGGTGCACTTGGGGGCCCATCAGCAATATGCTAGCTATAACTGGGGAAGCTGGAATTGGCAAGTGTATTAATATATTATTTATGCGTGTTAACTGGAAAATATTTTAGTGTTGCTACTGCTAAACAGCTTCTTGGCTGTGCAGGTAAGACTACCTTTTGCTGAAGAACTGCCACTATTTAAAGCATTTGAAAGCACAGTGATAAGTAAAAGCAATAAGCAAAATTCCATAGCTATAGATTAGATCATATCTGTGATGGAAAGTTTTTACTGGGAAGAACTATGTCTTCTGACCCAGTGCTGCACACTTTGCCTTTGTTTGTGTGGTTTGTTGGCTCTTTCCTGTCTTGCCACACAAGCTACACCAGACCATTGTTGCTGTTGCTGAAAATGGAGCACAAGTTTGAATCCAAAAGCCTTTCTGAACTTGAAGTTCCAGCAGTCACTAAGGAGGGCATAAAATCAATGCTGCTTGTGGCAATGTACCAAGAAACAGAGGGAATAAATTGGACTCAAAGTGTCAGAAAAGGAGGTTACAAGGATTGCCTATGCCATTAGTAATGGTGGAGTTTATTTACCATATACATTTGTAAAGCATTGCTTATGTTGTTGAGAAGTACACTGTAAGTTGTTATTTCTTTGCCATAATTAGTTTAGAATACAGGTGTAAAGGAATGGGGCTTGGATGGCTTTTTTCAAGTCTTCGTTTATTAATCTGTTTTTAAATGTTTTGGTTTATATTGATGGTCTGAAGGGCAGATCAAGTTAACATTGCAACAGCTACCCTGTATGGATATATGATGAACATATTTTGTAAATATCAGTCAGGGATCTTCAAGTGTTTTATGGAACATAACATAAAAGACACATTCCTTGCCAAAATCTCCTTTGTGCTGGGCTTCTCTCTAATGTAATTTCCATCAGTAAAAGAATAAAGAGAGCATGGTTTTGGGCCCATTTTGCTTGGCAATGCACAAAGGAAAAGAAGGTTGGGGCGGGGGGTTGAGAGCATTATTTCTCATCTACTTCACACAAAGAAATACTGTAGAGCTTTTAGAAATTTCTTGGTACAAATGCCTGCTGTCACAGGCGATCAGTGTTGTGCCATTTTGACACAGCTGTATGGAATACTTCAGTACATCCTAAGATTGTTGCCCTGGACTTAGTGCAGGAGGTCTGGAACTGGGCAAGAGATGGAAGTCTGATTTTCATACTGAAATGGCTGCTAATAGTGGGGTGAGAACAGTTTTCCAAAGAAACTGTTTCTTTGGAAACAATGTTGTGGTAACAAAGTGCATTTACAGGAGCTCTCACCTAGTACAGAGCTGCTTGGAGGTAGACTGGCTTGGGAGGACTGAGGGTGTCTGTCTGTCTGTCTGGGTCTGTGCAGTCCTGGTGTACTGTCGTACAGAAGTGGGTAAGAGACAGCCTCTACCACTTGCAGAGCACTCACCTTGGCTTGGCCTTCTGATTTTGTCAGTGTTTCTTATCACAGTCCTGATAGTTTAAAATTGTGTTGGTTGGTCTTTCTCTAGTTTGAATTTAAACATAGCAGCTTGGTTGATTGCTCCATCTTAACAGGGATGCAAACAGTATAGGAGAGCTGGGCGTTTTGGGAGCTTATTATTTCAGGCCTTTATGTCCATAACAGTAGATGTCTGTTCTACCAGTGTATCATCCCAATGCCATAAATTTGACTGTAGAACATGGAGTGCATGGCTCTGTGTGGTTTTGGTAGAAGTGTTTCTACCAGTTCTCTTAGCAGTAGCCAAGGTTTTACTGTGTAGAAGAGTTGAACCCTCCCTTTGGAGGGGTGGGGAGGGAAGAAGCCACAGAGACACAAGTTCTGGCTAGAGCAGGCATTGCTGCTGCCAAAGAGAGAACAGCCGTGACCACGAGCAATTACCCTGGTTCAGCAGCTGCCTAAAGAGGTCGGGAGGAGAGACTGTGCTGTGTGCTTGGCATGCACTGAAGTTGTTCTGCTGTCATAGCCCCACACGGGGAAAAAGCAGAAGGTAAAGAGCTAAAGTTCCCCATGGCTGTTAGCATAAACATATGCACATGGACATGCTTCATGCTTGGTAACTTATATCCCTGTTGCCCTCTTTCAAATGATCTGTGTAATACTGAAAATTAGATAACAGTAAATAAAATGCTCAGCCTATTTTACAACTGTCACTAAACAAATGTCTTCATTTTATGTTATGTGCACACGTTTGGTTATCAGATGTTTCCTGCAGTCCTGCTGCTTGATGCTTTGTAAACCTCTCCTTTTGGGATAAGCACATACGAATTTTCTCTCCTAATTACAAATTGCCTTGCTTAAGCTAGTTTAGTCATTGTAAGAGTGGCCATTACTTCATTTATGTGTGAAAAGAAAGATAGATTCAACTCACTGTACTTCTGGTCACAGGTATTTTGAGGGCAGGTGACTGTTCCCACACATAAAATTTGAATATACATCTTCTTTATGCTCAAAATATGAAGCTTTTTCCTTGGTTGACTTACTGTGAGAACAAGCTCTAGATCTGTCTCTTTGACATAATAGAGAAACTGAAAATTTTATCCAACTTATTTGTGTTATATTGAATCCCATCAGATTTTATTTGCTTTCTTTCATTTTTCAGTTTTCAGGAAAGTGGTTCATTTAAAATTTAATTTTAAGATATGTGTTTTAGATGTTGGTTCAGTATTATAGCCTGTTCTATTTGAAGTATGCCTTTGGTACATGACCCAATACATCATGCTGTCATGCTGAGAGGGGAAAGGATGTTTGGAGATTCAAGAGGAGGTGCAGGCCCGTCATTACATTTTCATATTTGTTTGGGCTTTTGTTCATATCAACCATTCAATTCCCAATGCCAGTTTTGTTTTTTTCATTCTTGAAGTTGAGGAAACACGTCAATATGTGTGATTCTAATATAATTTGAAACAGAATTGGTGTGTTTGTTTCCTAGTATATTCTAGGAAAATTGCATAAGCATTGTGTGATGAAAACAACTGATTTTGCCTCTGGTAATCCCGTTTTATTTACAACAAGAAGGGGAATTCTGATGTGTGAATAAAGGGCACTATTTGTGTGAACTGTTTCCTTTTTTAGTCTTTCAGTCTGGTGTTTCCCTGCTATTTTGTTTCTCCTCTTCATTTATATATGGTCAGTTTAACAGTTTCTTTCAATGTAGTCTGATGTTTTGTACATTCTTTTTTGTGCTTGCTCTTGCATTTCCCATTAAAAGACGCTTCTTTCTGTTTATAGATGGTTTTGCAGCTTTGCTCGATTTGCCAGGGCACAAATCCTGTACATTGAGGTGAACTGTAACTTTTGTTTGCTTTTAAATATGGTTCATGCTTTACCTTCATAGTAAAGTCTTGCTGGCTGTTTCTCTGCAAGTACACCATGTCCCTTTATATTTGCTGTTGGTGTGGATGTAGGCTACAGCTAACACAGTAAGAAGAAAGGTTTTTATCAATATTTATAAAAGGTGTGTGGTTTATTTTTCCACACTGGATGTGTTGTTAAATAATAGCCACTATAGCTCAGTGCTACTAAAAGAACACACATCACTTAAAGGACCAGGTGGGCTTTTTTTCCCCTAAACTGTTGCATGCAGAGTATTGTTCGATATATAATGTGTTAGATGCAGTGTATTCTCTAGATGGAAAGAGAGGTATGTATGATAGTCTGGTGACATGTATACAATTAGTTCTGGGGATGTGAGAGTGAGATATGATTTGTCTATTAAAAGAGGTTTGTGTTATTTTCTTAAACAGATGTAGAATTCTTTAACCAAATTGAAGTACTTCTGGAAGGGCATTTTTCTTCCCTTTGGGTAGAACATCCTGCGCTTGTGAGGGCAAAGGGAGCAGTACAAGTTACATTAGCATGGCACAAGAAACACTGATTGCTTGTGCGTATTATCTATAGCTTTGGTTTTGTTTTGCCTCATACTTGGCTTGATGTGGGGGGTCTTGGGACTGCTTTCCTGCTTTGGTGGCTAGGTCCTCCACACTGGCTGGGTCTGGCTTTGCCACCAGCTGGAAGTTCTGTGAGGAAGAGGGATGTGCAATTCCAAGCTGGTTGACAACTGCTTAAAAGGAGAGGTAAATACGGAAAAAAACAGGACTGCCTCCTGTCTGGCTGAGCGAAATGAGGCCAGATGGGTATTTCAGTCAAACAGAACACATCCCTCAGAGTGATTTAAAGCACAGTCTGAAGCTGAATGCGTGGGGTGGAGGAAAGGTTTGTGTTGAGCAGATTATTTCATCCAGCGTCTGCAAGAGTCAGGGCCTCTCACTCTCTTCTGTGTTATTTTGTCTTTAAGGAAGGTGACTTTGAGGTACAGCAGCATGCTTCCTGTCCTGCCGGGGTGAGGGCTGCAGTCCTCTGTGCTGGTGGACTGCTGCCGGTTGCCATGGTAATAAAAGACCTCCCCAGCCGAGGCAACGCTCCACTGCTCCATGGCTGTGTCTTCCCTGGGAATTGGCTACAGTGGCACACACGCCTTTCCCTGCTGGGGAGCTGAGCTGCCTTTGAGTCTCTCCTGGGTGATTGAAATCTACTGACCCTATCTGACACAATTGGGGATTATAGGATGAGGGTGTTTATTTTTAGCCTGAAAGGGTATCATGGCATATTGAAATACATCTTTGCTCTCACGTGGAAAAACATACATTCCTGGAGTAGTGTGTTTCTGCTTAGCAGGGATGCTTTCCCCTCACCTGTTCCCATGTCAGAGCACAAGTACCACACTGGACTTCCTTAGCTGGATCAATAAAATCCTGTATTTATCATTCTCTTGCTTTGTTTCAGTACTCCATGAGCAAGTATAAAGACAATTCTTACATAAGCCACCTTAATTGAGCTTATCAACTTCAGTATTCCTTTCTGAACTCATTTACTGCTCTTCAACTTCAGTGACTTTCTGATGCACAGGATGGTAATGGATGTTCACATCCAAAATGCCCAAGTGCTGCAGTGAGTGGTCACAGCCAGGAGCACTCCCTTGCATGTTGCTGTTTTTGTGATGTGGCCTTTCCATCAGGGGATAATCTTGGTTTGCACATGATTCACACATCCATTGGTTAGAAGCTGGTAGCTCCTTCTGTCTATAGACAAAACATATCCCGAGTTTCAAAGCTGTTACTTTCTCTCACTCTCTCTGTGCATATAGTAATGTTATACCATGAAGTTTGTAGCATTGCCCATATTTTATAGCTTTTTTACCTCATCTCATCTGCTCTGGGGGTTGCCACAATATATAAAGCAAACAATGAAGGGAATCTTCAGTAGGATGTAAAAAAAAGCCTGTATAATAGTTTATTTTAAATCTTTGCCTCTGTGTGGATAGAATGTAATTAAACAAGAGATGCATAGTAAATTACACTAATACAGAAAATATGTTAGATATATATCATCAAAGTTTTTATTTCTGAAAGTTCTAATTTTATAAAATATGGGAAAGCAGTGGAACTGCTGGAAGCAGTGGAACAACTGCCCTTGTTGCATTGTGCATAGTACAGAAGTATTTTAGTAACTCTAGTACTAATGAGCAGAACATATTTTTTTCTTTTAGTTTTTTTTCAGATGGCATTAGTATTCCAAACAGCAAAATCCCTGGCTGGAGAATTGTAGAAATGATGATTGCTCATTAGCAAATAGAATACAGATGTTCTGTTCAGTTTGCCTGAGTGCTTCACATAAACACCTTGGGGAGTGACTGGCACAGAGTACAAAACTTGATAGCTTAACAGTGCGCTAAACACTTTGGGGCTGGCAATAGAAGCAGAAGCATTCCATGTAATTTTGTAAATTTTCATGTAATTTTTAATCATTTGTAGTGTTTGTATAACGTGACAACTTTCGTGTGGGAAGTGCGGGGGGAGAGGTGTTTTTACATGCCTGTAATGAACACCAAAAACTAGAGTTGGGTCTACTCTTTGGAGGTCTGTTCATGTCTTTTTGGTTGGCTTTCTTTCTACCTTCAGCTTGCAGAGGAGCAAATTTCAGTGCTCCCTTGATGTCTGTGAACCTCGTATCAGTTGTACATTTTTTTATTTGCCTGACCTGTTGCCCAGGTTTTCTTGGGCCACTGAGACAGCATCTTTGGTTCTTTAGTCATATGTCTTCATGTCTTCCCTCTGTTTCCTTCGGTCCTTCATCCTCACCCCCACAACAGTAGTCCAAACAATGTCTTTTTCATTTTAATTAATTTCTAATTGTGTACATGCAGCAACCGTTTTTGAGGCTATATTAAGTAAAGAGTGGATTAATAAGGCACCATTAGGAGCTCACTGATAGTTATGTATTACTGGCTGTGGGGTTTCACATCCCATCATGATGGTACTAAATTCAGTTTTCTGCCAGTGCCAGTGGTGCTTAAGGAATAGATGGAAGGGGAGATGCCCCATCTCTGCTGAAGGAGCCAAGTGAATTAAGCTTCGCTGTGTCCCTTGCTCTTGGGACTCTGCTGCATGCAGGATTTTTTGAGAGACAGTTTCCTTTGAGTGAAGATGCAGAATTGTTTTTGTTTTAAAACCCATTTTAGGAATTATGAATCTTACTCATGCATTTGGATGGACTTCTAAAGGAAAGGAATTCCTTCCTAGCTGTGATGTTACTTTTGCCTCTTGCCATGATGTGCATTTGTGTTGCACTTATTTAGTTGCCAAGGCCAGCCTGGAAAGAAGCTGAATGAATTTTGAAAGTTTCAAAATACATTTATTTTTTTAAAGAACATGTTAATTCCAGTGGGTTGTTTTGGTTGGTAGGTTGGTTGATTGATTGGTTAGGGGTTGAGGTTGTTTTGCTGGGAATTTTTTCTGTTCATTTTGCTTGGTTTTTTTACATTGGATAAGTAAGTAGTCTTCAAATTGCTGCCATGAAGGCATGGACCAGCAAAATAAGCTTGAAACCTATTTCAGACTGCAGCTAAACTACCATAAGCCAGATTGCCTGCTGCAGCTATGCTGCAAAATTATTATGCATTAGTACATCCTTGGCAAGCACTTACTAAAAAATGGTTTTGTGGGGGCTTATTAGACCATTTAAAGACCATTGATCACATGACACAAATAAGAAGATGGCACTGGGTACCCAGAGAGCTGGTTACAGCCTCAGGGTTTGCTCTTGAGAGCTTCCATCCCTCCTTTTAAGCAAATACTCAAAACTAAATGGAACTTACTTATGTTAGGTTGTCTTGCTGAGTTGAAAACAGTCTGTCTGAATGTAAAAAACCATGGTGGGTATCAAATTTATGCCACTTCTAGAGGCAGAATCAAATTAAAGTGAATTGAAACAAGTTGGATCAGCATGAAGTGATGCTGTCTGTAAAAAGTACTTTGCATTTCTATATCTTTTCACAGCCATAACTGAGAGAAGAATGTCGGGCAGCTTCACTTATAAAGCTCCTGTTTGCTTCTTCCTGTTGCCCTAAAGCAAACAAAATAGTCAGGCTCCCAATTTGGAATTTAATGAATGAACCCAAATCACTTATGTTTAGTTGTAGTGGCAGCAGGGCAAATAGATGTGAAAATATTAGCCAAACAAAAAGACAAAAATCTTGGCCCACTGGTAAGCATTTGGAAATTTAGTTAAAACATTCATCAATAATTTGGGCTGCAGGATAAAGGCACGTAGGAAGAAGCAAGCTGAAAGTAAAATGTCTCAGCTGTGAGATATGTAAGAATACTTGTGATAAAAATTTCAATTCTAGTTTCTCTCTTCCTTTCTGTTTCATTACACCTTCAATAAGTATTGCAAATTACATAGCAAAATATTTAAAAAAATATTTGAAAAGGAAATAGCAAGGGTGTGAAGGAAAGCATGTTAAAGAAGAAAATTAATGACTGTTAGCTTGATGACCGAGGCACTGTCCTTTGTTGCAAAGAAGGTACATCCAAGGCAGGTGTTAGTGGGGACATCAGGTTTCATATTCAATCACATTTAAAAAATCTGAGAAACTGTAGACTTCAGGCCAACTATAGCAGCAGTTACTGTCCGCCAAGACACTTGTAGTAAGAGGCAGTCCTTACTTCAGAAAGCTTGCAGAGTGAGTATGTCAGCCAGGCAGCCTGTGCAAAGGAGAATGAAGCTTCATCCATTTGGAAGAGAGGATGAAACACATTACCTGAAACCACAGTGTCTGCTTGTGGAAGTAGGATGTGAATTTGAGTCTGTGCTACTCCCAAAGTCTTGCTGGCTCAGGTTTACACTTTGATAGACCTAGATACTAGTGGAGAGTAATTGTTCCCATATATCTTACTACAGGGTTTATTCTTGAATAGGGATCCAGGGTTTAACAGAGAGTGTCCAGATGAATTAAGCCTTCCCATCACTGCTTGCAGGTCTGACGTACCTTATTTTGAAATTGATAAATGGAGTAGTAGAGAATTGTTGCTGTGATATGAATTATTCCCACTGTTATTAAATAATAAACATGACCACAGCGACCTACTCACTCTCTAAACTGGATTCCTTCTGAGCTTTAATCTTGGTAATGGCTTCGTATTTGAAGTATAAAATGTCATGGGTGAGCTGTGGGCTTCTGAAGACAGGGGCAGAAGGAAGTAGGTAGATTGATACCATATCATGTGTATCATAAAATAAGGTACTAAAAAGCCTGAGGAAATTATATTTCTTAAGTAATGCAATCAGAATTGCACTTAGACAGAGAAGATTGCTTTGTATTTACTAGCTGTGTTTACTGCATTTTCTAATGTGCCTAAGGAAACTTCAGGAAGTGGAAAATGGAGTTCTAGAACTGAATCCACACAGTTACTTTTGGGAATAACAGCAAAATGAGTGAGCTTGATTTGCTACACAGCAGATGCCAGGATTATATGATGTGGAAGGAATTTTTACTTTTAAACCCTTTCAGTGTGATGACATGCAGGGGAGAGGAAGGAGGGGCTGACATAAGTGCCCTTATGTTTTTTTTAACCTCTTCAGTGCTCTGAATCCAGAGAGAGCAATTGATTTGTCTAAGCACAGCCTGTCTGCATAGGAGACTCTACCAAAACAATAATTAGATATAGTGTATGTTTCTGGATTAGAACTAAATGGGAACAGAAAATAATACTATTTATTCTGTGGTTTAAAGCCACACTGCTATAAACAGAAAATGCAACAAGCTGAGAAAACTGAGTTTGCATGAAAATAGATGAAAAGTACAGTGTGTCTTTTCTGGTATTTATGTATTATTTAAAACAAGTTTAGCAGACTATAAAGCTTTTGATTATATTCATCTTGTAAGTGTGTTCTGCTACATTGTGCAGCATCTCAAAATAAAATGGACCAGCAGTCATTTACAAAAGCTAAAGACTTTCCAAGACAACGCTCATGGGAGGAGCAGATGGTATTTGGGCATTGTGTTGTGGTCTTGCAATCCACTCAGTGCCGTGTTGGGTTGATTCAGAGTCCCATTTGCAGAGGCATCCTAGTGAGCAGCTTCACCAAGAGAAGAAACATTTGAATGAACTTTTTTTGTCTTTTGTGCTGTCTCTGGTAAATGCCATTGACTGCTGCTATATTTAAAGAAAGTGACAAGAGTGTCTCATAGCCTTTATTGAAATGAACCTTTGCAAGTCATGATCCTTCTGTTAAGGAGAGCTTTTCCATGTTAGCTGTGGTAAGGTGAGGAAGCCATGCAGGTAAGGTTCAGCCTCAGGTGTTTGAGGTGGGTTCACAGAGGACTGTCAGTGGTCTGTGGAGTGCAAACAGCCCAAGTGTGCTCCTGAAGGGCAGCTCCTGCCTTGGCACCATGTCACTACAGGATCTGCTTCATTGTGCAACTAAAACTCCTGAACACTAGAAGAGTTCCCACTGCCCTGCAGGCAGGGTGCTTCCCCACCACCACCTCCCCTTCCCACACAGTGTGTTGGGGGCTTGAAATTTTCAGCTGGACAGGAGGAGAATGTGTTCTTTGCTAATTTAAAGGGGGTAAAAATACTTTCTTGCCAAAGGGAGAGAAAGGGGAAGAGGCTGGTGGGGTGCAGGAAATGGGGGGACAACGTGAAACCTCAGGTGACAAGAGCTTAGTGGTGTTTCCCTTTTAGGCGCTAATAAACCTCAGGATGACTTAATATGCAGAACCTGTTGAACCTGTTGGCAAGAACAGAGCCTCAGATCCTCATTGCAGAGGGTTTGCTTGTTGCTACCAACTGCATTTCAATTGCCTAGTGATAGTGTTTGTTTTCTTGGAATTTGCTTTCTGATGCAATGTTCCAGCAGTTCTGACAGCAGCCTTGCAGAGGTGGAGTTGCTGTGGGCCAAGGTACGGTGGGGCTGTGGGAACCCCACGTGCCCAGCCCTGCTGCCAGGAAGGTAACAGTAGAGGAGTGTCCTGGCCTCAAAGGAGCTGAATGTGAGAAACGGGGGGGGAAAGTAGTCCCTTCCTACTCTCACTGGCAGGCACGGTTGGTGTTAAACCCATTGCTTTTATAGGAACAGGCTGACCTACTTATTAAAGCATTGTATTTCAGTGTTCAGCTATGGCTGTTTGTCCCAGAAGGGTTGTGTTTCCAACCCTGCTGAAACTCAGCCCCCAGCCGTGTCCCAGCCTTCTGGGAAGTCTTGGACAGGGCATGTTAATGTGTCTGTCCGGTGTGAGGAGCTCTGGTACCACAGCAATGGGCACCACATCTTATCCCTGTGGAAAAAGGGAAAAAGCCTGCTGAAAGAACTGGTATATGCCCAAGAGGAACAGGAAAATAGAAAGAAAATTTGAGAGGATGATATTTAAATGCTATGAAAAGTTTTGACCAGAAACGTGTTTTTGATTGCATTCTGTGGGGTAGAATGGCAAACCACTTGTGGCAATAGCTGTGGGTATGCTTGGGGTATCTTAAAGGAACACTTTTTTGTCAGCTTGTGAAATTCACAGGTAATTGTAATCCACTGCCCTTTCCTAGCCACATCCATAAAGCTCAGAGAAGGGTTGGTTTGAGAACAACAGGTGCAAATGAGCAAGCTGGGAGACAATCAAACAGCTTTGTGGGATCAGGGAGTAGCTCCCTCTGCATTTGGTCAACAGGTGGCTCTGTGTTGATGTCAGATTTGTGCATCTCATGTCATGGAGCCATGGCATCAGCCATCATGGGAAGCAGTCTTACAGCTCTTTCCACCCAGGGCTTTGGACTATTACAGCAAATCCAGATTTCTGTGAGCAGCTGTCAAAAGTGTGGTGGTGGATAAGTTGAGACAGAACTAAGAAATTCCTTTTTCTGTCAGACCATTGCTTCTGCCTCTGCTCTGGGGGTTTTTCATTTTTTCAGAGCTGCTGGGTGTCATGTTGCTACACAAGCAAGAAGTATCTGCTTTATCCATCTATAACGCTGAACTTAGACTCTCACTGCTGCTCTGACTGGAATATATACGCTTACATGGCTTTAAAATAAAAAACAGATTTGTTGCTCTGACAGGACCTCCCCAACTGATTTATAAGAAAATTTTCTGCTGTTTTTGTAGAGGCTCTTACGAATATATCTGTTAAGTTTCTATCCTGGAAAATTGAAATAGTTGTCCGAATAGTCAAAGCTTTCTGAGAGATTTCCTCCAGTTTTACCTGAAAAACTGTGATGTCCTTCAGTATTTGCCATGTAGGCTCGGCTTTAAGAACCTCGGAAGGAGGAGTTCATGTAGAGATGCTCAGCCAGAGGATTATCACAGATTTTGCAAAATTCACTTTTCTGCCTTTTGTGCTTTTTCTCCAGTACCTTGTACTTACATGCATTCTCTTTTTCTTTGATGTACACATACACCCTTGTCAAAGTACTTAACCTAAAAGTGTTGAAAATAAAGAGGGAATATCTGTGTTTAAATTCTTGAGAGGCAGTCTGCTATCATAATGATAGAGCTGTAGGATTATTACCCAGAGATACAAAATGACAGACATCATAGTTAATACTCATCAGCGTCCTTTCTAGCAATCTCAAACAGTCCCATCAGTAAAAAGCCTAAGCAAGCTGTGCTGCATTATCATGATTGAAAATGAGATCATGTTTGATGTTGCTGGCTGACATGAGTAGAAAATAAAGTTTTCTCACTTCTAAAACTAACTTTATCAGTAAGCTCTTTGTTACATTGCAAATACAGCCTCACACTTCTGTTAAAATACCCAGTAGTGACATGAAAACCAACCTCAAACACGTTCTCAGATACTTTGCCTTGAAACTAAAATGAAGGGAGCAGCTTACCTTCATCTCGGGTAACGCAAGATGTAGCTCAGTGCATACATACGCAGCACTAAGAGTTTGCAGGTTTATGAATTCCAGCTCTTTTCCAACCAGTATTAGGTCTAGTAATGTCGATTTTTAATCAGGCATAATTACCACTCTTAGTCTTCCTTGAAACAAGTGACTGATGACTTCTTCCCAGCCATTTTAAGCCTTTACACTATTTTCCATAACTGTATTATAGTTGTACAATGTAGCACTTGTTTTTTTACTCTAAGGATTCCTGTAACTATCAGATCTGTAACTGTAATTTCACTGATAATTTTGCATAAAATAGAAACATCTTCATTGATATATTCCCAAAGGAATAATATTTGTGGTTTTATAAAAAAAGCTTTACAATTTTATAGTATATGCCATTAGCATGTTTGTTTTACTGGATGAAATGTTGTACCAGATTTATGAATAATTGTCTCTAAATCAGGACATCAGGTATTTATAAGGGGAAGAGGATCCCTATAATGTTTTCAGTTCTGTTCCTGATTATGTGCAAGTTTGCTGTAAATGATGGCACTAAAATGAAAAATCAAGGTTTTTTTCTGTTTGCTTTTCTGGAGGTTTGCAGCCCTTATCCTTTCAGATTTCCCTACACACTCCTGGAGACAGAAAGGAGAGAAGCAGGACTAGCAGATGTGGATTAGGAAGAGAAATATTTAGCAGGCACACTGGGAAGCTTAGCAACTGTTCAACTTCTGGCCATGCCAGGGGTCCATGTGGCATGCCCAGGAGAGGGCAGGCACTCACTAGAGATGAGTGCACAGAGATGGGAAAGGGGCAAGGCAAATGTGTTCTCTTGGTTTGTTTTGTTGTAATCGATCTGATTACCCAACATTACTAAGATTCGTTTGCCCAGACAGTCCATGTTTTGCTCTCAGATCTATTTCACAGATCATGGTAGTAAATTGATTTTGCACTGGCAGAGGTAGTGCAGACTGTGTGTTGTACGTTTATGAAGTAGAACTCTTTGAAAGGCCAGAGAGGTGCCTTTGTGCTGCACTGACAAGGATTACAGAAACTGCTGTTTAAAATCAGTAAAACAGCTCTCTCTAGAGTCTGTTGAAAATTTGGCGTACAAAAGGAAATGTGGGATTTTTTCTGTATTTGGTCATAAGTTGACAAGATGACTAAATGCTTAATAAAGCTAGCTCCATGTTTCTTCATGGCAACTTTTGCCTTGTCACCCACTTGGCGGGAGCAAGGACTGTTCCTTCCCACCAGACAAACAGCTGCCTGGTATCAGGAGCTGCAAAGAAATGAGATCTAGCACCATTTAAAAGGTGTTTTATTCTCCAGCCTCATTGTATGCCCATGAGAATTTTGCAGAACATGCTTATGATTGTTGTTAATGAAAGCGCTAGTTTTGTATGAAACTGTCCTGAGCTATGGCTAAGCTGCCCAGCTGTTCTAGCCCAGGGCTGAGCCCTGCGGAATGCTGGTACCCTGATCCTCTTCTATACTTGTTGTTACTCATTCTCTGGCTTATATATACATCTAAGTGTTTTCCTGGATTACAGAGACAGCTCTCACTGTTTTCTGGATAAAGCTTCATTTCATTTATTTTTTAAATTTTTTATTAGTGTCCCACAATTATTTTAGGCATAGCCTGTACGTGTGATCAGTTAGTCCTTGTTCAGCATAAAGAGAAGGGGATGAGAGCTTCTTAGCTTACCCACTCTATTTTGTGGCATAAATACACTTTACACCTTTCAGCTGATGAGCTGAAATAGTCTGCAAAAGAGTTCTGATTGTGTCCTGCCCATTCCTTACTCCCTCAGTAACTTCACCTGTCAGCTAGTGGCCATTCAGAATTCAAGGAGTTTGAAGAGGACCATTCATAGCAAATCAGAGGTTGGCAGAAGTGGAATCCTGTACCTCTCCTTCATTGTAATTAAATTAATCAAAATGTAATAGATAATAGTAAAAAGTTGTTTCATCCATTTTGGCTAGAAAGTAGCTGCATGATAGCAGTTTGGCAAGTTAGAAGCATCAAAGGGGGCCTGTAAACCTGACTTAGCAGCAAAGTCTTGTCTTAGTGCTTGCTCTTTAGACACTCAAATGAATTATTCTCTCACTGCATTTCAGTTCCATAACATTTCATATTTCCTCTGCTTCTGAAATGTGTAACTAAAAATGCCAGTGATGAGAGCACTGAATTGACATGTTTGCTAGTATATAGCATAGATGGTGCCAAATTAACAAAATGCTTACTGGAATATCTGACATGCATATGCAACTGAATTCAAGGAAAATGTAAACGAAAACAAGTTAAAAGTTTTTTCAGGTTTGCAGCACATCTTCCAAAAAATCTCTTCTGTGAAGTATGGAAGTAAGAAACAAAAAGCTTCGATAATTAGGAAGCAGTGTTTAGTCTAAACAAATGGTGTAGCATTTTAGATATCTTTTAGATATCTAGCTACTTAGATATCTTTTAGATAATTCCTGTTCTTATGTTTGCTATATAAGCTAAGTTAAAGCCCCAGCCTACATTGGACTAATTCCACTGTAAAGTCTCTTCAGTGTTCAGCCTGTGTTCACCATGTTGTTTTCACTAGAAGCTTTCATGAAAACAGGCCAGTGTGGTTTCACAAAATTGACTGTTGTAATTTGAAAGTAATTGTGCTACTCCATGGCTTATCTTGTGGAGATCTGCAGTGAGACTGTCAGGATCTTCAAAGCCTGTTTTTGTTTTCATACTTCATGATAATAATCCTTCAAAAATGGCGTTGGATATTCCCTGCACTGCCTTACCATTGGCCTGAGTCTTATCCCTCAGCACACTTGGGAAGCTCTCTTCCAAAAAAAGTCAGAAGGCCCTAAGTACTAGATTCCTTCTCTTCTGTCATTTCCTTTATTTGAAAATTAAGGAGGTTTAAAAGGAGTATTGCAGGAATTTGTTTTTCAGATGATGGCAGTATTGCTGTCTTCCTTCATTGATTTCCTTCAGAGAAGCAGAAGAGCACCTTGTTCCAGCCATGTTGAATATCACTCCCTGTAGAAAATGCTCAATCATCCACAGAACTGGAGAAGTCCATAGCATCTCCATGTACTGTCTGGGACTTGCTCACAGTAGTGCAAAATGGTGATTGTCAAGTGCTCTGATGGAAAATAGACCTTAGTCTGCTTCCACATGGGAAGTTTGTATCTAGTCCTGTTGCTGTTTGATAAGGATACAGTTACAAAAAGATTGGCAAGGCAGAAAGAACTGTCCCAGCAGGGTTTTCCAATGTATTTAATAATAGGTTTTCAAAACTAGTAATTTGATTGATTGATTATACTAATGACTGTTGGTCTCAGTCTTAGGGAGAAGGGGAATAAATGGTACAGACTTTGATTTTTCTTCATTTATACTATCACTGCTTTTCTTGTACATAACTACAAACAGAAGGTAATCTCATCTCTCAGGTCTGACTACCTGAGAATTAGCACTAACACACCTTCATGTATCTACTGTCCTCCTGAGGAAAAAACACCTAATCTAGAAGTGGAAGACATGCCTGGGCTGGCTGTATGACATGGAGTAGAGTCCCAGCAGACCGGCTGCATGCCTTCCTGTCTGTGTACCTGCTAGTTAGTCATGCTTATCCTGGCTTTCTTTAAACATACTTCTTGTGACAGTTCTAGTTGTCCTGCCTTCATCTACCTTGAAACCCAGGATTTCCCAGCATATACCAAAATGGGAGCTGTACGGCTTGTAGCCAATTTTCCCAGCCTTTCCTAGGTTCATGGAGAAGTCCATGTGCATAGACCTCCCTAAGCTGTGGGCTAATGTCCCTTCTCTCTGGTTCTCCCAGTCCCCCATGTACAAGGCTTTGACTGCTGGCACCTCTCTTCACCTTCCTGCCTGGATCTGTTCTGCTGTCTTGCAGAGGAAAGCAGAAGAAGGAAGGTGAGAGTTGGAACAGGAATGGAGTAGGTATGGAGTGCCATAGGAGCAGTGACACCACTTGTAAGCCAGGTCTCACAGACCTTGCCCACTGACTTTTCTTCATAAGTGCCATGGGTCTAGTGCTACTGGAATAGCTCCTGGCCAGCTCCTCTTCATTGCACCAGGAGTCTTCCTTACATGCTTAAGGCTGCTACAAGGGCTCAGTCTGGCAGCATATGAGAGCTGCGGGCTCACATCACCATTCCACATTGGTATGAAGCTCCAGCTCATCAGCTGTCTCCTCCAAGTGCAGACAGCCACTGATCTTCAGGCGTCCTGCCTGAGTTGAGCAGCTTAGGGCACAGAGCATGCTGGAAGCTGACAGACATGGATTCTGTGTGTTCATAGCACAGCCCCTAAGCATATTGTTAGTCACCTCTGACATGAAGTGGTGCAAGGTCTGGTTCTGTAATGTCAGACATCATTCTGGTGCTTCTGCAGGTTTATGTAGATAAGCCTTTGTGCAAATAGGTTGTCACTGGCGTAGTTTCTTCATGACTGTGTTTTGTGCTCTTTCCCTCTCTGTCCTAGTTTTGCAGAGAGCTTACCTGCCCTAGAGAAGCAGTTTGGAAGGCAGCATCCAAAGAGTCCTTTGCCCTGGGTCACATTGTGAGCAGCAACACACTGTAAATACTTCTGGAACTTCACATGTAGACTTTTTTCTTTGTTTCAGCTCCTGTTAGAAGAGTTTACTAAAAGTGCTCTGATTGCCAGTCTTGTCTTCAGCCAGTGTTGCTTTACTGAAATTATCTTTAAACTTAATAGTTCTTCTACCTTGCTTTTTACCCCCGCATCCCATGGTTACCTCATATTGATAGTCTTACTTCCTCTGTGCTTTGTTTTGCTTAACTGAGCAAGCCAAGCTCTCTGCTTTCTGTCTTAAAGTCAGTTTCTGTGTCGGTTAGGTTGTCCAGCTTGGCTTTTTTAAGGTTTTGTGGTTTTATTTTCAAATACTGCATCTTCCCTGCTTTCCTCCGGACACAAGTTTGATCTAGGTCTTTGTGCGTTGACTTGCAGAAACTGCAGCTTTCCCCAGGCTGAGGTATAGAGTTCCTCAGTCTAGTCTGTTTTCCTGAGGTTCCACAGGAAGCATTTAGTTCATCAGAACTTTCAAAATAATAGATCTTAAACAAAATTTGGCTTGCTGTTATCCTTCCCACTTAATCTGAACTGAATCACTTCATGTGATCTGTTCATCACATCCATTCCAAAGTCATCCTCATTATTTAATGTAAAGAGCAGACTAGAATCTATTCTTGTTCATTCAGACAACATGGATAAAGAAACTTGTCAGCTGTCATATCCAGGAATAACTGGTCTTACCATGGTTAATAGCATTTGTTCTCCAATCTGTACTGTGAAGTTAGTTTCCCTTGTTGACGTAATTCCCATTTCTTTAATGATGCAGAGCTGTATCCAGATCTATATCTGGTGTAAGAAGACAAGAGCAGGCCCAGAGTCTCTCGTAGAAATCTTCTTTTACCATCTGTCCACAGCATTTCCAAACATTTTCTTTTTTATTCTATTTCCTAAGTCTGCTCTTTCTTTATTACATAACAGTATCCTACCATATACAATCTGTATTTTCTTTGAAAAGCCCAGACCTTTTGACACCTGTTTCACTAATAATTTCTGTTCTACCCTGTTTGTGAATTTTCCAGTAATAGCACTGGTGCTTTGAGTTCCTCTTCCATTATAGCAGTCTGCCTGTGTTATTAGCACACAGCTATTTTAGCTGCTGGATTTTTTGTTCACCTTTTCTGCTCTTATTTTAGTTTTAGACTGCATTTGGCTCTTACGCTAAATACAGTGCTTTCATTGGGAGTATCACATGCCTGACCTTTTTCTCATCATAAGCAGCAACATTTTTTCCTTCAAATCCCTGAAATACCCTTCTCACTGTTGTTTTCACGTTTATCTGATATTTGCCCCTTTGCTTTTTGGATCCTGAAACCAGTGGGGAATTTATGTTCACCTCCCCAGGCCTTCCCTTGCTTTGTTCTTGGTGGATTGTCCCATGGTCATTCCAACAGTCAGGATATTTGAGTGAAGCCCTCCTGAAGACTCTTCTGGTGGAATTGCCCAGGAAAGGTGGCTACCTTTTCCTGCAGAACTGCAGGAAACTCTAGTGGTTGAGGGAGGCAGGGGGACTGAAGACATTTCCTCAAGGGTCACTCAGGCTGAGGGAAATACATCAGGTCTTTTCCAGCTGGCATGTCCTGTGTGTGCTTGCTGGACTGAAAGAGTTACTTGGTTCTCAAAACCTGGTGGACACAAATGTATTTTGGAATAGCAGTGAGAAGGAAATGAATGCTTAGAAAAACACTGGTATGAGACAATATAGAGTATGGTTTGTTTGGTCTTAAATGGTCACAATTTTATAGAGGACTTCCTCTGCCATCCATCCTCCCACTTTGCTGGAAGAGAAACCTATTGTTAGCAGCAGGGACATTATGAAAGCTTGAGCAATGATGACCTTGATGTCCCAGAGATAACACACATCTGCATAACTGGGTTCAAAGAGCATGTGTGTTTATGTGTATGTGTGTTCTTCAGTCAAAAAAAATTCTGTTTGCAACCTGAAAGGCTGCAAGGAGTTACAGCCCTCATAATCACATCTTCCACTGTAGAAGCTGAGGCTGCAGCAATCAATTAAGAAGATGGTTGAAATTCCTGATGAAAAATAAGGTAAGTACATGATGGAACGGCAAATTGTTTCTCTCTTCTGTGCTAGCTCACTGGCCAGTGTTTTCTCTAGCTGATGTTCTTTGTTAGTACTCCAAGCCACACAGGAGTTGTCAAAAAACTTGACTGTTGTCATTGTGATTGGTAAATTTTATTTTCACGTCCTTCTGCACTGGAAGTTAAACTTGCCAGTAATGTGCATCAAAATCAAAAAATAAAAAATTAAAATAAAGGAACAAAATCAAAGCAAAATTCTCCACCCTGGTTTTAAGCAGAGTGTGTGCCATAATACATCATCTTTATGTGTAAGATGTCTCATTTCTCTTTAATCAGGTGTCTCTTAAAATATTTTTATTTTGCACTGGTAAAACGACTGTCAGTATTGTGAGTCTATCTTTTAGCAATTAAATGATCTTAATCTTTACTCTTGAGATGAAAAGTTAGCATACTTTACTTCCCCACAGCTTTCTGAATGATAGATGAACCTCTGAGTTAGTGCATGCTTAAGACCAACTGTAACTCTTTCTACTATCATTCTTTTTATTAAAGCTAGTATTTCTAACAAGAATACATTGTAACTGATGTTTGGTTTACAGTTTTTCAGCTGATAAAATGGTATTGTTAGAGAATGGAAATTATATGGTTGCTTCATGACAATACAAATGTAACAAAGTAGAAGAGAAGGAAGAAGGTTTCTGGTAGAAATGTTCTGTATTTTTTAAAATTAGACCTCTTATGATACTTGTGCCATAGCTTACTTGGCAGTGCCCGAAATGAACTTAAATAGGAAAAAATTGTTAGTTCATTTAGACCTGTGTCTTTCTTCTTCTGTATCTCATACTAGATCTGTGTAAAGGAGTGGGAGATAGTCCACTGTGCCTTGGCGTTGCTGATGAAATTGCTTCCTCCTGGCCTTTATGTATAGCTTTCAGAAACCTCTTGCTTGGACTTTCATGCACTGTTATTGAGATATGAATTTAATTTCTTGTTTCTTCCCAAGATCTTAGTTCTGAATCCTACTGGTTTACTGTATGTTTCCACAAGTACTCTGTTTATTTTAAGAGAAATTTACCTTATTTAAATATTTCAGAAGTGGACTCAGTGGCATCCCACACCAAGGAGTTTGACAGTTACTGTACTTACAATTCTCTTCAGGTATTTCTTTCTGTCTTGCACATTGCAACTTTATTTTAACGGCTATATTCTTATTCCATCATTAGGCAAAATAAATTAACAATAGAAAAGAAAAAAAAGCAAATGGGAAAAAATCCTCCACTCTGTTCATTATTCTCTGTTTTTGACCTGATTCATACCAAGGTAAACCATCATGATGTGGGAAGGGAAAGGCATGTCTGTTAATGGACAAGTTAAACAGGGGCAAGCTGCTGTTTGCTCTGTTACAGTTTAATAAGCCTGATGAGAGAAGGTGTTGCTTCTGCACCATTTTACCACTGAAGAAAATTAAAAATATCAGAGAATCAAATAACAAAAGAAAGTGTAGAAATGAGCTGTGCTGGAAAGTGAGGCAGGGAGGGGGTTAAACAACTGATTTGCAGACAAGGAATAATCTGAACTTCTGCCTTTTGAGTACAGTGGCACTAGGTTTTAGGCATTCCATCTACACCAGGAACATTTAAGTGGGAAATAGCAGTGGAGGATGCTGATGCAGAAGTAGAATGAGCCAAAAACTAGCATACTGAATGGTAAAGTGAAATACTTTACAAAAATAATTCTATTTTAGATGTAGTAACTTTAAATTAAAATACGGTCCTATAAATTCCTTCCTGATGAGATAATATAGCTATGGTTGTGTGTACAGATGGTGAAGTTTATTTACTAACTGCATTTTTTACGTCAATTGTCTGCAACATTTTATTAATACCTAAATATGCATCTTAAGTGCCTCTCTCTAGGCATCTGTGCTGGAAAATTCAGGCCATGGTTGCTTTGAACTCCTTTAGCTGCTATATTCTATAAAACCTTATAGTACGGCTGTAAAGATAAATGTCCTTTTGCACAACCAAGAAGGCACTATGGTACCCTAATTTTTATTTAATTGGAAGGGGATGGATTTGAAGGGTATAATGAAACCAGATCAAAGTTTAAAATAATATCAAAATAATATTAATTACTATAAATCACTTTCTCTCCCTCTAAAATGAACTCTGATCAGAGATGACAACATATTAAAGAACAGCTGTCACATCTGGCTTTCTCAGGTACATGACTGATTTTAATTATTTTTTGTGAATTCTAGAATAAAAAGTCTGCTACCTGAGGACTATCCTCTGCATTGCTTGTATGTAATCTCATGCTAAATATTTCATGCCTACCATTTCGCCTCTTCACATGTCTGTGCAAGACGGATTCTGATCTATACAGGTAACATGCAAAGCAAGATTTGGCTCAAAGTACACCTTGACAATATGCATAGATGTAATTTCACAGAGTGCTAAATAGTAGGTTATTTTTCCACTGAAAGAACTAGGTGCTGTTTACAGATTTGGTGTTCACTGTTGAAGACTGCTGACAAGGGGCATGAATCTAAAGTGCAGCAAACAGAACTGCCATGAGGTTTGTACCACTGTTAGTATCATCTTCATGAAAAAAAGTTTGAGAGCAATGCTGGCCAAAACCACCAGCAGGCTCGCACTGCAGGGGGAGGTATTGCAGCTGTAGCAGAATTCCAGCCCCTTGATGCCTTTCATTCCTTACAAGATCTTGTAAGTGCTTAAGGTTTCTTCCAGGTCCTGTCTGGTACCTTGGGATGGACCCTTGGTACATGGGGGACCAAGCACTGAAACTTCAGACTGTAGGGTGAAGCACCAAATGTATAGTTAGATCGCAGTTGTTTGTTTGGAAGATCTGTAGCTGCTGGCAATTTTTGTCATTATTTTCTTATCACTCTCCAGTGTTGCCTGTTTGAGACTTTGACATACTCTTACTTCTTTGTACCACACCCACAATCATTCCTTTTCTTCATTGTTCCTTACTTCCCTCTTTCACAGGGAAGGCTGGACATATGATTTCCACCGACAAAAAAATTAACAGTTCATGTATGCAGTCAGTTCACTATTTACTTGAGTTACCAAAAAAGAAAATCAGAATGCATTCATTTAAATACTTAATTTTCTATATTCCAAAACTTTGTATGTAGTTATTTTTAACCTGGTTTCCTAGGGAAAGATGTTCCTGCAATTACGTTTCACTAACCACCCACTGTTATAACTTCAGGAGCCTTTGTGTTGATCACAGATTTCAGGTAGGGCAGAGATCTCAGTTCTGAAATACGCAGCTTCACAAACACAGGCCAGGAAGAAGGGACAGGATCCAGTTACCAGCTGGTGGGAATGCAGCAGTAAGCAAGGTCAGGCCTTACAGCTACAAATGAGAGAGAGCAGCCACATGGAAGAGACTTCAGAAGGATGGTAGTAGGGAAAGGACCATCAGCATGGGGACACTGGTGGGGACCAGCAGCCAAAGACAGAAATGCCAGTCCCAGCAAAGGTGCCCTTCAGTCCCATGCCTTTGTTGTTGCTCTTCATAGCTACTTCTTGGTTCTTCTTGATGCACAGCTCGTGTGTGGACAAAATTGTGGACGAAAATAATTTGAAAGGCTAGAAAAGTCCCAGCTTTTGAATCTGCCTCTTCATGTGGGCTCAGACAAGTGGCCCTCTGCCCTTGTCTCACTTGCGCACCAGTCCTTCCTTTTTCTTTTTTCCTCACAGTAGGAAAACCCAAAGCACGTTTTCCTGGATCCTACTGGCAGCACCATTCATGCATGCCTCTAAGCTCTCTTACCTGTGCCAAGGCATTATGGAATAGCTGTCTGGTTTCTTCAACAATATACCAACAGAAACAGAGCTAGGCACCATAGCAGACGTGGATGGACTTGAGACATGGCTGTGCTTCAGGAGACAGCTGCTGCAGATGCAGTCCTGTGTTGTGAGCAGCTCTTGTTCATGTCTTACATTGTTGCAGAAACGCTGTGGTACCATTAATGGTCCAAAGGCTAAGAATGCACCATTCAACAGAAACTGGTTGCATCAATTTTATCTCAAATCACAGCACTTGTTACACAAACAAAACCCAAAGTCATCAGGAAATGTGCTTTTCCTAGTAGTGTCCTTTTATTCTTTCAGCAGCAAAATTCATATTACACTATAATGTCATCATCCACTGAACTAAAACAAAACAAAATTGAGGAACAGCCAATAAAAAAATGCTGAAGTTTGCTGTATGAATTACAATACACTAAATTCAACTTCTAACAATCTCATGATTTTATGGTACACAAAAGAGGGAAGAATTCTGGTTTGCTTTTTCTTTCTCAGGCTCCTTTACTCTTTTGTCTTCCTTTTTAACATTAAATGGATTATTCCTCTTTAATTTGAAAGCACGCACTTGCTGTGTGGATCCAGTCTTGCAACATGGCACATATTTGGGAATGAAGCTGTTGGGAAATGGCACTTTTGGCATACATAATTGCAGCAGGAATGCTGCTATTGAGGTATCTTCAGACTTGAAGATGAGCATAGGATGGTAACTCTTTTTCTTTGGAAAATGTTGTCCTGTCCAGAAGACACAGGCACCTTTTATGTTAAATCTTCTGCTGCTTCAGCTTCAGTTTGACACCCACTACACTGTTTCTCTGTTTACTGTTTTAGCAATTAAATAATAGAGTAGTAGCCTTTAAAAGAGTTTTGCAGCTATTCACAGAAAAGTAGTACATACTTAGACTAATAAAAGTCCCTTTTTTTAGTTCTGCAGTCAAGTGAATTTCTGTTTGGCTTAAGAAGATTTTGAAATCCTGTCTACATCATTTGTATTGTTAATAAATTACAGGGCTTTATACCACATCACATTACTGGGAATAGATCTGAAATATATAAAGATCAAAAATACAGATATTTTTAACAGTGGTAAGTAATTTTCTGTTATAATAGCCAAAATAAAGTGCCATGAAGCTATTAGTAGTAAATTAATTTTTTGGTATGTAATTTGGTATAAATACTGACAAGCTGAAAACACCCCCAACCCCAAACAACAAATGCATACTCATTAGTCATTCAGTTTAGCAGCACAGAGGCAGCAGTCAGCCAGGGTGTGCGTTTTTATGTCTGCTTCAATTGCACACTTCATTTATTTGGACATGGCATAGGCGGCTTTCTCTGTCACAGGCATCGCTGCACGATTAGCGAGTTGCGCCCCAGGGCAGCTGGGACGCTTTGCTGGGGCAGATGTTCTTTTCAGCTTATTCAGTGGCCGTTGTGGGGTTGTTTACTGTTGTCATAGATACCTGCATTTCCATAGCAGCCGAGCTGTTGTGTGTGAAGCAAGTGAATATAGTTATAGAAGGATGATATTTTGTTCTGTCTCTATAACTTACCATCTGTCAGCTGACTGTTCATGATGGATTCAGAAACCAATTTAAGAATAACAGCAGCCAGCTGATCATTTTTGCTTATATTAAAATGACAATGGACAAGGATGTAAATAAGTTGGTGCTTCAATGAAATGCTAGTTTCTTTTTTTATTTTTTCTTAATTGCAACAGTTTGTCTTCCAATACTTTCTCAAACTTTGCTGAAATCTTCCTTGACAAATAGAAATGACCAAGTGTCAGCTTCTGTGCTTGCTCAGGTATTCTTTGTGCTTTCCCACTCCTCAGCTGTCAGGTCATCCCTCTCTGTTGGTTCCAAATTATGGTGTTGCACCTGCTTTCACAGATCCTTTGTAATGAAATCTAAATACTCTCCACAGAATTAAACAGGGAATTGGTAAGCTAACAGCAAAGGTATCATGCACACACAAGTACAAGTATGGCTCAGTGACATAGATCACCATTCTGTTTTATAGTAACAATTGGATCACATGCAAGTTTGGGGATAAATTTAATGCGTAGTCAGCGAGCCCTCTGAATAGTGAACTCTCATACCTTTTCACTTGGAGACATGGTCAAACCTGTAGTTTAGCAATGGGGGTCAGAAGATTAGCCCAGTTGTAAATAATGTATTTATTGGTTGATTTTTCCAGATCCTGACATTGATGCTGCCACTGCCATGATGCTTTTGAATACTCCCCCTGAGATACAAGCAGGTTGTGAGTAGATATTTCTATAGCATATAGCAACATAGACGTATAAAATTAATATTCTCTTTTATAAGTGTACAGCATACCAGATAAAAAGGATGTAATAAAGAAATATAACTTCCCTTGTAGAGCTTGCACTTCCTTGAGTATTACTTACATGATATGGTTCATATTACATTCTTTGTTACATGAACAATATTAATCCGTGATCTCTAATGTAGAAGACAGGTTATTATTATTCATGACATACACTTAAATGAATAACATACTATTACTCATACTGATAGAAAGACCTGGGGCAACAGCCAGGAGAAAGGTAGGAAGAGAGAGAGAAAGAGAGCAAGAGAGTGAAGGGTACATGGCATATGGTTCTGTTTTCATTTTGTTTTGGTTTGACTCTTATAGTGTAAGTTACCACAGCCATCTGGATACTTTCCATTCACTTGGGCACTGTTTCAGCTCCTTCCCTGCACACATCCTGCCCACTTTGGGTTGTTTTTTTTTTGCTTAAACTGATGCAAGGCAGTAGGCAGGCGACAAGCAGCGAAGAGAGGTCTCATTTCCTGCCAATGCTGTCCTCCCTGTTCTGTGACCAGACCTAAGGTTTTAATGCTGTGTAGTAACGGAGCACTGAAAAGGCCTGGACCCCCACTGTACTGGGCTGTGCAAATACTGCAGGAACCATTATGCCCCACAGAGCTTGCAGTGAAGGTATTACAAGAATCCTTAGTGGAATACAGCTGCACAAAAACAGGGAATACAAGAACACAAACATCACTAGTCAGCAAGCATGGTAGTAATGCCAAGTGACAGCAGCTCTGAAAAATAAAGGCAGAAGTTAAAATAGAAACCATTACCAAGACTGTCTAGCATCGCTGCTATTGTTCTAGCCTGGAAAACCAACTCTGAATTCCAGGGGAAGCCTTGATTTGCACTTTGATACTCTGCCTGGGGAGGAGAGTCAATTACCATCAAAACATTTCCCATGCAGCTGAGGAAAGCTATTGTCAGCCTGCTTTGTGACCCTGCCAGAGGAATGCTTCCTGAGAAGCTTCTCTCAGGAGAGTGTGATGCACCAAAAAACGATTCTGGAAAAAGAAGAGTGGTCCTTGTCCTCCTGTCCTAAGCAGCTTTCAGGATCTGTGCATGGTAGAAGGGCAGTCAATTCCTGTGCATGTAGGTAGGAAAAAAGGAAAGATTTTATTGGGAAGAGGAGATTACCCTCTGGGATAGTGGAAAGAATGAGACAGTTTCCAAAGGATCACAGATTTAAAGAAGCCAGATTTGTGGAGTAGAAAAAAGGGGGAAAGGAATAGATATGGAATCAAAGTGCAGAGGTAAAAGGGTATGTGGGAGAGGGAAGGGGACGTAAGTAGTATGTGCATGGAAAACAATGGAGAAAACAGAGTAATATGAACTCCTGGAGGCACTGGAGAATGGGAGAGGACTGCAGGCAAGAATGGGAGGAGATCCATAGTATTAAACATGTACTAAACATGCTTCAGATTTTTGCATTGTGCACATGTGCTTGCCAACATTTCAGTGCAAGTGATTTCAAGGCTTGTTCACTGTCATTTGTAGACACCATAGTTGGATAGTTTTGGCTTATTACTATTTTATGTTGTAAAGGTCACTCTGAGGAAGGAAATTCTAGCCTCCTATGAGTTTGGCATGTCTCCCCATCCTGTGTCAGCTGCCCAGTGGGTTCTTTTTTTGAGGATGTCAAAAGTGACTGGGGGGTGAAAGCGAAACAGATGTCTCCTCATTGACACTGCTCCCTCCTTGATATCCACAAGTAACAAGACCTTCCTCTGTACCCTTAAACTCAAATGCAGGGTCTGCTCAGAAGTTCATGGATCTTTCTAGACACGGATAGAATTGCCAGGAGGAAAGGCCAGAAGTTTTTATTGTAACCTCAGAGGCCCTCTAAATTACAAAGGAGAAATATTTTCACAGGGGTGTGGATGGACACCTTGAAGAAGTAAATCAGCTTGTCCTATCAATTGCAGTTGGGTTCTCACTTATGTGTCTCATTAGGAAAAACCTTAGGCGGCTTAAAGCAAATTAATTGCTACTTTACTTTAAGAAACAATTACATGGAAAACAGTTACACTTATAATTAATTTTCAAATAAAAGGCAGGTTGGCTATAAAAGCTGCACTGCAATGTTGAGCATTGTCTGGAAGTTCACAGTTCATTCTCTGTTCTGTCAGTGGCTGCAGTGGTCTGTAAATCAACCTGGGCATTACTAGGGCAGTAAGTGTGCTGATACTGTTTGATCCCTTGAAGACTGAGAGTTCTGTTCCTAGTATCAGATTGTGGTGTCAAGTATGTGCACAAGGGCTGCAAAATGCCCTATCTTCTGAAGACAAAATTTGGAGAGTGAAGGACATAGTTGGAAGTTTGACAACAGGTTTTAATACCTGTATGAAACCCTCCTTGGTCTGAGAGTCTGTCTCTGAACATCCCGCTTACTGACACAACAAGGAGTCAGCTGGAGGCAGAACCTGAGGTCAGTTCGCCTTATAACAACTTTACAACTCAGTAAGTTTAAAACTCTGGTCCATTAAGACCTTTGCCTGCCCTACAGACATTTAACCATTGTAGTGACAAGTGGATACCTCCAAGGCAGATTGTGACAGAATATGAATTCATTTTCTATGGATGGTTACATGAATTTGGAGACATCTTGGATTTAAAACTGCTTTTTGAGTGATGTAAAACCTCATGTTCATCTAGGCAGTTTGGGTGCTAAAAGCATCTTTAGATGGAAGTTAGCTCCAGAAATTATTCAAAGTCTTATTGAAATTTATACTGTTAATATGGTCTGTCAGAAAGGAATCCCATCTCAGTGGTATTAAAAAATCCAGAGTAAACTATTCCTGCTTTGTAACAGATTGATTAATTAGCTTTATGGTTTTAAATGACCATTTCAGATTCCACGCCCATGTGTGAAACAGTGCTAGCAATCACAAATGAATTCTAAAATCAGCTTTTGCTTTTATATGAAATCTTCAAACGGTATCTGACAAACATTGCTTACCATTTTCCCCAATTCTACCATCCTTTAGTTTTCATTCAGAAAAACAAAAAACAAAAGTAAAAAGAGTAAAATACAGTTATTAGGATTATTTTGTGTTTGTGTAGGTTTTACTGTATAGATGTGTTAGACCAGTTGTTCACATTGCTGCTGATGGTTAGGAATATGCAATTATAGTTAGTGTTAGCATCAGAAATCAGCTTCTCAATTATTAACAACTTGGAGTATATTCACAGACCAAATACTTACCAATTGTAACTAAAGGCAGAAGTTCAAAGTAGCCAGCTGTGTACAAGTTTCTACTGAAACCTGCAATCCAGCTGTCACCAGGAGTTAAAGCATGAAAGATACTGCAATATTCTAAGAGAGGGCAATGTAGAAACATAGATTTAATAGTTTTTGCATCAGTTTATTTGTGTTTCATCAGGTTTTGTAGGTTTGTTTGGAAAGAAACAGTAATTGAAACACCTGCGTCCTTTAGAAGCAGCTATCACAAGTTACAAATACTTGAGATTTTTATTAATAGTCCATGAATATTAGTTCCAAAATACTTGATTTGCATTGAAAACTGTATCTTGACCTACAAGGCAGGAAATACTGTCTGGGCCATGTTGGGCAAGTTGCATCAAATTTATGCGCCTGTTTCCCTCATATGAATGTAATTTGGAGAGAGGACAGAAGAAAGCAGGATGGTGAGCAAATGGTAGACCTCAGTTTAGAACTCATGGGTCCTAAATCACTGAAGTCCATGAGTTAGTTTTGTACAGTTGTTTTTCTTTAAAAGAGATTTTCAGCACTTCAATTCTTACCCCAGTCTTGAAAGTGATTACTAGCTGTCATTCCAGCCTAGTATTCCCTTCTCCTGAGAGTGTGGCATATCCTGGGCATGTCATTGAGTTTTGCCAGACTGTGGTGTTTTGCCATAATCAAAATGAAGATAGGTTTTGGTGCTTTTGCAGTGTGTTTGAATTCCTGATATTCAAGTCACTGGAAACATGTAAGTAGCAACACCTTCTTAATTGGAGAGGTTGTTCTGAACTTTGAGCCACTTGCTTTTCTGGAGGAAGCAGTAACGAAGGGACTGTTAGTGTATGACTGCTACTGCTAGTGAATGAACAGTACTGTGGTCAGAGGGATTATCCTGGAAATACTGATTTAATTCAAGAAACTTCTCAGTGCTGTTACACATATGTTCAAATTCATGCCTAGTCTTTGTCCATGCTGTATAATTTGTGAATTGCACACAAATGCAAGTGCATTGCTCAATCTGAAGTTTAATACTGCAAACAGCTGTTAAATGGTGCTCACAGAAAGTGTTTGGGTAGAAACCAGGAAACAAAATCTTCCCAGCTCTGACATTCATCCTCTGGTTTCAGTACTGCTCATCACTACTCACTTCTTTGGGTTGGCTTGAAAGGGGTGGCCTTCAGAAAACTTAGCAACACTGATTTTGTGGGTGGCTCCTTATAGACTGAAGTGCTGTAGTAGAGATGTTTAGGAAGATATGAGCATGGAGTTTTGCTGGGTGCTTCTTTAAAAATAGGTTTTCCAGGTTTGAAACCAGTGTCTCTGATTTGGAAGTCTTTATTAATCATCTCAAAACATATAAAACCCAGACTAGATACACATATTGTAGGTTTGGTGGGAAGAGAAGTAATTCCCTAAAGAGATGTACTTTACCTCTATACTTCTAATATTGTACCCCAATGAAATTTACTTTTTAAATTAATGTAAGTGGATTGTATATGAGCAAGATACATATACAGGAATCAAGACCAAAAAAAAAAATCTTCAATGACAGTCAGAAATTCTCCAAATAGGATAAATAGAACATGCTGTTTTGTTGGGAATTTTTATTGTACATGAAACTTGATAGCTGTAATGTTCTATTTGTGCTGCTTATGGATAAGTCACTTATTATAACAGAGACAGCTTCCAGCCTAAGTCTGAGTAACAGAAAATGATCAATCATTGAGAGTAAAGTGTTTCATAAAGCTAGTTTTGCTTACAATTTTGTATCAAAGCAAAGAACTAGGAAAAGACATTTTCAAAATGTTTAAACTTTCTGTTGCTGAGTTTTGGTTGGGATTTTGTTTTGGTTTGTTTTACTTTGGTGTTTAATATTAAGCCATTAAAGGGATGAAATAAATTTTGAAAGAAAGATTACTTTTACGGAATACTTTCTACTTTCTCTGTACTCCTCAGAATATTTTTAGAAAAAGTATGAGTGTGATAGGATTATCAGGATACATTTGTCTCCCCCGATTCAATTTTTGTTTGGAATAAATAGCTTGTTGGATACGTCCTGGATTCACAATTTGTAAGGACTAGAGAGTATGGAATTTAAGAGTTATAGAATTGTCCTTGAGCAGTAAAATACAAGTTGGGCAGATGTCATCAAATTTGTGCCTGGGATAAAATAGCTGAATAAAGTTACACATTTGGCAAAAAACATTTGCTTTTGGCAACTTCTAATGTCCCATCTACTATACATCATCAGCAACTTCCTACTTTCAGTTCTTGTAGCCTGATATAAAGAATTCTGCTAAACACTGTACTGAAAGAAAGCTTGGCAGAAAAGAGCTGAAGCTGACAGATCTTAGCCGAAACTCAGTATCCCTTGTCTATGATGATTTCTTCTGTGCTACAAAAGCTGGGTCAGGGAAGAGAGCCCTGAGATCAATGCATGTGCCATATGATGACAGAAGAAGCAAAGAACCAGTCTATCCCTACAGGATACATTCACACATTCCACTGCTTTAAAATCCGTTTTTCAGTATATACTATTCATTCTTCCTTATTAAGTATTGGCTACCTTGAGCTAGACAGTTTAATGAAATATGTTTATTTTCCAGATCACACAAAGAGCATGTTTCTTACCCAGTTCATTGTCTAGATTGACAACAAATCTCACTCCTTTCTTATACTTCATTTACTTTCATGTGCCAGTGTTTAACCAATAAGACAATTTCCTTTTTTAGTGAGCTGTTGAGGTGTCAGTGTGTCTGTCTGGTGATTATCCATTACTTCCTCTTTCTTTTGCATTTCAATTTTACCAAGTTACAACATTGTTTGCATGACAATCAAATCTTCAGGGAAGGACCCAGTCTGTGTTTTCTGACACTGTTGTGAAGATCTTGGATGAGGTGGTTATCTCAGCCAGAACAGGACTTGCTTCACCTGCACACGCCTGCAAGTAAGAGATCAGGATGCAGTCTGTTGAGAGATGTGATGAAAAAAAGTTCATAGTTGGAATAGTCTGATGTGCACACAAGAGCATGCTCTGGATGAAAATAGTCCTGCACTGGCTGTGGAGTGATCACATAGCCCACTACTTACTTTCCACCTACAGACCCTGAGTACAGCCTACAAAACAACACTGGATTTTTGAAGGGCTTATGTTGGATCCTTTTAATGCTATGTGAACATAGTGCCTTGATGGATTCAGATTATGGTATGTTCTCCTATATGTCATTCACTTTATTGTCTGTTAAAATATAGCATGAAAGTTCCCTACAAAAGAAAGATTTTTTTTTTTCCCCGTGGAGAATTTCAGAGGTGTAGTCTTGTTTTTTGACATTGGGTGCATTGCTTTGCTCCAGAGTTAGCCAGTGGAGAATCAGCTGGCTGAGTCTGCTCAGTTGTGAAATTTCACCAGAGCAGCATAAGATCCAAAAATAATTTCCCCATTCATGCAGCAGATTAGGGGCAGATTTTTGGTACACAGTTTACTCCAATGAAAATGTTTTCTGGGTTTAAGGTTCCTGAGAGCAGAGAAGACCCTTGAAAACATATCAGTGATGAAAGTTGGAAGGTGAATAATGATTTTGTCATTTCAGACTCTTGTGTTTATCTGGGAACGTTTTGTGGAAAAGGAAACCTTCATCAAAGAGATGCACAGGTCTTCTTGCATTGTTTTCTTGAGCTGAGTTTCTCAGACATAAACGGCTTTCAGCACTTGCACAGAAAAGGTGTAAATTACATTTCACACTTCTGCCTAGGAACTGGGAACCTGTAACCTGCCTGTACTGTTGGTTAAAGAAGCATTAGAAGAGAGGGGTCAGGACTGTAAGGTGTTAGTCCAGATTGGCACTGTTGTATGATATGGCTTGGAGTAAATTATCTTACCTCCATATCTTGAATCTTCAATCTAAAATATAAATATCTCACCTCAAAGTATGGGTTTGAATCGTAAATAAAGGTGTATACAAGTACACAAATATATCAATGTACCTTTGGAATAAAAGCACCACATAATTTCCAGTAAATAATCCATGACCCTTCAAAAGCAGCAAGATGTAGAAGTAATTCCTTGAATATAAGTAGCTGTCATACAGCCTGCACAAAGGCTGGAAGACTCTGTGAGTACTAGGGACAGTGTAATAGCAGTTTATATACATAATCTTTTCAAAATTAAGTAATTAATATTATTTTTTGCAAGGATCAGTTTTGATGGTTTAAATGCTGTAAGTAGAGATGAATGAGCAAAAAAGATCAATCTTACCATGGCACATTGGTAATGTGGATAACTAGAAGTTAATACCATTTGCTACTGAAATATTTTAATCCCGCTTTTCATTTTAGGTTTAGAGTGCTATGGAAGCTGATTTACCAGCAATTTGGGATGTTGGAGGGTTTTTTCTTTATGGTTCCATATATTTCCTGAAAGGATACAGTACACAGTCCACTGTCCCTCTTCAGTGATCCCTTGCTTACAACCTTTCTGTTTGTCTGAGTGATGTAGTGGTTTTGCTGAATCACAATTCAGAGAGTCCAAAGAAATGAAACCAACATTCAGTAGCAATAACACTGCTGTTGCAAGCTGAAATAGTTACTGAATTCTGAGTGATGATTTCATTATACACAGCTGTGATGTACTCTAAAGAAAAGTTGGAATCACAGAATCATGGTTAAGGCCTCTTCTGGCCCAAATAGTGTTATCGAAGCCTTTCACTGAGTGGTGGCATGAGGCACAGACTGGCCATGATTGAAGTGAATTTCATAGGCAGAAAGAGACCAAATTGTCTCTTAGGGATATTTTCATAAGACAGCAAACTTCTGTGTTTTTTTTTTTTTAACAAACATTTGTTACTTCTTGAAGGAAATACATGGAGAAAGAGTATGTGTGTGTGTGTGTGTGTGTGTGTGTGTGTGTGTGTGTGTGTGTGTGTGTGTGTGTGTGTGTGTGTGTGTGTGTGTGTGTGTTTTGACATGGGAATGTTTTAAATGTGAAGCTTTTGAAGAAAATGTTTCCTGGATAGCGCTCCGTGACTTACAAACCTGCAAAGGGTCAAGGAAAAAGAAGGATGGGTTGCAGTGAGGGTGTCAATGTAGAGAAATCCTAGGTTGTGAGACTTGGCAGTGTATTTGATGTAGATATAGGTATAGATACATACATTGGAGTGCAGGGAAAAAAGGAAACTCAGAAGAGATAAAGAAGAAAAGACAAGAAGCCAATTTTTGAGAATTGGTGAGGAAGCAAACAGGATATTCTAAAAAAGCAATGGGAGTTGACAAAAAGGGAGAGAGTAGGAGAAGAAAAAGAACAAAATAAGCATCAGTTAACTCTGCCAGCAGACCTGGTAACTGTGGAAAGACAAGTTTGGGCATCAAGGAGCCTGTTGCTCTCTTTTTACAGTCATACTTTCAGCATGTTTGCTTTGAAGTTTTACAGTGTATATTTAGACAGTATCCATAACTAACTGACATTCTTTGCATATGCATAAATGTTTCATTTCATTATAAAACTATGGTTTGTATCATAGTGAAGAGAAAATTCCCAGATCTTTCTCAGTCAAAACTCCTGGTTCCTTTCTTTTGATGGGACTTCATAAGCATAGGGAAGCCATACTATTTAGTGCAGTATAAAATCCGTCCCTCTTAAAAGTTTGTTGGAATAACCATGCTCATTTGAAATTATGTCTTTTTATTCGACTTTCAGTATTCAGCACATTTATCTGTTGCTTTGAATTTACCTGTTCCCTTTGCATTTTAAGTTAGCCCTATCTTTGAGCAGACTGCTTTTCTTTCAGGTGTTTTGACCATCTCAAGGTCATGATGTTGAAACATATATAAGAAATTCAGCTTTTTGAGTTTTAATATGAAAATGTTCCTCTACAGTATCTACAAACCAGAACATCGGAACAGCGAAAGCCTTACAGTGTCTCCAGAGTGAAAGAGTTTTAATTCCTCATAAACTAGTAAGGAAGGAAAAAGTGTATAGAGTACCGAGGTATAAATAGCAAAATGCAATTTAAAAATTATTCTGGTCATTGAAAACTGATCCAAGTTGTTATAAACTAGGTTCTGTCATTTTAGTCATTTGAGGCTGTACTTAAGCATCTAAATATAACTGACCTGTTCTTCAAAGGTGCTCAAAAGCAAGAGTGGGTGTAACACAGTGACAGGATTTGATTGGGGAAGTGTTGTTCTTTCACAAGCAGGAGAAAGAAGATTATTTTCCCAGAACTAATCTGTGTGGTCTGGAGTAAAGTAAGGTGAGCACCAGGACAGCAGGAGGGGAGGTGTCGATCTGGTTTGATGTTTATAGGAAGTTGAAGTGTACCTTGGCAGCTCACAAGTAGCATACTCCTGAGCCTATACTCCTCTACCTCAGAATACACTAGTATTTTGGGGTGTGAGTATTTGAAGTTGGGCATGTAGTGTATGTGTTGATTCTGAATAATTGTTCTAGTCTCTGTGTAATTTGTTTAAAGATAAATTCTATGGGTGTATATAAAGTGATAGGGTTTACATTTATCTTCCATATGTTTATATAATATCTGTATGTTTAAAAATAATATAAAAAGAGTAATGACCATAATTCTCTTTCTGTACATTCCCTGTGGGGGGAAGTTGTGGTATGAGTGATGACTTACAGTAAATAGAACGTGTATGAACTGGCTGGCTGTGGATGTTAAAGAAACGGGTTCGGGTGGAGGCTATAGCAAGGTTACTGTTCCAGCCTGAAGGGACATTATAGCAGTGCAAACAAATGCCATTACATGCAAATTAGGTCCCTGGTAAAAGCCTAGACTAAGAACTGTATTTGGTAGTCCTGCATCTCTCAGCGGAGGAGGAAAATCCTGAGACTTGCTAAGAACACTCTTGCTTTGGTGGTGCCTGGGTAGTGCTTCTCTACTACTTGTCCAGCTGTCTGCCGTGGGCTGAGCAGTGTACAGAAACATGCCTGTGTAGAAAACAGGTACTCAGTTGTAGGCCTAAAATCTTGTTGGCCAGAGCTGCAGTTTTTGATGTAGAGCCAGGTTGAATGGCCCAGTGGAATGTTTTGTCTGTATTGGTCAGTACCTATGAGTTTGGTGTCAGTGGCATCAGCACATGTTGGGTGAGGAAGGCTGGGCTGTGACCCAGCCATGTGCAGGAGGCACAGGACTGCTGGCAGGGTCATTGATGGCCAGAGACGGCCTAATTAGTGCTATGGAGATAATGCCTTTTCAGCCTCTTCTCTTTCTTTCCCTGGTAAATACATATTTGTAGTTAATATTTTGTTTCGCAGAGATGGAGGGCCAAGATATTGCTGCTCAGAAAGTAAACTGGTATGATAAAAAACTGTCGGCTGTGATCTTGCAGTGAAGTACTTGTGTTCTGTTTATCTGTAAGGGGTCATTGTTTCTTTTTGTAGACAAAATAGTTCCATCTGTGCTCATAGCTGGTTTTGACTATAAGTGCATGCATTCGCAGCAGAACAGCAATTACAAAACAAAAGTGATTCATTTGTACAAGGAATGATCTGCAGCAACTAGGTCAGGCAGTGGCTTTGGCAAGCCATGTTATCATTATTTGCCATGAAAATAGCTTTGGAAATAGAGTGGCACTCAGAAGACTCGAGGCTGAGATGTCCAAGGTAAGCAGTGTACTGTACAAGCCTCTCTGTTTTTTCAGTACATTGGAAAAGTTAAGTTCCAGATTTTGCTCCTGTATTTTTCTAACTTTTCCTTTAGAAGAAAAAAACATTCTTTTTTGTTTTGTCTTTAGTTCCTTCGGGAGTGATACAAAATGGAGCTCGAGTACTGAGTAGAGGAATATTTCCTGGAGCCAGACCATTGCCAATCAACCCTATAGGGAGCATGGCTGTCGCAGTAAGGTAAGAATGGATCATTGTGGGATCTGTAGGAAATAAATTAGTATTTTGAAGAAAATGTAGAACTGTACGTAAGCTCTGATAAACAGGTATTTTGCTGCTTGCCAATGCTTCTGTGGTTCTAAATGAAATAAAACTCTGCCACCTAAAATTCTTGGGGCAAGATATCATCCTTGGCAAGATAGTCATGGCATATCTGTCTGTTGCACGGGGGTTTGTGAAAAGCAGTTTTATTTTCACTAGCAAATTGCTGTCAGTTTGTGGTGAGAACCTCCTATAGTGGCCTGCTTTTCTAAGTGCAAATGCTTTTTGCTGCTCCTCCCCTCTTTCCCTTTTCTTAAAGACTTTTCCCTAGATTAAATGCCAGAGAATGTTAAAGCAAATCCTGAAAGCTATTTGAACATATAGCTGTCATTTTGTTATTAACTTAGATCTTTGTGAGGCAGTTTCTTTCACTACAGTTTTATTTCAAGGTTATACTGAAACATTCAAGGGTAAAATGTTAAGATATTCAACTGTCAGGAAACAGGGCAGTAAGAGACATCTAGTGATGGCAGTAGGAACTGTGGTTCAGTGGTTTGTTTTGCTTAAAGCGGTGTTGTTTTATTGGTGGAAGAACAATTTGCCTCGGGTGTAGCTCCATTTTCAGTCAGTCACAACAGAGATTAATTTGGTCAAGTGTACCGCCAGTGCCTTCCTCTTTCAGAACTCTCAGTATCTGCAAGAGCTATTTCAGCTCAGGCAGTTGGGTATTCTGGGTGGGGTTTCATAATTAGTGCTGACCTCGCTTTACTGTGCTGTTCCAATTACACTCCTTTTTCTGAGGAAAGGGCTGCAAGGCAGGGAAATAAAGTATCTTGGTAGGTCTTATTCCATTACTATTTACATGTTTGGGTTGGGTTTTTTATCCCTTTTCAGAATCAGTGTCTAGCCCTTCGGGTGCAGTATTTCCATGCAGTAAATGGAGAGACAGAGAGAGCCTATGACATTCATGTACTCTTGATGCTTAAAATGCATTTGAGGGGAAGACACTAATTGGAATAAAATCTATATTTTTTGATGAACAAGTTCTTCAGCTTGTTTTCCCATTTGCTGCACTGAAGGGATGCAACCCCAAGGGTCATCCTCCAGAATTCTGCAGAGTTCTTCTCCATCTCTCTTTACCACAGCTTGGCCTTGCTGGCAGCAGGGGTCAGCTCGCTTCATCAGCTTTGCCACTGGCTTTACCCTGGACTTGTACAATTCTGCTCCAGTGGGGATTGCAGAGTTATGGCATTACTGGATCATAAATTATATATAATTTTTATGAGGTTTTCAAGCTAAATGGAGGACATAGGGGTCTCAATATTCTGTATTTCCTACTTAGACTCTTGTTTCATAATCAGAAGTGATTCACAGAGGAGATAGAACCGTTTTACTTCCAGGCCACTTGAAAACTTACTTCTGTGTAGGCATCCTCAAATTTCTGTGCTGTAAAGCTAAATTAAATGTAAAGCTGTGCTGTAAAGTTAAATTTTATACATTTTCAAAGGATTGTTTCCCATGTTTTTTTCCTTGCAGGTAGAGTATGAGATCTTTGCCAGATACCTGTTAATGTAGAGATGAGAAATTAGGGATTTTATCCCTCCCTTGCTTACGTTCTTTTTACTCTGTCTCACAGAAAAGCATTTATAATTAGTTAATGCAGACATTTCTAATTCTTTTTGTTCTCTTCTCCAGCCTTAGGCAGTATTAGAAATAGCTTGCTATGAATATATTCCTGGTGCGCATAATGTCTGCTCATATTTAAAATCTCCTGCAATATCCCCTCTTTTAATTCTTGAAAGGCAGAGGGAAACACAGACAAGAGGCTTTGAAAGCTTTTGAGAAGTTAGGGGACTCTCTTCAACAGAGCGAGTTCAGCAGGCAGTTTTGTCTTGTTTCCCTCAGGGATAATACAATTCAGAATTTCTTTAGGAAGAAGATCAATCTGGATTCACTGTGCCTCTTTAGAACATCATCTGTCCTCTCAAAACTGGATACCTCTGTTATCAGTTCCTGTTAAAATAACACTGTTTCTCCGTGCCAGCCCTTCTCTGATACACAAGACTAAATAGGACCTGTCGTGTTGAGCTTTCATGGCATCTCATGAGAATAACTTCTACTTATAATGTGCAGCAGGGGAAATTTTCCACAGCATCCATGCAGCCTTCTTTTGCAATTTAAGAGTAGGTGGACTGGCAGGGGATGTTTTCAGACATGTTTAGGTGAACGAAGGTTGATTTTCCCCACTAGTTTTTATGAGGAGGGAGGTCTGGGCAGCCATGAGAGGTGGTGCAGTCTCCTGTTAAGTTTTCTGCTGAAATTGTGTGCCTCTGCTTATATTATTGAGAAGACAGCTTCTTTCTAAGATTTTTTAAATCAAATGTCTATTTTCTTGGGAAGTGTTCCTTTAGTGCTGTAAATGAAAGGCCTAAAGCCACCTGAAGAAGGTAGTTTTCATTATTCTCATAGGGGACCATTAGCATTTTTCTTGGTAGCAGCTAGTTGCATAATAAATTAAACCCCTTAACTGTTCTTTAGTTACCATATGTAGGCATCGCAGGTTGTTCTGTATGGTGCTGGTCTTCTGTTGGCACTTTCTTGCTGTCTGAGCTGTTTATTGCATTTCGTGTCGTATTTCCTCAATATCTTAATGGTCTTTGGTTTAGTTGTCCCTCAAGCTGGTGCAAATAACTTGCAGTATGTTGTGCAGTGCCATTAGTGCCAAAATACAGTGACAAAAATTTGGTCTTGGGTTAAATTTGCAGTTGTAGTTAGGTGGGGTGTTTTGACTAATCTGTTATTCAGAAAGGAGGGCAAAAGTAGAGCATTGAACTAACGAAGCTAAAATCTGTGATTTCTGATGTGTTAACTCCCATTGATAGAAAAGTTTCCTGTGCTGTTCGTCTTTGGCAGTGTGACTAAATGCATTGGCATATTTTGTTTCTGCACAAGGTAACAATGTGTTGCTCTTCCCTAGTAATTACATGTAATTACTTTATATTATATATATAAAATAAGGTACGATTGAATTAAGTACTTCGGGTTAAAAAACCCTCCCAAAAATTATTTAACGAACATGACTTTCCATGAATAAAGAATTGCAGTTGAGGAGATCATCATTATTTTGTAGTGCATTTGGCTTAAATTGCACAAATAGGCCTTTCATTCCAAACTAATCTACAAATGGAAAGGCATCCCACACTATTTTTACTTTGAAAATCATTCTCTGGTGTTTAATCTCCACAACAGAGCATAATTGGATGTGTTTTGACAGTAGCTTTTTATTTACTTTATTCACACCACTTTTAGCTTGTTTACCATCTCTATTTTCCATGTTGTGGCTGACAAGTCTAAGACCCACCCAAAAACAGCAGGGAAAAAATAACGTTTCAAAGCTGCACAGCGTGTAGCATGTCTCTAGCATGAGATCCATCATATTTTGGGGATATTTTTGGCAGACCATATCCCTATATAGTTCCCTGAGATAATCTAAAAGAAAATGCAGTGATAATCTGGATATGTAGAAAAGAAAATACTGAATGACAGAAGTATTCAATGAAAGCAGGCAAAGCCAGTAGTTCCATGCAGCAAGGAGTTAGTTGTGAAAGTGAGCTCTTGCTCTTCCTATTATCATCCTTTGGAAAATATCTTTTAAATGTTTTCCTAGGAGGACTTCTGTGTTGCTTTGGTAGGGGCAGTAGCTGTCAAAGTGGCCAGTGCATATGACATTCACGTGTCTTGTGCATGAAGCTCTTACCATATATAATCACTTTACGCAGGAGTCAGGTATTACCTGTTACATCAACCCTTGGAAAGAGCACAAGCTTGGAAGTTGATCTAATATTTGAGATTATGTGATGTCAATTGCACCATGATATTTGTGATTTTCTCCAGTTATCATTAGGTTGTGTGACATATGTGACTATGTCGAAGTCCTGCTGCCATGCAGTAGAACTACTGAACCTAAGCCTCTCATCTGCCTTAAGTGGACTGATCCACTGAGGTGAGGTGGGTGGAAATTCATCCCACAGAGAATCTTACCAGCTGTTTAGCATACACCTTGTAATTTGGTTCAGGTTATTTTGCAGAAGATGTTTTATAAAATATCCTTGGTAATTTCTTTTTTAAAACTTCCTTTATGCTGCATATCCTAGGTAATAGGCTAGATTGCTTTTGGCACTGTTTTGTGTTTCAAATTACTGCAGGTTAAAACTAAAAAATTGTGGGAAATTACATGGGCTTTTTCCCATTTTATCCAATTCTTCTTCACCCAACATTTGTAGTTTCTCTCTCCTGGTTTTGGCTGAGATTGAGATAATTTTCTTCATAGTTGCCAGTACAGAGCTGTGTGTTGGATTTAGTATGAGAATAATGTTGATAATATACTGATGGTTTGGTTGCTGAGCAGAACCTGTCCCAAGTCAAGGACTTTGCAGGTTCCCATGCTCCACCAGTGAGCAGGTGCACAAGAAGCTGAGAGGGAGCAGGGGCAGGGCAGATGACCTGAACTGGCCAAAGGGATATTCCATACCATAGAGCATAAACTGGGAGAGTTGGCAGGGAGGAGCTCATCACTCCTGAGGGATGGGTTGAGTTGGGAGCAGTTGTGTTGTGCATCCCTTATTTTTCTTGTGTTTCATTCCCCTTTTTGTTTCCTCTCTTTTCATCATCTTCATTGTTGTTACTGGTTTTGTTATTATTTACTTTATTTCGGAGTGTTCATATCTCAACTCATGGTTACCTTTTTCCAATTCTCCCAATCCCACCTGGAGCAGATGAGAGCAATCAGCTGCATGGGATACTGCTGCTGGCTGGGATTAAACACAGACATTCTCAAGGAATTTCACAGTTACCTGTAAATTGTAAACAGGCTTCCCAAAGAATTTCCCTCAGTAAAAGAAATATTTCTATTCAAGTTTCCAAGATAAAATTTTTCCTCTTCACAGGGAAAGCAAGTGTACCTGCACTGGCAGAGCTACAGCTCTTCTTGATTTTGAGGAATAAAAAAAATTGACAAAAAGACAGTAGAAAAACAACAAAACACCCCAAAATGCAACACTAACAAACCTCACCTACTTCATCATGAGCAGATTTTAAAATACCTTCTGCTATTCTGTTCTTCTGCTATTAATGACACAGTTCCTTATGCACCTCCTGATCGCTGGGGCGTGACAAAAATGAGTTTTGTGCTTAACCTTATCTGAAGATGGAAAATGGTTATTTAGGATTATTTGCACTTTAAAATTATAGGGCAATTACTAGATTATTCCTTGGGCATAGCTTTTATTATTGTGACTTTGTTTGTCATGCTGGTTTTATTTTTGCTTTTATTTTCCTCCCTTGAAGCAGCCATTCAAGCAGTGATTAAGTAAAACAAACATAAGAAGCATGTGCAGAGTAGGTGCCAAAGCATAAGTATAATTATTATCAATCACTTATATTATCTGTGAATTATTATTTTTGCTTAGATAAAGGAATTTGTAGGTATTTCCTTTCATAAATTCTTAATTGTTATCTTCATAGTGCTTACCACTGGCATGATCAGCTTAACAAACCCCAGATCATCCCTGTTGCATAGCATTCCCCTCCCCGTCTGTAACAGGCAGGATGAGTTATCCTCGGGACCCAAAGGAATCCTTCAGTAACTAAAAGATAATAATACTGACTGACTTGATTATTCTTTCTTTGCAAAATGCACAGGGCCCCATTTGTCTTAATTTCAGATCTGCTGCTGATGTTGCTGGCAGTTCATGAATTGTATTTACTATGGTCCTTTGCGTACAGTTTTTCTCTGAAGTACCTTTTTAAGAGCTTCTGTCACTATTGTGAGCAACTCACTCAACTCAGTAACCCGTGACAGAATCTCATACTAGAGCAAGTGAGCACCACTTACTTTTCATATGCTTGCTCATCCTTCTGTCTGCTGGTCTGTAGTGGTTTTAAGAAGCTGTTCAACTAGCTGTTGCCAAAAGTTATGACTGTCCTGATTTTCTCTCTGAAATAAAAAAGTGATTTTTTTTTTTCTTAGTGAACGTGGGATGTGTCAAAATCTACAAACCCAGTTTACCTGTACTTTTTTCTTTGTATCTTCTAACTGTGTGTTTCCAGTTACATACAAAAACTGTCATCTGTGGGTACACAGTATCTGTCATCCAGAAGGATCAGAGGTAGATTAAGGTGGTATTTAAATTCCACATAGGTTTTCTTTGTTCATCAAAGGAATATACCTGTCTCAAGTGGGAAATGCAGGAAGTATTTTTCAGCAAAACCTTTACCATTTTGCAAACAGAATGTGATTACCTATCTTTCTTTCAAGCTAGCAGAGAAATTTAAGGAAGATATGCCTGTACTTGGTAAAGTGAGAGATTTACTTTTGTCTCCTCCTGAGAAAGACCTCTTTGAAAGACAGAGGCACTAAAATTGTGCAAAGGACATTATTTCATCTAACTTGAGATCCAGCTGCTGTGAGTCCCATCTAGCTTCTGATTACATTGGTAGCAGAAATTCTATCCATTAACAATGGGAATGAAGTCAGACTTTCAGAAGTCCAAATTTATGTCTATACTGCTTGAGGATTGTGTCATTGTTCTACAGCCAAATGGAGAGATTCTAAAAAGAATCCATGTGTGTTGCTTTAGGCTCAGATCTCTCAAGCAAATAAGACAGTCCATATGAAAAGCTCTAGAGACTGTCCCATCAACTTTCCTGGAAGAGAAAGCCACTGCTTTAAAACATGAAAATATGTCAATTTCTGAAAATTTTGAAATAAAGTTCTGAATAAAAAAGGAGGGGAAAATAAGGTTTTACTGAAAATAAATTTCCCCTTGTTATAGTAAGCACAGAGCAAGCAATTGTTAATCTATTATTGTTTCAGTAACAAAGTGAGAGTTACAACCAGAACTGTGAGTAAAAATAGACTGAGCTAGCCAAAATCTGTGTCCTGAAACCCAGGGGAGTCCTGTCCACTGATGGTCTAGATTGAACTAAGTAGATCACAGATTCATTTCATAATGAATATATGGCTGTGTAAGAGCAGTGTAGAGCTTGAGAATGTCTCAGAAGCCTGTGTGGAATGTGAATTGTTTCAATATTGGTTCATTCAACTCTTACTAATCTACTAATATCAGTTATAAGTAATTCATCTAATGTTTGAGCTGTTGCATATTAAGATACAGATCAGATTAATTTACTTTCAGGGTACATGACTTTAGATGTTGTGAATATCCTAAAGCACTCTGCCTTTGTAACTTTACTTTTCTGCAAATATCCTTGCTAATTCTCTCCTTGACCTGCTTTCTCTTCCTTTTGTATTTCCTCAAGCAGAACTGGTTGGAAATCTTTCAAAATGTAAGTGAAACCCAAAGATTTTTCTGAGATGCAAACACTATCCATTTCCTGACCAGTTCCACCATAGAAGCCTTTCCTCTAAAATGTATTGGTATTTCCTTTTCTCCCCTTTTTTTTTAAAGCAATTCCTTTTTTGCACCTCTTTGTGAACTTCTGTTTTTCTTTACCAACATCTCTGTTTGCAGACACTCACTGTGGGATGATAACCCCATAGTACACCCTCCCCTGGGATGTACTTCCTGGGCATTTCATTCTATTTTTATGCTGATTTGGAGGAATTGGGATCTGGAGTAAGTCCCATGGGCAGAGCTTTTGAATCCAAATTATAGCCACTTTTATGTAAAGGCAACACTAGAGACTCAAGGGCAGAGCAAATCAGGGATATTTCTTTGGCATGTGGTTGCGCTGCTCCATGGAGCTGTGGCTTTCCTTTTATTGACCATCTCTCAGTACAAACTAACAAGAGTAGATCTAAATAGCATAAAAATGGGCATCTTGGTGTAAATCACATCCATTAGAAGCCTTGTTCACTTGCAGTCAGCAGGAATCTCATTTGAGTTCCCACCTATTCTGTCCTGTATGTTTCCTTGCAGCAAGAACTGATTGTTATTTTTTAATGGAAAACTAGTAGTATATGATTTTTAGTGAGCCATATTGCTCTGACTTTTAGCTGCCTAGTAAAATCAAATAACTTTAATTTTATGCTAATTTATGATAATTTTTAACATCTTTAAATGTAAATTTACCCTAAAAATGAAGAATCTGTCACTTAAAATGCATCACATGCTTTCTTGTAATGGCTGATCTTAAGCAGTTGGTTATAAATTCACCTTATAACTAGCTTAGTATGGATGATTTCTTCTTCTAAGTATTTGGCATCCTCTAATGACAACCCCTGCAGTTGCAAGCCATCACAGAGTAAATGCAGCTGGCTTGCTGCACAATCATGAATGACATTGCACTTAGCTATTAATAATTTGTGTATTCCTTCTGGGTTCTATATGGAATTTATGGATCATATATGTACTCAGAAATCTAGGCGAAAGTAATTTTGTTGAGCGGAAGAGGTTGGCAAGAGGCTTTCTTTGCTAATAAGTGTACCTTCTATTCTATACATGTCTCTGAAAGCACTGTAAATAACATTTGGAATGACTGATGAATTTGCTGCCTTTTAGCATTGTCCTGTCACTGGTTCATAAATGCAAGGGGGTTTCTTATCTCAGTGAGCTCTTGCAGACAAGGGCATTAAGATGAACAGGAACTGTGGAATTACATACCACTCTTACTTTTCTCACCTTTCAACCTTACCTTTCAGAAATGGGTAATACGCTGCTGTTTTTGTGTAAGGAAATCATACATGAGGTCCATTGCCTGAAACCTAAAGTTCTTTCCCATTTTTTGAAGTAGAAGAGTAGTAATACTCAGGACTTGCCACTGTGCCATTCCCCTTAAGAAACATCTGTGTTCAGTGTGTGCATTTAAGAAAGGGGTTTAATCCAACTCTGCTCCTAGTGTGCAAAAACATTCCAATGATAGGACAAAGATGGCAAGAATAGGCTTTAAATCAGTTTATCAAGTGCTGGTTTAAACAGCCTTGCTTTTTTGTTGGATTTTTTTAACTGACAGGTTCAAAGCTGGTAGGTGGCTGTGATGATGGCTGTACTCAATGACGATGAGAATCCTACTCTCCTTTCAGCAGGAGTTAAGCATCACGCAGAATTAGTCTCTTCTTTAATAGTATTGTAAGCATCATATTCTGTTTTTTAAAGCTAGTGGCAGTACTCTAATATTTTTTGCTCCAGAAAAAAAACCTGTTAGTTTTTAAATATATCATGCTGCAGTAGTTCCCACTGCACAGGGTGCCATAAAACCAAAGGAGGAAATGACAGCTTCTAGAGCATATCCAGATTTATTTTTTTTCTACTGCTTCTATTTGAACACATTCTAATCTTTTCTTGGCACTAGTGGCTTAAAATTGTATTGCTTTTAAGATTATTTATTAACTGATCAGAATTAGAACTGGACCTGGTTGCTCCTTCTCTTGGAAAGAGTCCTAAATAGATGTTGTGCTGCTTCCAGGTGAAACATCTCCACTTGGAATGTGAGTTGGAAAGTGTCTTTCAGAGGAGGCAAGGAATTGCCCCAGAAAGCTGGTGACCCTTCCCCACGTTTTTGGTAGTTTCACTTTATATCAAAAAGATGAGGGGCTATTTATGCAACTTATTGGAGTTTATTTACCCAGTAGATAAAATAATGTTGGGGATTTTTCTTTTTAACTTTCAGAAGTGTAAACTATTAATTTGAATTTAAATCGATACTGTTTACACATCATTTATTTGTAACCATCCCCTACTTGTTCCTGCTTCTTGTGCTATTTGGCATCTTTTGGCTTGTTTTGTATGTCAAGTCCAATCCATGAGCAATTAGGCTTTGAAACCAGCTTGCATGGGCATTACTTTGATAGTCATAGTTTCAGATTGTAATTGCAATTTGTCTGTCAGTTGGCTTTATCATCCTTTGCTTTGAAGCAGGATGACATCTCTGTGGCTTCTAAGACTGCTTGGATTTGTTTTTGCAGGAATGGAATAACAAACTGCCGGATGCGGACAGAAAGCGAACAGTCCTGCGGCTCTCCAGTTGTTAGCGGTGACCCAAAGGAGGATCACAACTACAGCAGTGCCAAATCTTCCAACCACAGGAGCACATCACCTGCTAGTGACTCCGTTTCCTCTTCCTCTGCTGATGACCAGTATGAATTCGCAACTAAAGGTAGCCAAGACAGCAGTGAAGGAAGTGAAGTGAGCTTCCAGAGCCACGAGAGCCATAGTGAAACAGAAGAGGAGGACAAAAAGCTAAGTCGGAAGGAGACCAAGGATTCTTTAGCTGACAGTGGATATGCATCCCAGCACAAGAAAAGGCAACATTTAATGAAGGCGAAAAAAGTACCAAGTGACACACTGCCTCTTAAAAAGAGACGTACAGAAAAGCCCCCTGAGAGTGACGATGAGGAGATGAAAGAAGCAGCAGGATCACTGCTGCATTTAGCAGGAATTCGATCCTGTTTGAACAACATCACCAATCGGACGGCAAAGGGGCAGAAAGAGCAAAAGGAAACCACAAAAAATTAGAACAAATCAATGATTTGTTTGAACTTACAAAGTTTTGTTTCAGCACGTCAGGTGAATTCTAATGATTTGTGGCAATATCAGCAATTTTTTCCTTTTTTGTTTTTCTTCTATTTCTTTTTGTTTTGTTTTGTTTTGTTTTTTTGACCCTTAAGATTTTTATTTTTAAAGGAGATTGAAGCCATAGAACTCATACTGACACTCAGCTAATTTACAAAAGCTTTTTATTACCTGAAGACAAAAAGTTAACAAAAAAAGAAAGCCAAAATCGCCATTGCTTTCTCCAGTTTGTCAAAAATGCATGGTTGAATACGCAGTGGTATCAACATTAATGTGATGGGAGTAAAATTGGGCACTTGGAAATCCCTCTTATAGTAGAAGAGCTGTGCATAATTTAGTATTCATTCAGGCCTGGCCCTTAAGAATTTTTTTAATGGCCTTACCATTGGGTTAGAAGTGAATGTGAATAAGGAGATTGTGGGAAAGAGGAAACGTTCTTCTCAACCAGGAACTATTTAGTGGCACTTGGAGATGTTGTGCCATACAAGTCTTCGGACAGCCACTGGTGGCAACTGTGTAAGCAGTAATGCACTTCTAGTGTGTCACGTATTCTGTGTGGCTCATAATGTGAAGACTGATAACTCTTTAAGTTTGAGGAAATTTAAACTATGTATGCAATGGGTTTCAGTGAAATAATGAAGTGGGAGGGGGGTGACTGTTGGTAGCATCGTTAACCATTGAATTCTGTCTTCTATATTAAATTGAAAGAATGTTCAAAAAGCCATAAGCCTGAAGATTGGCACTGCGTGCAAAAAATAATAGTAATAGGGAAAAACAAACAATGTCTTCTAAACTGCCTGAGTGAAAAGTAATCAAGTCTAAGAAATTACAGTAGATACAATGTACATCAGAATCTTTTTCTGTGGATCACATCCTTGATCTAACAGGGGAAACAAAGCTACAAAACCTGCCATTAGTAGGATTCTGTATTTAAAAATAGAAGGAAAGCATATTGGTGAACAATAAAATTCACAAGTTCAACAAAAGAGCTCCTACACTGACCTCAGAAATGAGTGTGCAGTGACCATCAGTCAGGATTCATCTGTGCAAAAATGACAACAAATTTCCAGATTCAACCAGCATAGCCAGCAGAAAAGATTTGATCCACATTGCATGGATTCTTTAGGGAAAGGGGGAAAACAAAAAGTAAACAATTTTTTTTATTCAAAGATGACAAAATTCTTGTAAGGTAAATAATGTATTTAGCATGAAGCATGAATTATTTTCATATAAATATAGAAAATAGAGAAAAAGGCTATGCCTCTAATTTTTAAGCCCTTAGGCTTAGAGTTTGTTTTTTGGGGGTTTTAATTTTTTTTGTTTTGTTTTTGTTTTGGTTCTTTTTTGTTGTTGTTGGGGTTTTTTTGAAGCAGGTGTTTAAGGTTTAACCTTCTTCAGGGACAAACACTGACTGTTGGGGAACTTACTCTGCAATATTAAAAATAAAATCTTCATGCTCTGGTAGGGCTTGGATGGTTGAATTATACTGCCTTGTCTGCACATTCAGCCCCCCTCTCCCTACTTCTGTTTAAAAAAAAAAAAAAAAAAAAGAAAAAAGAAAAAGTGTGTCTTTTCTTCGTCTGTACATGTGTAACATGACGCAATAATCTGAGGGCAAATTTAGTAGTGAGTGTGTATGACAGAATCAAGAGAATAATGGGAGGTTAATTGAGGAAAACTCTCTGATTTGATTCAGGAATAAGTAGACAAGAAAATAGCTTTGCCAATTTGCCATGAAAAATTGAAGTTAGTTTAGAGCCTTATGGAGGTGTCCGGATACAGACCAGTGTTACAGAGTGTGATTCAGGTACAGTGCTACTCTCCTGGTAAGGATAACTATGAGACTGAAAATCACTACAGCATAGAAAAGCTGTGAAATAAAACAGTCTCTCTCACCTGGATTCTTGCATTTGGCATGAAAAATTCTGCACTTATAATATCCTAGAGGCAAAAAGAAAATTCCGGAAACCAACCACTTAAGAGAACAAAATGGTCGGTTTCTTAGAGTATAGGTTTAGATTTATCACTAACAGGTGTTTCATGCAGCAGTTTCAACAAGATGGATCTAATTAATGAAGAGCGAGTTAGAGAAGGATTTGACTTCCTACTCAGTGCAGTGAGCTTAAAGTTGTATTTGGAGATGCATGTGGTGTGTGCTCAGTTAGGAGGTGGAAGGACTGAAGGACAGGCAGGTCTGGACCTGGTCCTGTGCTCTGCAAGCATTTTGTAAAGAACAGGGCAGCACAGCAAAAGTGTGCCACTCCTCCCATCTCAGCCAGCTTTGTCCTGGGATCCAGGAGCTGATTGACAGCTGCTGGAGCTCAGCACAACTGCCAGCTTTGCAAATAAGGGAGAGAGCCATGGATAGTGTGAGAAGTGGCCTCGTTCCTCTCAGTTTGCAGGGGCCGATGCATGCAGGGCTTATTCTTAGCATTAGTTAAGTCAGGAGTACATGGATACCAACTTTTGTTGCCTGCCTGCAGCCCTTTAGATAACATTGGGGAAAACAGGGAGGACCAGTCCCTTGGCCAGGTAGCACAGAGATGAATGAGCCATAACATTTCCCTTGTCTTATCAGACTGGGATAATCTGCTTCTTCCCAGGTTCATGCCCTCTGCAGCCAAAGTCTGTAAGGCAGTGAACCACACTAAGCCTGTACAAGAGAACTTGGAGTTCATCTTTTACAGACTTTTGGGAGAGTCATTTAAAATAGAAGGTACGACAGTATCACTTTGCAACCACCTTTGCTCATTAATGCATAGTTATATTAGCTCAGGAGTGGCTTAATATTTACCAAAAGACAGCCCTGAGAAATCTAGTGGCAGAAAATACAAACCATGGCTCAGCCACCTCTGTCCTCCAGGGAAAGCAACATGTGTGTGTGCCAGTGGCCAGATTCTGTCCACAACACTAATTCCAGAGCAGCTTCTCTGATTGCAGCATGTCAGTGCAAATGAGATCAGTATCTGCTGGACAACAAGTACCATTCATTAATGTGGACTCTTGGTGGCTAAATATATAATTACCACTAGTATTACTCATCTTAGAAAACAGTCATTTTGCATAAATATCTAATTAGGCAGGTTATCTTTATACAGATATATATATATAGGTATATATATATAACACCTATCTAAGACTTCAACAAGTCCTCTATATACTTGCTGGTAAACCTAAAATGTTGGCAACATCTATTTTCGTTTAAAATTTGTTTCTCCTAATCTGATCTGCTAGGAAGGTATTCTGTGGTAGGTTTTTACAAAGTTATGATCAGGAACCAGCAGTTTGGGCTGCCATCAAGGGATTATTTCTGGTGTTTAAAAACAACTTGTCCTTATTGATGCTTACTCTGACTGTTGATGAGAAGTACATAATTTGGATTGTATAAAGTATTTAGGAGTCACCTTTTAAACCATATTTGTGCCTGGCTGACAATGGCAACTTTGTCAGAACTGGTTCTGCTCCATCAGAGAAGTTCTCTTTTTTTTTTTTTTTTTGTGTAAGAACTGAAATTTATTTGTTTTCCAAGAAATAAGATGTCAGCTTTTAATCGAGTTGTCTTTACTTCAACTGAATGATGTCAAAACAGAGTGGTAATTGCACTGTATTACAAACTCTCTCACTTGCCAGATAGGAGGTGGTGTGCTTTTGTTTGTTTGCTTTCCTTCTAAGCCATTTTGGGGTGAGAAGTTGTCAAATCTCTAACTTTCCCTTCTTCTCACTCTGTAAGTATTGCCAAATTAGCGTTTCTCCAAGACAGGTGGGGGCGAGGTCAGCAAGTGTTCAGCGGTGAGTTTCACGTAGGCATGAATTGTAAGGGTTGCTAGACTTCATGGCGAGTTCCTTTGGAATATGCCTTTTGCAGCAAGAAGCTCTTGCAGGCCAGAGCTAATGCCATAAGCAGATTTCACCAGCATCTCCAGGGAGGTGAAATCTGCTGATTGTGCTTGCATTCTGCAAGCAGTTGGATGTCCTACTGCATTTTGTTGCAGATTCTGCTTGCATTTAAAAATGCAAGCACAGGTCTTGAACAGCTTAAATGTATCACCCCATAGCTGTTTCTGAAAGCAGTCTGCTTCTGATCTTCTCCTGGCAAAACTGGCAGTAGTTCTACAAAGATCACATTTACGGCTGGAAAGCCAAATGTGAAAGCGAGGTGTGCCCTGTAGGACCAGAGAACTGTCCTGAGACTGTTCTCTTCTCTCCAGCAATTGAGTTGAGGTTCATATTCTGGTTTCTCTCCTACCTTAATTGGAGAAGGAATCCCAAAGGAGATGTGCTGGCTCCCAGTGTTCAGCTGAATTACTGTCTACCTGTGGGAAAGATACAGAAACAAGCTGGAGGCTGCATTCTTCACTGGAGTGAGGTAGAGATACATCGACATACTTTAGCAGAGAACAAAATCCTAAATTGTACACCAAATGGCATCATGGATAAAATTACCAAAACAACACTTTGTCCAGGTTTCTTAGTAGTGGCAATTTATTTTCACTGAGATTTTAGCTCCCATCCCAATCCATCTAAAGATGTAAATCACAGAATCATAAAATATGCTGAGCTGGAAGGGACCCATCCGACTCCTGGCCCTGCACAGAACACCCCAAGAATAACACTGTGGGTCTGAGAGTGCACAGTCTGAGGTTTTCTAGAATTTGAAGGGGTCTGGTCTCCTTTCCAGTGCTCCTGGAAGCCTTTACCATTTCACTATTATTACTATTATTAGTGTTATTACAATTTTTGCTTTAATCCGACCCTAAGCATTTATGAAAACATTGCTCTCCTGTGCTCCAGGATCAGAAAAAAAAACTACTGAGAAAATGCATTTCCAATGCAATTTACTTCACTTCCTGGAGAATGCAAACCCAGCTCCTTTGGGCTCATCACTACTGCTCACTGGCATGTTTTATAGGAAATATTTTCAAACATTTTCTTAACTTTGCCACCAAAAGAGCATTTGAACCATACATCCTCCTGATTGTAACAGAGTATCAGTGTTGACTGTCTGACCAGTTAAGTTTTAGTAGTGTTCTTCACAGCCCTCCAGTAATATATCAAACACTGTTATGCACATAATGCAGCACTGTGATCTAATTTAAATAATACTTTTTTATTATTTATACTACTCAATGTAATATACATCAACACTTTGCTATATAACCTAAGTGATAACCCTCTTCTTAGTTACCTGCCAAACTCTGAATTTCTGTTTGATTTGTATTGCAATTAGCACAGTTACCAAGTTGTAATGATGTCTCTTTTCCTTTGAAATGGGATGTGTAAGTCAAACTATACATTTTGTGTGTTTCTGTTTTGAGATGAAGTTTGTAAGGATTTACACACAACATTCGGTGTTCTGTATAAATCTGCATACATTTGTAAATTCATCTGTTAATCCCCTTTTATTTAGAAAGTATTAATTGATGGTGGTTTATTAGGGATTTTTATTTTTTCATTTTTATTTTTAGTACTGGTTATTCTTGAATTAAGCAGAGACTTGTCAGCTGGGTTGCTTTATCTTTGATCATGTACATGACCTTATAATTCTTCCACAGTTCAGCAAACAAGTACTAGCTTCACTGACCAAAAAAAAAGTCTCAACCTAATGTGTCTATGGTGCTGTATTTTGCTGGTATACATTTAAAACCAGAAATGATTTAAAGGTCACTTTTGAGTTGTTCTAATAAGTAGCCTTTCCTGGTTTGGGGAGTTTGGGTTTTGTTTTAGCATTGAAAACAAGGTATATTTATCTGAAGCTATATAATGGTTTTTCTACTGTATCACATTTCCTTTTGCAAAGAGGGGAATATCAGCCTGATGTAACATCCTTTCACAAGCAGTGGAAGGGGGTTTTGTTTCACTTTTTAGTTTTCTGTGGATTTCGTGAGGCTTTGGATCAGGCCAGTAGTTACAGGAGCTCATCATCCAAGGGTTTAAGGGATAAATGACAACTTGTGCTGGCCTTTAGTGCTAGAAGGGATTTTACTGAATACTAAAACTATATGCTGGACTCCGGAATGGCTGATAATGTAAAAATGGGAATCTTTTTCATTTGTTTACTCTGGCCTGAAATCCCAAGACCTTCTTTTTTTGTTTGGATGACATTGAACTTGAGTACATTTTTAAGTTACTAGAGTATTGTATATTTCCTGAGTATGTGCGTGGGACAGCAAGAAAGTCATACCTGTATCTGATAACCAGTTCCATGCCTGCATCATTCACACTCACTACTTAAAACTGCCATGATGTAAAATGTTGGGGGGAATGATTTGTGTGTGTATGAAAAGCATTATGAACTTGTACATTTTTTTATACTCTGATCTGTAATTTCTGAAGTATTTTGTTTTACAGAAAAAGTGATAAAGCAATCAAAAGACCAAGAGATTTAGTATCAATGCTTAAGGGTCACAGGACCTTAACTGGCCAATAAGTTAATTTAGTACAGTGATAAGCCAATTTTTTTTCCTGTACTTGGCGTCTGAAACTGCCAATTTCATCAATATTAAAATATGAACTGTGACGGGGAATGAACAGTGATGTTAAGTTGTATTTGTGTTTACCTAAATGAGCAGTCCGAAGGCAAGTGCAATCAGCTGATCTTTAGGAAATATGAAATTGTTGATTTAGAGGCATACTTGCATTTTACATTTTCTTGATGTGTAATCATATTGCCAAAGACAAACTATTTCATCAATTATTATTGTAAATAACACTTTCCCAAAACCTACCATAAAGTTTCTGTGATGTATTGTCTTCCAGTTGCAATAAAAATTACTGAGTTGCATCAATTGAACAGTTGTATTTGTGTGAATATGAATTTCAGAATATGCCCACGTATTAAGAAAGAACAAGTGGTTGTTTTGTGTGGGTTTTTAAACAAATTAATTCCTTCATTATTAAGTACTTCTGGCCCTTGTGGGATGTTACTGGGATCTTCACTGCTGTAGGTATCAGCTCATGTTAATTTGCTGTCATGTGCAAATGGCTAGACATCCTGAACTGATGTTGTTAGGTCTGATCTTCCTTTTTCATCAGTTTTGCAGGTCAGAAACAAAGTTGATTTCATTGGGAATTAGGTTGGGGCGGCGGGGGTGTTTGGTTCGGTTTGGGTTTTTTGGGTTTTTTCTAGTTAGCACCAATCAGAAGAGATCCAGTAATAAGATGTTTAATGGCATATATATAACATCCTGAAAAACTTACCTTTGTAATCTGTGCATCAATCCTTCCACCTAAGTCTGGAGTTGAAGAAAGCAGTGCAAAAGGATTCTAGAATCTTCGGAGAATGAATAATAAGGAGTATAAGAAATGATAGCTTTCTCCAATTAAAATTAAACTGAATAGTTCAATCTTAAAAGTCACAGCATTCCTCAGACCCTGTGTTTTTGAAAGGGTTCTATTAACAGCCCTAAATATCTATAGGTTAACTTTGGAAAGGACTGAGAAGAAAGAAAGCCTCTCAGTTCTTCCATCAAACTTTCTCACAGCTGGTTTGAAATGCTGCTGAAGCAGAGAGGGTGGTTTCTCAGCCGTGTAATGAGAATGTATGGCTGCTGAAGCTGGAACTCGGCTGACCTAAGAGTGTCCCCCTCTTGTCTTGATGCCATCCAAACTGGTTGGTAAGGGAGACTACTGCACTAGGCTTCTGAGGGGCAAGATGGATGTGAGCATCCTGGGAGAAAGTGGAGCAGAAGAAACAAATGTCTGAGCTTTAAAATGCCCCAGCTCAGTATCTGTCCAGCCAATTGCTACTTCCATGCATTGCCTGGAAAAGGTTGGTTGTAACCAATCCTCAGTGCCCACTGCTGCTGCAATTGAACAAGGAGAGAAAAAACTTGGCCAAGGAGATGAGATGAGAGTTGACTGATGAGAAGGTAAAACCTCTTAACTGTGCTCTGAACGATTTCCTCTAATGGATCCCCCCTCCCATCTGCTCCCAGTTAGGCAAGGATCACGTAGCAGTCAGCGAGTGGATCGTAGTGATGTGCGTGGAGGAGCAAGGAGACCTGCAGTCTCCACAGAACATGTTTTAGCCTTTATGTACAAGCCAGCAATCTAGTCAAGAGCCTGGTGGTGGGCTTGTTTCAGCACAGGGCATTGCAGCCATTTAGCTCAGGTGTGCTGTAAGAGATGTGCTGAATGCCAGCTGTGCTACCACCTTCCCATGCAATTGCAATTTAAACAATCAAACACTATATAAATGCCTGTTCTACCTCCTCTGCAGACTCAACACCCTTATTTGTGCTGTGGATTTGTGCTTGATTTGTCAAAATGCCTCTGGCAAGCCCTTGGGCAGCATGGGCAGGCAAGGTGATTTATGTAGCAGGTCTTCCTGCTGCTCTTTTTTCAGGGGTGTCCCTGCTCCGGCATGTGCTGCCTGCAGCCACTCCAGGAATTTCTGCCCTTCTCAAATGGGTCTCCAGCAGCTCTCTGTGTGCTGGTTCCTTTGTAAAACACATCTGAGGAGGAACACTCCCTGCCCCTCTGACTGCCTGTAGCAGTGGCACCCAATGGCTTGGTCTCTCCTTTTTATTGATTTCAGCCCTTAGCTGGCAAAAAACAGCTGTGACTCACTCCTGGCCAGCTGCCACAAGGGTGATGCTGCCACCCCTGTGCTGAAAGCTCGTCTCCCCTGGCCACTGCAGCATCTCAGTCCCTCTCAGCACCTCAGCCATCGTGGTGTTCAGCCTGCTCAGGGCCTGCCCTGGCCCTAAGGAACACAGAGGGACAGGTTCCAGAGCCATGCCCTGGGAGAGCCCTCAGGGGCTGCAGAAAGGGCAGAAGAACCCCCATGGCAAAGGTGCCCACCCTTGGTATGGACAGCCGGCTACCTCTGTCCTCCCAGCCCTTGCATGTCTTCCTTTAGCAGAATGGGATGGCAGAGCTCCTGCCCCTCCTCACCACGTAGAAATACAAGGGGTTGTGTAAGTGTATGACGTGGGCCATAGGAGGCCTATGAGCTTTTACACTGCAAATTTTGGCTGCAGAAGTCCAAAGAGCCCAGGCAGCCAAGGCTGGCTGCTTTCCTGCGAGGCTGTGGCTCTGCTGGGTGGCCCCAGGCAGATATCCCTGTGCATTCCCAAGGGTCAGCAGCTCTGCATGGCCAGTGGTGAGAGCCCCAGGGACCCGAATAAACAAAACCAAGCTCGGGGCACTTGAGGGAACACACAGCCCCCAGGCTCACCTGCTCAATGGGTGTCTGGTACAAAACAGTTACACACAAAATACCCACAGTGCTGCGACCTCCATGTTAAATTCCTGTCTTCACACAACAGCATCTGGACCCACAGACTCCCCTGTGAAGGGGTGGCATTCGATCCTTCTGTTGGCATAATGCATGTCAGATGGGGAAGTTGCCTAGAAAGAAAGAAGAGAATGTAAATAACCACAAAAGGATTTCTTCCGTGTGCTTCAGATCCTGTGTTATGCCAGAAAATGAAGTAACAATTGATTTTGTGATGTCTGCTTCTTAAAGAAATATTATAAAGGAATAAATCTTCAACTTTAACACAGTGCAATACTTTGAGTGGACACATTCAATCCATGTAAGATAATTAAAGGAGTTTTTAAACTTCATCATAAAGTACAGATGATTAACAATGGTGAGAAACTTCATGGAAAACACTCTACAGCAAACATCTGTCAGACTTAATAACAAGCATACACTCTGCTTTTCATCTTATACTGTTTGACATAATTTTTATTGGCTATAAATCTGCAGGGTTTGTTTATATTTCTGTTTGCATTAGCATTGGTTGCCACTTTATATTTGATCAGCAGAGCTGCTATTCACTGTAGTGTAAGGAATCAAATAATGATTGTGTATATACAGCAATCTGAGCATTACAATGCAGGAGACTGTAAACAAAATTTTTAAATCTCTGCTTATCATCATAAGCAATGTTCTCTCCGGGTCTTTAATGACAATCAATTTCTAGAGGCTTTTCCCAAATAACTGTCATTGAAAACAACAGCGTATTTTTTGGTAGCTTGGTCCTGAAATGTAGAATCTTCCTGCTGCTGAGATCTCTCTGTTCTCAATCTGTTAGACAATACACAAGGGTAGTGCCCACATTTTACTTTTCCTGCTTTTTTTAATGAGTGGTAGTACATCAACAAATAGGAGGAAAACACTCCTGTTAGGTGCACCATAGGAGGCAAAAGCAGTGCATCAGGGACAACCTGTAAAATGGCTACATATTCTGGGATGATGCAGCAGATCCCTCCTGAGCTGACATTTCCATATATACAAACCCAGTCTCAAAAAATAAATGGCCTATTGGCAAAATATGATAGAAGAAGTAGGATGAGTTAAAATGACAATGAAAACATTGATGACATGGCTCCTTTGCCCTTAATTAGGGCAGGCAGAGAACCTTTTAAAATAGCACAGCCTCCTCATTCTTTTGCAGCTTTTTCATCTCCAAAACACGGATCAGTCTGTGATGCAGGGACCTGGTTTTAATCATCTTCTTACATAATCTCTGTAATCATAGTAAAGTGCAGTGCTGTTCAGTGATTTTAAAAATAGCTTTATTCAGCTACCAGCGTACTAATTAATACACTTGCTTATTCCAACCTGTTTCATTCACCATCTCAGTTACAGAAGCCACACTACCTGGGGTGTAATCAAATACAGCTGGCTTTGCCTGTTACACCACTGTAAGAAGCAGATCATCCATCAGGAGGAGAGCCATAACTCCTGCTCCTTGTGGCCAGTGCCTGCTGTCTGCTCCTGGCACAGCAGTGAGGTACCATGCTGCAGTGAGATCTAGTGGATGATCCACCATTCCAAAACAAATGGATTTGGGGAGTATTGCTTACAAGGCAACAGCAAGCAGCATTCAGTCAGCCATTTTGGGCTTTGCAAGCAGGGTAGGGCGACAGGGAAAAAAAGGCAAAGGAAAGCAAAGCTCCTGCAAGGAAGGGAAAGCTCCTTCTCTCTGCTGAGAAGGAAGAGATGACAGAATGGTAGGCTCCTGGTGCTACCTGAAGCATAAAGGAGTTTTACATAGTGAAAGGACTGGGGAAAATCCCTGTGAGAAGCAAGTGCTCAGCATCTGATATAGCAAGTCAGTGTGGCTTTGTCTCTGTTATCACTTTTTCCTCTATGAGGTACTTCTTCTCAGCACCTTTTAATGTGTTTTGTCCACTCCAGAGCATCGTGGCTGCCTGTTCTATGCCACAGCTCCAGCTGTCCCATCACTGTGCCTGCTCCTCACCATGTGCCCAGCCGCCCAGTGTGACTTCTGCACCCAGGTACCAAGTTGAAATGACAATAAAAAGCTACCTGGAGGGCTCTGCTAAACCTCAGGCTAAAGGCCATTACCTCTGTGGAATGGATGGAGGACTTGAAGGGCTTGGGAGAGAATTATCAACCAGTTCCCAGGTATCATATTAGGATATATCTTTCTTGATGAAAAGTCATGTCTCCATCCTCCTTTCTTCTTCCCACTATCCTGCTTTGCTTCATTTTGGGCAATCCTAGGTGTTGGCAGACTGACTGCCCTGAACACAAAATCTGGGTACTAAGGGCCTTTCAACATTTTTAAATGTTGAAAAACTCTGTTTTAAACCCAGCTATTTGCAAACAGACTCCACTGACTTAACAGCATCTGACCTCTGAAACAGCTCTCACCTTACATTTACTGCCTTTGCTTTAGTAAACTGGAAAGTAAACAAATGTGAGATCAGGGGGCTGCTGAGATTGGGTGAACTAGAATACTAATTGTTTGGGCATTTCGTACTCCCACGCTGACAGGAGCTGTTTGCTTGCCCTGCTGTTTTACCACTCCCTTCCAATGAGGCTGCAGTAAAATTAATAGTCTGTGACAATGTATCTTACTGGAAGCAAATCAGTCCCCTCCATTGCACTGGTACTGTCATCTCCACAGACAGGGGTGTTCACAGTGGCCAGAGGGACCACGTGGGAACCCTGGTCTGTAGGACAAGTCACTGCTCAGGACACAGGCTGGGCATGGCCAGGGAGCTATGAGCAGCCAGGTGTTGTAGCCTCTTTGGGTGGCCTGTGTGAGGGCTAAGGACCAGTGGCCACAAAAAAAAATTTATTATTTTCAAAAGCTGTGAGATTTTTCTTTTTTTTTTTTTTTTAAAAATTCAACTTGAAACAGCTAAGTAATAACTTGTGTCTGGCTGTGTTTTCAAGGTAGAATTATAATAATTTCTTGTTCAGGGTTCAGGGACAGAAGAAAAGATTATTTGGCAGACAAAGGCAGACATAGCTTGCATCCCTTCAAGTTCCTCCAGTTTATTCATGCAGACTGTGAATGCCACTAAAATATATGAGAGTTTGCTATGAGGACAACTGTCTGATGTGTATAAAAATAAAAAGACAAATATATTTCATTTTAGACAGAAGACATGTTACTTTAACACAGATTTTTGAGACAAAATGAGAAGCTTCAAAGTGGCTGCCAGAGGAAAGGGTGGGTTGCCAGAAGGATTAGCCCCTCAGAAGTCTTGCTTGCTGGGGCACAGTCAGGGTTTGCCAGAGAAGACTTAGCCCACTCCTAATGTTGATGTTAGGGTTAGGAGGGAGAAAAAGCCTGAAGCCTCAGCGCGACTCAGGCTGTCAAAGGGAAGGGGTTTGCTGCTAAGGCAAAAACTTTTCTTGCAAGCAACCACCAGAATTGTGAGGCAAAGGCTCAGTTCACACCCGCACAGGGAGTTAAACAGAGCTGGAGCTGCAGCATGAGCAGGGATGCAAAGGGGCTGCCAAGGGATAGGACAATAAGTTGAGAGCGTCTTGCAGTGACATTTTTATCTGAGCCAGAGTGTTTTATTTGCATCTCCTTACAAGTGAATCTTACCAGACTGCTGGGTTTCATGTCCTCAGTCTGCTGCTGATGTATGAACTCATGAAAGAGACCCCATTCCCAATCCCTATATTATCCAAGACATCTCACTGCCTGACTATCTTTCAATTTGAATTTTCAAACTGCAAATTTTTGTCTCACTCTCTGGTTGTCACAAAAGCCAATACTGTGTGGATTTATTGTAAAAAAAAGATTTTCTTTAAAAAATACATAGCTCATCTGGCTGAGTTTTAGTCTCCTCTGGCAATACAGGCTTGTGTTTTCTCTTGCACTGGAACCCTGTAACCTGGAGTCTGGATGTGGAAGTTAGTGACATGTCAGAAAAGTGTGGGCAGATGGTGCAGCTGATGAGGAAAACCTTCAGCCTGTGAGAGTTAATGCCACTTAGGCTGAGGGGAAGACAGGAGACTGCTTGGTGGGACCCCTGGCTGCAGGTACCCAAGGTGGTTGGTGCCAAATGAATTACCCAGGGGACATGTCAGCACATCCCAGCAGTGCAGGGGTGGATACTTCAGAAACATAGAAGTCTCCTGGCATACTAATTTCATTCTGTTTGTAGCTTTTCCAGCAAGTTTATCTCCATGACATGGACAAACACCAGCTCCAAACTGAGGTTCTTCCTGAAATAAAAATGCAAATATTTGTCTTGCACAATCAGATTAATGTCAGAGCACCTTAATGGGCCTGACCAGCCTCATCTGGGGTCTCCACCTACACACCTGCCTGTGGACTCAGGAGCCCCATTTCATCTGAGCCCTGTGCTGTCAGTCTGTGTCTGAGTGATGCTACAGAAGTAGATGCTACCTCAGGCAGAGCTGTGCCTGTGCCTGTCCAAGGAACCTGTTTATCCAGACCCTGACCAGCAGACTGACTTCCCAGATCGACCACAGACCTGCCTGGACACTGGGGACCTGCCCAGCAATCACTGTGCTCTATCCAGCCCTGGCTACCTCACTGACCTTGACTGATCTACTGATTGACTTCCCAGCAAGATTTTGGAGCTGCCTTATAAGCACAGTGTTGCTTGATAAACTCTGAATTCTGGGTAGACTCTGGCTACTGTCTGCAGGTTTGCCTTGCTCACCTTGCTCAGGTACTGTGGGGCTGGGCCCTGGCTGGAGAGCTCCCTGACTCTTGGGGAGCAGCTTGGCTTCTTGGCACCCAGTTGGGGCCAGGCTCCTTAGGGAGCTGCAGGACTCAGGCACTGCAGGTAGCTGTGAAAGTAGCACACGATTTGCTTGTTGGATCTGTTCAGTAGGCTGGGAAATATAACTAATTCATTTAAACTGCTACTGCAAAAAAGTTGCTTAAATGTCTAATCAAGTCCAATTAGAAATCTAAATGGATTATGCTTTCATGGGGATGCGAGTAACAGCCTGTTCCCACTCCCCAGTGCTGGCCTGGAAGCTGTGGTTTGGCACCCTGTAGCCCTGGAGGTCTGTAGCTAGCTTAGGAAGTGAAGCAAGAGGAGTAGAACTGAACCTGTAACCTGTGCTCTTCTGCATTACCTGTTTTACCTGTTTTATACTCATATTCTCAGGTGAGAAAACAAATTGTGAGCTGATTGTATTTTTGGCTTTTTTCAACTATGACTTTCTGGTCAGGCTTCAGTTTTCTTAATTTTAGTACAAATAATTGTCATTTTATCACTATTGGCCCACAGATTACAGCTGGTAATCTTGCCAGACATGATGCCATGCAGGTAACCAGAGTAACAATCAGTTCTGATCTCACTGGAGACTGCAGGACAAAGTGGTCAAAGAGCAGGGCTGCCCCTTTAATAATGCATGGCTGCAGGTATGTCTATTTACATTTGGTAATTTTTTTCATTTTTAAACTAATAGAAGATTCAGTTACTTCTTTTCCAAGCCTGTAATTTTCTTGTCAATTCCCCGCTCCCCTTTTCTTTATACCGGCTGTTCTGTACCATGGCTGCAAATAATCTCCACAGGCACTCACAAACACATGGCAATGATTTTGCCTCTCTTCCCCCATGCACGTTTTCTCATTTTGCTTTAATGAAGCATCTTCTGGGTGGGGTACTGCAGATCCCATTAAATATGCTTCTGTATCAACACTGCTCCTAAACAAAATATATTGATTGATGAAGCTTTGGACCTACTTTAATCAAGTAATCTAAACAGGGCTTAAACTTCAAAACCCTGGTGATGTTCCTAGCTTCAAAGCTTTTACTTACACTGAATTAATTTACCCTGGATGTTCTAATGCTCTCAGCAACCCTATAGATTATAATGTTAGAGTTTGCAATCAAGGCTCTGATAATATTCCCTAAACTTGAACTCTATTGATCATAAGGTAAAGTCAGAACTGGGAGCAGGGAACACAAGGAGAAAACCAAAGGATGTGATTTGAAGCAGGATTGTGTTCACCCCTCTAAGCAGGCTGCTGGGAAGGAGGTGTTAACAACCTCTGAAGGTGTTAACAGTTTGTGTTTTTTTGACTGAAGATACATTCTGACATGGACTGTCAAGTGATCATTTCCAGACTCCTTCTTGCATAATACTGTAGGTGTATTAAGTCACAAATGTAATTCTTAGTCAAAGGGAAGGTTAGTTGGATTTCACATGTTGAACATCAATACAAGTTACAGTATTGGTCTCAGTTATACCATGGGAATAATGTTCTTCCCAATTCAAGCAAGATGCTGATGAATGAAACCTGATGCTGAATTATGTGCACTGATGACACAATGGATATGTGCTGAAGGCCTTACAATGTTTAGGCCAACAGATGCCTCAATGATCTTAAGGGTCTTTTCCAACCTAAATGATCCTGTGATGCTAAGAACATTCTCATCTTTATGAATCAACATGTTCATATTTGTAAGAAGCAGCAGGGCTCTTCCATGCATGCTGATGATGAACAGAGCACCACAGGGAAGTGTCTAATCTGGTGTGTGCTGCAGTCTAAAGATGCCATTACATCAGACTGGGTTTGATTGGTGTTAGTGACAAGTGAAATGTGCTTAAACAAACAAACCTTACTGCACCCACTGCAGTGTGGATGCAGGCTCCCTCTGGGTGGCAGGTATATAAGCCAGGAGCATTTTATTGGAAATAACAGGGCTGGCATCCTGTGTTCCTGTGGCCCATGGCAGAGGCCTGGCATAGTCTTTGGGTAGCTCCACCCTGGCAGAGCAGTGCCTGGTGCAGAGAGGCTCAGCCAGAGGGCAGAGTTATTGATCATCAGTGGAGGGTGGCAGACAGCCCTCTCTAGATAACTCCCCAAACTTCTTCAGAGGCTGGGCTCTGCCTGTTTCCCAGAGATTATCATGAAAACAGCATATTGGTGAATAAATAAAAAGATTATTTAAAGCAATGATAACTTTAATGTTTTCATTAGGTAGACAGGTAAAGGCTCATACTAATTTGAATAAAGACTATCTCTTACTTTATGAATCTCAAACACTATGAAGCGATTTCACACAGAGAGCTCTGATTACTACAGTAATAATTTCTTCTACCACCCTTTCAAACACTTATTAAGAGAAAAAATATCAGTTCAAACTGTCTTCACTTCTCATAGAAAATACCAGTGTTCACAGTGTGAACTTTAAAACTCTTATCTGATTAGTTAATGTCAACAATTATCAGTGTACTGTCAATTTAAATTTCTACTGTCCTCCATTGATCTCAGTCTCCATATACCATGCAGTGCACATCACTTAAAAAGTAACTTTCCTGACTGGCTAGGGATGATTTTCCATCATGCTGTCAACTAGCAGTAAGTAAAACAGGAAAATTTGGCACATTTTCCTGTGCATATTTCCTTGTGACAGGCTCTCATCTTGCTGCTCAGCATCAGTTGGACAGAATCTTCAAGGATACAGAAAGTTGTTCATGAGGGGAGCTGGGAAGTGATAGCAAGGAGAGCCACTTGGTTTAGTTTCTTATTCACTCATTTCACAAACCTTCATACATACACAGATGGCACTTTTCTATTTTTATCATGACAGTGATGACTGGTGCCTCCTATGAGAAAAGTAAAAAAAAAAGAAGCTAAAAGGTCAATTGTAGTCCAGGTAAGATGGTGCTGCACTGATTGTGCTGCACCTGGTGTTTGGAAAGCAACAGAGCTTCTTTAGTCTGCTAGTGTCAGGAATCATATTCCTCCAAGGGGAAAGGTAAAGCAGCCTCTGGCATTCTGGCATTCCTTCTCTCAGCCCTCATTAAACCTGAATACTATTTACAAAACTATTTAAATTCTGATTGACTATATTGTGACCAACGTAAGCTTGCTGAGTTTTGCACCTAGGTTCCAGAATGGGTTGAATTACTTCATGGCCACTGTTTTCTGAAGAGGGTTAATATGAAGTGTAGCTGCCAAGGACAAGAAGGAGTGGATCACAACAGCCCCTGTTCCCTTACAGTTCTCCCACCCTATATTCTCAGATCTCTTAGGAGGGACCAAGACATTTAGACAGCTGCATCCCAGTGGAAGGGAGGGACTGACTTTTAGCTCTGCAAAATCCTTTCTCTCAGGTTCACAGGTGCTGGAGAAGACCAAGGTGACTCAGTCCAGCTGATTAGTTTTGCTTCAGGTCACGTAAAACAACCTCAGTCTTGAGTAAATGTGGATTCCTTCCCCATGTATCTGAATTTATGGTATAGCTTATTTCTATTTTATTTCCAAACCCCTCAGAAACTCTATAGACAGAGTAGACATCTGGACTCCTAATTTCTCTCCCCCTGTTCATGCCTGCTTCCCCCCTCAGCAGTAATTCCTTTCTTTGCTGCATGCAGTAGAAAATGAGTGTGCCTGTCCCTCCTGTGCCCTGCTGCCAGGCCATTTTACATAAGCATCCTTCTCTATTCCCCATCACAGGACAGCACATCCTGTTGGAGCCAGTTGTTGTCTCTAATCTGTGAACATAAACACATAGATTACCTTCCATTCTGTCACCAGTGTGCAGTGGATAACAGGCATGCTGTCATATGTGTGCTGCTTTGCCTGGCCTGTGCTGATCCCTCCCCTCCTGGCACCAGGTCATTTGCCATCAGTGATACATAGGCTAGGATAACTCTTCCTTGCCACCCTCTTCCCAGTGCTTTGACACATGAGCTGCTCCATTTAACCCTGTACAGGAAGCTTTAGTATCATCCTCCTAGTCATTCAGGGATGAGAGGACACACAATGGACAAGCTGGGCTCTCTGTGGTTTTGGCCACATTTGTAAGTCTCTCCTCTGCCCTTAAAGTTTTCCAGTATTTGACCTTCATGGTAGCTTCCCCAGAGTTACTGAAGGGTGGAGAAGAGGTTTAAAATGAAACCCGTCTGTCACTAAAGTAGTGCCTGGCCTGATTGCTCCAAACAGCTTAATGACAAAGAAATCAAAGTGACAGAAATGTTTCTTTTGAGTAATTCTTCCCCACCCTTGTTCTTCCCCTAGAAGAGCTGTTTGAGATGGAACTCCATGACTTTAGATTAGTCAACAGCTGGACTAATGCAATGAGGGTAGGTGTGGGAGGGGTACGTGTGTTTCCACATGGATATAGGTGGGGGAATACAAGCTACAGCCTGCTAAGTTGCTGAATGTTGTACTTGCCTGTATTTATCATGCTGTGGCTGCAAACTCAAAGTTGGAGTTACAGCAAGATCTCAATACAGGGTTGGTCCAGGGAGTGTATTGACAGCAGAGGGGTGGATTATCAGGGTGATCAAACTGGATCTGCATGTGACTCCTCGCTGGTGGAGAGCTGCAGGAAACATGATTTTTTTAAGTGCAGGGTGCTCCGTTCTACCTGATCCTGAGGCTTTCAGCTCTCACCACATTTGGCTGAGAAAGACACACCTTGCACAGCCATTGAAACTCTTGCTGCTGGTTTCTGGACTGGGAGATTAGCAACTGCCTGCACAGGACCTTTTTACTTGATGTTCATGGTGTCATCAAGTATCCAAATATTGATGAGGGAATGAGAATTTACTGAGAAGTTGCAAAGTTTTCCAAATATGATCTCTCATTTTGTATTTGTGTGCCCCTTGCAAGCAGGGAGTAGCAAGAGTGGGGAGAAACACGATGGTTCATTCAGTCATTAAATTAATAAATACAGGGAAAAGATGGATAAAATGGGCTGATTCCCTCACTGAAGGTCTCATCATTTGAGAGTTACCTCAAATTATCTATGCTAGGAAGCAAAGAGTGGTAATATTGTATCTCAGCTGTGATGGCCACTCTGAACAAACTGAATTTGGAGGGCTCTGATTTGGGAATTTAGGCATCATCTCAAGCTCAAACTGAGGCACAGGCAACCAAAATATTGCTGCAAGGAACAAGCCCACAAATGGGACTTGTTGCCTAGCTCTCCCTCACATCATCATTGCACAAGGCTGGACAATTGGTTGGCTTTCTGCATGACAGGATCCAACAGTTCACTTTACTTAGTACCAAAACAAATATCTAAAACAGATTTACTGCTGTGAACACACTTACCAAAGTTGAGGAGGTTGAAATAATGGACAACTTACAACCAATTAGCTGCATTTATTGTATGGGATCTATTTTATTGTGTTTCTAATTTATGTTTGTCACACCAGATAAAATTTCCTCATAACCAAAGCCCAAGCAACAGAGCAGGCTGCATCCCAGGCTGGGTACTAAACTGCCGTTTGCTTTCTTTCCAAGTCTTTTGTCTTTCTCTCATTCCTTTTTTCCTTTCTTCGTGCAGAGAAGAGAAATGATTGCTAATGAATTGCAAGCATGGGGTATGGAAAGATCAGTTAATATGGCCCAAGTATTCAGTAAAACAAATACATTAAAGTGATCAAGTAATAAATGAAAATAGACCCAAAGAGCAGGTTCCACTGAGAAAACATGTGAGAATGTAAATTAATGTGACTTGATGAAACCTGAAATGTCATAACACAGCAGGGCATATAACACATCAGAGGAAATGTGAAAATTATACTTTTTCCTGAAATCACACTTTTCAAAAATAAGTGGCTTTTAAATTCTTCTAAAAATATAATAAAGGAATTAGTGTCAAGAAAAAGGTTATTGTTGTTTATCAGACTGCAGGCTCATGGTGGATTTTCACAAGTATCCTCTTTTATTTTTCTGACTATACGTAGGAAAAGAAAAATCCAAATGCCTTTCTACTTGTCTGGCTCCTTCTTCTTAATTTTGCACAAGGGATTTTTTAATATTGTTTGGAATAAGTGAGTAAATGGCATGATAAGCCCATGTGTTGGGAAAGTCTTTCCTCTCTTTCTATCATGAAAGATTTTAGATTTTTCCACTGGCCTTGATGCTGTAATGTAGTCCTCACTGGGATCTGAGCAATTAATTGAGAGGGAAAGGATTCCTCCCCTGTACAACACCACAGAGCCAGGAGGTTGTACAAGAACAGGTCCTTTCTTTTCTGGCACAGAGCAGATTTCTGTAGGAAGAACACCGAGAGTGCAGGTCTGCAGAGTGACAAAAGTTGCCACAGGGCACAGAATTGTTCATTTCCTGCTCTGACTGCAGTGACTGTGTGTGGAAAAGGCAGCCTTGGCCTCTTTCTGTAATGCTGAGTGCTCCATGGGAGTACTGTGCACTGGATTCTGGCTGAAGATAGGTATGCTCTGTGGCATGTGTCCTAACTGTCCCTGTGCCAGCCACCACCTCTCTGCACTACTCTAGCTCAGATGCTTTCCCCAGACTATTTCTTGATTTTTTAATTTCCTAGTTTCCCTAATCCTCTTAAATAGCCCTCAGTGAAATTACTTTTATTCCACAAAAGAGAGTGTCTATAAGCAGGACAGTCTGGGTTACTAGGGGATAGAAGGTATCCTGATGCAGCCCAACCCCATCTCTTTTCATGCAGAACTGCAGGAAGGTGGGATGGTACTGTCCAAAGAGAAAGCTGGCAGACTCCTGTGTAGCAAAATCTGTTCATGGCAGGTAAATATGGGGAGGCCTTGTCCCTGGGTATGCAGAAACTGCAGTGGGGAGGAAGGAAAACACTTTTCCAAGAGATGTTCTTTGGAGAAGAGGGTTTCTAATTCTATAAGAATTGGTAGCAGAATTTGAAGCAAAACTATAGAAGGAGGGCCCCATCCATTTGCCTGGCTAGTTAAGCTAAGGAAACCAGTTTGGTTTTGCATTTCTTAGCATGTGTGATCTCTCCAAGATCCTTTTATTTGCTTATTTATGTACATCAGTGCTGAGAAAGATTATCAAACTTCCCCATTATGACCCACATTTGACTCAATACATTATAGTATTACTTTTTACATTCTTACTACATGCATTTAGACAGGAATTCTGAAATATTTTGCCTGTGTTTTCCAAAGTAGGAGTTGGTGGCCTGAGGAAAACATCTTCTGTCTCAGAAAACCAGGGGAATGCACACATTGTTCACTAACTAAACCTTACAAATGACCTTTCCCTGCTGGTAGACTTTCACTGCTGGAATTTATTTTAAAGCATTTTTTTCCTGGTGGAAGTGAGGTGTAACTTTTATTAGGACATTTCCAGAAGGATTTATTCTGGCTAGTTTCTCATAGCTGTGCCCTTTCACTTCCCTGCTACTCTTTACTCTTGTTTTGGGTGGCAGCTTTTGTTTATTGCTTAGAACCAGCAATGCCAGAAGAAGAGACATTAATATCCTGCAGTGAAAGACAATTTTTAAGAAATAAACTCATTTTGTTACAGGCAACCGAGAACAAGTAGGAACTAAGCATCTGGGTGAGCCTCACCTCAAAAGAACTTAAGAGGATGAGCCACTGAGAAAAATCTGGAGTACAAGTGCTATCCTTTATCATCCCAGAGGGTAGAGTATCAACAGGGATGCCCATCCTACTGGGATTACTGGTAGAGACCAGCTCTTTGAAAACTTTTCACCAGCTTAAAAACTCAGTCACAACAATTAAATGTACATTGGTGAAGTCCTGGGATTGGTTTTGAATAAGGTTGGGAAAAAACTATATGCAAAATAAATAAACAGAAAGGAGTTAAAATATTCTACAATTCCTTAATAGAAAATGGGTCATTAGAATAGCTTTTCTATTGCAGAACAATTGTGTATGTCCTTTGGAACACCTACTCGTGGCATACTCTTGAAACAGCTATTAATATAAATACTTTTTGCTATTAGACCAATCCAGTTTCATGATTTATGCAGTCATATTAAAAATTATCTATCCAGATGATACAAAATTTAGAGAGTGAAGAGCTGATGTCTTAAGCCCCTGAGAATATTAGTTTCACTAGGATCAGGATTTCACTCTCATTTCTTAATCTCTGACATACTGTGGTAAAATTGTTAATTATTGTATCTGATCACTCTGATCAAACTGGCTTACAATTTCTCACTCACAGACAACAGTACAACAGATTCACTAATTTTAAGAAAAGCAAAGTCAAGAGATTTTTAAAGTATTCTGGAAATTTAATTATTTTGGATATTTAGATTTTTAAGGTATTTTGGCAGTAGCCTTTGAAGACCTTAGTGATGATACGGCTGGAATTCTGGTATGAGTCTTAGGTAATATTTTGTGGTGTTTGATGCTTTTTGTTATTAGCCTGTTTGGTTGCCTTCCTTCTTAGTGAGTCTTTAAACCATTTGTACTAATCACTGAGGTCTTCTAGTACAGTGTTGGAGCATCTCTGTCTAAATCCATACATAAATCTCAATCCTTAAAACCAACAAAATTAAAGGAGGAGATCTTGGTTTAAAAACCATTTCAAAAAGTGTCATCCACCTTCATTTTGCTGTCATCTGCCTGGAAAATAATGAAGAGAATGGATACAAAGAATAGGAATTGTAGGAACACACACAGCGGGAAGGTCAGCCAGGGGTTTTTCATCAGGTGTGTGGGCTGGTTCCATCAGGCCAGATTGCTGAGTACTGGTTCATATCAACAAGAAACACCATGCTTCCACAGGAATGTGTACAAAATGGGGTGGATTTAAACCTCTTATTTCTCATTCTCCAGCCATATCTCATTCCCTGCTGGTGCTTCATTTCCTTACACTGTGCCCCTCACCACCCTTGATTTGCTAACCTCTGCTATCAGCAGCCACAGTAGAAGCAGCTCCCTGTCAGTGCCAGGCTCTGTTCCTCTCAGGAGCAGATTTTGTAGTGGTAGTATTATACATACCAGAAAGGAACATCTGCCTCATGCTATTCCTTCCTCCTTCAAGCCAGCTCTCTTATTTCCTCCTACTGCCAATGTTCATTTTTTCAACTTAAATATTTCTTCTACATACAATTTCCACCACTCCTGTTTGCTTTTGCTGCTTCTGAGCACTCAGGAATACTCTTCTTTCTTTTGCATGAGAGGTCAGCAGTGGGGTTTGGGTTTCCAGCAGCAGCTATTGGGTGCTGCTGTAGTTAAATGAGCTGAGACCTTTCCTTCCTTCCTTCCTTCCTTCCTTCCTTCCTTCCTTCCTTCCTTCCTTCCTTCCTTCCTTCCTTCCTTCCTTCCTTCCTTCCTTCCTTCCTTCCTTCCTTCCTTCCTTCCTTCCGCACATTCCTTCCGCACATTCCTTCCGCACATTCCTTCCTTCCTTCCGCACATTCCTTCCTTCATTCCTTCCGCACATTCCTTCATTCCTTCCTTCATTCCTTCCTTCATTCCTTCCTTCCGTACATTCCTTCCTTCCTTCCTTCCTTCCTTCCTTCCTTCCTTCCTTCCTTCATTCCTTCATTCCTCCTTCCTTCCTTCCTTCCTTCCTTCCTTCCTCCGTCCTTCCTTCATTCCTTCCCTACTTCCTTTCCTTCCTTCCTTCCTTCCTTCCTTCCGTCCTGCCTTCCTTTTCATTCATTCCTCCGCACATTCCTTCCGCACATTCCTTCCGCACATTCTTCCGCACAGTCCTTCCGCACCATTCCTTCCGCATCATTCCTTCCTGCTTCGCAGTCTTTCCAAAAGGATATTCGATCATCTAAGTCAACAGTGATCATTATCTCAGAAATCCCGACGCAGGATTTTAAAGTGGAACCAGGAAGTTTAAATATCTCAATGACTTCCCGGTTGTGGTCAGCCAGCTTCTTTCTCCAAAATTCTGCATTATCATTTGCAGTTGGATCCCATAACTTGGCTGTACCCAGCATTGTTCACAAACAGGCAATAGAGAGTGTCTTAGCAGTTGAAAATCTCATTGCTCACACGAAGTTATAGAAGCTTCCTGGAAGTTGCCAAAGCCAAAGGAACTATGCCATTTATTATGCTGGCTCATAACATGACCTGCTGTTGTAGCCTGTGCATCTTCTTATGCCTATGGATTTCTTGTGCATGTCTCAAGAGCAAAAGCTTGGAATAAGAATGGTTTTCTCAGAACAGAGCTGTATTTCAAGTTGTGAGTAACAGAAAATCTGAAACATAACCCCCTAAGGACTGTCCACTTACATGACTCAATTTTCAGCTCACCTATTTGTCTCTGTCACTTGATTAAGCATTCCATAACATTCTGTTTTCAGATTGTATTACCCATTTTTTAACTGAATGACAGTGTTCACATTGTTGTGAATGGCAGGTGGCCTGGATTTTCACTGGATGTATAAATTAAATGAAACAATTTAGACAGCCTTCCAAATTATTCCATTCTTTCTAGAGTAGGTTATGATGTACTTTGTCAGGAGGAAAGTACCAAATTGCATCAGATTTGGTCCACCTTTCCAAATAAAGTGTTGAAATAAAGCAAAAATATTACATCCTTATGTTAACTCTTCAATGCAGATGTTATGCAGATATATATTTTCGTAACAGTTGTTGTCATTACCTAGTAACAATTTATTTTTAAAAAATGAGTTCTACTTCAACACCTGCTAATACATTGTGTATTCACTCCTGTATCTCTCTACATATATCACATATTTATCATCAGGAACTTGGGGATTAAATTATTGATCAAGTGATAAAGAGAGGCAAGAGGCAAATAACTTATCCTGAATGAAGGCCAGCAAAGCCATACTGTTGTGCCACCAAAAATGTGTTTTCCACATATACCATAGAAAAACTGCATTTGCCTATTTCCAGATTCTTCCAGTGGTCTCCACTGTATGCTTCCTGTGAAGGCAGACTTTATTCATTCTCTGTATATGTATATGGCATTATGGAAATTGTCCTCCTTCTTCTCCCACAGCCTATCTGTGGCTACAAGTGTCATGGAAACAAAATCTGCTGTTCATCTGTTTGAAGAAAGGGGACCTCTCTGATCAGTAGGAATCTCCTGTCCCTAGCTCATAAGGTCTTTGAAGAATGGCCTGTCACTCAATGGATGTGTACAGCATTTAGCACATCGGGCTGCCCTGCTGGGGCCCTGGAGGTGGGATTGCAGTACAAATGGGAGCAGTGCAGGTTTGTCGTAAAATGATGAACTACACAGCCATGTGGCATCATTTATCAGCAGCCCTCACTACAACAAACAAAGCATGGGATATAATAATTCCTAAAGATGTATATCACTTTTTCTTTCTCCCTTTTCATCTTCTTTAGAGGGAAAATTTATATGCCAGTATGCTAAGTTGTGACTAAGAGTGGGTACCATTTGAAAACAGGGTTGCAGAAAAAGATTTGTTTCAAAATAATGAAATGTTTTAGAAAGCTTCACTAGAGAAGACTGAAAATTACTTGATGATAATCTGCTCTCAGTCTAGGAAGAGTCAGATGATGCTGATAAAGAAACATTTGAAACTTGAGCATTTGTCAGTGGCGTTATGGTTTTTTAATTAATCAGCTTTCCAAGTGCACTACAATTTATATCTGCATTTGGCATTTAGTCATTGCAGATAGTAAACTGTACTTAGTAATCTTGCCTGTTCCTCATGAATCTTCTTGACAGACAGATGGGAGCTGTACATCTGCCTGAAGCCAAAGGGGTCTTCTCACTCATGAGAAAACTTCCCATCAAACCTGACCAACAAAAATGATCCCCCAAAGTCAGTACCCACATCATAATAACGTACAGGAGAGCTGAAAAGGGTGGGAAAGAGAGCAGGAGAGCTTGATGGGAAAGAGTATGCAGGGAGGACCAGAACCCACAAAGGGGTGGGGAAAGAAGGTCTGAGACCACTGGAAAGGCACAGGGATAAACAAGGCAGTTTCCCACAGAACTGAATGTGCAAACGGCCTTTGTCTCTCACTTCATCTGTCTCCCACAGGGAATAGTCTGGCATCTCATCTCCTGGGTTACTGGGAAGGAGGAGGGCTTGCCAGTGCATGTGTGACTGGGAGCTCCCAGCTCCTCCTCACACCTACCACTTGCTCTGCTGCTAAATGCAATATGCTTTGCCATTACCTAGCTGTAATTTGTTAAATCGTTATAAAGAACTTTATCACTATAAAGGAATGCTTCAGCTGCAGAGTTGAAAGGCTTGTTTCAAATGTGAATATTCCACATGAAAGAATTTCTCTTGTTTCAAACCACTTGCATTTTCCTTGCATGTTATTGATCTGATTGAACAGTTCCCAGATCAAAGGCATGCTGGTAAATGAGCAGCCAAGGTGGCAATATGCGAAGTGGACAGCTGTTAAGACAGCAGCTTAAATAATTGCCCAAGGATTTATTGGGTAACATGATTAATGATTATGGAAATATGATGACATGATACCAAAGAGTAGTGAGCAGTGATTGATGGGGAAGTTGGATAAGGCCAAGCTTAGATATCAGAGTATGGGAAACAGTATTATAGCTTGTAATCATGGTATATATGGTGCTTAGTTGTTAAGAAATTTTGATGTTTAGTTTTTAAGAAATTTTGATGTTTAATTTTTCCTTCTGATAAGAACTAAAACTCCAAAGTTGTATGTAATATTTCTCTTGCAATGAGGTAATAAAAACTCCTCCTGCTAACAGTGCATGGTAACATGCGAAGAGACCACCTCATCTTTTTAAAAATTCCCCATGAAACTTAGTGGAAGCACATACTGCTGTTTAATTAACACCTGAGAAAACTATACATAACACATTAAAGAAGAAAAAGATCTATTAGTGGACTGACAATAGTTTGCAGATGGACAGCTTTTTCTCCTGTTTTGTTTATTTTAAACCTCAAATTCCAGCAGCCAATGGTAGCATAATGCAGGACATGGAACCAAATTGTAGGCTAGAGGTACACTATGGCAAAAAATATTGCAAATCCTTGCAGTTCATTCTCTGTTGAAAGTTATATGAGATTTCTATTTACTCTGTGCTGGTGAGTGATACAAACCCTTCTACTCCTTCAGAAATTTTTGTTTATGGCTCATGAAAAAGAAGGTAATATTTAAAAAATTAATAAAAAGCTATTATACGTGAAACATTAGCAGACAATTTTAGAGGTAAGAGTAGGCAGCAAAATCCTCAGGGTGACACCCCAGTCCAGGAAAATGGAGTGCAAAATTGACTTCACCTTGGTTGGGATTCCACATTGGTTTTTTTTTGTTTGGTTTAGTTTTAAATTCTATTTCCTATATTGAGTATATGTGAAGAGGATTCTACTCTGGATCTGAGACACACAATTTCTGTGTGCCAGAAACTTGGCTGCTCTAAGTGAGGGGACCGCACTGAAATTTTCAGTTGGGTGGCAGCAGGTGACAGCTATTAGGCCCAGAACTCCAGCTTCTGCCATTAGATAGTTGTGGTATGACAGCAATTGTCATGGCTTTAGAAACAGAGTGATGTGGGTAAAAACTATTTAAATGAAAACAACATTGTTCATGCTACACAGTTCTGGAAAGAAATATTCATATATGAGACCTTGGAAATGCTGTTAATCTCTTCAGGGATGTGAGACAACAGCAGAGATGGTGTAGGATTTGAGAGAAATACCAGGAAGCCTGGTGCTTTAAAGCCATAATCTAGTTTGCAAGCCTCAGAGTGAGTATTAGTGAGATTACAGTTCTGGTGAAGATTTTTCACAACAGAAGGTGAGAGTTAGAGTTGAAGCATCTGTTGGCATTTAGGGACAGATTTATTTGTAGCTTTAGGTAAGAGACCTGGCCCTATTCACATGCAAGATAATGTGATGGGTCAAAGTCTCAGTGTTTAGCTTTGGTCATGCTCAAACATCCTGGAATATTGTCTCTTTATTGAATCCATCACAAATACCATCTGTCCCATCACTCTTCATCACCGGGACGCCCACACCTCATTTTATGGCACACACAAGCTTCCCCATGAGAGAAAACTGGATTCTCTCTGCAGCCCTTTCACATCAGCTAGACTCTGCCTGTCCCTGAGACTTATTTTGAGGCAATCACAAATGATGGCTTGCTACAGGGCTCGCATACCAGTTCGGTCATTTCAGTATTTCCAAAGTGTAGCCTGTAACTACTGTATGGCAGGGACCGTGTCTGCCCAAGCGTCTCTTTATGCTGCAGTCATGATGTTAGAACCAGAGAAGTATGATTTACAGCCTTGTGCACACCTGAACCCAAATAGGTGGTGTCTTTTTATCTTGTTCCAGAGATGTGTTCTTATAGCATTTCTCATGAATATCAGACTGCTGGCACAGCACTAGCTGCTTTTACTATTATTATTATTATTATTGGGGGGGGGGGGGGGTGTTTATTATATTTATAAGGAGAATCAAACTTGGGCTAGCCCCACCTGGATTCTGCAATGCACTGTGGCGAATTCTGTGGTACACTGGGATTCCTGCAGTGGCAATATTTTAAAACAGAAACCCCCCCACAAAAAACCCCAAGCAAACAAATAATTTTAAAGATTTGTTACTGATTTAAATGTGATTGGGACAATCTTGTTTGCCTACAATGCTATAGCATTTTTTAAAAAATACTTTGGTGACTGTTCTCCTGATCATTTAGGTTCTCAGCATTTTTCCAGCTCCAGGTTTTGCAAGCCTACACCATAGAAGTTTGGAAAGCATGTTAGTACCACTGAAACTGCAAGGGTCAGCTGAGGGTTTGTGCAGCAAGCTGGCGTGGAAATGCTTATGAAGCCTTTATTTCAAGGTCTGACTGGCAGGTGCTCTCTCCTTTCTTGCCCTGTGCCAAGTCCACAGCTCATTTCTGGCCAGCTCAGCTTTCACATTGACTGGTAACCTCGCTGGTATTCCAGCTCCTGGGGGCCTCTCCCACACACCCCTAACAGGCAGTCCTGCTTTCAGGTCCCCCTCAACTCTGGGAGAAGTGGGGACATGACTCTGCCCTCTGGTACATGGCTGCTTGGTGACTTGGCAGACGAAGCTATTTTCCAGCCTGCCCACCTTCCTGGCTAAGGTTCTCCCATGAGGAGTCCTTTACACCTTTAATAAGAAATTTTGCAGTTCCACTCCATTTCAAATCTCTACTCGAGAATTTGATTATTTCATTTAGTTATCCAAAAGTAGTTATTTAGCTGCAGGACAGGAATTCAGGTAAGAATGAGTGATCAAACCTTTCATTTCTGACTCCAGCTTTAAGCTCAGGTTAACCTGCTCTTGCTGTGTCTGGTTATAGCAATCAAATTATTAGTAAAAATATTAACTGGGCTAAATTGAATCAGTGTAAATGACTGATTAATACTGTAGGCATTATAAGAACCTAGTAGCTCCAGCAAGAAATTAATATGGTTTTTTTTCCCATGAAGTACACAGGAAATTTACATTAATAAAATAGGGAGCATTTGGCACCTTTCAGAAGGCAGTGAGGTTTGTAACAAAGCTCCTTTCACAGAACATGAGATTGATTTGCATTGCAGGAATCAGATTGTGGATGCTTCTTGGCACAGCTTCACACCTACTTCTGATGGAAAGGTGTGCAAAAGCTGCACTTTACACACTTGCTGGAAGCTGTACCAAGGGACTGAGGACCGAAAAAATAAATGTGTGAAGGTTCAGGTCTGGAGAGGAACTAAATTTGCCTGCATGATGTGTTCAGAATTGTGTCCAGTTCTCCAGTGTCCCATGTACACAACAGACATGGACTTACTGTGAGCCCAGCCAAGGGCCATGAAGATGATTCAGGGATTGGAGCACCTTCCATATGAAGGAAGGCTGGGACAGCTAGAACTGTTAAGAGAGAGGCTCAGGGGGAATCCATTTGGAAACAAAATACTGTGCAATGTGCTCTAGGGTGACCCTGCTTGAGCAGAAAGACTGGACTAGATGACCCCACTGTGATCCCTTCAACCTGACCCATTGTGTGATTCTGTGATCTTACCAGTGGATATGAACACCTGATGGAAAGGAATAAAGACAAGGGATGCAGACTCTTCTCAGTAGTGCTCAATGACAGAACAAGAGACCATGGGCACAAGTTAAGCCAAATTTGAACTGAACGCAGGACTTTTTTTTTTTTATTCTGAGGGTGGTCAAATAGTGGCAAAGATTGCCCAGAGAGGTTTTGAGACTCCATTTATGGAGATCTTTGAAACCTAGTTGGACACAGTCAACTGGTACCAGGCAACCTTGCTTGAGCAATGGGGTTGGACTAGATGATATCAAGAGGCTGTTCCAAACTTCAACCATTCTGTGATTCAAGATCCATATTCAGCTGTTCTTTAAATTCAGCTGGTACATGTCCTGTCATCCTGTGCACATTTGTATCCAACAATCTGAGAATCACTTTGCCTCTTGGTGTCTTTGCAGTGCTGACAATGGAGTGCCAGGAGCCCAAAGTGTGTTGCTCCACCCTATGCACAGCATCTCAAAGATACCTAATTCCTAATTCCACAGAAGTGCTTCAGTACTGAGAAGCTTCGGAAGCTGGGAACAGAAGATCCCAAACACGGGGTTTACACTGTGTTACACTCAGGTTTCAGAAACAGTGATTCTTTTATTAGCCTGTCCTGGTTAAACCTGGTAAGTGACCTGAGAACCACTGTAGGGACCAGCTATGTGGGTTCAACAGCAACTGCTGCTGCTTTCTATGAAATGCAGCTGGAGAAAGAGTAAGCAGTGGTATATTTTCTCTGCTGTAGCTTAGTGGTTCTTCCTGTCAGGGAATCCAAAAATTAAATTATTTCCTTAGACAGAGATATTCAAACCCAAACCTTTTGCTGCCCCTAAGCACCAGCTACAAAACTAATCTATTGCAAAGTAGAGGGATTCTTCAATTTTCCTGTTGAAATTACTCAAAACACTTAAAATAATTCATACTTCATTTCATCAGACTTGGAGGATTCAAGCTAGCCTAAAATGTGAAATTTTTGCTTGGATGCACAGCCCTTATCTAAGAATTGTCTTGTAAAGCATCTACGTCAAAGTAGACTACAGCCATGTTATTGGGGTATTCCTGTGGGAGGCAGGAGCTGTGAGTATAAATCCTAACTAGAAATACATGATTACAACCTTGCAGCACCAGAACTGAACCATACTGCTCTGCTAAGCCTTCCCTGTTGTGGTGATCATGAACGCTGCATGAAAGGTGTGAATGTTGCTGTACATGTTGAAATCTGCAGCTGCAGGGTTTCCACTGTGGAAACTGCACACTTAGAAGACAGGAGTTGCAACAGTAAATGACAAGTGCCTAAAGTATCCTTCTGAATCTTGGCTTTGGTAGCTTTACCTTCAGTATGTTTCCCAGATCAGAGCTGAGGAACTTCATCAGAGATGCCCATAGAGGAAGGAGGGAGGAAATGATATTGCAATGTGGTATTGCTGCATTTACTTTTTCAATAGGCTCTAGTCATTAGTGTTGTCAGAACCCTGGAAATTCACTCAAGGAAGATATCTGAAGGAAAACCTCTTCCTTCCTGCATGCACAAGCATACACAAGCAGGGTTTTTTTTGATGATGCTTTCAGATAAACAGCCATCGGAAAACCTCAGTTTCATTTTATCTCCATTTTAGCTCCAGGAAAAAAATTGCTGCTTCTGCCTACAGCCTAAACAATTCACTTTGCTGCCAAGTGCCATCTCAAAAAGAGGAACAGTATAAACTAATTTCATACCTACTCAGTTCAATAATAGGTATTGTTCTAACTATACCACTAGTGATAAGAGACAGAACAGCTTATTTGCCATTGCTAAGCAACTGTTAAAACAGTGTGTAGAATTCAGCCAGCTCTAATGGGCTGATAGAAATCAGTGTCTGAAGTTCTTGTTTGCATTAGGAAGTCAACAATAATTGTCCTTCTCTATTAACATGCATTTAATCTAGCTGCATCAGATTCAATCAGGATTGTCTTAATGGTGTTTGGAATGGTCTGCTCTCCCTTAGAAAAAAAACATTTAACCATAATGCACTGACCTGCTTTAATCCTCTTGTTTTGTTTTGATGCAGTGATGAAGGCAACACAGGAAAAATAAGGTAATATGAAACACTCGGCAGAAATAAAAGCTGATGGTGTGAATGGTAGCAAGTGGCAAGGCAGAATTTGAGGTATTTAGATAGGGTTCCATCAATCACAAAACGGCATTTTTGTCTGAGATGCAAAGACATCTGCAAACCCCCCATACATTTCGAAAAACAGAATCTAGGCAAAACAGATGTGCATAAAACTATGGGATTTTTTCCAAGCTTAATTTATGAGTTCAGATTTTAGTAATTTCTGTACATCATTTAGGAAAAGGGACTTTGGGGGGGCTCTGATCATGCCTTACTGAGATAAGGAATGGGCAAATGAATAAATGCAAAGGATGAAATGTTGCACAAGAGGCTCCTGCATTCATAAGTAATGCTTTGTAGCTGCAGAATTATTTCTGTGACCTAAAAGGAGAATGCATTATCATGAGAGGATGATACCTCCTCAGATGCTCTGTTCCCTGTGTGAAAGTAAAGATGCATAAGAAGAGGGACTGAAGACTGACTGACACTAGAGCTGGAAATCTGTACTGGTGCTCAACACTGCTCCATTGCTTTTACTGGTACATAAACATATGATTAACACTTATGCCTGTCAGCAATCCCATCACATTCATCAGAAGCACCACAGTTTCCTGTTTAGTAAAAGCTTAAATGCTCTGTTGGCACAAGCTGAGAAAATCAGTACTTTGTTCCATGCAGGTGAAACAACATTGCCTTGCTCAGCCCACTGTGCCTCACACCATGACTTGTAAGAGACAGACCTTGGTGTAACAACAGAAGAATAAGAGATTTGAAAGACAGACTTCAGCCAGTGCCTGAGTCAGAAAACTAACTTGTCACATAATGATATAAAAATGTGGGGTAAAAAGTTGAGACCGTCCCTCCGCGAAGCTTACGGCAGTGTCTGAGTCACCACAGGACATGAGAAAGCTGCCGGCAATGGCATGCAAAGCAAGCTGGATCTGAATCCTCCTGTTATGTAACTCCTACGTTAGCATCTTCTCTGTTCCATATATAAACCCAGAAAACATTAAAAAGCTGTTGCTGAAAGCAATGCGTTTATTTATTCATTTGTATGAGCCAAATGTGACTTAAAACATTAGATATTTTCCACACAAGCTTTGGTACAGGACCAGGCACTTTCTTTGCCGGTATTGATGAGACCATTTATTTTGGGACTCATTAAAAGGATGTTTGCACCCCCTAGTGTACAAGAATTTGCAAGAAATCAGGTTCTTCTAATAGTGTTAGCTAAAAGAGGATGTTTAATATTAAACCATAATAAAATCCCCCTGTTCCAAACTTCAAGATAAAGAATCGTAAACTCAAAGATCATCTTAGGTATCATCCCTCATGTCCCTGACCTCACCCACTGTAGGACCTGAAAATGAATTCTTCTGAGTTGGATTTTTATATCACTGGAACATATCAGGGATTTACAATTCAAAATGAGAATGTACCAAAACCAGAGAATTGAAACCCAGACCTTCCTGAGACTCAGGGATGTTGCATCAACCCATTAGTGAGATAATGTCTGTAGCTGTGTTTCACTGAAGAACAGATTTCTTTGGACTAAACTTTAGTCCAGTTGACAGAAGCTGTGAAAATGAGAGCAGGCACTTAACTGTTCTCGAGAACTACTGCCCAAATTGCCACAGATATGCAGTCTTCTCAATTCTGACAGTGGCCTGCATCCCACTGTTTGGAGCTAGGTCTTAAAACACTCTTGAAAAAACTTCTTACAGCTGTGAATTCCTTTTTTCATTTTTCAGATGTGACTTCACTTACTGTGTTAAACAAGGTAGAACCAGTCAGTCCCTGAGATGAACCAATTGAACTTCCCTTGCTGGGACCCTAAGTGGCAGTTCAGTTCCTTGTGTCCAGTGTGAGTATGAGCAAAGCCCAGGTGCTCCTGGAACCAAACCAAACACAAATTCTGGCTCCTGGCTGTTGAGTGTGGAAAGGGAATAGTTTATGGGAGCACTTTCTGGTGGGACTTGCATTGACTTTTGAAGATTCACTGTGTGACCCAGACCTCTGCAGCATGGCCTGGTGATTTGTGCTGTTTGCTGACTGTCACTTGTGTGGGCAAGCTCTGATCTGACCACACTACACACGTGTTCTCAAGAATTCCCCTGCTCACCCCTTTGCTGAAATCAGGATTTCACCATTTCCCCTGAGGTGTCTGAAAACAAATCACTGCAGCTTTGGCAAGTGTCTGATAATCAGAAACATGATACTGCTAAAGAAAAAAAACAGTCTGTTTTCATTATCCAAGCAGAATGAAATGTAAAAAGCAAACAAACTGCATAAATGATGAAAATTATATTAGATCTTTAGATTTACTTTCATTATCTAAATAGTTTCTTATGACAAATGTATTCTAAAATAGGACTTTCAGCCAGTAGTATTTACTATATTAAAAAGAGACTGTTTTTATTTACTGTACTGTGCTTGTTAGCTCCTCCAAGCCACTTTATTCTGTAATTTTAAAGTAATTCTTTGGGCATTCTTTCAAAGAAAAGAAACTTGGCTTTTTGACAGAATAGTCCTTTATAAGCCACAACCAAGAAACTGCCAGGAGCTGTGATGATGACTTCTGTCAGGTATTCTTTTCTTCCAGAGAATGGAGTCATCATGATATTAATGAAGAATTCTTTGTGTCATTTGTGTAAATAAATAACAATAATGTAATATATAAAAAGAGCCTGCATATCACTGCTAAGGGTCCCCAAAGAATTACATCTCAAGGTTCAGTAGTATCAGTGTGATATAAACCAGGAAAATGGTATAATGAGAACATGTTTTAAAAATTACATGAACAAAAAGAAAACTACATTGGCATGTGCAGGCGTCAATTTTAAAAGCAACTCTCCATAAATATTGTGAAAATTAAATTGATCTACTTTAGAAACTGGACTAGTTACTTGAAAATGCCTGTCTTTTTCTTTTTCTTTTTTTTTTTTTTTTTTTTTTTCCCCCTTTGGTTAAAAGCACTGATCTTTCCATATAAATTAATTTCTTGTTGGAGTCTTTCTTTTTCACTATCATTACTAGATACCCAGTACTGTGATTTTTTTGGGACAAAACTACTGAAGTTCACAAACTCTTCATTGTAATTAAGAAAATGTTGATACCCCATGTCTCATTTCTAAGAACAGAAAGAAAAAAAAAATTTCCTTTTGCAGATTTCACTGATGTTGAGCTGTGATTTTACTGCTTGGGTCCTGCTTGATTCTTTTAGTGGCTCATGAATATAGGACTGGGGCTCTTGGTCACAGGAATGTGAGAAATGTTGAGAGTCAGGTTGAGCAGCTTGACTTGGAGATGATGGTCATCACTCTCACAACTTTTCTGAAATGAGTTGGTGCAGAAGAAAAACAGTTTTAATACTGCTGGTGATGCAATAGATGCTGTTATTGACAGTAAGCAAGCAGGAGCAGGAGACTGCTTGAAGTTTCAACAACTGGCTCAAGTGAACCCTTGAATTCCTTTCCCACCTAAAATTGAGATGTTTTAGCAGGATAATATGGTGGTATTGGTACAGAAGCTGTTACTGGGATATAGAGCTCCTAGGTTTCAACTGGAATAGCCCCAGAGCTCTAAATTAGCCACATAAAAGCATAAAAAGTGCAGGTAGGAATCAAGAAGAACTTTTATTGCATATAAAAAGAAGTCTTGTGCAAGCCAGCAAAATCTGCCCATCACACCTGTCATTTTTCACAGGAGGATGTCAACATAAAATGTAGGTAGAGAAGTGTGATACACAGCTTTCCAGGGATTCAGCTGAAATCAAATGAAGGAATGAAAGATGTTATACTTCCCCTGCTCCAAATAGTGAAAATAACTGAGGAATTTGTAGCTATGACATGGATTGCCATGAAATATACTGGCTACATTGAAATTCTATATAAACTGAAACGGGCCTTTGTTCTTGGGGCTCTGAAAGAGATTATCATACTTTCCTGGTCTTCCAATAATGCCCAGTGCTGTTTACATAGGAATGTCAGAGTGAGTTGTTTCTACTCCTTACAACATTGCACTGTGTAAAATTAAAGTATAGATGAGACAGATCCCTGCATTGATTATACACCCAGAATTGTCTGAGATCATACTCAAGATTGAGACTTTTTTTTTCTTTTTTAGGAAAACCCAATCCTACTTCTTGTTGGTGAGATGCTGAATTTTATTTCATAACCTGTTCTTGTCGCTTTAAAATATCTAATATGATATTTTGTATGAATATTAGGGTGTGTATGAATATTGTTAATTTTTCCTGCTTCAAGAAGACTGAAAGACTTGTACTTTTGCAAAGATGCAAATACTTGGTCATATTTCCCAAAAGCTTCATGCAGTTATTATTCCAAGAGGCATCACTTTAAAGCCTTAGAGAGACAGCACTACAGTTAATGCAGTTTGGCAAGTCAGTGTAATATTCACTGCATTACCTTGACGTGGTTTAATGGAATGAGAAGCATGCACCCTGTGTCAGGGAAAATTACCTGGTGACCCTTGCTGTAGCTTGATGCCTGTTCTTAACTGGATAGCTATGAAATGGTGTGGAAAATCTCATATGAACTCCACTCCCCCTGGCTCTGTCCCATAGGAAACTCATTTCCTATCAGCTTGTCTATTAAAAAAAGGAAAAAAAGAAGCTTGGTTTGGTGTTTTCATTTGCTACAGTGTTATTTCATACATACAGCAGAGCTCTCTGTTGAACCTTCCTGGCCTAACCCCCTGATGGAAAAATAAACCAATAGTGGAAGTGAATACAGAAAAAATTAAATATAGGGAAATGCGAAGGATACTTTATTGTGATGAGAAGCAAAAAGACTGTTGCAGTCCCTTTTTGCAGGAAGTAGTCTTGGTCTGCTCTCAGGAAATTCCTTCTTTCCTCAGAAAACAGAATTGCAGAGTGAATATTTCAGCTGCATAATATAAGGGAACTAAATTTTACCCCCTGCATGAATAAATAGATTAATTGTGAATGACAGCTGGAAAATTAATTTCATGTTCTTGAAAGACACTGGATGACATCAAAGTCCTCTATTGATTAATTTCAGAAGAGGCATGTCCTCTTCCAAGGACCTCACCCCCAACCAAAGGATCGAACTGATAAGCAGTGTGCAGGGCAGATCATTTTATTCTTTGTCTCATCTGTTCTGACTGCCAGGAATATTCCCAGTCAGTGCCAGCCCCAGTAAGTGCACACAGAGATGCAGCCACCCAATTTATCACTTAAGAGCTGGTTCTTCCCTAGCTTTGGTGGGAAATGGTTGGGGTAAATTTCTGGAGCCTGACATGCTGATCCTGCAAACACATCCCTTTGGATTTGTGCCAGGAAACTTACTGGTCAGGCACCTGCAGTGGGGCTCCAGCAGGACCCTTGTGCTTTGGTACCTCCCTTTCTGTGGGAAGAGGCAGCTGGGTGCAATGTACTGGGGGGATGCACTGTGACACACTGCCTCCACCCACAGCCCAGGCTGTGGTGAACTCAGGAGCAGGAGCAGCCCAGGTTCCACGGCACAGGCATGGCTGCCCTGTGGTTAGGTGTGACAAGACCTAGGCTCAAAGCTTCCAAGAGCAGGAAAGCTGCACACTGGCACCTCTGACATAATAAGGGTTAGCACGCTGCTCATGCACAGGGATGCTATTTTTGCAGCATGTTGGACTCATTAGGTGGGAGTGTCAGTGCCTGAAAAAGGTGGAAAACAGTAAAAAGACAGGTTGTTGGTATCTCCCTTTGATGTCTCCAATAACATGAAAGGAAGCCTATGCCACTCTTCTGGTACAGTGACATTTAAAAAATCAAAAAAGGAATGGAAATCATCAACCATAGAGGAGATCCCTGCAATTTGGCTGTGCTCCTGATCCACAAAGCTACTTTTCTGGTTTCTCCCATTAGCCCAGCTGCAATATGTGCAGAGGCAGATTATGTATCAGGCCAAAATATTAATGTTCACAGCATTAATGCTTTGGAGCCTTTAAAATGAAGAGCACTAACAGAAAAATCTTTTCAATCCTTTCATATAAAATCCCATCATTCTGAACTGACAAAAATAAATGCAGTGAACTTTCAGTGATATTGCACCATATAAAAAGGTTATTAAAAATGTATTTGAAGGACTAGCTTTGTCAATACTAATGCACTGAAGAAAGGGAGGGCTTCTGACTTCAGGCACTGATGTACAGACTTAGTGAGGGAGTGATTACTGCAATAACAGATTCTGGTAGCTTTAAGTTAGACAGCATTTTTAGACTTCATATGCAAAGAATCGCCTTCAGTTATAAAAAGATGAGTTACTTAGTAATATTGAGGTGAAATAAGAATATGTTTTTAAAGAAATTCTGCCAAGTAGATATTGTTTTGGCTCTGAAAATGTGTTTGAAAGATGGGGTGGGAGAGATAAAACAGCAGTGTAGAGGAACTGGTACTGGTAGAAATGTAAATGATTTATTGGTTTATTTGTTGATTCTTATTTCCATAGTCATCAGAAGGGTTTTTAGAGATGATCTGTACATTCCGTGCAGTGATATGAACCTAGTACTGAAGGGCATGCCAGGCCATGAAAATTTTAAAGCACAATTGCCTCTACTTTGGGAATTGGGTCCACTCTCTTATCTTGAATTCAGACACCTCTGACCTTGCCACTCTTTTTGGACTAAATAACTATTTGATCAAGATTCAGTATTACTACTGTGGGGTTTTTGTGCCTGTCTTCCAAAACCAAATGAAAACCCAGTCAATCTTGTTTCATTGATGTAAATGAGCCTAGAACAAAATGATAACAGAGAGAAAAAGCCAGTATTTCAAACTTTTACATTCAGTCATTTAAGATGATTGTAAGAGGGGTACGAATTTATTTTAAATTATAATGGGGGGGGGGGGGGGTGGTTCATAATGCTCCTTCTGAAAAATACAGAAGACACTCTACTTCTCCCACTGGTATATGGGCTGCCACTTCCAGTTTTGTTCTCCTCAAGTGTCACAACTGGTGCATTTCTTTTGGTGTTCGAGGGAAGATGAACATCTTTGACTCCAGGAGTCAATCTCTGATGAAGTGAGAAGATAAGTAGCAACTGCCTCAGCTGTGCTGATAGCCCTCACACAGGTTTTGTACAATCCTGTCTTTCTGAGCCCCAGCTCCTAAATGAGCTGTGTTCTGTACTGCCTTCTTTTCAGTGCACAGGAGTCTCCTTTTCCCAGGTTAATTGAGTGAATGGAATGCCCATTAGTTCTTGAGACCTATGTGTCCTAAGGATGCAAGGGTTTTAAATAATAAATCCAGGACAATTGTTCTTGTTCAAAGAGGGTTCTTTTGTACTATAGCTGGAACGTCTGGCACCTCTTCCTCTAGTGGTGAAAGGCCCATCCCTATCCAGACTTAAAAAACCTTTCTAAAATCTTTTGAGGCTGTTCTGCCTTAGCAGTGATGTGAGGAGAAGAACATAACAGACTTTTAAGAGAACAGTATGGTAGCATGTAACAAGTTTTCATAAAGGATATTTTTGGTATGGCTTTGGGCTTTTTGGGTGTTTGGGACTTTTTAAAAATAATGTTTAAATTTATTCTGGACTTCTATGCATTGATGCACTTGCATGATAGTCTCCAGCAGGGATTTCATTGACTTTTCCAAATTCATAGATGGGCATGTGGTAACTCAGGCTGAGCATGGTAAGTGGCACGGGGGAAAAAATTGCATGGTCTTTTGCAAGGCAATGGCATTTTTCTGTTTTCCAGGGTGTGACAACTAATCATGACAATATAGTCTTAACAGCAAATAATCAGACCTTTAGTTTGCTACAATGTCATGCTCTTAAACTTCCACTGCATTACACACGTGAAGATAGGAAACACACACATCATCTAGAAAAGTGTTAAAGCTGCCACTGGCAGTCAGCACAGTTTTGAACACTGAAAGGTCTACACCCTGGCTTAGTATCGAGCATATCATAGAGGGCACATGTGCCTAAATCAACACAATGAATAATGTATAATTAAGACATACACCTGTAATTTTAACACTAATATCTTTGTCATGATGAATTACAACTTAGACTTTCTTGTTATTTCCAGAGATAGTAGAGAATTGAGATGAAGTGCTTAGTGGATTTAAACACTTAATCTTCACTGAATATTTTCACAACAATTCAAATATACATGCATGCAGTAAGTGTCATTCAGTGGAGAAAATGGACCTGCCCCCTGTACAGCAGATGGTATCAACTGTCTAGCTACCACATGGAGCTTTGTTTTATGAGTCAGGAATAATTTTTCAGTGTTTATTTCAAATTTCACTGATGTAATTTACTAAAACCTATCACGGGGTTAATGTGAGAAGATACTTTGAAGGAAAAAATCATTGGGTGGAAATCACATGTTTACACATCTAGTGCCCAAGATACTGCAGACACTAATGCTGTTGTGGACTTTGAGGCTTATTTCCATACTGTAACATTCCTTGTTTCAAGATTTTGTTAAGTCAAGCCAGGTTGACGAGCTCCCCCACTGCATCCCGTTCCCATCCACTGATCCAAGTCTGAATTCCATATAAAGAGGTATTAGTATGAATAAAGACAGGGCCCTGAGCTTTCTGGAAGGCATATGACTGTAACAATTTTATCCACCATGAAGTTTTAAAAAAATGCTCAGGCCATACATAAGTGACCATAGATCTCTGACTAGTGTGTTCTGTTTGCAGTGATGACACCCAGCAGGAGCACTGGACACCAGCAGTACACTTAGATGTGTCCAACAGCATGGCTGCCTTCTACCTTTTAGCTGTCTGCTGAAGTTTCTGAGCTCCATAACCTCTGTTAAAGTTGCTCTGCAGGCACCAAGTGAGAGAACTACCTAGAAATCCTCTCTAGGGTCCATGCTCAGCGCTGCAAGGGGTCACTCAACAAGCGATGCTCAGAGGCCCTGGGCAGCACCTTGCTCAAACTTCCCAAGAACACCCAACCTCTGCAGAAAAAAACACCCTTTGTTACGACAGCTTTTTTTTACTCCTAGCCCGTACAGATCAGGCTGTATGTCAGACGTTCGCCCACCCCGTATTTCTCCTCCGGTGAAGCCTTTGCAGGCTCGGCGGGACGTGCTCGTTCCAGCAGCTTTATTTCCTGCTACTGCAGCGGGCCCAGGGACCCTCCTGCGGCCAGGGCTCGCCCACACAACCGCGGCGGCCGCCTGAGAGCGCCGGGAGCGGGGCAGGGCGGCGGGAGCGGGGCAGGGCGGCGGGAGCGGGGCAGGGCGGCGGGCGGGCACCTGAGGGCAGAGGGGACAAACAGGGCGGTGGGCGGGCACCTGAGGGCAGAGGGGACAAACAGGGCGGAGGGCACCTGAGGGCAGAGGGGACAAACAGGGCGGCGGGCACCTGAGG